>CM057718.1:15293195-15893195 GCA_030064385.1 Melaleuca quinquenervia
GGTAAGTCCCTAACACATGAGTTCAATGTTTTTGCAGGGTTGTCTAAATTAAATGTTTAAGTGCTTTTGTGTGAAGTGTTGTTTGATATCAATTGATGTGCATGCTTTAATTGTTTTAGCACTACACCTTTGCACACACAACCTGCCGTCGGACCTGGGCCGCACTAGGATCACCTAGGATGGTATTAAGTTTGGATACAACTTCGACCGCGAGGCTGCGTAGTAGAGGTTGCCCAACTTAATCCCGAAAACTTTCTTTCTTGGTGTCGAGAGTGTTTGCCTCTGCCCGCGAGTCAGCGTCACATCGGGGCATCATTTTTGACTGAGCCGGAGTTACGAGGGCTTGACTTAGTACGCAAGGCTGCGACTAGTCATCCCACCCTTGTGGCTCCACTTTGTTAAGTCTTTTAGAGTAAAAATCGAGTTGGACCTATCATGCGCATGTCTATGTGATTGTCTTATTTTCCTGGTGAGGTAAGTTTTCTATCTCTTTTTCTTATTCCATTCGTTTTCAGTGGTCCATATTAAGTCTAGGTCAGTAATGTCATCATGATACTTTTTTGAGTCGATTTTAATTTTCCATCAAATTCAAAGGTTCGGTTGTTTCCTTTCAATTTAAAGTATGTGTCACCATTCTCAAAAAAGAAAAAGAAAAAAGTGCATGTTAGATAAACCCTGTTTGTTTTTCTAACTCCTTTACTTCATGTGTCAAAGCTTAACTCTTATTGTCTGATCGAGGATTAGCATTTTCCAAGGAAAATAATTTACAAAGATTAACATGTAAAACTGATAGGCATTTTCCAATTTGGCGGAGGCAATGCGTTGATGGGTGATGTAAATTTCTTCAATTTTAGATCACATTTCTTTAAGGCCATATTCATGCATGTTCTTTTGGTGCAGGGGCAAGAGCAAAAATGCAGCATCAAAGATTGAGTTCTCATGTCAATTGGTCAATTCATGTGCCCATCTTCAAGGCCGACCAAAGGGCTGCCAATTCTGATAGCTTTTATGGTATTTGATATCATGTTCATATTAGGCTTTGATGACAATTTTTTTGAGTGAGATAAACTGTTTGTGCTTGTCAATAAGCTCAAAGTGTTCATATCTGCTAAAAAAAGATTTTTCATGATGGTTCTATTTGTTTCATTCATGAGTCCCACTAAAGATTGTAAAAATTAAACCATTTGATAATGATGCGGAATTGATTGAGAATGTTAAATGAGATGCATCGGGATGACGAAAGGTAAGCCATGTTCATACATAGTCCCATATTTATACACTTGTGAGATGAGCGTGCAAAATTCCATGTCCGCAAGGTAAAGAGTTCTCTCGCGAAAGGTACGACAGCCGAAATGACAAGAGGCAGTTCATTTCTCTATCCCAAACACTACATTTGATCCATTGATTATCCATTTTGAGCCTAAACACTTGTGAAATTTCATTTTATACTATCCTTATCAAGAACCACCCCGCATTGGGGTAAGTTGGTGGTACATTTGCTTAATTGGTGTTAAAGGACAAAAAAAGTAGATGGAAATTTTCTTGCTTTCACTTGCATCAATCTTCGTGTGTTGCTATTACATGAAAAATCAAACGGTGAATCAAGTGCCTTAAAAATGATGAAGTGCTTTCATTTCTCTATCCTAAACACTTTTATCATTTGCTAGCCACTTTGAGCCTGTAATTTCATTTCATTGAACCCACATTGGTGATCATCTCTTACACTGGGGCATGACAAAAATCAAAGCCATTGGAAGTAGCAGAATACAAGTGACACATCAAGGGACGTCAGGCCAAGTTGTCATATTACACACACTTGTTGAGTCTAGTCAATAAGTCAAGTAAAAAAAGTGAAAGTGGGGCATGAAAAAGCAGTGTGCCTGGTAAAAGAAAGGCCAATGCCCGAAAAAAAATGAATGAAAAAGCTTAGGGGCAAAGAAAAAGCAGTGTGCCTGATAAAAGCAAGACCGATGCCCATAGAAGTCAAAGCCAAAGGCTCAAGTCTGTTAAAGTCAACCCTCAGTATGTTAGGGTTTTCCAAAAAATGCCAAATGGGGCAGTCTTGCAAACAACCTCCAAAGGATTTGACATCATGTAGCATCTCTAGTGGAGCAAAGTCAGAATCTTGAAAGTTGAACCCGGGAAACAATTCTCCAGTAAAAGAAATACAGTGACAATTTTGAGATGATCATCAATTTATTATCCCATACACACTTTTTGAGTCTAATGAATCATTTCATTTCTCAACCCTTGAGCCAAGCCTACATTACAATCCTCAAAAGTCTCTTCTGATTAAGGCGCTTGAATTAACATATGATTCAAATGTTTTAAGCTTAGCTCGAAGGAGTGCAAGCAGGATTGTTTCTATTTATTTGTGCAGGGCTCTTGACTTGTAAACCCGAAGTTGCTCATTGAAGAAATTTCTTTCTAAGCCTTGACTCAAAGAGTCCCCTTTGTTAGCCATTGACCAAACCCAAATTGCGGTCCTATTGAAAGACCTCTCTGATAGGTAAATTTGTACCACTTGCGAGAATACTCGGACCTTTGTTGACATGATGATGGTGAGATCGAGTGATACAGTTATTCCCGCATTAATGGTCGGGACAAAAGCCTTCCAATGAGAGTGAGTGAAAGTCTTTTCTAACTGAAAGTATCTCGTTTGTCATTCTTAAGAAATTCATGCTATGAGCGAAAGTGATCCTGATCGATGATCTTCTTTAGTGAAAATTTGGTGATGCAAACATGATACAACCATCATGTACAAATGCTTGATTGACATGTATGCCTTGATGAATGCATATGTTGCTTTGTTCAAATCATGTCTGACAAGTAATGTTTCCTTGGAGATATAAGAGTTTTGAGTGCTCAAACTGATATTTAAAGCATCATATTTGTCCCAGCATGCCTGATTGGAGTTTTAGGCAACTTGTTCAAGAATCCGCAGGGATTAAGTTACCTGATTGGAGTTTCAGGTACCATTTTCGAAAGTCCGAAGGAAACTTTCAAACCTATTCTTTCTCTCAAAAGTCCGAAAGGAACTTTTGAGTCCACTACCTGATTGGAGTTTCAAGTACCATTTTTGAAAGTCCGAAGGGAACTTTCAAACCTATTCTTTCTCTCGAAAGTCCGAAGGGAACTTTTGAGTCAATTACCAGATTGGAGTTTCAGGTACCATTTTCGAAAGTCCGAAGGGAACTTTCAAACCTATTTTTTCTCTCGAAAGTCCGAAAGGAACTTTTGAGTCCACTACCTGATTGGAGTTTCAGGTACCTTTTTGAAAGTTCGAAGGGAACTTTCAAACCTATTCTTTCTCTCGAAAGTCCGAAGGGAACTTTTGAGTCCACTACCTGATTAGAGTTTCAGGTACCTTTTTGAAAGTCCGAAGGGAACTTTCAAAAATATTCTTTCTCTTGAAAGTCCGAAGGGAATTTTTGAGTCCACTACCTGATTGGAGTTTCAGGTACCTTTATGAAAGTCCGAAGGGAACTTTCAAACCTATTCTTTCTCTCGAAAGTCCGAAGGGAACTTTTGAGTCAATTACCTGATTGGAGTTTCAGGTACCTTTTTCGAAAGTCCGAAGGGAACTTTCAAACCTATTCTTTCTCTCGAAAGTCCGAAGGGAACTTTTGAGTCAACAGCCTGATTGGAGTTTCAGGTGCCATTTTCGAAAGTCCGAAGGGAACTTTCGAACCTTTTTCTTTCTCTCGAAAGTCCGAAGGGAACTTTTGAGTCAATTACCTGATTGGAGTTTCAGAAAATCCGAATGGAATTTTCGAACCAATTCAGGCGGTTCAAACCCTTTCACCGTTTGGCTTCTTTTGTGACCGAAGTGAGTTCGGGCCTAAGAGGGTAGTTCAAGTTCTTTTACCGTTGGCTTCTTTTGTGTAAGAAGGCGGTTCAAATCCTTTCACCGTAGGCTTCTCTTGTCAAGAAGGCGGTTCAAATCCTTTCACCGTAGGCTTCTTTTGTGTAAGAAGGCGGTTCAAACCTTTTACCGTTTGACTTCTTTTGTGACCGAAGTAAGAGCTCGGGCCTAAGAAGGCGGTTTCCAAAATTCATTCAATACATGCCTCAATCTACCAAGGTAAGTATGCAGGTATGTTTCTCTTTCTCTTCATTTGCATTCATCATGCCATAATTACATTTGAAAAAAATGAGAATTAGTCTCAACAAAAATATCATGTATAACATTTGCATTTAATCAATCTAGATGTCCCCCTCTTGTTTAATGTTTCGTGCTAGATGTGAATGTTATTTGCTGACTTATTCAATTGCGTTAGTCAAATGAACATTTTATTCTAGAATGATCACATTCTTTGGAGAATTTGTGATGGGATTTTGATTTGAATTGAGCAAATTAATATCAATCCCACGCCGACAGGTAAGTCATTGCGGGCATGTTTTCCTTTTCTGCATCATGCCTATGCATTTACATCCCCATGGCATTGCATTTAGAATAAGATTCACATTGTTTTTTTTAAGTCAATTACATTACATTTGCATAGTCAAAATTTAGGTCTTGGTGGTCTTTGAATGCAACCTCTGCGAGCTCACCTTCAAAGAGGGGCAGCTGTTAACACCTAAATTTTGGCGAATCATGTAGAATTAATTGCATAAAAAATTCTAGGGGTTTACTTTAATCCCTAAACAAAAATGATTTGAATTTTTGCAATATTCATAATTGATTGAGATGGCGGCTCACTCTCTGGGAAGGAAATCTGGAAGAGGAATCTCAAGGAAAGTGAATCGAGAGGAAGAATGAAACATTGAAGAGAGATAGCGATTTTCGGTCAAATCTTCTAAAAGATTTGATCGAAAATTTCTTTTATTTCCTTAAAATTGTGCAAGAGATAAGCAACA
This sequence comes from Melaleuca quinquenervia, assembly GCA_030064385.1. Taxonomy (NCBI): domain Eukaryota; kingdom Viridiplantae; phylum Streptophyta; class Magnoliopsida; order Myrtales; family Myrtaceae; genus Melaleuca; species Melaleuca quinquenervia. Next base: position 15,298,056 of record CM057718.1, read on the forward strand.
TGGATGGGAGATATATACATGCAGGGGAACACACATTGACCAAATCTTCATTGACCAAATCTTCATGGACGTCAATTTTTAAAAGAATTCCTGGTCAAATCTTGGGGAAGATTTGACCGAATCTTTATCATCCATGTATAAAAGCGTCCAAGGCAGAACGCTTTGAGGGGGGGCAGCTTGGTTAGGAAAAAAAAAAGGAAAAGAAGACATAGAGAGAGATTGAGAGAAGAGAGAACTTCACGTGCTAAAAAAAAAGATCTTGAGAAGAGAAGGAGGTTACATGAGGGAATGAAAAAAAGAAACTCCAGGAAAATTCTCCACGTGAAGCTCCCTCAACGCGTGCAGAAATTCTTCCTGGCGAAGTCTTTCTCTCACTCCCAGCAAGTCCCATTGCTCTCATTGCCCTCTTGTGCGGCCACTAACCCACGTAGCTCGAACATTCATCAACGGATCACCGGCACTCTTCCAGTCCACGGCCTTGGTCGATCTTCCCAGCGTTCCAGCACTTTTGGCTTCGTATTGGCTATTTTCAGAAGTTGTTTCCTTTGTTTTGGCAGGAATCGAGGCACGCCGCGTGATTTTGTGAATCGGGTTCTTCACTTCGACGTCGCTCATCCCATGTGGCCATTGTTCACACTCTGAGGTTCCAAGCGCTACTGCCAATGGCAACACAAGCGAGCAAGTTTTTGTTCCGAAAAGAGATAAGCACTTATAAATCACTTGTGTTTTTCCCTGATTTTGTTGTTTGTTCACCGAACTAATCAGGATTTGTTGGAATTCGATGTTTTCTCGTAGCTTCTCGCTCAAGCCGCGTGATTGGCAATTTCACCGCCGAGCGTCACCATTAGCCGCTGTACTTGTCTGATGCAATCGGTTTACATTTGGAGAGATGATCCCAAAGATTTGGTAAAAAAATTCTTTTTCCCAAGTTGATTTGAATATTTGATTAGTAGCATGTTGTTGATTTGGGTGATATGCATGATCAATTGGAATTTGTTTTCCGATTTGCAACCGCGCACAATTTTTTGTTCAATCAATAAGGCTTTAGATAGAATAATTAATTGAGCGGGAATCTATAAAATTGATATCTTGATCTTTAAGGCTTAAGATCAATTTATTGATTTTTATGCGCGAACCTTTGTTGGTGAATCTTGGTGCTATTAGAATTGATTTGGTTTGTTTTTATTTTACCTTCTTTGCACGTTTAAATTACTTACATAGTTAGATTAATTGCACGTTTATATTAAGAATTGCATGTTTAGATTAATTGCACATTTACGTTATAAATTGCATATTTAGATTTAAAGTTTCACATTTAGATAATTGCATGTTTAGTTTAATTTTCACGTTTAGATTAATTTGCATAATTAATTTAGGTTGCTTATTAGATATTTTTGTTATGATAATTTTAGCTAGATTGCATTCTAGGATGTTATTCTTGGTTGAATAGATTTTAGTTTAAATTAGGAATTAATATATATTGTTTCCTAATTTAGATTATATGATATTTAACTATGGATAATTAGGCTAATTAATTCATAAAAAATTCCAAAAAAAATTGCATTTCATATATTGCATTAGATTTGATTTGGTTAGATTTTATTTGGATTTGATTTGGTTAGATTTTATTAGATTTTATTTAGATTTGATTTGATTTTATTTGGATTTGATTTAGTTAGATTTGATTTGATTTGATTTGACTTTATTAGATATGGTATATTAGATCTTTTGATTTGTTTTGTCATTTCATTCCTTTCTTGAATTTTTATTAATGTTTGAGTATTCGTGTGATCATCATTGCATGTTGGGGTCAGATTTAAAATTAATCCAAACTGCTTGCCCATTTTTGGAAATAAGTGAAAAGGTACCGAAAGGGTGTTAGATTAATCTAGCATAACCAAGTCCCCGATCCCTTGGATCTCTGGTTCGTAGGAGTAAAGCATAGCTCCCAATGTTTTACATGGGTTCCTAATCAACCCACCATAAATAGATTAGTGGCGACTCCTTTGAAAATGCTTTGCATGTTAAAAAGTGAAACCAAAGTCGTGAATTGGTATGAGCTTGGGAGAGCTCGAGCTAAGTTAGGCTTAGTAAACCATTAGCCGAACCCTAGGTGGTGCACCTTTGGGGAGGTCGCGACAGTGATATAGGGTCGAAAATCGACCTCATGAAGCTTCCCTAATATACTACTCTTGAGAAACAAATCGCCTCTAGCCTCAAATATGTCCCTCACCTCATCCCATTGCCAAAGCGGAGGAACCCAGAATTCACTGGATTTACGTTTCACCTCCGCAAAGATAAAAATCCATAGTTTGTTATTAAAGGGATTCTTGGACATGTATTTTGCATGCGCAATCATTGATATTTTCCTCGGAAAACAATATTCAACAATTGTCTCGCGAGTTTGACGGAAAGAAGAGGCGATCTTTTCAGCCATACGGAATAGAAAGCTGGAGATATTATAAAAGGCAATGTTGATCCAGCCTCGATTGCACTTTTTCGTCTTTCTCGGACTCTCCTCCCTTATCTCGGAGAAAAGGTTGCAAGCAGAGATGGACTCTGACCACCTCCGAAATACTAATGGCGTATCCAAGTAAATATGAAAGTTAGGTTCTGCTTCACACGCGGCAAATCGAGGCTTCCTCAGGTAATCGGTGGCGGATACCAACTTGTCGAGAAATGAATTCAGTCTAAATGATGTTCTGTTGCGGCGCTTGATTACGCCTGCAGTCCAATCGGAAAAAACGAGCATGAAAAGAGCCGTTACGTCAAGAGCAATCCCTCCGCAAAGAAGGGAATAAGTAATTTTGATATTGACTTCGGAGAGATGATGCTTCTTCAAGCGATTAAATAGGATGAAAGCCACCACAAGGACATTTAAGGCTACGAAGCGGAAAATGTAGCTCCACTTGGAACGTATTGCCAACGCTTTCGTGAGGAGCATCTCGTACATGAATTGGAGCTCGACCGATATCACCCTCAACGCATCCAGCGGAGAAACTTTGCGGAAATAATCGAAGCTCGCCTTACGTTGTACCCATGTGAAGATGAGATCTGCGAGGAAGACCGTAAAAACTTGAAAGAACATGTAAGCATGCTCCACCACAATGCTCTCGCGAAGTTTTGCCTCTTCTTCATTAGAATATTCATATTTATGAAGTGCATTGGACAACAATTCCTCCAATCGCCTGTCAGAATCCCATGGGTTCATCGATTCCCTCGTCATCAGGAGGCTCGAGAGATGAAGTGCTAGTATTCTCTCAACATTTTTTATGACCCCAAGAGAAAACACCAGCATTGTTGGAAGCACCAGTGACTCGTTAGTGGGAAATATCTGCACAAAAACATAGATGGCAGAGCCGACTTGGAAGATAAGACTGAGCATGTGCCGTTTCCACAGCGAACTATCCTCTAGAGAGAAGGCGGTGATGGTGTCCGGATCGCCAAGATGTAACAAGAGAAATGAGGCCCAAAGCGCCTGAACCGCTCCATTTACTTCAGCTCCACGAGCGGATGGATTGCCTTGGTTATGAGAGATAAGCCCAATTCCATACACAACTACCGAGTCGGCCATCAAATACACCAACCACAAGAGCAAATTGATGTAGTTGTTGGCTATTTTTTTCCTGAGAGGTGCAAACATAATGAGTAAGACCTAAAGTAAGAGACTCAACATGACGACGCCTCGGATGTTCCATGTGTTCCACAGATCCGAAATGAAGATAAATGCCATATTTTTGCTTGGTTTGAATTTTACTTCTCTCTAGTATCAGTTGCAACAACATATATAGGATGTTGAGACGATTCCTTACTTGTTTATCAGAAAACATGTAATCAAGGACTCAAGAATGAACATAAACAAGGCATCTTATCTATTAATTGACAAAAGAAAAGTATCTCATCTATGAATAGATAAAGCATTAACAATGACACAGGCTACGAATAAAGACAAAGCATAGTACGTGGGAGAATGTACACTTGCATCTCTTTATTATCTCGGAGAAAAGGTTGCAAGTTATCTTCCAACGCAAAAAGTGCATAGAAGAAGTAATCAGGCCGGCTTTCAATTTATACTTCCATTATTTTACCAACTCACGCAGCAACATTGCAGAACCTTTGACGACTTGGGAGGTTTCGAATGTTGCCTTCATACATATGAAAAACGTCTGCTTTTGCTCCTAATAATAGTGCATGCTCGTTGAGTGTATCCAAAGTCCTGGTAAACTGCATAATTCAGTTGCAAGTAATCTGACAGATTGGAAGCTGCTTTTTCAACAATGTCCCTTTTTCTGTGCAAGTTTCCTTAGATTAACCTAATCCTCGGTCGCCATAGAGCTAAGATTGAAACTTCCTTGCACATCACGTGTTGGAATTGGAGGCTCAGTCATTGCCCTTTGCCTATTCATCTATATGATCTACTTGAGAAGGACGTATGCCTCTCTTAAGTTACAGCTGAAGAACATCACTCCTTGTCCCTCCCCTGGTCCAGACACAGAGGAAATTAGTGTATACTTTGAGGTCCCCATTTTCACAAGTAACGAACTCGAAGAAGCCACAAATAATTTTGCTTCCTCCAATGAACTTGCAGATGGAGGTTTTGGCACTGTTTACTACGGTAGGAAAAGGTCCCCCCATGTTTTTCCCAATTAAGGAGCAACAAAGTATCCTCAAAGACGCATGTTTCAATTTCTTTCTACAGGGAAACTTCGGGATGGGAGGGAAGTAGCAGTGAAGCGCCTATATGAGCACAGTGCTACCGTCGGGTAAACCAATTTATAAATGAAGTAGAAATCCTGACCCTTTTACGGCACAAAAACCTTGTATGGACTCTGACCACCTCCGAAATACTAACGGTGTATCCAAGGTTTTGTAAATATGACCGGCATAAGGTTCTGCTTCACACTCGGCAAATTGGGGCTTCCTCAGGTAATCAGTGGCGTATACCACCTTGTGGAGAAATGTATTCAGCTTAGATGGTGCTGTACAACGCCACATGATTTCACCAACAGTCCAATCAGAAAATACGAGCATGAAAAGAGCCATCATGTCTAGAGAAATCCCACTGAAGAGAAGGGAATAAGTAATTTTTACATCAACTTCAGAAAGTTGATGCTTTTTCAAGCGATTAAATAGGATGAAAGCCACTACAAGGACATTTAAGGCTATGAAGCGAAAAAATGAAGCTCCACTTGGAACGTATTGCCAAGGCTTTTGTGTGAAGCATCTCGTACATGAATTGAAGTTCAACCGATATCACCCTCAACGCCATTGGAGAAACTTTGTCGAAATATTCGTAGCTCTCTTTACGATGCTTCAGTGTGAACATGAGATCGACAAGGAATACCTTAAAATTTTGAAAAAACCCGTAAGCATGCTTCACCACAATGCTCTCGCGAAGTTTTGCTTCACCACAAGGACATCTAAAGCATGCTTCACCACATGCTTCATTAGAGTGTTCATATCCATCGAGTGCTTCAAACAACACGTCCATCGATCGCACATCAGGATCCTCAGGGTTCATCGATTCCCTCATCCTTGAGAGGCTCGAGAGATGAAGTGCTATTACCCTCTTAGCATTTTTTATGACCCCAAGAAAAAATACCAACATCGTTGGAATCACTAGCGACTCGTCAGTGGGAAATATATGCACAAAGACATAGACGGCAACACTGACCTGGAAGATAAGACTGAGCAGGTGTCGCCTCCAAAGCGAACTATCCTCCAGAGAGAAGGCAGTGATGGTGTCCAGACCACCAAGATGTAACAAGAGAAATGAGGCCCAAAACGCCTGAATTGCTCCATTTACTTCATATCCACGAGTGGATGAATTGCCTTGGTTATGAGATATAAGCCCAATCTCGTACACAACTATCGAGTCAGTTGTATGCATGAACAACGGTCGCGGGATTCTTGAAAGCACCTTCACTTCTGTTGCGCGTCGTAGTGTACAAAGGGCTAGCTTGCCTCGTCTCTTGATGAGAAATGTTACGTTAAGCTGAGAGCTTTTTGAGCTGGCTAATGGATTAGATCAGATGAATTTCAACACTTTCCGCCTTTCGTGTTATGTGGTTGTGATTTAGCAAAGATGTGATACTTCTAGTTGGCCGTCTAGATATTTGCGTTGAAGGATGGCTGGGACAGGATGAATAAAAAATAATAGATGATGTTTAGTAATTGTTTTTGTTTTGGTTTTTCTGGTGTAGCAGGTGAAGAATGTCTCACCGGAAGTTTGAGCATCCTAGGCATGGATCCCTTGGATTTCTGCCAAGGAAGAGGGCTGCTCGCCACAGGGGAAAAGGTAATTTAAATATGGCAGGTCAATTGCTACATTTATCTAGAGAATTAGCTTGCATCCACACATATTGTGTGTGCATACAGAGGAAAGTGCACAACCGTGCATATCATGCGTGGTGAAGTCATTTGAAGAAGGCCATATGGGAGTCTGGATTGGGAGTAAAGTTTTACCCAATGGCTAGCGATGTTTTTATGCAAGAGCAAGATTGAATCGCAAGTTCAGATTTTGGTCAGTACTTCTAGGTTGTGAACATGGTAGTTACTTGTTGGCGGACTCAACTTTTTCTGTTGCCTGGCCAAATGAAGTTTTTAGCATTTGAAGATTAATTTTTACCGGGATATCAATGGTATAGAAATCTGTAGGTTCTGCGTTAGTTTTCTGCAGGGTTCATGCATCAACCCATTTTAATGTGGTGTCTCCTTACATGGTAAAAGGTTACTTTTATTTTCATCCCATGCCATAGTGACTGGTTTGTTTTCTTGATGGACTCTTCAGTGAAGGCTTTTCCAAAGGATGACCCTAGCAAGCCCCCCAGGCTGACTGCTTTCCTGGGCTACAAGGCAGGGATGACCCATATTGTCAGAGAAGTAGAAAAGCCTGGATCAAGTGAGCAATGTTTAACTTTAAATTTTTTTTTCTTCTGCGCCTTTTCTAATTGCATGTTGAGTATCACAATTCTTGCTTAAGCCCATATTTTTAGAGTAGATATGTGGGCAATGAGTTTGGACATGGCTTGAATACAAGGAATTGTTGAACTTATAGTTGATATTGCTTGCTATTCAGTTAGTTTCCCAGAAGATAGAGTTAGTTGATCTACTGGAAATCATTGGTCTTTTGGGGATAAATTTTGGTGCTACTGCGGATCTCCGTTACAATTTATAGTGGTCTGCTTCAATGTGCGTTGCTTGTGGCTATCCTATGCTGTTCTTTCACTTGTCTGCTTCAAAATATTACCTTGAAGCAGCTTGGATTGCATGGATGTAGGCTGATATATGTTATAAATGTCTTGTTTTGTACGTGTAAAATATCTACTGTACATAAGTTCTATCAAACATCCCCTCCCTTAAAAAATTACCTTTGTGTATTTTCCCATCTTGCCTTAAGCTTCCATTCTTCTTTTTGATGGTGGCCAATTAGCCAGTCACATATCAGTCACATGGCTGTTGTTCTATGTGAATGGTCAGTAAGCCACCTAGAGCAATTCATTTTGGTGGCCTTTTCTTGTGATGTGTACATCTATTTCACTTCTAGGTTACCATTACACTCAAGTCTGTCTGTTACACATTCGCTAGTCATGTTTTCCCTGCAACATCAATTGCATAGTTCTCAATGAGGTTGCAACTTACACATTAATCTTAATCAACTCATTATTTTTATTTTCGAAATTAATTATTTATTTATTTATTTCTGTCGTTAAACTTGTGACTGTTCGGACGGAACTATTGACTTGTAATTGTTCGGGAAGAAACCGAAATGACAAGTCTTAAACATGAAGAGGTATGTCCGAATGGTACGTTTTCGACACGAAATGTTATGTCTGTTTGTGGCAGTCTCTAGAATTAAAAGAGTAATTTACAGCCTCATTTTCAATTGGTCTTCGAAGAGAGTTTTAGGAGATTCTCTGGAATTGCTATCCACTGACCTCGAGACTTTGTTGTATCCTGAAGGGAATTTGCCAGAAATCAATAGCAACGTAGTGGGGCAAATTGATCCTAAAAGACAGTGATCACACGCCTCAAAGTCTGTATCATTTCGATTCCATTTCTCCCATACACTACATTCCCAACAAGTTCTGTCTAACAGCTAATTTTTAGAAAGATTTCTGAAAATAAGAAGGTGGGGGTTGGGGGGAAGAAAAGCAGAATCTTGCTGATTAGTCGTGACTCTGCTTTCATCACTTCTGAATAAAATCTCATTAAAAATAGCAGTTGCCCAGACCTCTAAGACAAAGATAAACAGAACATTGCCAAGAGACTTGAGGGCTTGGGCTCATCTGAGCTTTGGTTTCTTCTCCTCCCTTTACAAATATCAACATCTTGTTCTTGTATGCTGGCACCTGGGAAGAAAATGAAATAGCTGTAACTTTCTTAATAATAATAATAGTAGTACAGTAAAAAAACTTTGAGAAGTCAGCATGAGAGCTTTCAAATTTTGTGGCTTTTATGACTTTTGGTTATTTTTATAATTTCCATTTGTCTAGTTCGTTTGGACGAAGGGTGAATTCCCCTTCTAGAAGATGGAAACTGTAGTAAATGAAGCAAAAAATTTTGTGAATTGGATGGTTAATGTGGAAGACCAGTCATTATTTTGTTGGATACGGAAGTATATATTCCTGAAATTGAGGGGAAATTTGATTACGTGTGATTTAATAGATGTCAAAAACTTATAGAAATAACTTGAGAACATAAGGATGTCGTAAAAATTTCAAATGGAAAGGAAAAATTACGAATATATATATGGTTGCATGTATTTAAAAATGATTTCTAACCTCCAAAGCATGAGATGTGTTTATTAGTTGTTGACATCTAATTTTGTCAGTTCAACAAGTGACTTTTAGCTTAATTTTTGAAAAAAAAAATATTACTAATTCAAAATTCCTTTTATTTTCTAAAATTTTAAAAAAAATAATTAAAAATAATTGATTAAATTAAATTAAAAAAAATTAAAAAGTATGAGAAAAAAGGGGTCGAAGGATCAAAGGATTTGGCGGGGAAGACTGAAAAAAAAAATTAAAAAGAAGAAGACTCTTGACAGGAAACGATGGAAGGGACAGCAGTGGGTGAGAAAGTTGAGGGGACAGGGTGTCAGGCGGAGAAAAAGACAAAAAGGGAGACGGAGAGAGAAGAGAACGACAGGAAGAAAAGTAAAAAAAAAAAAAGGGGACAGAAGGGAGGAAAGAAAGAAAAGAAAGAAGAAAAGCATAATGAAACCAGGGAGATATAAAGCAAGAGGCATTGATGACGCCTTGGAAGTGTCATATGTTCCACGAATCCGAAATGAAATTAATATTTTTGCTTGGTTTAAATTTGACTGCTGCTTTCCACTTTTCGATTGTAACAAAATATATAGGATGTTGATATAATTCCTTACTTGTTCATCAGAATATAACTATTCAATAAAAATAACGTATCTTTTATATTAAATAGTCCAAAAAAGTATCTCATTCATGAATAGATAAGCACAAACTATGAACATACATGAAGCATAGGAGGTGGGAAATAGTACACTTGCATCTCTCCTCTTTTAAATTTGGCATCAATTTTGTTTTTGTTCTATTGTTATTATCTTGGTTTTTAGTTCTAGACGCGAGAGTTTGAATTATTCTGATCTAATTTTAGATTCGAAAGTAATCTTCTTTCGATCTAAATTTGAGAATTAATAAATACGTTTCTGGAGTTTCAATACCCCTATCATCCGTTCGGCTATAAGTTATCTATCTCCAATATCAATCCTAAATCTTTTTTTGTAGCCAAATAATTCATAAACTTTTTGTAACTTTACCGACTAAGTTATTCCGACAGATTTTGACCGGAAAATACTTACGTGACACAACCCGTCGTCGCCGACAACGAAGTGCCGACAAACTTTTACCCCAAAATTTTTTTTCCTTTTTGTTCTAAAAAAAATACTTGGCCGACGAAACTAGCAGCCAAAGCTCGCCGGCCACGGGCGAGAGCTGCAAGGGCTGGGAAGCCGCCACAGCCCTCGCCTAGATCTGGGTAAGGGCTGCCCTACCCAGATTTGGGTGAGGCTGGCCTCACCTGAATAATACCTTGAGGACAAGCAAGGAGGAGGAGGAGCCACGGAGGAGCGAAATACACGACCAAGCAAGCGAGTGTAGAGCAGAGCAGGAAAAGAGACGTTTCAGATTTTTCTAGGGCTTGGCTCAAGGCGGAGCTGACAGAAACCGAAGGAGAGGAAGGGGAAGGGGAAGGGGAAGGGGAAGAAGAGAGAGAGAGAAGGGTTTGGTGAGTTGAGAAGCAGAGGATGGTGGGTTGGGTTGAAAGGGCTTGTTGTCCTTGGACATGGGCTGGAGGAGAGAAGGGGAGAGGTTGCGCAGGAGGAAAGCCGTGGCCTTTAACGGGGTTTTTGGTTCTTGATTCAGTTCCCAATCAAATGGAAGAGAATTTGTGTGATTGGATTTGACTGCCAGAACTGGAGGCAGAGAAGGAGACAGAGACGGGAGGAGAAGGGAGGAGTCATTCTTGTGTACGCTGTTGAGTTTTGAAACAGGGGAAGAGAGAGAAAGTAGGAGATTTTTTAGTGGCTCTAAGCTAAGCTCGGCCATCTATGCGTTCGTGCTTTCATTCCCCTGTTTCTGCTCTGTATTTATTTTTATTTTTTTTCCTTTTACTTCACCTTCTTTTTTCCCAGGTCATTTTCAAGTATTAGTGCCGATTTGATAAATAATATGTTCATTTGACAAAAAGAAAATAGATATTTTTTTTATAATTTCTCTAATTTTTTTAGAATGAATTTGGTTCGCCAAAATGACATTTTTATGATATAGATAACAACTCTGAAATTGTATTTGGCTATGTTAAATTAATATTCGCATTATCGATTTAGCAATACACAAGTTTTCAATCTTCTTTTTTAATTTTTTTCACATAATAAAAATGATTCAGTTTCTCATTTGCTTTTGAAAATGAAAGTTGTATTGAAGATACATTTCATCAGAAAATAGTTTTTCAAAGTAAGGATGAAACAAATGCAAAATGGTTTCGATTTTGGAACTACAAAATAAAAAATAAAAATAAAATTTTTTAAATTTCATTTTCAATGAGGGCGCAAATTGAAATACGTTTTTGAATTTACAAACCACACAATCCAACGTGTTTTTTTTTTATAAATGTAATCCATGTTGGCAAATTTTTTACTTTTAAGAATAAATTACATTCTCACTGAAAATAAAAATTGAAAACATTAAGTATTTTGAGTATGGTGATGTCAAAAATTGAAAACATTATAAGTATGGTGATGTTAAAAATCAGCATTTTGAAATAAAATACAAAATTCTTCATATTAGCAAAGACGGAGTGATTTAGGGCTTGTTTGCCGGCACTTAAGAACAAGCAAAAACTATTTTCTTCGTTTTATCAAAATCTCAAAAGATTAAAAGAAAAATATTTACTTTGCGTCTACGTGTCGAAGATAACAAGTTTAAAGAATTCATTTATTTATTACAAGAAGTAGAAAATAAAAATATAAAATGTGAAAGATCTGACATGACAATAATATTCTATGGAAGACAAGCTGATTGTTCATTTTTTTCTCACTGTGCAAAATGTTTTTTCTAAAATATTGATCTAATGATATAAGCCGAGAAGAAGAATACAAATTGAGAAGCTAGACTTGCTGATCGGTTGATTAAAATTTTAAATCGAGAAAATTCCGAGTCTTGACTTTAGTCTTCCTTTGTTCTAGGAGCAGTCCCATCTCAATCCATTTCCAATCTTATTCTTTCAAGAGCCAATTGATCCAGACCGAGGAAAGGAGAATTGGTCGAACAATTGTACACGTATGCATGACTAATGTTTCTGGTCATGTCCTAATGAACATAAAGATCATCTTCCCCCGCATGACAAAGAGGAATGAATTGGATGAGGCATCCACAGCGGGGCAAGCCACGATTAGCAGCGGTGGAGCAAAACAGGCGGGAGAAGATGATAAGTACATTCACATCTCTCCTATTTCAAGTTTCGATCAATTGAAAGAGCTGCGTTTCTGTTAATCTATTATCTTCCTCTTTGATATCCATGATTGGTCGTTGTCTATTATGATCAGTTTTTTAATTATCTTGTTCCGATCCAACTCCGCTCTTCGATATTTCGACGCCATTTTCCATCCGTCGTGCAGTGTCCTTCCCATTCGTAGAGGCTATTCATCATTTTATCAGTATGTAAATCACATGTAAATATAAATCAAAAGATATTGCCTTTATTTTCGTTATTGCAATCGAAACGTAGCTTCCGCGATAAAATACAACATAAATTTACATCATCTTTAAACATAAACATACGAGAAACATAAGATAAATTCATCAGTAAAACACTTGGAATTGAAAAGATTATTCATTCACAATATGCAAAGCCCCATGGAGGTTTGTGGAGGCAACCGAAATGAGCTAGTCGGTTGCTCCTTTTTTTCCCACGTGCAAGATGCTTTCCAAAGTACGGATTCCATGGTATTAACCAAGAAGAAGAACACAAATTGAGAAGCCAGACTTGTTGATCGCTTAATTGAAATTCCAAATCGCGAAGATTCGCACTCTTGACTTGGTCATTCCCATACTTGACTTTCCTTCCGTCAAAAAAGCGCAGGGCCCCACGGATGTTTGAAGAGGCAACCGAAATGAGCCATTAAGAGCCAAACGAAGGTGAGAAGCTCTCCACCTTTGCTCAGCACCTGAGCATGTGACTCTCCCCTGATATGACCCGCCGCATAACACAGCATCTCCACCCACACCCCACTCATCACCTCCCACTTCTCTTCTCCGAGCCTCTCCAGCTCTTGGGCCAATTTGAAACCACGGATGGCCTTGTTTGGTTGTGTTTCCCAAACAACCTTATACAGGGGCATAAATAGCAGCCCCTTCACCTCCACGGCTCGCAGCGCCGCCAATATCTCCCATGACGTGAATTGAGCAGTGCCCGCCACAGCGAACATCACATTAGGCTGATTAAGTAAGAGATACAACATGTAGTCCGAGAGGATCTTGCTGAATTCCCTTAACTCTTTCTTTCCTGTATGTCGCTCTCTGCCATACCACCACTCAGTGGCAACATGCCAAAATAAAATACTAGAGTCATAATTACAACCGGTGATATAGGGTTGAAAATCGACCTCCTGAAGCTTCCCTAATATGCTCCTACTCTTAAGAAACAAATCGCCTCTAGCCTCAAACATGTCCGTCAGCTCATTCCAGTGCTTAAACGGACGATCCCGGATTTCAATGGATTTACGTTTCACCTCCGCAAAGATAAAAATCCATAGTTTGATATTAAAGGGATTCTTGGACACGTACTTTGCATGCGCAATCATTGATTTTTTCCTCGGAAAACAACGTTCAACAACTATCTCGCGAGTTTGACGGAAAGAAGAGGCAATCTTTTCAGCCATCCAGAATAGAAAGCTGGAGATATTATAAAAGGCAATGTTGATCCAGCCTCGATTGCACTTTTTCATCTTTCTCGGACTCTCCTCCATTATCTCGGAGAAAAGGTTGCAAGCAGAGATGGACTCTGACCACCTTCGAAATACTAATGGCGTATCCAAGTAAATATGACGGTTAGGTTCTGCTTCACACGTGGCGAATCGAGGCTTCCTCAGGTAATCGGTGGCAAATACCACCTTATGGAGAAATCTATTCAGTCGAGATGATGTTCTGTTGTGGCACTTGATTACGCCCGCAGTCCAATCGGAAAAAACGAGCATGAAAAGAGCCGTCACGTCAAGAGCAATCCCTCCGCAAAAAAGGGAATAAGTAATTTTGATATCGACTTCAGAGAGACGATGCTTCTTCAAGCGATTAAATAGGATGAAAGCCACCGGAAGGACATTTAAGGCTACGAAGCGGAAAATGTAGCTCCACTTGGAACGTATTGCCAAGGCTTTCGTGTGGAGCATCTCGTACATGAATTGGAGCTCGACCGATATCACCCTCAATGCATCCAGCGGAGAAACTTTGCAGAAATAATCGAGGCTCACTTTACGTTGTCCCCATATGAAGATGAGATCTGCGAGGAAGACCTTAAAAACTTGAAAGAATGCGTAAGCATGCTCCACCACAATGCTCTCACGAAGTTTTGCCCCTTCTTCATTAGAATATTCATATTTATCGAGTACATTGGACAACAATTCCACCGATCGCCTGTCAGAATCCCTTGGGTCCATCGATTCCCTCATCCTCCGGAGGCTCGAGAGATGAAGCGCTAGTATTCTCTCAACATTTTTTATGACCCCAAGAGAAAACACCAGCATCGTCGGAATCACCAGCGACTCGTCAGTGGGAAATATCTGCACAAAGACATAGATGGCAGCACCGACTTGGAAGACGAGACTGAGCAGGTGCCGTTTCCAAAGCGAACTATCCTCCAGCGAGAAGGCAGTGATGGTGTCCGGACCGCCAAGATGTAACAAAAGAAATGATGCCCAAAGCGCTTGAATCGCTCCATTTACTTCAGCTCCATAAGCGGATGGATTGCCTTGGTTATGAGAGATAAGCCCAATTCCATACACAACTACCGAGTCGGCCATCAAATACACCAACCACAAGAGCAAATTGATGTAGTTGTTGGCTATTTTTTTCCTCAGGGGTGCAAACAGAATGAGTAAGACCTGAAATAAGAGACTCAACATGACAACGCCTCGGATGTTCCATGTGTTCCACAGATCCGAAATGAAGATAAATGCCATATTTTTGGTTAATATGAATTTTACCTCTCCTCTCAAGATACATAGAATGTTGATATGATTCCTTACTTATATATCAGCACCTGTCATGCACTCGGTATTGAGATGACCCATGAGTCTTTTTTTTTTTTTTTGAGAAAGACGACTCAGGAGTCAATTTTCAGTGGTTGGACAAATGAAAAAGCATGCCGGGGAATCAAAAGACTTCGTAATCTGGAGCCACATATCCTTTCCCCATGAAATAAAAAAATGTCCCCAAACTGCTCTTTTCTTTGTTCTCTTTAGGCTTTCAGCTAAAGAAGCCCCACAACCCCCCGCGCCCCCGCTCCTCCCCCCCCCCCCCCCCCCCCCCCCCTGCCCATCCAATGGCAAAACATGCCAGAGCCTTCGAGAGGAGCGGCCCGGACTTTTTCGTCCGAAGACACCAATTAGCGTGAGGGAACGGCATTAATTTGAATGATATTAGAGGAATTTATAATGTTCGGTACGTGAGAATGAGAAAACACTTCGAAGGTCGGTTTTGTCTTGCTAAAGCAGCTTCGCATACTCTCTATTTTTTAACTTAAAGCATGAAGGAGGGATGAAGCCGAGTTTAGGGTGAATATTCTATTATATCGCGAATGGCACACATTCAACGAAACGCGTCTTTTCTTTAGTCGGTAGGATCTCTCGGATCCGGACTTTCCTTGCCCTTTCACATCCGGGCAAAGAAAGTGAGGGCAGGGGGGAAGTAATGTAGAGAAGTAAAGTAAAGAAAAGGAAGATTGGGAGAAAGAGAGATTTTCGTAGAAAGAAGAAAAGGGAAATGGAGGAAGAGTTGCTTTGTGACGAAATTTACAAAACATAACAATCGGGGAAAAAGTGCCAAAAAAGTCCTAAACCTTTGCCACTGATGCCAAATAAGTTATCAACCTTTTTTTGATGCCAAATAAGTCCTTAACTTTTACAAGTTGTGCCATATAAGTCATTTTCACCGGAGGAAGCACACGTGGCTCGCCGGAGCGCCGACGTGGCTTGCCGGTGCCGACGTGGCGCCGACGTTGCTTTTTCTTTTTTTTTCCTTCTTCTTCTTCACCGGTAGAGCTCTCGCCGGCGATGGGCGAGGGCGGTGGGGGCTGGGGAGGCCGCCCCCGGCCTCGCCCGGCCCTAGCCGGCCCCTGGCGAGGCCGGCCAGCGACCGACAGGGGCCGGGTGAGGCCGCCCCAGCCAAGATCCGGGCGAGGCCGGCCTCGCCCCGCCCTCGCCGGCGATGGGCGAGGCCGGGGCCAACCCCCGCCGCCCTCGTCCATTGCCAGCGAGGGCTCCGCCGGTGAAGAAGAATAAGAAAAAAAAAAAAGAAGCAAAGTGGGCGCCACGTCGGCACCGGCGAGCTCCGGCGAGCCACGTCGGCGCCACGTGTGCTTCCTTCGGTGAAAAGGATTTATATGGCACAACTTGCAAAAGTTGAGGACTTATTTGGCACCAAAAAAAGGTTGATGACTTATTTGGTACTAGTGGCAAAGGTTTATGACTTTTTTTTGTACTTTTCCCTAACAATCGGCTTTCTCCAAACATGTCATCTCAACTTCAAGGTCAATAATGGGTCGCGCAGGGAAAAAAAAATCTCTTATGTTTTCGTTCTCTCCATTTGCCTCGTCCTTGGGCTTACAACATACTTCAAAAAGGCATTCCACATGCTCCGCGGTATAACCTGAAGAACAACGATTTGATTCTTGATTTTTAGCTTAATTTTTGGAAAATTTATTAATACTTAAAAACATAAACTTCCTTTTATTTTCTGAAATATTTAAAAAAACTTAACTTAAAAAATAAAAATTAGTAGGTAGGGAAAAAAAGGGGTTGACTGAACGGGTTGACCAAAGCATTTGGCGGGGAAGACTGAAAAAAGAAATTCCAATTTGTTGTAAAATAAATAATAATAAAACGAAGACTATTATGGGGGACACGTTTCCTTTTTCCATCGTGGGCCGGCGTCCCTCCAAATTTTATAACCAAGTTGTTCATTATCTCCCCCGGCATCCCACGCCGTTGGTGCCTCGCGACACGAAGATTGCCCTCTCAATCCAACGACTCTGGTTCGGTCCGCCACCAAGCGGGCCCCACCCCTCCAACTCCCCCAAATATAATAAAAACGACTTATCCCTTTTCCGCTTTCTTCTTCCCCCCCTTTTTTTTGAAGGGGTTTTTCCACTGCTTTTCTATCTTTTTTTTTTCTTCCTTTTCCCACTCCTTTCCCTTTCACACCCATTCCATTCCCTCGTGCATCATACAATATCAAAGGAAAAGAAGGGAAAAAAAAGTAGAAATTAAATCATGTCATAGACCACGTAAATGTGGATTTTTGTATATAGTCATCTTATGATATTATCATCCTACCTATAAGAACATATATCGTTTTAAGTCCCGACATATATAGCAGGTAATTAGACAATTAGCAACATGGTTTTCTAGTCTATGGATATTTGCATGCGTAGCTAGGGTTTTTCTCTCGTCGCGGCAGGTGGGGTGGGGGCTTCGGGATTTGGCTCTCCGATGGAACCGCGCGTCGGCAACAAGTTCCGGCTCGACCGCAAGATCGGCAACGGATCGTTCGGAGAGATCTACCTCGGTGGGCTGCTTGCTAACTGATGCTTGGTTTTTGCTTCGTCCAATCCTGTTCTTTTTTTTTTTTTTAAGTTTGATCGTGACGGGATCTTTCCTTTCTCAGGTACTCATATTCAGACAACGAGGAGGTTGCGATTAAGCTTGTGAGCGGCCCTTCTCCCAAGTTGAATCGACCCTTTTCTTTTTGCTCGTTTTCGTGCGCTTTTGGTTCTTTTTATTTTTGTAGTGTTGTTATAGCCATTCACATCGGTACTTTGGTTGATTTATGGATTTTTGATGTTTGAAGTTTTCGTTTTGCAAGGCGATATGGATTGTGCTTTGTTCCGTTTCCTTCCTTGGGTTGTATGTTTTTTTGGTCGATTCCTTGGGTTGCAGTGAAATGATTGTTGTTGATGAGTGGGAGCTGTCCTCAGCGTGTGGCTTTCACACGCATGTGTATGTATGTTTACAGTTGTAATGCACGAATTCATGTTGTGCTTCTGGTATAATACGATTGTAAGCCCAAGTAATGCATCTTTGGCTGTCTTTTACAATATATATCTCAACGTTGTCGACAATTCAGTGCTTCTTGTGCCTTGTGAAGTGTCGACTTTTTGCCTTAAAGAGTACTTAGAAGAGAAAGATTAAAGATCGATCTTTCACTAGAAGCATGTATATTTTCAATAATTGAGATTTATGAGGGGGCTGCTAGAAACTCAAGCTACTACAGTCTTCTGTTTTGATGACATGAAGATGCTCTGTTAACAATTAACAAGTTTACTAGCTTTGCTAGACCTAGTGTACATCCTTTTTGCCAAACTGGTACCTGCCATTTGGTGGAAGACCCATTAAAGGCACAGTAGCAAGTGCCTACGCAGATGATGAGCAGGTCAAAGTTCTTAACAAATTTGCCAAACTTATAACTTGCTATAGGTCAAAGTTCTCAACAAATTTATTTCAGCTCGAGCTTCAGGAGCAGGTAGAATAGAGGGTACAGATCTTTCCGAGACTATGGAGAGGTAGTGTTGATGACCAAAGCTTAAGAAAGCTCCAGTAAATTATAAAGGGGTAAGATTTGAACCGATGAAGTTATTCTTTTAGATTGGACCTCATTATTTCAGCAGCTTTCCATGACTTTGCATTATTGTATTCATATGCTGAGGAGATAATGCTCTAATCCTCAATTGAAGTACGTATTTTCTAAATGCTCCTAGGTATAGGAGCAAGAAGGATGTTTCTTTAATGTGATCCGCTTACACAATGTATGATGTTTTTTTAATGTGATCGAATGATTCCGTTAATTATTTTACATTATTTTTGCATGAGTTAATTCTAATACTCTCCCTTTTTTGGTAGGATTAACCTTAGTGAAAGTTTACGGTCATTATTATTGATATTTCTCAAGGTGCAAGCAGCATCAACACTGTACAATTATATCTCTCTTTTTTTTTTTTTGCTTAAATTATTATGCTATGATGCCTCCATTGTAAGTCAAAGTAATGATAAGAAATGTTTGTAATATGTTGCAGCCACTTGAGGACATATTGTATGACTGTCGTGAGAAGCGAGTTGTCATCAACAGGTTGAGAGAGAGAGGTCCGCAGAATCAAGGAAAGTCGAAGGACTACACAAGGCAGAACGAGCAAGACAAAGGCTCCTTTTCTTTTTTTTTTTGAAATGATAAGACTAGTTTTCTCGAAAGTGTAAGTAGTTAGCTAACTTCAATTAGTGCAGCTTCTAGGTTTTTTGGCTATGAGCATGCACTTCTACATAGGATAGGATCAGTTTGTAAACTGCTTTTGGGACTTGTACAATTCACTACTCCTTAGAAAATCAGCAATACCATATTTTGATATTGAACAACTACAAATTGAGTGGATGAGGTTGCTTGAGATGTTATTCAATATATTGGGGGTTGATTATACAATTTTCATTATTAGTTTCGTGTCCATAGAGTTTGATTATCAAGGAAAAAAGAGTTGACAGGTAAGTCATGAATACGAGGACAAGGAAATGTCCCATATGCCGGTGATTCCTTTTTATTTATCATGATTTCCGACAACTCACTCCTCATTGGCCATAATCTTTTTTTCTGTTTGTGTGCCATTTTTTCCCTAGCTGATTAATATTTCTTTCCATAGCCACAAAGGTTCCACTAAAAATGAAAGACTTCCATTATGAGTTTCTTCACTAAGTTGTCTTGCCTATTTTGCTGAGATCAGACAGTTTATTATGTGCCAAATATGCGTTTGATTGGCAGGACGAATCAATCTTATAGCAAATATGTATTGAAGATATTATCCCCTTACCTTGAGTTTAACGTTTAGAGGGATCACAGACTGATTTCTTGATTGATTCTTCTTTCTTTTCTTGTTTAATCCCATCAAGACAATATTGACTTTAGTAGAGATCAATTTATACCTAAATTTCTATACTTTTACAAATGGCAATCAAAACTGAAGAGACATTCACTTTATCGTATGAGATTTGTTAAATAAGAATCAACCCTCTTATTGATTTAAATGTGACAACCATTGCAACGCTAATCATTGGATTGAGTTGTCACTCTAGCGCAGGCTTAATCTCTATTGGTTCAAAATTCCAAACAATGTCACAATAGATGAAACAAAAATAAATCACCTTAAAACAAAAACTGTATATGCCAAAAGTGATATACATCCACATATCGATATTTAAATCATTTAAAATGACATGATTATTCCTCCAAAACAATCATAACAATTAAGCAAAAGCTGGTGTTGCATGCTTCCTTGGTGCAGCTTCATTATCTGCATTATCCCCCTCCTTCTTCCCAATACTGCAAACTGCAAGTGGAACACAAGACATGATTAACACAACAGAAACTAACCACTTGTCTTGGAACACAAGTGGTTAGGCACGATCATGTAGTCCCACTAAGCTCACCACAGTATTATTCTTAATGGCATCATTCAAGACAACTGGATTAAGATAGATCATTTCAGGTAACAATGATCAAGCATATGGAATACAATGAAGGCATATTACAACACTAAAAACAGCCAACAACCATAATAATATTTTGAAAATAATTATTTAGCTGAGTGTTGACACCTAAATTTTTGACATCATTTTGCATTAGTTAAAATAGGGTTTTTATTTATTTGTTTTTTTTCTGCATATAGTTAATAAGACATTTTGCACATCAAGGAAAATCATGGGCATATATTGAGCACATATTGAGTGGAATATCATGGATTAAATTCAAGGAGGAAAAGGGGAAAGAAAATAATGAAAATAACAAAAAATTGGAATAGCAATATTCGGTCAATGGACCGAATATATGCTATTTTCTTCCTTAAAGAGTGGACTGGAGGTCAAAGAGGGGGGGCTTCTTTACGTAGACACAGAGGGGGACGCAGGGGGCTTTTTTCTATAAAAAAAAAAAAGGGACACACACAGGGAGTCGAGACCTTCGATTCCGACAACTCAGCTGTGACGCCTCCCTTGCCTGAAGCTTCCATCTCCGGCGACTCGTCCGTAGCCGCTCCTGTCCGTTTCCTTCACCGGTGAGTCTTTGTTGTGGCCGTCCGGTCAAGATTTTCCCGAGGATCACGGTTGGGGGGCAATTTCGCGGACAAGGAACGATTTGGCTCGAGCTCGCTCGTGCGCACCCACCCTCTGTCGCTCCCAAACCGTGTAGGGAGAGCTATTGCTTTATTTTTCTCCTCCCTCGACTTTCTTTTTGCCTCGGGTTTACTGTGCTTTTTTTTTTCTTTCTCCAACTCTAAAGAGGTTTTGGTCGATTCAGTCAATTTTAAAGCTCCTATGATGTTTGTTCTTGCGACTATGTTGATGCTGTTTATCCTTGATGCATATTAGGCCTAGATCTCGTGCTGTTTTGACCCCGCAAGCGAATCCCTTTTCTGCACTGCACCTATTCGGTGGAATGCTTAAATGAATTGACCTTGGTTTTATTTTGTTTTCCGTGTTTTTTT
This sequence comes from Melaleuca quinquenervia, assembly GCA_030064385.1. Lineage (NCBI taxonomy): Eukaryota > Viridiplantae > Streptophyta > Magnoliopsida > Myrtales > Myrtaceae > Melaleuca > Melaleuca quinquenervia. The sequence goes on from CM057718.1 coordinate 15,319,326, forward strand.
CTTTGCTGCTTGTTTTTGTGATGCGTCGCCACTGGAGAGTCATCGTTGAGCCGATCATCTCCTGTCTTCCCTTAGCGCCATCCGCCGTGCCCCATCAGAAGGAAGCAGCATGGTGAGTCTTCTGCAAGTCTTTGGTTGCAGGTCCACGCGAGGAAGAAAACAGGCGGAGCTGGACCGGGCCGGTTCTTTCTCGGGCCTGTGCACGAACTGGACTCGTGCGTCTTATGGGCCGCATACTGGGCGGGCCATGTGCGAGCTGGGCGAACTTGGGTTGCTTAAATTAGGAATTAATATATATTATTTCCTAATTTAGATTATATGATATTTAGCCATGGATAATTAGGCTAATTAATTCATCAAAAAATTCCAAAAAAATTGCATTTCATATATTACATTAGATTTGATTTAGTTAGATTTTATTTGGATTTGATTTGATTTTATTTTATTAGATTTGATTTAGATTTGATTTGATTATATTTTATTTGATTTGGTTAGATAATTTATTTGATTTTATTATATCTGTTTTGTTATTGCATTCCTTTCTTGAATTTTTTTTTTTATGTTTGAGTATCTGTGTGGTCACCATTGCATGTTAGGGATAGATTTAAAATTAATCCAATATGCCTGCTATTTTTGGAAATAATGAAAAGGTACCGAGAGGGTGTTAGATTAGTCTAGTATAACCAAGTCCCCGATCTCTTAGATCTCTGATTCGTAAGAGTAAAGTATAGCTCCCGATGCTTTACATGGATTCCTAATCGACCCACCAAAAATAGATTAGTGGCGACTCCAAATTGAAAATTTGTTGCATGTTAAAAAGTAAAACTTAAATCGCGAATTGGTATGGGCTTGGGAGAGCTCGAGCTAGGTTTAATCTTAGCAATCCATTAGCCGAACCCTAGGTGGTGCACCTTCGGAGAGGTCGCGACACTAAGTATATGACCCACCAAAGCTTTTTTGGATGCAACCAAATCATTTGCAACCGGATTCTTTGGCTTCAGTAAACTTCCAAAAGTCACAATTGGTCTAGAGTGCCTCCCACGAGATGGATCTCCCAGAGACCATGAAACAGTTCTACCATCTTCACCACCTTCATTGGAACATTAAAAGCTAGTGATCACCTCAATGGAAGTCGATACTTTCGTTTCACTGATCTTCTCATATTTCTGCTTCTTTGTCCCAGCTTTCAATTCCTGCCAAGGTAGGTTGGAGAAAAGCAAAAACTTAAATGAGAAAAAAAGAAGATAGGGAGCGTTGGAGAGGTGTCTTGGGGGAGGGGGTGGCACAGAGTTTTACCTTCCTCTGAGAAAGTACATGAAAACATATCCAAGTGATTCTAAATCATTCTACGGCTTTGCTCTGGCAATACCATGTACAATATAGTGAATGTTTCTGCAGGAAAAGAAGCTAAAGGCTAGGACCCATCCTAGTAGCCCCTTCATAAATCTCACTTATTGAAAATATACATGCTTCTAATGAAATATCGATCTTTAATCTTTCTCTTCTAAGTACTCTTTAAGACAAAAAGTCGACACTCCACAAGGCACAAAAAGCACTGAATTGTCGACAAAGTTGAGATATATATTGTAAAAGACAGCCAAAGATGCATTACTTGGGCTTACAATCGTATTATACCATAAGCACAACATGAATTCGTGCATTACAGCTGTAAACATACATACACATGCGTGTGAAAGCCACACACTAAGGACAGCTCCCACTCATCAACAACAATCATTTCACAGCAACCCAAGGAATCGACCAAAAAAAATACAACCCAAGGAAGGAAACGAAACAAAGCACAATCCATATCGCCTTGCAAAACGAAAACTTCAAACATCAAAAATCCATAAATCAACCAAAGTACCGATGTGAATGGCTATAACAACACTACAAAAATAAAAAGAACCTAAAACGCATGAAAACGAGCAAAAAGAAAAGGATCGATTCAGCTTGGGAGAAGGGCCGCTCACAAGCTTAATCGCAACCTCCTCGTTGTCTGAATATGAGTACCTAAGAAAGGAAAGATCCAGTCACGATCAAACTTAAAAAAAAAAAAAAGAACAGGATTGGACGAAGCAAAAACCAAGCATCAATTAGCGAGCAACCCACCGAGGTAGATCTCTCCGAACGATCCGCTGCCGATCTTGCGGTCGAGCTGGAACTTGTTGCCGACGCGCGGCTCCATCGGAGAGCCAATTCTCGAAGCCCCCACCCCACCTGCCGCAATGGGAGAAAAACCCTAGCTGCGCACGCAAATTTCCAGAGACTATAGGAGGAGAAAATATTCAGTGGAAGCTCTCCAACTCAGTCGAAGCTCTGAGAAGGGGGAGGGAGGCTTTGACTTTTGCTTTTGGGAGAAGAACGAGCGGGCTCCAAAATTTTTTTAAACAAAAGCTGTCATGCATTGTTGAAGAACATTTATTGCGGGTGGCCAGTCAGCTATTCCAAATAATTTTTCTTTTTCGTTTCGCGAGATCACGTGGCGATTTATGAGTGGTCCAAGTCAATAAATGCATGCCAGGTCAGTAGCTGACGTGGCATATTCATACCACTGAATATTTTCTCATTGGACTTGAATTTTGTGAAATGGGAGTCTAGCAATGTCCCATTTCATGCCCCTTGCCCGAGACTTGAAGGTCTCCTTTAGTCCATGTCTGGACGGGCCCTAAAACCCACCCAGGGGCCATTTATTTTTAATTGTTTTTGAAGAGCAATAATAAAATACTAAAAAATTATTTTTAACATAAATAAAAATAAATAAATAATTTCGAAATTTAAAAAATTAAGTTTTTTCATAGAAAACCCAGCCTACCTGTTGGTAGCCCGATCCCGATCTTCTTTTGAATATGATATAATATTAATAAAAAAATATATAAAAAGTTAATATAAATCGGAAAAATTTTAAAAATTTTGACATTTTGTTTGGGAAAGTCAACCTTGCTTAAAAAAAAAATCAAATTATAGCATTAGAACATGCCTAGTTCAATTGATTAACATCGATTTTTTTGGAAAAATCAAAGCAGTTGTTTATTACGGACAACTAAGTGTTTTTGGTTCCCAACGCTTTCTAGCCCAATTGCGTGTCTTATTTAACTTTGCATAATACGACTCAAGGCATGATTTGATGGATAGCTCATTTGAATGACTTGAAGCAGCCGAATTGCATGAGTAGATTTCGTGCCTACCTTGAGGTTATTTAATTGATTTGATGTGAGTATTGTTTATATTTGCTTTGATTGAATGCATTGAATGAGTATTTGAACATCAAAAGCTACACCTATTGAATTACGACCCGTTATGGCAATCAAAGAGATGACACATATAGAGTTGATGACACATATAGAGATGACACAAAAACTGCAAACTACTTGGCTGCTGAGGGTGGATTTAACTGGCGATGAGACACAAAGAGTATTTGATCAGGTTTTAGCTAATCTTGCTCGAACAGCACCACCAATTCCAGGTTTCCATCGGCAAAAAGTAGGTAAGAGACTGATGTATTCTTTGAATGGATAGAACCCTCCCCATGTCCTTGGTCGAGAGTAACTTTTGTTCACTGTCCATCCATAGCTGAATTTATAGAAGATTGATGTAGAGCTTTGTATTTATCGTACTTTTGATGTGTTATCTCTTCGAGTTGTCTCAACATATATCTTTTCCTTTAGGATAGAGTGAGAAATGTTATAGTTACATAATTACTTTCCTCGTCTACATTACCCTGTGCACACATTATCTGAAGTCATGTATTCTGTTCTAAAATACTCTTTGGATTTTGATCGCGATGACCCAATTCTCTCTCTGAGCTCATCTTCGATGAAATTGACTGCCCGCCGACGCTCACGTGCTCATCATGCGCACGTGTCGCACCCCATTCTTGTATAGAAAACAAAACCTTCAACCACAAGCAAATTTTCAGATCGAGTAAGGGTGGGGGTTTTTCGAACAAAAAAGAATGACCACTGCAGACATGATAGGAGATGTGCGTTCAGAAAGTCATGGAGTGACGAAAAAACAATTGGGCGTGTCTTGAGTGCGACAAAATCCGTGGTATGGTCAATTCATGGCTTAGCGAATTATCGCTGGATGTGAAAAGGGAAAAATTGTACAAAAAGTCTTAAGCTTATTGCAATTTGATCATTTCAATCTTAAACTTCTAAGTTTTACCATTTAAATTTAAAGCATTTTCCTATTTTTCCATTTGAATCCATATTACCAATTTTGATTGAAATTGGCTGACATGAACGCCAGTCATCTTAGTGGCATGGCCGTCTTCATCGCAAAATTTGTGACATCTCTTTCCAAGTTTAAATTCTAACCTTTGGATCCATCCGATGGCTCAAATTTATTTAATGGTTAAGCATTCTCCTTATTGGCTAAATTCGAGTCACTTAGATTGGTGACTTGGCACAATGAATGGCTTGGACTGGAAGGATGATGAATGGCTTGAGCTATATCGCTCTTCTCAATATGATTCCAGCTTGTATGGGAGAGAATAGTGGGAAAGTGTATTTACCAGCAAAGATGGTTACTTGCTTGTTTGTTAGTAGAAAGAACCTATCACAAATCCAAGGTCGTAAAAGAATCATGAACCAACCATTCTATGAATGAACGGAAGTAAGGTATCTCCTACAATAAAAGGCAAAAGAAAAGCATCTCCCCCATAAATTAATTTTTATGAAGATGTTTAATCATATTGCATATGACAAGGCACTCAATATTATCTATAAATTCGGCACTATCCGACAAGTCATATTAGGATAAGTGTGCACGATGTCAGGGATGAAGAGGAGATGGTTGCATAGAATGAATGAAGCAAGCATTCATGACGGCCACGAATAACGATCGAGAAAAGAAGGTGGGAGGAGAGGAAAGTACATTCGCATCTCCTCTTTCGAGCTTGTAATCAAAGAGTAAAGAAGAGAGAGACCCTATTTCCCTCGCACAAGGGAGGATTCCCAAAATTGAAATTCTTTTGTGGGACTTCCATCTTACGATAAAGAGCAACGACGACTTTTGAAGAATTGAGGGGATCTCTCATTGCGAGCTTTGCACTCTTTCTCTAAAAATACTTCAATAATTAGATATTTAGAGAGAGAGAGAGAGAGAGAGAGAGAGAGAGAGAGAGAGAGAGAGCGCAAGCAAGCTTCTTAAATTTTCGCAAAGGGGTCCAATGTTGTCTCATTTGTAGAGAGCAACAAACATCTAGACTTGTCCGAGGATTATAGTTGATTCTTGCAAAAATTCAAAAATCTCCAGATTTGCCTTTAAAGTTCTTTCGAACTTCAACTTTGTTTCAAAATATCCTTGTATTTGCTCATTTGAATCGATTCTCTATCTCAGATTATCTTCAGTGATATTGATTGCTAACCAATTATTAATCAGGTGCCCATTGTGCGCGCATCTCGCATCCTCTATGTGAACATTTTCTTGTGAACAAATCACGCTTTTTTCATGTCACTTCAATGCACAACTGAAGACTTCACATAAAAGAAAAAGTCATTTTTGGATCAGAAATACTAGCGGCAAGGGTTTTACAAGAAAAATTTTAAAACTGGGTATAAAGGATCCCTTCGGATGTAAGAGGGCAATGAGAGGGTCCTGGATTAAAATAAACACAATTAGGCACTTCTTACGTGTGAAAAGTTTAGGGTGAGGAAACGTGTGCGTACGAGCATGTGCTCAAGGCGGAGCTGACAGAAACCGAAGGAGAGGAAGGGGAAGGGGAAGAGGAGGAAGAGAGAGAGAGAAGGGTTTGGTGGGTTGGATTGAAAGGGCTTGTTGTCCTTGGACATGGGCTGGACGAGAGAAGGAGAGAGGTTGGGCAGGAGGAAAGCCATGGCCTTTAGTGGGGTCTTTGGTTCTTGATTCGGTTCCCAATCAAATAGAAGAGATTTTGTGTGATTGGATTTGACTGCAAGAACTGGAGGCAGAGAAGGAGACAGAGACAGGGGAGGAGAAGGGAGGAGTCATTCTTGTGTACGTTGTTGAGTTTCGAAACAGGGGAAGAGAGAGAAAGTAGGAGAATTTTTAGTGGCTCTAAGCTAAGCTCGGCCATCTATGCGTTCGTGCTTTCATTCCCCTGTTTCTGCTCTGTATTTATTTTTACTTTTTTTCCTTTTCCTTCACCTTCTCTTTTCCCATGTCATTTTCAAGTATTAGCGCCGATTTGATAAATAATATGTTCATTTGAAAAAAAGAAAGTATATATATTTTTTATAATTTCCTAATTTTTTTAGAATGAATTTGGTTCGCCAAAATGACATTTTTAGTGATATAGATAAGAACTTTGAAATTGTATTTGGCTATGTTATTTTTAAAGTTAATATTTGCATTATCGATTTAGCAATAGACAAGTTTTCAATCTTCTTTTTCAATTTTGTTCCCATAATAAAAATGATTCAGTTTCTCATTTGCTTTTGAAAATGAAGGTTGTATTGAAGATACATTTCATCAGAAAATGGTTTTTCAAAGTAAGTATAGAACAAGTGCAAACACTGCAAAGTGGCTTCTACTTTTGAACTACAAGATAAAAAATAAAAATAAAAAGTTTTTAAATTTGCATTTTCAATGAGGGCGCAAATTGAAATACATTTTTCTTAACAAACCACACAATCAAACGTGTTTTTTTTTTATAACTGTAATCCATGTTGGCAAAATTTTTACTTTTAAGAATAAATTACATTCTCACTGAAAATAAAAATTGAAAACATCAAAGAGCAGAGCTCTTTTTTTATAAGTATGGTGATGTCAAAAATCAGCATTTTGAAATAAAATACAAAATTCTTCATATTAGCAACGGCGGAATGATTTAGGGCTTGTTAGCCGGCACTTAAGAACAAGTAAAAACTATTTTCTTTGTTTTATAGTAAAAATTAAAATATTATCAAAATCTCAAATGATTAAAAGAAAAATATTTATTTTGTGTCTACGTGTCAAGGATAACGAGTTTAAAGAATTCATTTATTTATTACAAGAAGTAGAAAATGAACATATAAAATTTGAAAGATCTGACATGACGATAATATTCTATTGAAGACAAGCTGATTGTTCCTTTTTCTCCCACTGTGCAAAATTTTTTTCTAAAATACTGAGCTAATGATGTAAGTCAAGAAGAAGAACACAGATTGAGAAGCTAGACTTGTTGATCAGTTGATTGAAATTTCAAATCAAGAAAATTCCGAGTCTTTGACTTTGGTCTTCCTTTGGTTCTAGGAGCAATCCCATCTCAATCCATTTCCAATCTTATTTTTTCGAGAGCCAATTGATCCAGATTGAGGAAAGGAGAATTGGTCAAACTATTGTACGTGGATGCATGGCTGATGTTTCTGGTCATGCCCTAATGACCATAAAGATCATCTTCCGCCGCATGTTTGACGGGTCAAATGATGTGCAGGACAAAGAGGAATGAATTGGATGAGGCATCACAAGATATTTGACATGATATTGCGTGAATTATTCTATTGCAATCGAAATGTAGCTTCCGTCATAAAATACAACAGAAATTTACATCATCTTTAAACATAAATATACGATAAAAATATGAATCAATTTTTGGATCGATATATTTGCTTCGAATAGTAAATTCATTAGTAAAACGCTTGGAATTTAGAAGATTGTTCACTTACCTCACTCCAATCCATGGGCCCCACGGAGGTTTGAAGAGGCAACCAAAATGGGCCATCAAGAGCCGAACGAAGGCGAGAAGCTCACCACCTTTGCTCAGCACCTGTGCATGTGACTCTTCCCTGATATGACCCGCCACATCACACAGGATCTCCACCCACATCCCGCTCATAGACATAACCTCCCGCTTCCTTTGCCCGAGCCTCTTCATCTTTTGGGCCAATCTGAGCCTCGCGGTCGACTGTCGAGCCACCCGATTCTATAGCTGGTCTGACAAAAAATCATCCAATTGATCCAATTGGAGGAAAGGAGAATTGGTCGACCTACTATTGTACGTGTATGCATGACTAATGTTTCTGGTCATGTCCTAATAAACATAAAGATCAGCTTCCCCTGCATGTTTGACGGGTCAAACGATGTGCAGGACAAAGAGGAATGAATTGAATGAGGCATCACATGATATACGATAGGATATTAAGTGAATTATTCTATTGCAATCGAAATGTAGGTTCCACCATAAAATACAACAGAAATCCACATCATCTTTAAACATAAATATACGACAAAAACATGAATCAATTTTTGGATCGATATATTTGCTCCGAATAGTAAATTCATTATTAAAACGCTCGGAATTTAGAAGATCGTTCATTTACCTCGTTTCATACCATGGGCCCCACGGTTCTTTGTAGAGGCAACCGAAATGGGCCATCAATAGCCAAACGAAGGCGAGAAGCTCTCCACCTTTGATCAGCACCTGCGCATGTGCCTCTCCCTTGATATGACCTGCCGCATAACACAGCATCTCCACCCACACTCCGCTTATCACCTCCCACTTCCTTTCCCCGAGCATCTCCATCTTCTCGGCCAATTCGAACGGGCCAGGCTTCTTTAGTTGTGCTTGCCAAAGATGAGCAACGTCGGTCAAGTGCATGGATAGCATCCGTTTCACATTCATGGCTCCCCAACGGTGGACAGTAAGCCCAGCGATGAATTCACGCAGATCCTCCAACGTCTCCCTTGATGTGAATTGAGCATTGCCCGCCACAGCGAACATAACATTAGGCTGATTGAGTAAGAGATACAACATGTAGTCGGAGAGGATCTTGCTGAATTCCCTTAACTCATTTCTTCCTATTGATTCTTCATTGTGATACCACCACTCAGTGACAATATGCCAAAATAAAATACTAGAGTCATAATTACAATTAGTGATATAGGGTCGAAAATCAACCTCCTGAAGCTTCTCTAATTTACTACTCTTAAGAAACAAATTGCCTCTAGCCTCAAACATGTACCTCACGCTATCCCAGTACTCAATCGAAGATTCCCAGCGCTCCATCGGATAATCCCGGATTTCATTGGATTTACGTTTCACCTCCGCAAAGATAAAAATCCATAGTTTGGTATTAAAGGGGTTCTTGGACACGTACTTTGCATGCATAATCATTAATGTTTTGCTTGGAAAACAACACTCAACAACTCTCAAGAGAGTTCGACGGAAAGAAGAGGCGATCTTTTCAGCCATATTGAATAGAAAGATCGAGATATTATGAAAGGCAATGTTGATCGAGCCTCGATTGCTCTTTTTCATCTTTCTCGGACTCTTCTCCATTATCTCAGAGAAAAGGTTGCAAGCAGATATGGACTCTGACCACCTCCGAAATATTAATGGTGTATCCAAGTAAATATGACTGGCATTAGGTTCTGCTTCACACGTGGCGAATCGAGGCCTTCTCAGGTAATCGGTGGCGTGTACCACCTGGTGGAGACATGTATCATGTATAGATGTTCTGGAATGCCGCATGATTTCACCAATAGTCCAATCGGAAAAAACAAGCATGAAAAGAGCCGTCACGTCAAGAGCAATCCCTCCGCAAAGAAGGGAATAAGTAATTTTTATATCGACTTCGGAGAGCCGATGCTTCTTCAAGCGATTAAATAGGATGAAAGCCACCGCAAGAACATTTAAGGCTATGAAGCGGAAAATGTAGCTCCGCATGGAACGTATTGCCAAGGCTTTCGTGTGGAGCATCTCGTACATGAATTGGAGTTCGACCGATATCACCCTCAACGCATCCAGCGGAGAAACTTTGTGGAAATAGTCGCGGCTCGCATCGCGTTGTCGCAATGTGAAGATGAGATCTACGAGGAAGACCTTGAAAACTTGAAAGAACACGTAAGCATGCTCCACAACGATGCTCTCAGCAAGTTTTGCTTCTTCTTCATTAGAATCTTCATATTTATCGAGAGCACGGGACAACGATTGCACCGGTTCCCGGTTAAAATCCCATGGGTCCATCGATTCCCTCATCCTCGGGAGGCTCGAGAGATGAAGTGCTAGTACCCTCTCAACATTTTTTATGACCCCAATAGAAAACACCAGCATTGTCGGAAGCACCAGCGACTTGTCGGTGGGAAATATCTGCCCAAAGACATAGATGGCAGCGCCAACTTGGAAGATAAGACTAAGCAGGTGCCGTCTCCAAAGCGAACTATCCTCCAGAGAGAAGGCGGTGATGGTGTCCGGACTGCCAAGATGTAACAAGAGAAATGAGGCCCAAAGTGCTTGAACTGCTCCATTTACTTCAGCTCCACGAGCGGATGGATTGCCTTGATTATGAGAGATAAGCCCAATTCCGTACACAACTACCGAGTCGGCCATCAAATACACCAACCACAAGAGCAAATTGATGTGGTCGTTGGCTATTTTTTTCCTCAAGGGTGCAAGCAGAATGAGTAAAACCTGAAGTAAGAGACTCAACATGACAACGCCTTGGATGTTCCATGTGTTCCACAGATCCGAAATGAAGATAAATGCCATATTTTTTGCTTGGTTTGAATTTTACTTCTCCTCTCTAGTATTGGTTGCAACAAAATATATAGGATGTTGAGACGATTCCTTACTTGTTTATCAGAAAACATTTATTCAAGGACTCAAGAATGAACATAAACAAGGTATCTTATCTATTAATTGACAAAAGAAAAGTATCTCATCCATGAATAGATAAAGCATTAACGACGACACAAGCTATGAATAAAGACGAAGCATAGGACGTGGGAGAAAGTACACTTGTATCTCTCCTCTTTTAAGTTTGGCATCAACTTTGTTTGTGTTTTATTATTCTTACCTTAGTATTTTTTTTTCTCCCAATTTAGATAGGGGAGCACTCTTTTTTTGGTCTAGTTCTACATAAGAGGGTTTGAATTCTTCTGATCTAATTCTAGATTTGAGGGTTATCTTCGTTCAATCTAAATCTAAGAAATTAGTAAACGTGCTTGTGGAGATTCCATGCCCCCTGGTCCATTTGTCTACGACTTCTCTATCTCTGGCTTCAATGGTGGCTGTAGAAACTTTGTTCTCTTGTTGAACCACAGAGACTTGTTCTTCCACTTGCTTATCTTTGTACGACAATGGTGAATAGAAGCCGCATCTAGGCGTGCATAGCCATACTTAAGCGCACATCACCAACCGGCAAGGACACAGTTATTAGTTATGGAGATGAAACTTCCAGTGTGTGCTCATCATTATTGAAAATATGAAATCCAACAATCGGCCATTCATTAATTTGCTTCACATATCAATTCTTGTGGAATGAGTGTGTACGTAACCTATTGATCCTCTGTTGATCCTCATTGTTTTTACGGATTTTGCTTTGTTTTGCAATATTCTGGGATTTGCTCTATTTTGATTTAATTTGTCATGAAATCTATGTACTTCTCCTTTGTCATTTGGAGCAATGAATACAACTTCTTTTAAAGGAAAAAAAAAGTTTGGCATAAAAGAGTACAAACGAGACACTCTATTCTTTTCATGCAAGAGAAGAAGAATTATTAATTGCGGGCTTAAGAAAAATGAAGTGACCGGTTGTCTAATAGAAATCAACAAATCTAGTTGTCAAACAGAAACGAGATGCGTAGAATGGAAAGGAGAGTGAAGATGGTCTTTTCGCAACAACCGAAGGAATTCGGTAAGGATTGAAATTGATCCCTTTATAATCTATCAGAACTATTAGGAAAAAAATTAACGAAATTGATTCAAATAAAAGATTAACATGATTTATTTGACTTGCCTTACCATTTGTTTGATTCAGTTTTTAGTTTTTCTTCCAAAATGAAATTTGAAATATGAAAATGCAAATTGAATAGAAAATTCAACATATTAGCATAATGCAGTTATATAGGGCTTGTTTGTCTACGCTCAATAACAAGTTAAAAGGTATTAAAACATTATCAATATTTCAAAACGAAATATGAAAAATTTATCTAAGTAATTTACCTGTCAATAATTACATATCGTGAAATTTTTAAGGATTTCGAGTTAAAAAAAAGTCGTGCATAAATCAATATTTCAATGTCAAAAAAATTTGGCATCGAAGAATAGAGATGAAGACGGTATGCTCTTTTCATGCAAGAGAAGATTAAATTGAGACTTCTCTCGTGGGACTTCCATTGGCTGCAGAAGAACAAGTTGTGGGGAGCAACTCACGTTGGCCCTCAATTGATGGCCTTTGGATTTTGATCGCAATGACCCAATTTTTTTTCTCTGAGCTCATCTTCGATGACATTGATTGCCGACCGGCGTTCACGTGCTCATCACGCGCACGTCTCCCCACCCCATTTTTGTCCAGAAAAAGAAAGACATATTTCCTCGATGCCACTCCCGTGCACAAACGAAAAAAAACAAAAAAAAACACCAACCACACACAATTTTGTCGTATCTCTTTTCAAGTTTAAATTCTAACCTTTGGATCCCAATGGCTCAAGTTTATTGAATGGTTAAGCATTCTCCTTATTGGCTGAATTCGAGTCGCTTAGATTGGTGACTTGGCATAATGGATGGCTTAGACTGAAAGGATGATGAATGGCTTGAGCTTTACCGCACTTCTTAATATGTGATTTCAGCTTATATAGTGGGAAAGTGTATACACAAGTTAAGTGGATTACTTGCTTGTTTGTTAGAAGAAAGAATTTATTCACAAACCCAAGAACATATAATAATGGCGAACCAATTATTCCATGAATGAACGCAAGTGGGGTATTTCAATTATTAAAAGACAAAAGAAAAGCAGCTTGCCATAATTAATTTAATGAAAATGTTTGATCATGTCACATCTAACAAGGCACTCGATATTATCAATGAATTAGACACTATCAAACAAGTCATGTCGAGGTAAGCGTGTATATCGTGTGGGACAAAGAGGAGATAGTTGTATATAGTGTACGGATAAAGCATTCACGATGGCACAAAGCTAAGACCAATGATAGAGCAAAGAAGATGGAAGAATAGAAAAAGTACATTCGCATTTGTTCATTCAAGTTTGGAGTCAAAGAATAAAGAAGAGAAAGCATATTTCCCTCTCACGCAAGAGAGGATTCCCAAAATTGAAATTCTCTTGTGAAACTTCCATCTTCAAGTGAAGATTCTCTGAAAATACTTTAATAACTAGATACTTAGAGAGAAAGTTTTATAAAATCGTCACTGAGAAGTCCGACATTGTCTCATTTGTGGAGAGCAACAAATGTCTAAACTCATTCAAGGATCATAGCCAATTCTGGAAAAATCTCCAAAAATCTTGGGATTTGCCTCTTAAAATTCCTTTGAAACTCGACTTTGTTTCAAAATTATTATTAAATTTGATCTTTTTGAATCGATTCCCTCTATCAGATCATCTCTAATGATATTGATTGCTGGCCAACAATAATAACATGCCCCCTCATGTGCGCGCATTTCGCTCCCTCTCTAGGTGCACTTTTTTTTTTAACAAAACGCATATCTTTCATGTCACTCCTATGCACAATCCAAAACTTTATTTTTAAAAAAATATATTTTTAGATCGGAAATAAAGGGCAAGGGTTTTTTTTTACTAGGCAAAAATTAAAAGTAGGAACAAAAAAGCATGTCAAGCACGTGCTCATTAGGTGGCAATTATTTTCACCGGCGACGAGAACGGAGAATTTAATGAGTCGATATAATCAAATTCAAGGTATCTTGAAACAAAGTTGGAGCGTATATAAGCTTTGAGAATCGGGTTTACCGCAGGATAATTTTTATAAAAATTTTGTTTGATTATGGGGAATTGAGTTGACGGGTGAGGTATCCATTCTCATGATGTCATTATTTATATGCTCAAAAAATAATGCTAACAAAGAAATAGCGAACTAAACTAATAGTGAGCTAAGTGTTTATTTAAGAGTTAAGTTAACAAAATATTAGTGAACAGTGATTATTCGGAATTAAGTTAAATGTAGCTTGAAATTTTCAAAACCTTGAAACTTTCAAAACTAGAACTTTTCATACTGTTCCAAAATAAATATATATCGACATGTCGATTTTGTTTTCATATCTTTTTTAAATGAAAACATTATGATCTTTGCAAGAAATGTCTAACATGGGAAAAAGTAATTTCCTCCACGTTTAAGAAAACAAGTTTGTAAGTCACTACTGACGTGTAGAGAAAATACTCAGAATGAAATCATTATCTTGTTCTTCTCCCAAGTCAACATGGGGATCGCATCAATGCAAGGAGTTGTTCTTCTCCCAAGTCAACATGGGGGTCGCATCAATGCAAGGAGTTGAAATTTGGCATTAGCACTGCCATTTAATGAGAGAGACGCCTCAGAAAAATATAACAAAATTCTTTGCAATCATCATTTCGCTCGAACCAAGATCCACCACAGTATAAAAATTATCAATCCCGAACCTATCGAGAAATCTTGCAGTAAACTAGAAGGGGTCGAAGTCCACAATGAATTTTCCACCTGGTCTCTTCTATTCCACTGTGGTCAGTCATCATCTGTCCCCGAACCTTCCGAACTCGAGCCCTTCTTAGGCACCGTGCCCTCAGCAGTCTTGCCCTTCTTTTTTGAGTCCTGCTGATCAGCCTCGTCTTCACTGTACTCGCTCTCATGGTCGTACTCTTCATCATTCTCCTCTTCCTCTTCAACCCCATCCTCCATGACGGCCTCTTCCAGTGCAGCGCCGCCCCTAGTTCCTGCACGAGTCCTTTTCAGAACTTTCACCTTCAAGTTCATTTTTTTGTCGCAGCCGATCCAGGAGTCACACAAGCAGTAACACATCAAATTGTAGTTCCCTTCCACTGGAGCCAAAAACTTGCCCATAACCAGCCTCGACGCACCCCTTACCTTCTCCACTGCTTCTCTGATGGCCTTACTTTTTTCCTTTGCATCTATTCCTAATCCCTCCAAAGTCTCTTTAATTGCCCTAGAGGCAGCACTTACAGCAGCCGCTCCATCCATGAAACTTAACTTCTGAGAAAACCAAACGTCGTTGGAGTTGGGGTCTGCCAGAAGAAACCAGAAACTTTCTTCCTTGAGAAAAGGATACCGCGAAGCATGAGGTAGAGCACCGACGAGTCCATTATCTCTTTTAAGTGTAACCCAAGCCTGAATCGTGACCACATCGCCTCTTGTATGCCGTCTTCACCTTCAGTCTCACATGTAACATCTACTGATAGAGAAGGCATCATCTCTAGAACTCTCTCTATGTCTTGTACTTCTGTACCGGAGATGCCTGCTGCCTGAAGCAGTTCGGCACGGTCCTCAAGAGACATGTCCCGGAGCTCTTGAAATGTCCTCACTTTCTGCAAAAGATATTGAGAGAAGATCTTAGAAAGTGGGAGCGTAGGAGGGAGAAAAATTCTGCGATGCCAGGGTTATCGTTGCTCGGGGCAGGGCTGACTCAGTAATACCGACTTGCACAATGTATGCAGTACCAATCTTCATTGAAAACAATATTACAAATACAAAAGATTCAGGGATGTGTCTCAGAGTCACTCCACTAGGTGCAAAAATTGGTCAATAAGTATATCCTAAACATATTTCAAATATTAATCCTAAAAATTCCACCAAAATCCCAAGGGTTGGGGGGGAGAGGAAGAAACAAAATCTTCCATGAAATCTCAATGCCCAGAAAATCAATTTGTAGTTATCAATCCCAGTAAAGGTTTTCAAAGGATCTGTAAAAGTGATATCATCCCTGAACAACAGACAACCAACATAAAAACAAAAGTTTCTATCAGCATCAAGACAAGATGCAATTGTACATAAAATTTTCCATAAGGCTTCTCATGGAAAAGCTAGCATCATACATACATGAAAAACCAGATTCACAAAGGCAAAATTTCAGCTTTAAAAGGACCCTGAAATACGATTTTGAATGAACAGCCAAAAGTGCAAATACTCAACAGTCTTACATCAGATAATTCCATTACATATGTTTGAAAAATCTAAAAAAGGAATTTCACCTGTGAACAAATGTAGATTACATCCACAATAAGCGACATAACAAAACCGATCATTCATTTTGAGTTTAAAGTTGAAGAATGCTATTTATTTTATTTATTGGCATTGGCCACCTGCTAGATGTGAAGCTCCAGGTCCAATCAACCTGAGCTTTATGGCTCTTTGCCGCCTGATTTCTCTGGTCCCTGGCAGAGATTTACTTCAGAGAATTTCTCAGCAGGCAGGTCTTGGGATACTTATTAAAGGATTGAAGGGGCCATTGCACAAGCTTATCTGGTTTAGTCCTTGCATAGAAACTCATTGTTTTTATTGCATTGGCTACAAAAAAATAGATTGCTGAAGTGGAAATTGCAAATTTCTCCAACATCTTGCCTATGTAACTCAGCTTTGGAGCATGGCAATCTTTTTTTATTCTGCTGTCCCAAGCTTGGTCTGCCGTTTTGCAGCTTCATGTGCTTTTTTGCTTTTTAGAGGACTGGATTAGCGAAGCAACTTGGGCAATGTGCACTTTTAAAGGGAATTCATTTCACAGGTTGTTGTTCAAGCCATCACGGGATGCCTTTCTCCAATATATTCGGGTCACAAGGAATTACTGTGTACATGACTCTTCTTTTGTTTGAAAGTGTCGACTCGACAATTTTGAGAATTAAGAGTGTAGTATGTGGTAGAATAATGTGTTGTATTCAGTTTAAAAGAGAAAACGTTTATCCGATAGGCTTGAAAGATTGTTCCTATAGTTTTGGATTGTCGAGCATGTAAAAGGTCTACTCACCTGCTTTGAGTAGTCTTTTTTTTTTTTTTTGGTTGAATGCTTTGAGTAGTCTATTTTCTAGCTTATCGTACACAAAAAAAAAATAGTAAGGGAAATTTCAACTTGACTCAGAGAGAGGATGATAAGAGTAATCTAAAACACATGCACAAAATATGGAACTACAAGCGTTCCAGAACTAGCTTCATACTTTTGAATTGGCATTAATCATCCCAAACTATTCATATCCTACATATATTTCAAATCTTAATCCTAAAAAATCCAACCAAAATCCCCAAAGAGAGGGGGGGAAGCAACAAGTAACCCCAGAAAGAAAAAACAAAAGAGAGAGTATACCTATAGATGTCGTACTTGAGGTCCTTGGTGAAGAGCAGAGGCGTGTCCTCACGGAGAGTCCTGACGGCGAGCCCAAGATTGACGAAGAAGTCGTCGCTTTGCTGATTGTCCTGCTCATCGCGGGGGGGGGGTATCCACTTCAACGCCTTGAACCGTTGACGTTTGGACGCTGCTCAAGGTAGGGCTGACAGAAACCGAAGAAAAGGAAGAGAAAGAGGAAGAAGAGAAAGAGAAGGGTTTGGTGACTTGAGAAGGAGAGAAGGGTTGGTTGGGGTGAAAGGGCTTGTTGTCCTTGGACATGGGCTGGAGGAGGGAAGGGGAGAGGTTGGGCAGGAGGAAAGCCGAGGCCTTTAATGGGGTCTTGGTTCTTGATTCGGTTCCCAATCAAATGGAAGAGATTTTTGATTGGATTTGACTGCGGATTCGGATTCCCAGCTTTGGGGCCTCCAAAGCAAGGATGCTCTAGTTTTAATATCATCCGTCGGATTAGATCTGACGGCTGAGAGCCAATTAGAGAGTTAAAAAAAGCCTTTTTCTACTTGCCCGCCCGCCCATTCTCTCTTCTTCCCGCTTCATGCGCACAAAAAAGCGGAAACGGATTCCCTGCTATGAAAGCATGGGTGCTTTACCCATCCCCACCATCCAAAGCTCCACCATGTCCTGCCCCCATGCAAGGGGAAAATCCCCACCCTCTCTTTTCCCCAGATCACCTTATCTAAAATCAGGGAATCAAAGCACCCCAGCTCACTCTTTTTCAAATTTCACTCTCTCTTCATCTCTTCTTCATGAATCGTTGTAGCACATAACTCCCCTCCCTCTCTCTAAAAAAACTCTACCTTTCAAGCACGCAAGTCTCAGTTCGAGCTCAAATCCACAGCCTCCAGCTCGTGGCCTTCGCTTTTGACAAGCCACTCCCTCTCTTCCTCTCTCTCCGTAAAGCTGTTGGGTCTCAAGCTTTGTTCGTCTTTGTCGTCGCCTCCGCCCCATTTCCGCCATTACCTCCAGGAGCTACTCCTTCTCTCTCGCTCGCCCCCAAGAGCCCCGCCATAGGGTGCCAAGCTTTGGCCGACCGCGTCCTCGCCATCGCCTCCGTCGGAGTTTTTTTTTTATGCTATCACTTTGAGCTCCCAAGCCTCCTTGATGTATTGCTGGCTAGGTTGAAAAGAAACAAATCCGGACCGTGAAGCTATGCGTGAAGATCCAAAACAGCTTCCTTATTTTTGTACTTTTTTTTTGTTGGATTATGACACTTATTTTTTCCAGTAAAACTATTTTCGTATGAGAGGCTATGTTCTCGAATCTTTGCTCTCTTCTTTGTTTCCCTTTTCGCCGAGAAAGATTGGTTAAAACGAGGGGATGGAGATATTACACGCCATGGTGGCTTGGGGCCATGTTGTGTTGGCAAAGTTCAACGCAGTGGTGATGTCGAACGCGGGCGTCGTCACGAGACAGATCCTGGAGAATCTCCCCCACAGGAACACCTACAGCATTGCCTTGTACTTGCAGGATCGACACGTCTTAAGAGGACCGATGGGCTCATATGCTCATTTTCTTTTTCTTATCCCTGGGGAAAGCAGATCTGTTTTTGATGGCCATGTGCGTGTCGCCATGTGCGATCATGGGTCGTGGCGATTTTGAGATTTTTGGTTGAGGGTGATTGTGGATCGGCGAGCTAGAAAAACGACGCTTTTTAAGCCTGCGTGTATCGATGTTCTTGTTGATAATGAAGGCGAGATGGCAAAATAAATAGTCTATTGAGTTTGATAATTCATTACATGGCCTGAGTAGTTTGAGCACTTTGGATCCTCAACTATACGTGCAGTACGTGATGTTTAAACTAATATGCTGTGTCAAAATTTATTTTCTGAAACCATGTAGACGTTTAAGCAGCAAGTGAGCAAGCAAATATAAGTTACGCCCATTGAACAGGCACCGTTTGACTTAGAGCTCATTGGGTAGAAATCCACACGGCGAGATTCTGACGTGAGCAAGCAAATATAAGTTACACCCATCTCCTCCCACAATCAGTTTGACGAAAACGAACGAAGTATTACCCATCGATACATAAGACTCCCACGATGACTATGATTATATCTCATCAAGACAACTCAAGTCCTCTTGCACGTTTGTGAAAAACAATTATAAGAATAATAATAGGCCTAAGCGAGGAAAACCCAAAAACAAAGGAAAAAATTATAAAACTGTCGGGGAAGAATGTCGCCCCAATTACAAACTCCATGAACAACAACAAAGACCTTAACCTCTGCCTGTGGCTCAATTTACAGTGTGGTTGGCAAATCGAAACTGCAGCTCCTGGTACATCAAACATACAAAAATCTTATCCTCCGCCTACTCGTCCTCAAGCTTGTATTCCCAGCGCAATGCACCACCCATCACGGCAAGGAGGCTTGGGAACTCAAAGTGATAGCATAAAAGAAAAATACTCTGACGGAGGCGATGGCGAGGACGCGGTCAGCCAGAGCTTGGCACCCTATGGCGGGGCTCTTGGGGGCGAGCAAGAGAGAAGGAGTAGCTCCTGGAGGTGACGGCGGAGATGGGGCGGAGCGACGACAAAGACGAACAAAGCTTGAGACCCAACAGCTTTGCAGAGAGAGAGGAAGAGAGGGAGTGGCTTGTCAAAAGCGAAGGCCACGAGCTGGAGGCTGTGGATTTGAGCTCAAGCTGAGACTTGCGTGCTTGAAAGGTAGAGTTTTTTGAGAGAGAGGGAGGGGAGTTATGTGCTACAACGATTCATGAAGAAGAGATGAAGAGAGAGTGAAATTTGAAAAAGAGTGAGCTGGGGTGCTTTTTTGTGCGCAGGAAGCGGGAAGAAGGGAGAATGGGCGGGCGGGCAAGTAGAAAAAGGCTTTTTTTTTTTGACTCTCTAATTGGCTCTCAGCCGTCGGATCTAATCCGACGGATGATATTAAAACTAGAGCATCCCTGCTTTGGAGGCCCCAAAGCTGGGAATCCGAATCCTTTGACTGCAAGAACTGGAGGCAGAGAAGGAGACAGAGACAGGGGAGGAGAAGAGAGGAGTCATTCTTGTGGACGTTGTTGAGTTTTGAAACAGGGGAAGAGAGAGAGAGAGAGAAGTTGGAGATTTTTGAGTGGCTCTAAGCTTGGCCATATATGTGTTGGTGCTTTTGTTCCCCTGTTTCTGCTCCGTATTTATTTTTATTTTTTTTCCTTTTTCCCATGTCATTTTTAAGTATATAGTGCCGATTTGATAAAAAAAAAATGTGTTCATTTGACAAGAAGAAAGCTAGTTTTTTAAGAATGAATTTGATTTGCCAAAACGACATTTTTAGTGATATAAATATTTACTTTGAAAATATATTTAGCAATGTTCTTTTCAAAGTTAATATGTGCATTATTGATTTAGCAATAGATTGTATTTTCGTTTGATCCATTCATTATTTATTTGAAAGACGGGTTTGCAGTCTTCTTTTTCAATTTTGTTCATATATTTGCTTTTGAAAATGAAAGTTGTATTCAAAATAAAGCAAAATGAAAGTTGTATTCAAAATACATTTTGTTGGAAAATAGTTTTTCAAAGTAAGGATGGAACACACGTGCAAAGTGATTTCAACTTTTGAACTATAAAATGAAAAATGAAAAGAAAAATTTTATAAATCTGCATTCTAAATGAGGGCGCAAATTGAATAAGTTTGTGACTTTGCAAAGCACACAATCAAAGTATTTTTTTTAACTTATATCCATGTTGGCAAAATTTCCACTTTTCAAAGTAAATTACCATTCTCACTGAAAATAAAAATTAAAAACATCATGGAGCAAAGCTCTTATTTTGTAACAGCCATGTTTTGACCTTCTCTGGTAATTATAATACAATTAGTCGCACCCACTCGAAATTGACGGCTCCAATCGATCCCTGGATGTCCCTTAAGCTTAGATCTAGCTTTGGTTTCGATCGATTTGGCCTAGAACTCACGATTTTGAGCTCGATCTTTCTCCTCCCTCTTCTCGGATTCCAGCCGACGGTCGTCCGGCTTCGTGGCCGTGCTGCGGCCAACTCCGGCCACCGTTGCCCTCGCTGCTGGTGTCGTTCGACTCGTAGGGGAGGTGGCTTCCAGATCCGACAAGCCACGAGGTCCGATTCGACCCGAGGAGAGAGAAAGGGCCCCGACCCGGCCAGACCTCTATGACCCGTGTTCTGACCCGATTCCCGACCTGTCCTGCGATCCGGGGCTGTTTCGCATGGTTCGAGAAATCGAGCCCGTTTTGTCGCCCGTCACAGCTTTTCACGGACTCGGCCCGCCCTAGATCGACACCACTCATCGGTTTTCGGACTCAATTTGAAGTGAGTGGACTTTAACCTTCTATTAGGTGCACTTATTGTTTTAGTAGATCAATCGTGAATAGTTTAGATTGCGCTTGGATGAATGGGTACCGATTTAAGGCAGGGTAATTAGTATATGCGATACGGTTTTTGGAAGGGACTGATTAGGTTGCCATAGGGCCGTAATCACTATTTTGGACCGATTAGGTGGCCATAGGGCCCTAATTATTGTTCTTGAGGTTAATAGGACTTATTGAGATTAATTAGACATTGATAGAATTTTTGTAGTGATTAATTAGAATAGTCGACGAATTGTCAAATGGCAAAGGCCAATTATGGTTTGTATTATTGTACCGTGAAATTGGTGATTGAACAGACCAATTGATTGGATGATTTTAGCTAATCGTGACTTGAGGTCATGAGACGCAGATTTGGCAAGTTAATGGGTCAATGGTGTGGCCAAGGAGCCGATTTTGACGGTAAGGTGGCAATTTGGCACATTTGAACATGGAGAACGACAAAAAGATGGGAAGGCTTAGTTAGGTCTCAGATCGGTTATGGATGATCTTAATCATTTAATTACCATGTAATTTATTATTACGTAAATTATTTATTTATCATTCGTTATTTCATTTAATTGCAATTTATTTATTTACTTATGGTTTGTTATTTATGCTAATCACAATTTATTTATTTATTGTTGAATTAAATTATCGAATGATTTGGACAAATGGTGGATTCAATTGGCATGTCATGGACTTGGCGTTGGCTTGATTGAAAAATCGAATGATTAAGGTTAGTGTTGTTTAAGCTAAATGTGCCTTGTAATTGGCATTGGAATAGACCGATGGATGTCCGATGAGCCAATCGATGGTCAGATGACATTGAGGAAACGATTGAATTGGAAATTGGCAATGAGCCGGAAAGGTTGAGTGAAGGTTTAGACCGGTTGTGGACGGTCTTATTACCTATTTTAATTATGTAATTTACTTATTTCAATTGATTGTTGTTTTATTAATTATTGTTTGATTATGTCATTTTACTGGCTGATTCTAGTTCGATAAGGGTGATGGGCTTTGTGCCAAGTCCTGGTCACGAACCGGATGACTCATAGATAAATAATAAGGAACGAGGTCGATGTAAGTTTATGATTCGTTGGAATGATTATAAATGGGTAAATTCTAGGCAAGAGTTGGGCGAATGAAGTTTAATTAAGACGATTATTGAATGAGTTGGTTGATGGAACACAATAGGAGGCCCGATTTGACTTGGCTTAGCGTGCCGTGAACCTTAGGCGAAAGGTAGGCAATGATCTGGTGATTAGAGACAATGATAGAAAGGTTAGGTGCGATTAGGGACCCTAGGGCAATAATGTTCCTAGTTTTTGATTAGAGTCAATTCACTGAGATATTCTCGTATCTCACTCCACCACAAACACCAACCATTTCAAAGGCTAATCATGAACCTCGAGGTGGACCCGCTCGAGGAGGAGCAGTTTGAGGAAGAGGAAGAAGAGCTAGAGGTGGTCCAGGACCCTGATGACGAGGAGGAACAAGATAAAGAGGTGCTGCCCCATCCCGGTGATGCAGGATGGATTATAGATAGCAAAATTAGGCCCGATGGACTTTTGAAAGAGAGGCATGTGAGGTGAACTGGCATCAAGATGCGACCGACTGGACTTGAGTTCCTTATTGGTACACTAGGGTGTATGTTGGAGCTCGAGTAAGCGACTTGAAATTGAAATCTTTAAGGTATGGGTCACCTTGGGGAGGCTACGTAGATGGGTATTATGAGTCCAGCAGAAAAGACGATGAGAATGGCACAGTGATCGACCCCGAGCCCAATGGGACACAGGACTGACTTAGTCTAGGTTAATGGGTAGGCGTGGACCCCATTTTGTTGTATATATTGTGTAGTCCGACCCCTCCCCCTCACTTGTTATCTTGGATGTAAATGTTGCGGGTTACGATGTCCTCACTTTTGTAGTAGACCATGATGGGCCAACTCTATAATGAACTATGTCGTTAAGTTATGGAGTTATGTGTTTTGATTAAATCGCTTCCGCTTAGTTTTGATGGTTCAAGCTGAGAAATAAATCAGGAATTATCACATGCCCAAAGGCGAGGCATGACAGGTCTTGACATATTTTCTAAGTATGGCGATATCAAATCAGCATTTTGAAATAATATACAAAAGTCGCCATATTAGCAAAGACGGAGTGATTTAGGGCTTGTTTGCCGGCACTTGAGAACAAGTAAAAGCAATTTTCTTTGTTTTACAGTGAAAATTTAAAATATCATCAAAATCTCAAAAGATAAAAATAAAAAATATATTTTGTATCTACGTCTCGAAGATAATGGGCTAAAAGAATTCATTTATTTATTAGAAGAAGAAAATGAAGATGTAAAATGTGAAAATCGAAGACAAGTTGATTGTTCCTTTTTTCCACTTGCAAGATGTTTTTTCTAAAATACCGATTTAATGATATAAGCCGAGAAGAAGAATACAAATTGAGAAGCTAGACTTGTTGATCGGTTAATAGGAATTTGAAAATCGAGAAAATTCCGAGAATTGACTTGTTCATTCTTTGGTTTCATCTCAATCCATTTCCAATCGTATTCTTTAGAGAGCCAAAAATAAAAAGTTCACATGTCCCCTCCAAAGATGTGATCTGTCGTGCTGTTTATCGCGAATAATAAATCGAGAGCTCAAATAATAAAAACTCTATGCTCTTGCTGGTCTGACATGGCATTTATCCAATTGATCCAGATCGAGGAAAGGAGAATTGGTCGAACTATTTTACGTGTATGCACGACTGATGTTTCTGGTCATGCCCTAATGACCATAAAGATCATCTTCCCCTCCATGTTTGATGGGTCAAATGATGTGCAGGACAAAGAGCTACGTGATGGATGAGGCATCCACGGCGGCACGAGCCACGGTTAGCAGCGGCGGAGCAAAACAGGCAAATGAAGATGAAAAGTACCTTCGCATCTCTCCTCTTTCAAGTTGTGATCAATTAAAAGAGCTTTGTGTTAATCTATTATCTTCCTTTTTGATATCCATAACTGTTGTCTATTATGATCAATTTTTTTTAATTATCTTGTTCCGATCTGACTCTGCTCTTTGATATTTCGATGCCTTTAGTATTCATTCCATTTGTATAGACCATTCACCATTTTATCGGTACGTAAATTACATGTAAACAATGCAAATTATTCTATCGCAATTGAAATGTAGCTTCCATCGTAAAATACAACAGAAATTTACATCATCTTTAAACATAAATATACGAGAAACATGAATCAAATTCATTAGTAAAACGCTTGGAATTTAGAAGATTATTCATTCACCTGCTGGAATATACACAAAGCCCCACGGTTCTCTGACGAGGCAACCGAAATGAGCCATCAAGAGCCAAACGAAGGAGAGACCTTTGCTCAGCACCTGCGCATGTGACTCTCCCCTGATATGACCCGCCGCATAACACAGCATCTCCACCCACGCCCCTCTGCTCTCATCACCTCCCACTTCTCTTCCCCGACCTTTCCTATCTCTCGGGCCAATCCGAACCCCCAGCGGGCCTTGTATGGCCTTGTATGGAATTCAGAACATCATTCGTTTACCTCAAGTCAGTCCATGGGCCCCATGGATGTTTGTAGAGGCAACCGAAATGAGCCATCAAGAGCCAAACGAAGGCAAGAAGCTCACCACCTTTGCTCAGCACCTGCGCATGTGACTCTCCCCTGATATGACCCGCCGCATAACACAGCATCTCCACCCACACCCCGCTCATCACCTCCCACTTCTCGTCCCCGAGCTTTCCTAGCTCTTCGGCCAACTCGAACCCCGGGCGGGCCTTCAATGGGCTTGATCGCACAACAACCACAGACAAGGCCATGGATAGCAGCTCCTTCACCCCCCGCGAAGAGCTGGAAATACGCAGCTCCTCCAATATCTCCCATGACGTGAATTGAGCAGTGCCCGCCACAGTGAACATCACATTAGGCTGATTAAGCAAGAGATACAACATGTAGTCGGAGAGGATCTTGCTGAATTCCCTTAACTCATTCTTTCCTGTATGTCCCTCTTTGCTATACCACCACTCAGTGGCAATATGCCAATATAAAATACTAGAGTCATAATTACAACCGGTGATATAGGGTTGAAAATCGACCTCTGGAAGCTTCTCTAATATACTACTCTTAAGAAACAAATCACCTCTAGCCTCAAACATGTCCCTCACCTTAATCAGAATATGCCGGCGTTCATCCAAATGACCTCGAATTTCAATGGATTTACGTTTCACCTCCGCAAAGATAAAAATCCATAGTTTGTTATTAAAGGGATTCTTGGACCCGTACTTTGCATGCGCAATCATTGATATTTTCCTTGGAAAACAATATTCAACAACTGTCCCGCAAGATCGACGGAAAGAAGAGGCAATCATTTTAGCCATACGGAGTAGAAAGCTGGAGATATTATAAAAGGCAATGTTGATCCAACCTTGATTGCACTTTTTCATCTTTCTCGGACTCTCCTTCACTATCTCGGAGAAAAGGTTGCAAGCAGAGATGGACTCTGACCACCTCCGAAATATTAATGGTGTATCCAAGTAAATATAACAGTTAGGTTCTGCTTCATACGCGGCGAATCGAGGCTTCCTCAAGTAATTGGTGGCAGATACCAACTTCTCGAGAAATTTGTCGAGTCTAGATGGTGTTGTGACGAGTCTAGATGGTGTTATGACGCGGTACTTGATTTCGCCAACAGTCCAATCGGACAAAACGAGCATGAAAAGAGCCGTCACGTCAAGAGCAATCCCTCCGCAAAGAAGGGAATAAGTAACTTTTATATCGACTTCGGAGAGCCGATGCTTCTTCAAGCGATTAAATAGGATGAAGGCCACCGCAAGAACATTTAAGGCTATGAAGCGGAAAATGTAGCTCCACCTAGAACGTATTGCCAAGGCTTTCGTGTGGAGCATCTCGTACATGAATTGGAGTTCGACCGATATTACCCTCAATGCATCTAGCGGAGAAACTTTGTGGAAATAATCGAAGCTCGCATTACGTTGTCCCCTTGTGAAGATGAGATCTATGAGGAAGACCTTAAAAACTTGAAAGAACGCGTAAGCATGCTCCACCACAATGCTCTCAGGAAGTTTTGCTTCTTCGTCATTAGAATGTCCATATTCGTTGAGAGCTTGGGACAAAAATTCCACCGGTATTCCGTATCGGTAAAGATCCCCTGGGTTCATCGATTCCCTCACCCTCGGGAGGCTCGAAAGATGAAGCGCTCGTATCCTCTCAGCATTTTTTGTGACCCCAAGAGAAAATACCAGCATTGTCGGAAGCACCAGCGACTTGTCGGTGGGAAATATCTGCACAAAGACATAGATGGCAGTGCCGACTTGGAAGATAAGACTGAGCAGGTGTCGTTTCCAAAGCGAATTGTCCTCCAGAGAGAAGGCAGTGATGGTGTCCGGACCGCCAAGATGTAACAAGAGAAATGAGGCCCAAAGCGCCTGAACCGCTCCATTTACTTCAGCTCCACGAGCAGATGGATTGCCTTGGTTTTGAGAGATAAGCCCAATCCCGTACACAACTACCGAGTCGGCCATCAAATACACCAACCACAAGAGCAAATTAATGTGGTTGTTGGCTATTTTTTTCCTAAGGGGTGCAAACAGAATGAGTAAGACCTGAAGTAAGAGACTGAGTATGACAACGCCTCGGATGTTCCATGTGTTCCACAAATCCGAAATGAAGATAAATATCATATTTTTGCTTGGTTTGAATTTTACTTCTCCTCTCTAGTATCTGTTGCAACAAAATATATAGGAGATGGTGAGATGATTCCTAACTTATTTATCAGAAAAAAAAAATTTATTCAAGGACTCATGAATGAACATAAACAAGATATCTTGTCTATCAAGTGACAAAAGAAAAGTATCTCATCCATGAATAGATAAAGCATTAACAACGACACAAGCTACGAATAAAGACGAAGCATAGGATGTGGGAGAAAGTACACTTGCATCTCTCCTCTTTTAAGTTTGGCATCAACTTTCTTTGTGTTTTATTATTCTTACCTTAGTTTTTTTTTCTCCCAATTTTGATGGGGGAGCTCTCTTTTCTTGGTCTAGTTCCAGATTTGAGGGTTTGGATTCTTCTAATCTAATTCTAGATTTGAGAGTTATCTTCGTTCAATCTAAATCTAAGAAATTAGTAAACGTGCTTGTGGAAATTTGATGCCCCCTGCTCCATTCGGTCTATGACTTTTCTATCTCCGGCTTCAATGGTGGCTGCAGAAACTTTGTTCTCTTGTTGAACCATAGAGATTTGTTCTTCCACTTGCTTGTCTTTGTATGGCAATGGTGAATAGGAAGCCGCATCTAGGCGTGCATAGCCTTACCTAAGCCCACATCGCCAATCAGCAAGAACATAGTTATGGAGATGAAACTTCCGATGTGTGCTCATCATTAACAAAAATATGAAATCCAACAATCGGCCATTCATTAATTTGCTTCACATATCAGTCCTTGTGGAATGAGTGTCTCCTTAACCTATTGGTCCTCCGTTGATCCTCATTGTTTTTACGGATTTTGCTTTTTTTTGCAATATTATGGGATTTGCTCTATTTTGATTTGATTTGTCATGGAATCTATGTACTTCTCGTTTATCATTTGGAGCAATGAATACAACTTCTTTTGAAGGAAAAAAAAAGTTTGGCATAAAAGAGTACAAACGAGACACCCTATTCTTTTCATGGAAGAGAAGAAAGATAATTAATTGCGGGCTTAAGAAAAATGAAGTGACCGGTTGTCTAATAGAAATCAACAAATCCAGTTGTCAAATAGAAACGAGATGCGTAGAATGGAAAGGAGAGTGAAGTTGGTCTTTTGGCAACAACCGAAAGAATTCAGTAAGGATTGAAATTGATCCGTTTATAATCAATCAAAACTATTAGGGAAAAAAATAATGAAATTGATTCAAATCAAAGATTAACATGATCAATTTGACTTGCCTTTCCATTTGTTTGATTCGGTTTTTAGTTTTTCTTCCAAAATGAAATTTGAAATGAAAATGAAAATTGAATAGAAAATTCAACATATTAGCATAATGGAGTTATATAGGGCTTGTTTGTTCACGCTCAATAACAAGTTAAAAGGTATTAAAACATTATCAATATTTCGAAAAAAAAAATATGAAAGATTTATCTAAGTAATTTACATGTCAATAATTACATATCGTGAAATTTTCAAGGATTTCGGGTTTAAAAAAGTCGTACGTAAATCAATATTTCAATTACACGAAATTTGGCATCGAGGAGTAGAGATGGAGATGCTATGCTCTTCTCATGCAAGAGAAGATTCCCCCAAAAATTGAGATTTCTCTCGTGGGACTTCCATTGGCTGCAGAAGAACAATTTGTGGGGAGCAACTCACGTTGGCCCTCAATTGATGGTCTTTGGATTTTGATCGCAATGACCCAATTTTTTTCTCTGAGCTCATCTTCGATGACATTGATTGCCGACCGGCGTTCACGTGCTCATCACGCGCGCGTCTCCCCACCCCATTTTTGTCCAGAAAAAGAAAGACATGTTTCCTCGATGCCACTCCCGTGCACAAACGAAACCTTCAACTCAAAAAAAAAACACACACACACACACACACACACACACACATACACAATTTTGTCGTATCTCTTTCCAAGTTTAAATTCTAACCTTTGGATCCATCCGATGGCTCGAGTTTATTGAATGGTTAAGCATTCTCCTTATTGGCTGAATTCTGAGTCACTTAGATTGGTGACTTGGCATAATGGACGGCTTAGATTGAAAGGACGATGAATGGCTTGAGCTCTACCGCACTTCTTGATGTGATTTCAGCTTATATAGGAGAGATTAGTGGGAAAGTGTATACACAAGTTAAGTGGATTACTTGCTTGTTTGTTAGAAGAAAGAATTTATTCACAAACCCAAGAACATATAATAATGGCCAACCAATTATTCCACGAATGAACACAAGTGATGTATTTCATATATTAAAAGGCAAAAGAAAAGCATCTCGCATAATTAATTTAATGAAAATGTTTGATCACGTCGCATCTAACAAGGCACTCGATATTATCAATGAATTAAACACTATCAAACAAGTCATGTCGGGGTAAGCGTGTATATCGTGTGGGACAAAGAGGAGATAGTTGTATATAGTTAATGGATAAAGGATTCACGACAGCACAAAGCTAAGACCAATGACAAAGCAAAGAAGATGGAAGAAGAGAAAAAGTACATTCGCATTTGCTCATTCAAGTTTGGAATCAAAGAATAAAGAAGATAAGGCATATTTCCCTCTCACGCAAGAAAGGATTCCCAAAATTGAAATTCTCTCGTGAAACTTCCATCTTCAAGTGAAGATTGGCAACTACTTTAAAGAATTGGGGGATCTCTCGTTGCGGATTTTGTACTCTTTCTCTGAAAATACTTTAATAACTAGATATTTAGAGAGAGTTTTATAAATTGTCACACAGAAATCCGACGTTGTCTCATTTGTGAAGAGCAACAAATGTCTAAACTCACTTGAGGATCATAGCCAATTCTCGAAAAATCTCCGAAAATCTTCAGATGTGCCTCTTAAAGTTCCTTCGAAATTCGACTTTGTTTCAATATTATTATTAAATTTGATCATTTGAATCGATTCCCTCTCTCAAATCATCTCTGGTGATATTGATTGCTGTCCAACAATAATTACATGCCCCCTCATGCGCGCGCATTTCGCTCCCTCTCTAGGTGCACTTTCTTTTGAACAAAACATGTTTCTTTCATGTCACTCCTATGCACAATCCAAAACTTTATTTAAAAAAAATATTTTCAGATTGGAAATAAAGGGCAAGGATTTTTCAAGGCAAAATTTTAAAACTGGGAACAAAAAAGCATAACAAGCATGTGCTCATTAGGTGGCAATAGAGAATTTATTGAGTCGATATAATCTAATTCAAGATATCTTGAAACAAAGTTGGAGCATATATAAACTTTGAGAATCAAGCTTACTGCAAGATAATTTTTACAAAAATTTTGTTTGATTATGGGGAATTGAGTCGACGGGTGAGGTATCCATTCTCATGATGTCATTATTTATATGCTCAAAAAGTAATTGCTAACAAAGAAATAGCGAACTAAACTAACAATAAAAATAGTGAGCTAAGTGTTTATTTAAGAGTTAAGTTAACAAAATATTAGTGAACAGTGATTATTTGGAATTAAGTTAAATGTAGCTTGAAATTTTCAAAACCTTGAAACTTTCCAAACTACAACTTTTCATACCGTTCCAAGATAAATATAAATCGACATGTCGATTTTGTTTTCGTATTTTTTTTAAATGAAAACATTCTGATCTTTGCAAGAAAAGTCTAAAATGGGAAAAAGTAATTTCCTCCACGTTTAAGAAAACAAGTTGGTAAGTCACTACTGACGAGTAGAGAAAATACTCAGAACGAAATCTTTATCTCGTTCTTCTCCCAAGTCAACATGGGGGTCGCATCCAATGCAAGGAGTTGAAATTTGGCATTAGCACTGTCATCTAATGAGAGAGACGCCTTAGAAAAATATAACAAAATTCTTTGTAATCATCATTTCGCTCGAACCAAGATCCATCACGGTATAAAATTATAAATCCTGAACCTATCGAGAACTCTCGCAGTAAACTAGAAGGGGTCGAAGTACACAATGAATTTTCCACCTGGTCTCTTCTATCCCACTGTGGTTAGTCATCATCTGTCCCCGAACCTCCCGAACTCGAGCCCTTCTTAGGCACCGTGCCGTTAGCGGTCTTGCCCTTCTTTTTCGAGTCCTGCTCATCAGCCTCGTCTTCGCTGTACTCGCTCTCGTAGTCGTACTCCTCTTCATCATTCTCCTCTTCCTCTTCCACCCCATCCTCCATGACGGTCTCTTCCAGTGCAGCGCCGCCCCTTGTGCCTGCACTAGTCCTTTTCAGAACTTTCACCTTCAAGTTCATTTTTTTGTCGCAGCCGATCCAGGAGTCACACAAGCAGTAAAACATCAAATTGTAGTTCCCTTCCACTGGAGCCAAAAACTTGCCCATAACCAGCCTCGACCCACCCCTTACCTTCTCCACTGCTTCTCTGATGGCCTTACTTTTTTTCCTTTGCATCTATTTCTAATCCCTCCATAGTCTCCTCAATTGCCTTAGAGGCAGCACTTACAGCAGCCGCTTCATCCATGAAACTTAACTTCTGAGAAAACCAAACGTCGTTGGAGTTGGGGTCTGCCAGAAGAAACCAGAAACTTTCTTCCTCGTGAAAAGGATACCACGGAGCATGAGGTAGGGCACCGACGAGTCCATTATCTCTTTTGAGTGTAACCCAAGCCTGAATCGTGACCACATCGCCTCTTGTATGCCGTCTTCACCTTCAGTCTCACATGTAACATCTACTGATAGAGAAGGCATCATCTCTAGAACTCTCTCTATGTCTTGAACTTCTGTACTGGAGATGCCTGCTGCCTGAAGCAGTTCGGCGCGGTCCTCAAGAGACATATCCCGGAGCTCTTGAAATGTCCTCACTTTCTGCAAAAGATATTGAGGGAAGATCTTAGAAAGAGGGATCGTAGGAGGGTGAAAAATTCTGCCATGCCAGGGTTATCATTGCTCAGGGCAGGGCTGACTCAGTAATATCAACTTGCACAGTGTAGGAAGTGCCAATCTTCATTGAAAACCATATTACAAATACAAATGATACAGGGATGTGTCTCGCAGTCACTCCACTAGTTGCAAAAATCGGTCAAAATTTGATTTTAATTAACAGAACAAAATAATATCCTTAAGCTCAAACCATCAGGAATAACATACCACCCTTGAGAATAGTAGAAAAAGATCTCTGACCAGAGTCAACGCAATCGCATACTCACCTTGCGAGTAATCCTCTTGATAACAGATTCACTGATATGCGGTAGCTGCATAAAAGGTGCGATGCCCTCACTAGATCCTCCAGTTGTCTTCTTTGCACTGAGAGGAACAGCCTAGAGTACATTCATAAATCACCCACATGCTCCGCTGAATTAGTGATAATTTTGTATCTAGTAGCAATAATGTACACTGAAAGTTAGTGCAACTCTACATCCCTCCACATCTCAGTTATAGCATGAAACGAAGACAAAGGCAAGTGAGCATTAAAAAAAAAAAAAACAGATGGCAAATCAGCCTCCAAATTAGACTAGAGTGCGAGTCAGAACTTTAGCATTGTGTATAAGCCCAATCAAGTGCTGAAAGCTAACATATCATCACTGAATGAGATGAATTTGGTTTCATAAGATGAATTGGCATTTACGGTTAGAATTCACTTAATATGATAAGTAAAGGTTTCTAGATTCCTTTCATAGAAAATGACTGACGTTTATTAGAATCTGGCCAATGACCTATACAGATCATAATTAATTTCATATTTGGTAAGAAATTAGTAATATTTCAGCAACCAATTTTCAGTTAATATCAAACAGCCTTTTATTTTTATTCTTTTTCAGCATTTGGAGTGGTTAACTCATAAACTTCGGGTGCTTAAATATTCAGCATTTATTTTTCAGTTTTACCAAACAAAATCTTCTAGAATCGCACTCAAAACCAAACAGAGACCAAGCCAAAGCAACGCGAAAAAAAAAATAAAAAAAAAACTAAAGACCGAACCTTGATGTGCAGAGTGCCACCGCCGAACTCACTCCCGGTCTCGTTGTGGAACTCCATCCAAGCCGTGTTCTTGTAGAAACAAGCTCCTTTCAACTCCGCAGAGCCGTTGGAGGGGGAAGCCACGCCGACGAAGTTGAGCAACAGGTCCACGGACGGCGAAGAGAGTTGAGGATGGGCCAGGAGACCTATCTCGGCAGCAGAGGGAGTACGTCCTGCGGGTGGAACGGCAGCTTCGCGGCTCGAGAGGCGCGGGTTGAGCGGAGAGAAGACCGTGAAGAGGAAGAGAAGCCGGAGAAATGGTGGCCGAGAGCCATGGAAATGGGGAGGGACTCCGGAGAACAAATCGAGGGCTCGCGACGGTAGAGGTGGAAGAAGCGGTGTGGTCGGGGTGAGCTTGCTAGATCCAGACCACGAATCAAGCAGTGGGGGAGCGACGGCGAAGGCGGAGGCAACGGCATCGTCCATGTCGGAGGCACAAAAAGGTCGTGAGTGAAAGGGAGGGAGGGAGGGAGCCGAGCGAGAGGAGGAAGGGAGCTGAGTGAGGAGCGCGCGGTGTTTTCGTTCAAAAGAGCGAGAGAGGGAGCGCACAGTAAGAGAGACAGTGTGAAAACAAAAACGGAGAGTGGGCAGGTCAGAGAAATCTGACACTGTGGGGCCGGTCGCCACGTGTCAATTAATGAGTGGTATGTGCGCGCCAGGTCAGCCGACGACGTGGTGCACACATACCACTGAATATTCTCCCGACGAGAATCTTCTTTTAGATATAATATAATATAATATAAAAATTATATAAAAGTTCTGAAAATTAAAAAAAATAATTTTTTTTGTTTGGGAAAGCCAACCTTGTTTAAAAAATCAAATTCTAGCATTAGTAGATGCCTAACTAATTAATATCGATTTTTTGGAAAAATCGAAGAAGTTATTTTTGAATATGCCTAGTTCAAATTCTAGCATACCTTGAGTATTTTTGGTTCCCAACACTTTCTAACCCAATTACGTGTCTTATTTAACTTTGCATGTGGATGCTTAGATGCATGATTAAACTGAGGCGTGAGTTGATGGATAGCTCATTTGAATGACTTTAGGTAGCTAAATTGCATGAATAGATTCCGTGCCAACCCCGAGGCTATCTAATTGATTTGATATGAGTATTGTTGATACTTTGTTTTGATCGAATGCACTAGACGAGTATTTGAACATAAAAAGCAACACACATTGGATTATACCCCATTATAGCAATCGAGGAGATGGCACATATTGAGTTGGTGGTGTTAGACCAATGTCCATGCTGGACTTAATTTTGTAAAAGATTAGTCTAAATTCATTAGGGTTATGCTAATTTGCATGTTTTTTGTTAAATAAAATCTACCAAGAGTTAGCATCACTTCTTTGATTAATGATTAGTAGTGTAGTCTAGGGTTTACTTGAATCAATTTTTTAGATTGAGGCCCACCTTTATTTTCCAATATTAAGTTTCCGATGGATAATGTCTCATGACTTATAATAATGCCATGTATTATTAAATACCTGACGAGTTGCGGGTTTTACATTCTCGTCACCAGGTTGTCACATTCAATTATCCGAGTATTTATTGCCGCATCGTATCTCAATATCTTGAGTTTTTATTTTTTTCATTGTCTTTCAATATATTGTGCGTTAATTTCTTTCTAGATTAATTTAGTTTTGGCTTTGCATGAAAACGATCGCACAAAAACAATTGCATAGACACTTGGTAACTTTGAATGACGTTTTAGGGCCTTTAAAGGATGAGTAATAGTTCATGACCACTTTTAGTCAAACAACTAATTAGTTAGGTATTGCAAGAGCGCTAATAAAAATGTTAGCGTTGACAAGTCTCCGAACTTTAGAATCTTTGATTCCTCAGGAATCAAGATAACACTATCATGTCTCGATCAGTTTTTAGCCAACCCAATAGGTTAGGAACGACTCCTAAAGATATTTAGGTTGTTAAAAAACTTTTAAAATCAAAATGACTTAATGTCACTTGAAGAATGGACTTGGGACAGTCTAGGTTCATGATCGATGAACCGAGTTGGATTACATGTTCAAGCTATCTTCTAGGGATGTCCACTCGAATCTTATCATGGGCAATACTTCTAAACCTATCTATAACCGTGTTGCAACATTGGTCATGATTAAGTAGATATATAGGATGATTCATTACTTTGGAGCAAAATTAAAGAAAAGTTTGACTACTTCTTTGGGTCATTTGACCCTTGTGTTGAGTGACTTGATGTGTCTTAGCAATCATCAGGTCAAAGCATAATATTCATTTAAGCAGCTTACCTTTGCGAATTTATGATTGCATGGTCATTAGAAAACACAGAAGCTCTGTTGTCATATATACTTGATCGGCACTTTTTATTATTTTACTTTTATCATATCTATTCTAATGGGCATTTTTCGTCCGTTCGCTCTTTCCGACTCATTTCACTCTTTTCTGACTCATTTCACCTGACTTCTGATGCCCCTCTCCTTTGATCTAGCCGAAGCTATGAAAGAGTAACTAAAAATAACTGTGAATTGCTGTGTTTCATTCAAGAGAGCGTTGATTTCTATCCTTCAGTATCTAGAAAGGATCGATGGTGTTATTGATGATCTTTAACTAAAAAGCCTTAATTTAAGTACACAGCTTTGTGATTTCCGGCTCAATAAGCTGATGGGAGCAGCTCATCTGATTCTTTTCCATAAATGAGCAGATAGATAAGAATGTACTGTTGGAGATATTTTTAAAATATTTCCCCGAGTGATCGTATTACATTGGGTTTTGGCATCTATTTATAATGGGTCTGGTTGAGCAGCAAAGTGTAGACAATTGTGTTTGACTGAAGCCCGTAATAAAAAGGGCTTAGTAGACACACTTTTGTTAAGATTTGCTAGGTCCCCTCTCTAGCTTATAAAAAAATATGTATAACTTATTTGTTGCTTTTATCACATTGAAAAGCTGCTATTGAGAAATAAGTCATAGAGAGGAAAATTTGGCATTCTGGTAGATCATTGATATCAAGCGAAGTATCTAATTTGAACTCATGGCTCAAACATGTATGTATCTAATTTCGCTGTGTATACAATATTTGTGTTTTACATTCATATACGTTGATCAGAATTTGTTCTTGTTTAATAAGATGTTTATGATTTGCATCTACATTACTAGACAAAAATGCCATTTGAATTGCTATTGAGCTATATCAATGGCAGCTGGGAGTTCTTGATGGTGGATGTAACTCTTTGAAGCGAAGAAAAGATTGTACACGAAGGGTCCGTTCATTTGGTGGAAAATATTTTTTCGGAAAATATTTTCCGGAAATTGGGCTGTTCGGGGGCGGAAAATATTTCCCAAGGAAAATGTTTTTCAATCAACCAAAGATTTCTTTCTAAAACTAAGGAAAATGTTTTCCGTTTTTGAAAAGCGAAAAACATTTTCCGGATCTCCTCTCTTTCTCTCTCGTCGTAAGTCTATGAGCAATTTAATTGCCGGCGGTCGCCGCCCCCCGCCCATTCGCATTTGCTCATTCAAGTTTGGAATCAAAGAATAAAGAAGAGAAGGCGTATTTCCCTCTCACGCAAGAGAGGATTCCCAAAATTGAAATTCTCTCGTGAAACTTCCATCTTCAAGTGAAGATTGGCAACTACTTTAAAGAATTGGGGGATCTTTCGTTGCGGATTTTGTACTCTTTCTCTGAAAATACTTTAATAACTAGATATTTAGAGAGAGTTTTATCAATTGTCACAGAGAAATCCGACATTTTCTCATTTGTGGAGAGCAACAAATGTCTAAACTCACTTGAGGATCATAGCCCATTCTCGAAAAATCTCCGAAAGTCTTCGGATGTGCCTCTTAAAGTTCCTTCAAAATTCAACTTTGTTTCAATATTATTATTAAATTTGATCATTTTGAATCGATTCCCTCTCTCAGATCATCTCTGGTGATATTAATTCCTGGCCAACAATAATTACATGCTCCTCATGCGCGTGCATTTCGCTCCCTCTCTAGGTGCACTTTCTTTTGAACAAAACATGTTTCTTTCATGTCACTTCTATGCACAATCCCAAACTTTATTTAAATATATATATTTTTAGATCGAAAATAAAGGGCAAGGGTTTTACAAGGCAAAATTTTAAAACTGGGAACGAAAAAACATGACAAGCATGTGCTCATTAGGTGGCAATAGAGAACTTATTGAGTCGATATAATCAAATTCAAGGTATCTTGAAACAAAGTTGGAGTATATATAAACTTTGAGAATCGGGCTTACCGCATGATAATTTTTATAAAAATTTTGTTTAATTATGGGGAATTGAGTCGACGGGTGAGGTATCCATTCTCATTATGTCATTATTTATATGCTCAAAAAGTAATTGCTAACAAAGAAATAGCGAACTAAACTAACAATAAAAATAGTGAGCTAAGTGTTTATTTAAGAGTTAAGTTAACAAAATATTAGTGAACAGTGATTATTTGGAATTAAGTTAAATGTAGCTTGAAATTTTCAAAACCTCGAAACTTTCCAAACTAGAACTTTTCATACCGTTCCAAAATAAATATATGTCGACATGTCGATTTTGTTTTCATATTTTTTTAAATGAAAACATTCTGATCTTTGCAAGAAAAGTCTAAAATGGGAAAAAGTAATTTCCTCCACGTTCAAGAAAACAAGTTGGTAAGTCACTACTGACGAGTAGAGAAAATACTCGTAACGAAATCTTTATCTCGTTCTTCTCCCAAGTCAACATGGGGGCATCCAATGCAAGGAGTAGAAATTTGGCATTAGCACTGCCATCTAATGAGGGAGACGCCTCAGAAAAATATAACAAAATTCTTTGTAATCATCATTTCGCTCGAACCAAGATCCATCACGGTATAAAATTATAAATCCTGAACCTATCGAGAACTCTCGCAGTAAACTAGAAGGGGTCGAAGTACACAATGAATTTTCCACCTGGTCTCTTCTATTCCACTGTGGTCAGTCATCATCTGTCCCCGAACCTTCCGAACTCGAGCCCTTCTTAGGCACCGTGCCGTTAGCGGTCTTGCCCTTCTTTTTCGAGTCCTGCTCATCAGCCTCGTCTTCGCTGTACTCGCTCTCGTAGTCGTACTCCTATTCATCATTCTCCTCTTCCTCTTCCACCCCATCCTCCATGACGGTCTCTTCCAGTGCAGCGCCGCCCCTAGTGCCTGCACGAGTCCTTTTCAGAACTTTCATCTTCAAGTACATTTTTTTGTCGCAGCCGATCCAGGAGTCACACAAGCAGTAACGCATCAAATTGTAGTTCCCTTCCACTAGAGCCAAAACTTGCCCATAACCAGCCTCGACCCACGCCTTACCTTCTCCACTGCTTCTCTGATGGCCTTACTTTTTTTCCTTTGCATCTATTCCTAATCCCTCCATAGTCTCCTTAATTGCCTTAGAGGGAGCACTTACAGCAGCCGCTTCATCCGTGAAACTTAACTTCTGAGAAAACCAAACGTCATTGGAGTTGGGGTCTGCCAGAAGAAACCAGAAACTTTCTTCCTTGTGAAAAGGATACCACGGAGCATGAGGTAGGGCACTGACGAGTCCATTATTTCATTTAGGTGTAACCCAAGCCTGAATCTAGTTGCGGGTTTTGTACTCTTTCTCTGAAAATACTTCAATAACTAGATATTTAGAGAGAAAGTTTTATAAATTGTCACAGAGAAGTCCGATGCTGTCTCATTTTGTGGAGAGCAACAAATGTCTAAACTCACTCGAGGATCATAGCCAATTCTGGAAGATCTCCCAAAATTTTCGGATTTGCCTCTTAAAATTCCTTTGAAATTCGACTTCGTTTCAAAATTATTATTAAATTTGATCATTTTGAATCGAATCTATCTCTCAGATCATCTCTGGTGATATTGATTGCTAGCCAACAATAATTACATGCCCCTCATGCGCGCGCATTTCGCTCCCTCTCTAGGAGCACTTTCTTTTGAACAAAACATGTTTCTTTCATGTCACTCCTATGCACAATCCAAAACTTTATTTTAAAAATATTTATATATTTTTAGATTGTAAATAGAGGGCAAGGGTTTTGCAAGGCAAAATTTTAAAACTGGGAACGAAAAAGCATGACAAGAATGTGCTCATTGGGTGGCAATTATTTTCACCAACGACGAGAACAGAGAATTTATTGAATCGATATAATCAAATTCAAGGTATCTTGAAATAAAATTAGAGCGTATATAAACTTTGAGAATTGGGCTTATCGCAGGATAATCTTTATAAAAATTTTGTTTGATTATGGGGAATTGAGTTGATGGGTGACGTATCCATTCTCAAGATGTCTTTACTTATATGCTCAAAAAATAATTGCTAACAAAGAAATAGCGAACTAAACTAACAATAAAAATAGGAGCTAAATGTTTATTTAAGAGTCAAGTTAACAAAATATTAGTGAAGAGCGGTTATTTGGAATTAAGTTAAATGAGCTTGAAATTTTCAAAACCTTGAAACTTTCCAAACTATAACTTTTCATACCGTTCCAAAAATAAATATATATTGACATGTCGATTTTGTTTTCATATTTTTTTTTAAATGAAAACATTCTGATCTTTGCAAGAAAAGCCTAAAATGGGAAAAAGTAATTTCCTCCACGTTTAAGAAAACAAGTTGGTAAGTCACTACTGACGAGTAGAGAAAATACTCAGAACGAAATTTTTATCCCGTTCTTCTCCCAAGTCAACATGGGGGTCGCATCCAATGCAAGGAGTTGAAATTTGGCATTAGCACTGCCATCTAATGAGGGAGACGCCTCAGAAAAATATAACAAAATTCTTTGTAATCATCATTTCGCTCGAACCAAGATCCACCACGGTATAAAATTATCAATCCTGAACCTATCGAGAACTCTTGCAGTAAACTAGAAGGGGTCGAAGTACACAATGAATTTTCCACCTGGTCTCTTCTATTCCACTGAGGTCAGTCATCATCTGTCCCCGAACCTTCCGAACTCGAGCCCTTCTTAGGCACCGTGCCGTTAGCGGTCTTGCCCTTCTTTTTCGAGTCCTGCTCATCAGCCTCGTCTTCGCTGTACTCGCTCTCGTAGTCATACTCCTCTTCATCATTCTCCTCTTCCTCTTCAACCCCATCCTCCATGACGGCCTCTTCCAGTGCAGCGCCACCCCTAGTGCCTGCACGAGTCCTTTTCAGAACTTTTACCTTCAAGTTCAGTTTTTTGTCGCAGCCGATCCAGGAGTCACACAAGCAGTAACACATCAAATTGTAGTTGCCTTCCACTGGGGCCAAAAACTTGCCCATAACCAGCCTCGACCCACCCCTTACCTTCTCCACTGCTTCTCTTATGGCCTTACTTTTTTCCTTTGCATCTATTCCTAATCCCTCCATAGTCTCCTCAATTGCCTTAGAGGCAGCACTTACAGCAGCCGCTTCATCCATGAAACTTAACTTCTGAGAAAACCAAACGTCGTTGGAGTTGGGGTCTGCCAGAAGAAACCAGAAACTTTCTTCCTTGTGAAAAGGATACAGTGGAGCGTGAGGTAGGGCACCAACTAGTCCATTATCTCTTTTGAGTGTAACCCAAGCCTGAATCGTGACCACATCGCCCTCTTGTATGCCGTCTTCACCTTCAGTCTCACATGTAACATCTACTGATAGAGAAGGCATCATCTCTAGAACTCTCTCTATGTCTTGTACTTCTGTACTGGAGATGCCTGCTGCCTGAAGCAGTTCGGCGCGGTCCTCAAGAGACATGTCCCGGAGCTCTTGAAATGTCCTCACTTTCTGCAAAAGATATTGAGGGAAGATCTTAGAAAGAGGGAGCGTAGGAGGGAGAAAAATTCTGCCATGCCAGGGTTATCATTGCTCAGGGCAGGGCTGACTCAGTAATATCAACTTGCACAGTGTATGAAGTGCCAATCTTCATTGAAAACCATATTACAAATACAAATGATACAGGGATGTGTCTCGCAGTCACTCCACTAGGTGCAAAAATTGGTCAAAATTTGATTTTAATTAACAGAACAAAATAATATCCTTAAGCTCAAACCATCAGGAATAACATACCACCCTTGAAAATAGTAGAAAAAGATCTCTGACCAGAGTCAACGCAATCACATACTCACCTTGCGAGTAATCCTCTTGATAACAGATTCACTGATATGCGGTAGCTGCATAAAAGGTGCGATGCCCTCACTAGATCCTCCAGTTGTCTTCTTTGCACTGAGAGGAACAGCCTAGAGTACATTCATAAAACACCCACATGCTCCGCTGAATTAGTTATAATTTTGTATCTAGTAGCAATAATGTACACTGAAAGTTAGCGCAACTCTACATCCCTCCAGATCTCAGTTATAGCATGAAACGAAGACAAAGGCAAGTGAGCATTAAAAAAAAAAAAAACAGATGGCAAATCAGCCTCCAAATTAGACTAGAGTGCGAGTCAGAACTTTAGCATTGTGAATAAGCCCAATCAAGGGCTGAAAGCCAACATATCATCACTGAATGAGATGAATTTGGTTTCATAAGATGAATTGGCATTTATGGTTAGAATTCACTTAATATGATAAGTAAAGGTTTCTAGATTCCTTTCATAGAAAATGACTGACGTTTATTAGAATCTGGCCAATTACCTATACAGATCATAATTAATTTCATATTTGGTAAGAAATTAGCAATATTTCAGCAACCAATTTTCAGTTAATATCAAACAGCCTTTTATTTTTATTCTTTTTCAGCACTTGGAGTGGTTAACTCATAAACTTCGGGTGCTTAAATATTCAGCATTTATTTTTCAGTTTTACCACACAAGCCCGTAGTATCACTTTCCAGATCTCAGGTACTTGTCATTTTGCTTGTGACGCCATCAATGTATCCATCTGCACTCCATACAACTGTCTTATACTAGCTAAAACTCAAGCTTCAATGAACAAATGTAACTTCATTGAGTGCAATTCTCCATAATGTTAGACATCATGAGATTAGGGCAGAAGATTCCAAGTAACACAGAACCTCAGCGCCACAAACACACACATGCATGCACATGCGAGCGCGCGCGCATAGAGAGAGAGAGAGAGAGAGAGAGAGAGAGAGAGAGAGAGAGAGAGAGAGAGAAGAGAGTATTTGTTCAGCAGATTAAATTAATCTTCACAACTCTTAATCGCTTATTCATGCATTGAAACTTTTAAAGCACAAATGGCAAAAGTGTCTTTCCTTCACAACCCAAATCCATGGAATTAGTCAACAAAGACAATTAATAAAAATTAAGTTCTCAGCTTTGGCACCTGAATAATGCATTGAGAAAGCTCCACAACCCCAATTGCAGGCCTCAGCCAACCATGTCCTTGGGCAGTGCGAGGAATGACAGCCATCTGATTGAAAAGTTAAAACATTACTGAGAGGAAGAGGATAATGAAGCTAGCTGAATGGCTTCACAAACATGTCAACAAAGAATAACACAATCAAAAAGGTTTTCATATAGCATAAGTACTAGTAATTCAATTCTTGTGCCCCTAATTGAGCAGTATGAAACACACCATGTCAAGCAAAGAGCTATACAAGGATTCAATTATTTCTACATGAACTCCACGAATAATAATTGCCTAGACACAGACAAATACAAAAAGAACAAGAATGGAGAAGGATGCAGGAGACATGTTTTCTACATAATGCAAACTACATATAGAATAAAATCTTCCCCCCACAAATCATCACTAAGAAATTAGACAGCACCTTCATTAATTCTTCAAGTAGCCTAGGTGCAAGTTCCAAAACACGTCTGAAATCACTGACCAAAGCTGGAGATAATGAATCTGATTCTCTTGTTAACTGAGCCTGAATCAACAATTCTGTCTGAAAGAAATCAAAGCACCAAGCATATTTTTATTAAGTGCCGAATTACTTGGGAAAAAAAGTTCAATAGAAAGCTACTTATGACCATCTTGCTGCATATCACCTTAACGAAGGGGGGATGTTGCTTCCAAAACTTAGCTTGTTCTTGCTTGATGTTCTTGAGATCCAGATTCAACTCACTCCTGACCAATAAAAACAGCTTTTGAAGGGGTTCCTCATCAGTCCTTCGGACTGGAATTTCCATGAATTCAGCAGCCTTGATAAAGACCTCCATAACTTTGCTGCAAGCAATGGTAGATGAGAGAAATGTGGCATTACACAATTTTACGGGTCTAAGACTTCACTAAAAACATATTACAACATCAGGAAGAAGCTCAAAGGGGAGTATTAAAAGCTTAATAAAGGACATTAACTTCATGAATTGATGGAAGCATCCAACCATCAGAACAACAGTTACAAATTAAACTAAGATCTCCTCCATCATTTTATATATAGCAAAAATAAATGGTAGGTCTTGCTTATCACTGACATCGAATATCATGAATATAACTCTTGATGCATACAGCAACAAAATGAAAGGGACATATATTTAGAAAAGACAGCATACCTCGGGGCCAAAGAAGGCTTCATTAAGCGATAGTAATTGGACAGTGTGTGATGCATGACGTAGTTTCCAGTATACTTTGACGACCTTGAGAGGTATATCACAGCAATAACTAGTGGCAAAAGAATACAGACACCCACAATCCAAAGAAGAAGAATTCCACCGGAAGCACCATCGATGTCCAATAGGAACTGAGGGAGAGCAATACCCATTTGAAATCCCTGCATAAGACCAAGATAAATTTAAGTTTTCTCAAAGAATATTAATCAGATTAGTAGACAGCTTCAGACAACAAGTCACCTGCTTCCCATCCGGATGACCATATTTTTCAAAATTTTCCTTAGATATAGGATCGGTGAGAGCTTGATACGCCTTGGAAATGAACTCCACAAAATACTTGTTCGCCTCTAATAACAGATACATACAAAGTCAACTCTTAGGATACATGAATTATTTAATTAAATCACCCTTGAAGGTATCTGTAAAACCATCGACCTGGATCAGGATTCTTATCAGGATGGTATTGAATAGAAAGTCTTCTATACGCCTTCTTTATTT
Organism: Melaleuca quinquenervia; assembly: GCA_030064385.1. Taxonomy (NCBI): domain Eukaryota; kingdom Viridiplantae; phylum Streptophyta; class Magnoliopsida; order Myrtales; family Myrtaceae; genus Melaleuca; species Melaleuca quinquenervia. The sequence continues at coordinate 15,363,333 of CM057718.1, forward strand.
CTGAATCAGAAGCTCCAGGTTCTAACCCAAGAATGCTAAATGGCTCAAAAACTTGAATCTATGCATGCCAGAAAAAAGGCAACTCAGTGATAAACAACATATAGAAGCTTACACATTTATAGGCAATGATGGCAATAAGGGATGACATATGCATATGCAAAAAAAAAAGCTCATAAGTAACTGGCATGGGCACCAACAACAGCATAATAGATAGGTTAATAGAAAAGTTTCCAACATATATTTTACCTCCCCACTCATATTTTTAATGTAGTAGACTAGAAATATCATCACGACCCAGAGGAGTACTAATGTCAGGTTGCTCCAAGTCGAAAATGTAGAGATCTGCAACAATGAAGACAAAAGAGAAAATGCAGTCGTAAAACCAACCCCCATACCATTCAAAAACATCAAAAGCTTTCAAGAAGTCAAACGTGCAACTCACCCTCTTGAATATTGACCTGCGATACTTCCCTGATCGCAAGCATTCTGAACACTGGCAGTGCGTGATCTTTGATTTTTTGGTAGCAGCACGGCATAACTTCATAACAGTGTAAGGCACTAAAGGGAGCGCCATTATAGTCAAAATGAAAATAGGAAACAGCGCACTGTTCTCCTCCGACGCAGCCATGGCAACCTTTCAGCGCACAAGAACTCTAAAAACAGCTACTAAACCTGCTCAAAGCAACGAAATTCAGCACAGCACGCCCTTGCAAACTATGTTGGGTACATGAACATGAGCATCCACAAAACACCCAAGTTTTCCAGTTGGTTGGTCTGCACAGAACTCTCGCACTAGATACAAGCTAACACTTTATCATGTGTCGTGCATCGTATTACATGGTATAATCAAAGAATCCGCAATGAAGCACGCCACAGTGATAATTCCGACAGTTCTGCACCGCCCAAAATACTAAACTAATAGGAACAGACAACATGCTATTCCATATTAATCAAAACACAAGCAGTTTCTAGCTCCGCCTATCCGCCAAGGGAAATTGATCATAAATCTCGCAGAAATCAATCCAAAACCCACGAAAACCAGCCCAATCATCAATATCCCCCAGCAATCCAACAAATTTCGCACACACCAAGGGAAACACATCCCTCTGATGACAATTGCAAAGCCAAAAGGGCATGAATAAGCACACTTTTCGATTGGAAATATCTCAGCTCCTCCGATTGAACTGAAAATTACCAGGACCGTCAGGATCGCTTGCTTCGGGGATTGCTGCTCCTGCGAGCTCGCCAGCCCAATTGGCGACGAACGAAGAGAATCCGAATCCGCGGATTTATGGCGGTGGGGAGGAGGAGTTTCCCCTTGGGTTTTCTGTACTCATGGATTGAGATCTACGGAATGAAGATGAATCGAAGCAGTCGTAACAGTAGGGCTTTGAGGTGGATTACCGACTTTAGCCATGGATATAAAACTGCGCGCAGAGGGCACTTTCGTCCACGCGCATCGGATCTTGTAGTCAACGGCCAGGACATTGTGCATAAGAGCAATTTTGGTGGATTTATAGATTCAAAAAAACCCTCCACCGAAAAAAATAAGAAAAGGAAAAATTAAACCCTTTTCTACGTAGCCCAGCATCTCATCTCATTAAATATTAGGTTAAATAAAAATGCTCGATATAATGATGTAATAGATGCAATTTTACTATAGCTTTTTTCAACATTCGCGAAAATTGGTCCAAATCTTATTTGTAAACTTCAATTCCTCCGCTTAAAAGGTTTCGAATCTATTATAATTTACAAAACAATGAGGCAGATTAGTCATTTGTTTGTTTTTGGTTGATATGATAATTCATTACTCCAGAGTGCATATTGAATAACAATTATTACGTAAAAAAATTATATCTTCTTCCCAAGCACATGAATGAAATCGATTGATCGAATATTCAATCTATGCAAACTCCATGGTAGTCGACTTGATTTTCTTTTACGGCAGGTTCCAACCTATGAACTTTTGGAGAGTGAACATTTTATATGGAGAAGAGAACTGAGCCTCCTTAATTTGGTCAGATTTATACAACCTTCAGTGAAGATCATTGGAAGGTCGTGAATGGAATAATTTTCCAACCCTTCTTCGAGAATGTAGTTTACACATGTTAGAAATATATGCCTATAGTTATTATAATTAAGTGTCTTTTAATGAGTTAAAATTCGAGAGATATATACTTTTCATAATTATTCGATTACTTGTCTTTAGCTAAGTAAATTAATTACAATTATCCATTTGACAAAAATATTTTTATTCGTCGAAAGAAATTTTTTGAATGAGATTAGTTTGAATTTTATCATCATTTAAAAGATTTCAGAGGAATTAGAAAGCCATTTGTGTTACTTTAAATAGTTTTTAAATTGAATAAACTGTATCGATTAATAGACAATTCTACTAATTTATAATTTATGGAAATATCATCTAAGCATATATTTAAAATTACCGAATCTCGATTCCAAGTGAAGATTCTCTCAACGCCATTCTAACTATACAATTTTTCCAAACACCATTAGACCCTTTTTTTTTATATTAGACTAATATTATATAGTTATTTTGCAAGTCTTGTATGCAATAATATCTCCAAATTGTAAATTTTGGCAAGATATAGCTAGAGCTGCACAATGGGTATAGAACCTACATTTGATGGTGTGGGTGATAAATGAGTTACCTTGATTTTTAAAAGTAAGTTTAAGTAGATTACAAATGATTAGTATTTACCAAAAAAAATGATTAGTTAACAACTTAATGGATGGATTTAAAATAGGTCATAAATGTATTAATAATCTAATAAGTTAAAATGAGCAAGGTATTCTTTTAAGTCTATTAAATTTATTTTTCATAATTTTAAGTTTTTGTCAATTTTTTTTGTAACAAGGGTAAGCAATCACTATAAATCACAATTCACTACAAGACCGATGTTCATAGATTGCCATCAATTGCTAATAGGAATGTGCATGGTCCAAGATGATCTGATTCCTTCCTAAAATTGGGAACCGGACTGATGGGACCGATCATCGGTCTCTAGGGCTATGGACTAGATCACACCCATCAATGAGACCGATCCTCGGTCTCTAGGGCTGTGGACTAGACCACACCCATCAATCCCGTCCGATTCCTAGAAAATATAATAGATCGGTGGAGAACCAAAAAAATTATAGAAAAAATTGAATTTCTTTACTTATTTTGAAGGAAAAAATTATTTTTGTAAAATTGAATAAATATTAAAACTTTAGAAATTTAAATTGAGTTCATTTCACTTTTTTTTACATCTTTATTTTTAATAAAATGTAAAAAAATTAACTGGTCCGGCCTTCTTAAGAACCGAGAACTGGATCTTTTGGGAACCAGGAACCGAACTGACACTTCTTGTCCAATTCCATTGCTACCAGCGATTCTTGAATGGTCTAAGTTGCTCACCTCTAATTGCTAGCTACTAGACTGAAGAAAAACAAAAGAAAATAATATAAAATATCCAAAATAAGTATTTGTAATTATAAAATTTTCCAAAGTCTTTTAGCAATATATATTTTTAAAAATTTATTCAAAAGTATTTCTAAATTATATTTAATTTTAAATTTTTTTGGCAATATGAATTAGATATGAGCATGGATTGAATTGGGTATAAATTCCTAGAACTGTGGTGCATGTGAATGGGTCAAAATGGTTAATATGAATTAAATCATTTTCGACTCGAGTAAATTCTAATTCAATTCACCTGTTTGGCATATTTATATATATCATTTGATTTGTGTCAATCGTGAAATTGATGTTATTATACATATATAGAAGAAAAAAAATATGTCAAAATTAACAAATTCTACTAATGGAATATTGGTGATTCGAAGACATTTTTTCTACGACAAGCTCACAGTTGTTTTTATTACACACCCCGAGGTGGCACCGGTTTCTTCATTCCATATCTAAACTCTAATCTGACTCAAAGAACCCATTGAATGGCAAAGCTAACCAAGCCAAAAGAAAAACACATTGAACTACTTTGGTACATGCACTTTTTCTTTTAAATAACTTAAACTTAAAAGATTGTTATGTACCTCTCATATATTATTTTAAAAAACAAATGAAATCATTTAAATTTCCCTCATTTGACTCTTTTGTTCTTTCTATAAAATATTACTTATTTAATTTTTAAAAAAATTTCGCATCTTTCAAAATTAAAAAAAAATTATCGCAAATCCGAATCATTTCATTTTCGAAGATTTCGAAATTGATGAATCGCGATTTAGGGAGATGTGTAGGAGCGTCTGAATGCACAAAGCCCGGAAAGAGAGGGGCAAGATGCCAGAATCTCAGCTCCCGTCGGTCTCGGCAACGTACAGCGCTGAATACGCCATGGAAGCAAAGGCGTAGCAGTGACTCTAATTTGTTGCCTTCATATCCACTCGTCATCTCCAGCCTTTGGAGGAGACGAACGATACAGAAACCAAAATCGAGGGAAAATTTTTCACGTAAAGAGAAAAGGCTCAGAGAATCACGTTTACGGATCGCATCAACAAGCCCGCATCGGACTTCAGAGTTTGATGGTATATGTTTTCGCATCATCACTGCCCCCAGAATTCGCAGACGATGGAAACCAATAGTCAAAAAAGACATAAAAAAATAGGTAAAATAATCGAACCAGAAGCGAATGCGAGAATGGCCGCGCGAGCGCGGCGAAGGCCTCAGAAAGCTAGAGATGATGAAGTGTCGATCAGAGACGGTCGTCTCAGATGGTACGGACAATTCTTCGCATCACAGGCCACGCCGCTCGAGCGAAGGCTAACTACCGGCTAGGTACAGGAAAAGGTGGGTGGGGGAGAAAGAAGCAAGGAATCGAGAGCTGAGCGAGCGAATACGCAGCGATCTGCGTGCGACCTCTGCTAGAGAAGAAGAAAGGGATGAAGACGAAGACGAAGATTTTGAGGGTTCTTAGTGGTGGGAGATGGGGGTCAAAGAGGGGAGTTAAATAGACGGCGAAGCGAAGCTTGCTGAAAACCCTAGCCGCTTAGGCGATCGGGTCGGGGACCCGATATTGGGCCGCCCACTTCGGTTCAAATGGGCCCAAAATTCAGTTTGTTCGGCCCGGGTAGACTATGGGCATCCAGATGTAAGGCCCGATCCACCCATCCATCCCGATTCCACGTGATGGGCATGTTTGGACAATGAGCTTCGCCTGATCATCGGCGATTCGCTCAATGATCAATTATGCTTTGGGGATAAATGCAGCGCGAGTAAAAATAGATGAAATGAAAAAATCACGGTCGAAATGAAATCGAGCGCGAAAGAAATTCCACCCGGGCAGTCGAGCGGGTCTAAATTTTGAGTCGGCAGTTCGATCGAGCCTCTGCGACCGATCCCGCCGGTCATATTCGATGACAACCGTGCAATTAGAGCAAAGCAGAAATTTCGATGGAGAAGACCCGATTGAACATTTCACACGAACTTCTACTACGTACGGAATTATTAAAACATTCCATTTAATAGTCGGTCCAAGAGAGCACGTCCAAGCCTCCCCACCCACCACTTGTTGATTGTCCCTTCCCCACTTAGGTAAAGCCTCCCCCCGTGACGCCAAAGTCAACGCCGCGAGTCAAAACAAAGCTCGCCCTAAGTCCGAGCGCCGCCCCAAACTTAGCCGCAAACATCAAATTCGGCCCAAACTTGTAGCAAGGAAATAGACAAACAATCGTACGTTGGGTCTTGCGAATGACGCGTAACAAAAGGAGAATTAGCATTAGAATTTCCAAGACATCCCTAAGGTCGATACGAGAGGGAATGTCGCGGTCCCCGTCTTAATAATCATTCATAATTTATGAGCCCTATGGCCCATGAGATTATTAATAAATACATTTGTGATTACGACTGAAAATTAAGTACATGTGATTATATTGTAATAGATATTATACGATAATTATCATTCAACTAATAACCTCGATGTAATCCCCCATATATTATAATCATTTTACAGTTGTGTTGTAACTATTGTTAAATAGGGAGTCCACGTAATAGCTATTTCCAACTAGATTCGGATTCACTTATTTTACAGCGGGCTTCTTTTTTTTATTTATAAAATTGGAAAAAAAAAGTGAAATTTTTTTTTTATGACCGAGGAATCCACCACGTGCCACTCCTGCCCAAACGGCAATAAAGGGTCGGGCCCTTATACCTCAAGAAAGACTAGCATAAGACCTAAATACCATGGCCCCTCATTTAGGAGGCTAGCAATTGAGGGTTTTGAATAATCGACTTTGACGATGAGAGAGAAACTCTCAACCAACATAGTTACCCACTATCGGAACTTTGTTTCCACCACCTCATTTAAAATGCAGGGATACTGATTTTTCAAGTTAATCGTCTCTTTGTTGCCCCCCCTTTTTTTTTCTTTGTCACGTGAGGGAAACTGCCTCATATGAAGATTTAAAGACATGAATGTCGCGCTTAGTCTAAATGCAAGAATCTTTTAGTAGCGCCGAAAAGTTCAAGAGGATCGAGCCAGACAATCCTGACACGCGGGACGCATAGAAATTTCGAGAATATGCACGAGCATTTTTTTTTTTTGGTAACCAGAATATGCACGAGCAATGCCCTCTGAAAAAAATAAAAAAGAAGAAGAGGAAACCATTTAAGACAACATAAATCTCTCGTGCTTCTCGAAAAAGAATATGCCTTAAGAAAACACAACGACGCCCTTCACGAGAGATGCAATCGAGTCACTCGTGGGATCAAATGGGAGTATGCGAGAAACAAGAATGACTTGCGAACGACGACGTTTAGTGAAGAGGTCTTTGCTCCTTTGCGTGCAAGAGCATGGCTTCCTTTCTTTTTTCAAGCTTGGGTTATTATGCCGAATGGCGGACGCCACCGTTGGAGATGACGAGAGAGAAAGGAAAACGCCAGCTTTTTCACCATTTCTGAAGCAAAAAACTTTTCTAGGTTTTGATGTTGTTGGGGGTTGTCTCGTTTCTCTTAAGTACCAAACAAGAGACAAGGCCACGTTTTCTTCCATATATAAATGATAAAATTACAAATATTTACAATCTATTTAATATAAAATCTACTCGATATTCAATCTGATTATTGAACTTTCAATTTATTCATATATAATCTCTGAATTTTTTTTTCATATTCAAATTAGCCTTTAGACTATATGAAAATATTCAATATGATTTAATGGCTAGTTTGAATATGCATCAAAAGTTCATACACCACATTAAACAAATTGAAAATTCATGAATCGGAGTGTATATTTAGCTAAAGTCTAGGGACTATATTTAACAAATTGAAAGTTCATGGAACATGCTGCATATTTGTCCAAATTTTAAGAACTATTTTTGTCACTATATCTATATAAATACTCTCCATCCCTCCCCCCACCAAAAAATAAAAAATAAAATTGAACGAATGAATTTGGGACTTGGTTTGCTTAGGAACATTGTTCCCTAGTTAGATGCTACCTTAGATTCTCCATACCTAAAACCACTCGAGCCAAACCAGGGACACAGGCACTACTAGCCATAACATGGGGCTCCATAAAATGACATGGACACAACTAGTAAGAAAAATTTCCACCGGAAAGGTCCCCAACTTTTACGAGACATTGCCATCCTCATTACTTTTTTGGCCCCGCAAATATTTCGAATTTATATAAATAACCTAAAAGTTACCTTCCATCGTAGTTCCGCCCATAATGGCCGCTTAAAATCCTAAGTCACCGTTTGGACTAAACTTTGACCGGAGGTATTTTTGGATCACCGGTACAATTTTGGGAGTATCGATACGAAAAGGAGAAAAAAAAGGGTTTAGAGCATGGATATCTCATGGGATAAAATTTTGAAATTTATGAGGTGATTAATTATAACATGAATTAGTAAAATGAATCAGTCGGATGATTGGGCGAGATACATACTTTGATGGAGAGGAGTTAATTAATGTTTCATTGGGAGGAAAAAGGGAAAATGGAGGGGGAATGAAATGCAAGTTAACAATTAAGAAGAAATTTATGTGAGATTGAATGCGTGGAGGTCGGCATTTGCCCTCATTTTCTCACTATGGTTAATAAAATTGGGCTTAGTCTATTTTTGTGACATGGGATAAAAAAAGTAGGAAATACATAAAAAAAATCCTTAAAATTAGACATACTTAATCCGTCGTGATTTGATCATTTTTCCTTCCGGATAAAATCACGAATTTTTTTCTCGCATTTTTATCCATTAAATTTAACAGCAAGAAATATAATATTTAAGAAGGGAAGTATTCGATTTTCGAAATATTAATTATCCGTATTTATGGAGGTAGCTGAAAATTGACAATATTTACCGTGAGGCCGTGAGGTGAGAGATATTTTGCTCGGGCGCGAACGAAATTCAAGTCCCACGGCGGGGGCAATTTGGACAATTCAGGAGGAAAGGTAAAACGAAGGGGCCCCCAATTTAAGCAGAATTACGTCACTGGAGGAACTCCTGCTCTGCTTTTTAAAAACGCACGCTCCCCACTATTCCCCTCTTCTTCTTCTTCTTCCTCTGTAGAGAGAGAAACTGCCATTGACTCGGCATCACTGGAGAGAGAGAGAGGGGGATGGTGGACGACATTATGATGCGCGTGGACGGGGCCACCGCTAAGCCGGCGGTGGCGCCGTCCGATTCTGCGGCGGGAGGCGGCGCCGCTGCCGAAGCACTGGAGAGGGGGAAGCAAATGCAAGCGATGGCGGGGGTCGTGGTGGTGGTGGTCGACGGAGGGGAAGGGTGTTCGGCGGCCGCGGCGAAGAAGAAGGCAAGGGAGAGGGTGGTGGTGGAGTGCAGGATATGCCAGGAGGAGGACGAAGTCCAGGCCATGGAGTCTCCTTGTGCCTGTAGTGGCACTCTCAAGGTCTCTCTCTCTCTCTATTTGAGCTTGTTTCGCTTTTTTCTTTTCTTTTGGTGGTTCAAGTTGGTGCCTTGTCTTTCGCGAATTCTGTGAATTAGACGAAACCTCTCTCTCTCTCTCTCTCTCTCTCTCTCTCTCTCTCTCTCTCTCTCTCTCTCTCTGATCAAGGGCCTCGATTTTCAAAGTCCTATGTGATCACTCTTTGTTGAAGAAGGTAAAGGGAAAACAAAGTGCTCTGTCGTTTTCCCCTTTGGTAAAGGTGGAGTTTCGTGGAAATTGCTTCTTCATTTTTTTGTGGAGCTGGTCTGAATCGCGTGATGGCTATTAATTCAGAGGTTCTGTGTTGCGGTAATTTCTTGCATTGACGACTCGTTTGGGGTTGGCTATACTGTTGCATATTTACTCTGACTTCCTCTTCAAGAGAAAGTGACAGATGAAAAGGGAAGCACTTGGATGCGTGAGAGAGAGAGAGAGAGAGAGAGAGAGAGAGAGAGAGAGAGAGAGGTCCTCGTCCTTTACATGTCCTATCACTAGCTTTGTCTGGCAATCGGTTTATCAATGATAGAAAGAATTTTTTCTACTATTACAGAAGACTTCAAATAAGTGGATGAGTGGGAAGAGACTTTCTAATACTTATATGGAAATTTCATGCTGGCAGAGGATGGATTGGGGGAATAAAGGGTTTCACAGGGCCGTTTTCTCTATATGCCAAACTGTGATTGATATGTATGGATGTCTGGCTGTCGAGTTAAAACAAAGCATCACCATTACTGTGAATGCACACACCATAATTTTGACTTATGCTCTGAATGTAAATGTGAAGCTATTTAAGCAAGCATCAGTAACTGGCGGAATATTTGACTGCGACTCTTTTGTAGCAGCCAAATGCCTCCCCATCTAGTTCGTGACTCACATGGTTGGGTTAGTTAGCAAGATATGTGTCCTCTTTATCTAATACCCAACAAAATTACGAGTAACACAGCAATATTGACAGGGAAGGAAGATTCCATTAGTTCAACATTGAGGAATGACTCGAACATGGTAAAAGAGAGGTTTTTTGTGGTGCATGACCTTGTATGGTATTAACTGTTTAAAGATTCATGCTGTGTGATTTATGGGTTTATAATGTGAAACAAGTCAATTAGATGCATTAAATAAATGGCACGATGCATTAGATTTTAATATACACATGAAGAAGAGTGGTGGCAACTACCTCTTCCATTTCATATTCCAACAATTACCGGGATCGTCATTTTGCCATTCCTTGCCTGACTTCTTATCATAGAGTTGTACTTCTGTGCTTAAGTTGGTTGAGATTATGACTGAGTCATGCTTCGCTTTAGCATTGATCACTAGGTTGAAATCAGTAGGATTTGCTCTAAGCTTTGGAGTTTTTGGATTGTCTGATGATATCAGCTCTCATCTTTCTTGTAGTTTGCCCACAGGAAGTGCATTCAAAGGTGGTGCAACAAAAAAGGTGACATCAACTGTGAGATTTGCAACCAGGTGGGGCTACTTCTTAGATTCTAAATCTATATATGATGAATTTGCAAATTTGCATTTAAAATGTCTGGTTTTCTATGCGATAGGTTTTTTCTCCAAATTATTCTATGCCACCTGCCAGTATCACTCCTGACCTTGTGGCCATTGATGTCAGGTAACTTGTAAGCTTCATAAAGAGCATGAAATCCCTATATGAAGTATACATTTGATGTTAGTTGGCCTTTGACATCTGGATATGCTTTATTGTAAGAATCTCCCATCTTAGAGAAAGCAATTAACTGTAGGGAGACATGCTCTTTTGCATGTTCTATGGATTTTACTTACTTTTTATTTAGCATTTGGTTTGAAACTTCTTATTTACTTTCTTTTTTTCTGTTGATGTGTGTGACGCATTTTGCATTGTGAATGATTATAAAAAAAATTGTAATTCTTTCCTCATATCATAACGCCTTTTTGGTCTCATCTGGCCTCATTACTGTTTCTCATTTTCTATCTCATTTCTCTTTTCATTTACAGTGGGTAGAGAAAACACATAGTTACCTAACAATCCTTATTCTTACTCCAAAGCTTTATTAGTTTAATGGATGTTCCCTTGGGGAAAACTTGGATATGACTAAGGCACCAACAACCACTAGTAATCCACAAGAATATTACTTTCTTTTGATCTCTCTCTCATTTACTCAATCTCTTTTGTCTTTTAATGCATTGAGTTCTATAAACTTCAAATTTAATTTATCTCAACCAAGTAGCTTTTATCTTCAAATTGTTTATTTGAAAATTCTTCTTTGTTTTAAAGTCTCTTTCCAATAGCATTCAATACCAAGCTATGTTATTCTTGCTGAGGTATATTAGGAAGGGAAGAATTTTCACTTATGCTAATGTAGTGTGCCATTTTCACATATTTTCAGGCACACTACATTAGCATAAGTGAAATGATCATAACTTCTGATTCCAGCTTTAGTCTCTCATGTTCCAAGTTGTCAAGTGAAAACTCATCTAGTTTCTCCATGCTTATGTCCAAACTTGTTTCATTTCACTGAACTACCAATCTGGAACTTCATTGCAAAGTAGATATAGATCATAGCAGTCCGCTTATCTTAGCTGATGGTGTTATTCCTTTGCTTGTCCGTTCTGCATGCTAAGGTCATAATGTTTACTTTTGGATATTACTCTCCGTCACATCTATGATTTGCCATTCTGTCTCCTTCCCGAGTATATGTATATTTATTGGCCTTTGTAGCCTAAGATATTGTGTGCTTCTGTTGATTAGGCGAGCATGGGGCCCACATATCAATCTCCGTGATTCTCATCTTATAGCGCTAGCTGCTGCTGAAAGGCAGTTTCTGCGATCTGACTACGAAGAGTATGCTGTTGAAAATAGTAGTAGCATTGCCTGCCTCCGATCTGTGGCTCTCGTTGTAAGTGACCAGAACAAGGATTTGGTGTTGGTAATCTTTTATTGATTAGCAGGAAGTAAATGTGGATTTTTTGGCAGTTGTTGATAATTCTACTTCTACGCCAAGCTCTCATGATTACGCGACAAACTGGAATGGTGCAAGAATCATCAATGATTTTTGATGTAAGTCTCCAATACCAATGATGCTTTAGAATCATGAGTGTGCTTACAAACATGAATATAGCAGCAGGAATTACTTTTTTGTCAGAATTATTTTTTCAACAAATAGTACATAATTGGGGGAAAATTTTTGTGGTATGTACGGCAGCAGATGTATTTCAGACCGTTGAATGTTTTTAGATCCATACTTGTGTTATTTTGCATTACTTTTCTGCACTCACCACATGAGTGAAATTGCAGAGGAGAGGGAAAATACAAAAGACCTTGAAACTGAGCAGTTGGCAGACTGTAATTACTTCCTGCGCTCTGAAATGATAGATGTGTACCCTGCCTTCCCTTATAGGCCCCTATTAAGTTGAGGTGTTCAGAATGGCACCGATAGGATTAAAAAATGAAACTCTTTTGGGAACAAATGTGAGTTTTGCTATGGCAACATCTGTAGTTACTGACACTAATCTGAGATTGGCTTTGTTTTGTTGAAGTCATTGCCGCTTACAAAAGAGTGCATGATTAGGTGGTTTAATTTGGTGAGACAATTTGTTTATGAGAGTCTGGATATCAGTGATCATAGTCTGGTCAGCCATGCTCATAAGTTCATGCTATAGGCTTTTAGCTTACAAATAAATGAAAAAATGCGAATGTGCTAATTGCATTGAAAATTTCAGTGATAACAATCTCTATGGACTAGTTTTTACAGCATGAAAAGTAACTGCGATATTTTCAAATTCAGTTTCAGGTTTCAGTTCTTCAGTTTGCTGGTTTTCTTTTGCCATGCTATGTAATGGCCAGATCTTGGTACATACAAAGCCGTAGGAGACAGGTACACCATTCTGTTTCACTTGACTGAGTAATTAATTTGACACTAAGAGCATTATAGATGAGTTGATGACGAACAATAGATGTGGTTTCTTTATGTCACCCTATGGAGACAAGGAATTAAATAATGTTGCATGCAACTGATCCGAAGAGTGTTGATGTTAAGTCACAGGATTGCTCAAAGATACTCATATGTTGCGGTAGACAAAAGAAGGAAAGTGAAGATACATTTCTCAATGTGTCTTACAGTGGCAAAGATCTCTCATCCTTTATATCTTTGAAAATATTCACTCAAACTAAGAGAATTTTTTTGGGCAAATAGGCCCTTATCTTTTAAATTTTATAAAATAACTTCCCAAGCCCTTTGAAACGGAAGACTTCATTACCTTTGTGCTTTTGTCATTTTTCCTGTCAATGGGAAGGGAAGTGCTAAAAATCTTGGAAAGTTAAAAATGCCATTTAGAACTTATTCAAAGAGAAAGATTTGCATTTTCTGCTTAAACGATTGACTTTAGCTCTAATATTGTTGAATTCCTAGATTTGTAAATTTATAAATATTTTTGGTAGCTTGAATTGGTAATCATGGGATTATTTACCTTCTGTAATGCATTAACATGCGGTATTTTTGGAAAGTTTGACATTCTGAAACAAATATTAGTTCCACAGTTAGGAATATTTACTAATTTTTGTATTCAAAATGTAGATTGGTAAGAACATTCATCAAGCCAAAAACAGGTAATGTACTTATTAAGACAAAATAAAACATGAAATGAATAACAATGATACAATCAATCAGTAACTTCTACAAGATTGAAGACTATCATAATTAACAATTCCAATTATTTTTAGTGGAAATGCATATGTTAAATTTTTAAATGGCAATCTTTAAACTATCTGTCTTTTTTTTTTGTTAATGTTGATTTATGCAGAGGAAAATACTATTAAATATGGTAGTGGGAGGTCTTCTCCTATCCTAAAGGTTGGGGGTAATTGTCAAGATTTGGAGGGCAGGGTGTTTGCTATATATACCTCAAAGATTGGGGAGACTTCACAGTTAACCCTACATTGACAGAGCACTAAACAGGATTTTTTTTTTGTCTAATTAAGGAGGTGTGTACATGGAGAGTGGATGACTTCCTTCTCATAGATTAGTTCAGTTTACTGCCGCTTTATTCTTTTATTACCTGATACTGTTTTTGTGAGGAAGATCAGTTTACTTGAATCTTTGATATTCTTAAGGTAATAAATTTCACAATAAGAAAACTGTGATAAAAGTCACGGAATTTGTTGGGTTGGGTTAACTTATTATTATGATACGTATAAAGCATTGGCGTGGAGTAGTTGTTAGTCTGACATATGCATGAATTTGTCTCAACATGTCCACCATTAGGAAATTTTCCTAATTTAGAGTTTCTTGCACCACCTAAGCTAATTCTATTCCATTCTATTCTGATGTATTTCTTCCAGGTTTAATTGAACTATATTGGCAAAATTTGTCTATTTGTACCTGAACCTGAAGAGGGGGTGCTGCTTATGGTTCTGGCTTTCTGGAGAGAACTTGATGTGGGGAACTGCATTTTAACTGAAGGTGGAGCTGTAGTCTTCCCACTCTTGCTCTGACCATGGCCAAAAATGGAAGGAAAAAAAAAAAAACCAACATGAAGGAAAAAGATTCATGTCAAAGAAATTACATGGAAGGGGAGAAATTGACTGATTAATGTAATGTGCGGAATATGAGGGACAAAGTTGATGTAAATGCGTCGTGATGGTTTTATCTTTATTTCTATAAGTTCCAATTGATCACAAATCGACCGTTCGTGGTTGTTCTGTAACGGTCTTTCTGCGACTAGTGATCTCAGTGTGGACTCTGATATTTAAGAATGAAAAGTGTAAATAATTTCCATATCGATGAATTGTTCAAGTTGGCATTTCGCTTGCTGGGTCTTTATAAACTTTGTGGACATGGAAAAACCTAGAGGATCATCCTTTTGTTGTTCAAGTGTCCTCCTAGGGATTGCTTTGTCCTTCATTCTGAAGCGATTGGATGTTTATTTCATATGAAGTTGTAATCTCTCTCCTTTCCCCATATCTCACTAATTAAAAATTTTGGCTCCTGAAGAACACCTAACCCTCATTTTGGTAGATGGCTAGTGAACTTATCTTTCCCCGCATGCATAATTGTAGAAATTTCATCCTGTCAACTTCTATTATGAGTGGTGTTAAGATTCAATATAACCGGATTTTGATAAATATTTTCTCTAAACCTTTAGTTAGGGTATGGGGTTGAAGTGACATGGACCTAGTTTAGGATCCAATAGTTTAGATGATACCGCCAATCATAAAGACTTACGAGTTAAATTCATGTGTTTAAGTGTCCACTGTTTACACATGTGAGATAGTGGAATTTTGAGCGAATTGCAAGACCAGTACAAATTTCCTTTTTGTAGAATTTCACTTGAGAAGGGTCCTGCAAGATACGAGCTATCTTTCTTCCCATCGTAGGCTCCTATAATACCATCAAGAAAATTCCAATCTCAAGGGCTTAGCTGAGTTATTAAATTGATTACGAAGCTTGCACTCTGAAACTCGATGGATTGTAAGAATTAGCATAAACAGGGTTCTCAAATTCGCCTTTCTTCACGGAGCTGAGGTAGAAATTCTATGAGATGATATATCCAAGATTGTAGCTTCTCAAGAGTAGCTTAGCATCGGCTTACATGATTTTCTTTTAATTAATTGCCAAGGCGAGTCCGAGTTTGCAGTAGATCATCAAATGGGCTAAATTAAGCTCGAAAGGAATCCCGTTTCATGTATAAAAAATTAATGTAGTCACTTTCAATGATTTAGAAAAGGGCTGCTTATACTATAAGTTGTGAATATCATATGATAGGGAAAATTAATTTAGGGTTAATCAGTGGACAGGACAGAAGGGGGAGACGAGTTTTTGCTCTCAGTCCACTTGATACAGAATTCGCAGGTAAGCCATGCTTGCAAGGCATACAAACAATCATAGACTCGGCTTGAAATTCATCCAAGCGGACAGGACATGGTTTCTGTTTCTCCCATTCATTGAGTATCACCTACTCCATGGCCCCCCTTTGACCATCTTGTCCTATATAAATTGCTAAAAGTAGCTACCTTAGAAAATGTCACGTTATCGTGAAAGAGTACTTTGACTACTAGATGGCAAACGTCAAGATCTGAAGGACCATTTGAATTAGGCCCACAATAATTATTGGCCCAATTATCTTGGAAAGTATCAACTTTAGACCAACTGTAATTTTGACCTGCACTTATTTCTTCATTTGATGAAAAATTGCGTACTTTTGATCGATACCTAAATCTGATTCTATCAGGTTTCCGTCTGAAGATGCCTTACAGATCCACACAAATGTCACATAACATCTGTCTGACCAAAACAATGTGGATCCAAGCAAGATTGATAATTGGCCAGCTGGAAGGCAGCATGTTGAAGAATCGAAATGTTATACCACAATAGCACGAGTCAAATAACAACTTACTTTTAATTGATATACGTCATAACATAAATTTCGGCATGAGGTGCAAAATGCAAAACCCAAAGAAAGGTAATTCGATAGACTACAACTTCATCATTCTTTATATTCAATGCTGGGCATCACAAACAAAATCTAGCGGAATTTTGACTAGGTTTCTAGAATCTCATCAGTACCGTCCACCAAAAATGGCCTTTTTCCAGCAATGGCACTCTTGTGGTGCGATGCTTTCCTTCTCCTGCTGGTCAATCTTTGCAGATAAAGAAGCTCTTCTGTTCTGTGGGTGCTCCTTTCAGCCTTGCCATTCATGCTAGCATCCTTCGAGTCTGACTTCTGTTCAACTGGACCATTTCCTTTGACAGTATGAGCATTAACGACAAGCAGATGTTCTTGTAATGCATCAACTTGTTCTTTAGAGGCTGCCAGTGTCAGATTTTCCTTTCACATCAAATTTATGATAGTAATTCAATGTTCCACTCAGATGAATGACCAGACATCTTGCTGCAGAACCAGAGAAGTCATTGAAGTTGGTTCATTCTGAGAGTGCAGTCCAATTTCTTCTCAGCAGCCTTCACACAATCAGAGACCTCCTTTAAAAGATCATTGGTCCTTCTCAAATTGAGTTTTACTTAGTCAATCCCGATCTCTGATTTACTTATTCAATCTCGTTAAATAAGAGGTGGAGATCCAACCTTTTCTTAAGGAAGAACTACAACGCTGTCACGTAGTTATTGTCCATGCGATAACTATGGCTCGTTATACTTAGACTACAATCGAATCCCTCTCAGTATTATCTTCCCCGAGGACACGATACATGTACACATTTTGTGTTTTTGTAGAGGAGCATATAGCCAAGCAAGATGCATAAATGAGGATTCAAACTTGTCAAGTGTATTAATGAATTAAGGAGGTGTTCAAGTAGAAAAGGTATAAGTGACATATATATGATTTCTGAATAGATATTTTGATGCATTAACAAGACATCTATTATATCCACACATAAATAAGGTAATTAGCGCCTGTTCAAAATATTGATAAGTCCTAAAAATATTTTGTACCCGGTAAAATTTTCAGTGAAAGATAACAAATATTAGTATAATCTCGACCTAGTAAACTTCAAAAGTTAAAAATTATCCAATACATATTTCAGAGTGTATTAATCCCAATCAACATTTACTAAGGCGGTAACTGTTGAAGTTTCATATATTCTTGAAGGCATCTATTAAATTATCTGTTGAATAAGAAAAATCTTTTTATCAGAATAAACTTTTTTTAAATGATTATTATAAGGCATCTATATATTTTCATCTGTATGCTTGGCTTTAATTCCACAACCCAAGAGCATATAATCTTGAAGACATGGGTTATTTACGTTGACCAACTGGAGATGGCAACCATGAGGGGGAACAGTTCACCATTCACAAGATTTTGGGATCCGGAACTGATTAGTGGAGGGTTTTTGGATTACCTGTGACGTCCGTTAGGCCTAGCTGTCTGATTTCGATCGGACGGTTTAGAATAAAGCACGTCGCCCCAGATTGCTTGATGTCACGTCAGACAATCTAGATTCCCGTGAAGGACCCTCAATTGTAGCGGGCCTATCCAATATATTTGCTTTGGAATGTAGCGTAGACAGAGCATATATTTGTTCACACTTGACCCGATGAGCCACAGTGCAGCTGTGATGTTCCTTCTTCTTAGGATTGACCAGTACATGATAGGGGCGGGACGAGATGAAGTTGATATGGCTTGGAGGCCATCTGACGGTTTTAGAATGGAGATGGTCCAAAATCGCACGGTATTGTCGAAGTATGTAATCAAGGATTATGAAAGGCAATTATACGTAGAATGTCAGATTGTGTTGCTCATCAGTATTAACCAGGGGAGTTTCACATCGGTAGCATCCGCACTGGAGAACTCTTCTAATCATCTAGATTAACTAGGGTCAATTACGCATTCCCAATTTTAATCGGAAGATATCATGGCTGTCCTATAGTATGATTCTCAAAAAGTTTGCAATCCGAACACCATCATTTGAAAATCAAAACCTATTTTTGTAATTGTTGAGCCACAGGCTGCAAAAAATGGAGTCAGTGAGATTTCGGATAAAAATTTTATGTCTAGTCAAAGTTTGACCAAATTTGAATAAAATAACGTATGAAATATGTTTTTGTTAATTTTCCAGATGAGACGATCTTAAATACTTGAAAGGTTTAGAACTTTCTAATTATCTCAATTACTTATGATCAATCATAAAGATTGGATTTTTCACAAAGAAAATATGATGATAGCCCATTTGGTCTGACTAGCGAAAATTCACAATACAACGCTTTAACTGACATTTTTGGAATTATGAGTCATGAAAATTTTGTAGGCATAAGAATTGAATTGATGGGACGTCCGATAAAAAAGTTAATCAAGAATATTTGGCCAAATTCGAGTGGAAAAAATGCATAATGCAATTTTTTCATAATTTTTTCACATAATATGATTTGAAATGCTTGATCCTGTAAAGTTTAGAGTTTCTTAATCATGGGTGGCCGCATTTGATTCCACATAACAATCGGTTGGCCGAATTTGACTAGAATGACGTACAAAATAGTGTTTTGTTAAAAAAAACTTTTCAGCATTAGAGAATTGTAAATGCTTGACAATGTAAGATTTACTTTCTAATTACTTAGGACGATTGCATTTTTAACGAAGATGCCCCCTATTTAATCCCACTATCGAAAATTCGCGACCCCAACACTTTGTTCCGCAAATCAAATTGAATTTCGGAGTAACGGATCACGACTTGTCATCATAGATTAATTGTTCTAGATAAGATGCTCAACACCTGAGGCTTTCGTGGTCATTGCTGTGCGATCTACCTCGTTGCCGATACCCCTTTCATCATCACGCGAGAGCTACTTCGTTTTGCTCCATTGTTCAGCTGCGAAGCTCATGTTAGTGAAGGACATATATCTGGATATTTATTAAATATGATCTCCTAATTTTTTGTATGTGTTCACACTTATTTCTCAACTATATGTAAATGCTCAATATGATTGTTCCATTAATTTAAGTTCAATGATGACTGACGTACAAAAAATTCAATGACAACATTGAACAAATTAAAAGTATATGGACCACATTATACATTGAGTTAAATTTAATGAACCACATTGAATAAACTAAAAATCCGTGGTTCATATTGTATTTTGACTAAAGTTATCATTTGTATTAATTTTCCTTTTGATTTATTGCTCACAATCCCTACGTGACCCGACACATGGGGCCTCTTCGTTGGCTTAAAATCGCGATGATCGTGGACTCGCCACTTGTCACAATCATGTTCAAGCCTGAGTTTTCCTTTATATTGCGACTTGCGGCTTGTGGAGGGAGTGCCATATTCACTTTTCACTTCCTTCACGGCCCCATCACTCCCTCTCACCGCTTAGGCTTCACCGACCAGCCACCCCCATCGTCCGCCACCCTCCCTCCGGCGCCGCCCATCTCACGATTCCTCTCTTGCTTCCCGGTCCTGAAACAACTATTGTGAAGAGAACCCGGTCCTTGTTCAGATCAACAGCTGAGGGACTCGATATTGTATCCCGGCCTTGCAAAGACTCCAGCAAATCCGATCTATCATTCCACTTTCATCACCATAACGAACACAGACATCGTATGCCTCCTCCTCGTCCTGGTATCATTGCAACATGAACATTTAAAAACGAAGAATCGATTAGTCAAAACGGTAGTCTCCAAGAGGCATGCATCACCCTCCGCTCATTTGGTAAACAAAGTAAGAATAAAAAAAGTAAGCGCTGTTTAAAACAAGAAAACAGAGCCATTCTTCCTTCTTGGAGGATGCGCAGGCTCAAGAAAACAGAGTCACTCAACAGAAAACAGAGTCATTCTTCCTTCTTGGACAATGGCTCAACAGAAAACGTTTGCCAACAGAAAACACGAAACTTCTTGGACGATGCATAAGCAAGCGCTCGCAGGCGGTTGTTCCGGAGCGAGAGCTCCACCAGCCATGGCGGGAGAGCCGCCGGGACTCCGCCAGAGAAGTGGTTGTCGCTCGCTTCGAGGAAATACAGGCTCTCGAGCGAGCCCAGATCGGTCAACAGCTCGCCCGAGAGGTTGTTCCCTTGGAGCTCGAGCCTCTTCATGCTCGCCAGACGGTTGAAGCTCGACGGTATGCCCCCGCAGAAGTTGTTGCCGTCGAGGAGAAGTTCCTCGAGGGCGGCAAGCGAGCCAAGCGAGGCGGGGAGTTGGCCAGAAAGCGAGTTCCGGCCGAGTCTAGTGAGCCGGAGAGCGAGTTGTGGGAGACGTCGAGGGTTTGGAGGTAAAGCATACCTTCGTCCGAGGGGATGGAGGAGAGGGAGCCGGAGTAGCCTGCTGAGTCGAGGGCGACCTCACTGACGCGGGAGGAGTCGGAGATGGCAAGGTTGGCGGAGAAAATATTGGGTACCGGACCGGTACCGCGTCACTTTTACCGTAGCCAATCAGGAGATGACACATGTCTGGTTGGGCCCACAAATTTCAAGCCTAAGCGTGTCTCTTCTCTCTTTGTTTTACAGGCCTTGTCTGTTCACCTTTTCTCTCTTTGTTTAGGCCGCGACCTCCCCTCCCTCGGACACCTCCCTCCGACGACTGCAACCTCCAACTCCCTCCGACGACCACGACGCCGCCACCCTCTGACGACCGCGACGCCATCTCCTCTCTATTCTCTCTCTCAATTTCTATTTTATAGCTGAGTTTGTCTGCAGTTCCATATTTGAGATCTCATGGTACCTTGAAAAGTAGTGGATGGTATTCGACCAACAAAAGATAAAATAGTGAATGGTAAACAATAATGTGATGAAAAATCAAGATGGTTTATGGGGAGGGTTTAAAGAGAGAGAGAGAGAGAGAGAGAGAGAGAGAGAGAACAGAGAGGAGGTGGCGTCGCGGTCGTTGGAGGGTGGTGGCGTCGCGGTGGTTAGAGGGAGGGGAGGTCGCGGCGGTAAACAAAGAGAGGAAAGGTGAAGATCAGGGAGAGAGAAAAGGTGAACAGACAGAGGCACGTAAACAAAGAGAGAACAAACGCGCGGGTTTGAAATTTGTGGGCCCGACCAGACAGGTGTCATCTCTTGATTGGCTCCGGTAAAACTGACGTGGTACCGGTCCAGTACACAATATTTTCTCGGCGAGGTCGCGGTTGAGGAGAAAATATTAGGTACCGGACCGGTACCACGTCACTTTTACCAGAGTCAATCAGGAGATGACACATGTTCAGTTGGGCTCACAAATTTCAAGCTCGCGGGTCTCTTCTCTCTCTGTTTTACAGGCCTCTGTTTGTTCACCTTTTTTCTCTCCCCAATCTTCACATTTTCTCTCTGTTTAGGCCGCGACCTCCCCTCCCTCGGACACCTCCCTCTGACGACTGCGACCTCCAACTCCCTCCGACGACCGTGACGCCGCCACTCTCCGACGACCGCGACGCCACCTCCTCTCTGTTCTCTCTCTCAATCTCTATTTTATAGCTGGGTTTATCTGCAGTTTCATGTTTGAGATCTCATGGTACCTTGAAAAGTGGTGGATGGTATTCGACCAACAAAAAGATAAATTAGTGAATGGTAAGCAATAATGTGATGAAAAATCAAGATGGTTTATGGGGAGGGTTTAAAGAGAGAGAGAGAGAGAACAGAGAGGAGGTGGCTTCGCGGTCGTCGGAGGGTGGCGGCATCGCGATAGTCAGAAGGAGGGGAGGTCGCGACCGTAAACAGAGAGAGGAAAGGTGAAGATTAGGGAGAGAGAAAAGGTGAACAGACAGAG
Organism: Melaleuca quinquenervia; assembly: GCA_030064385.1. Classification (NCBI taxonomy): domain Eukaryota; kingdom Viridiplantae; phylum Streptophyta; class Magnoliopsida; order Myrtales; family Myrtaceae; genus Melaleuca; species Melaleuca quinquenervia. The sequence goes on from CM057718.1 coordinate 15,385,405, forward strand.
GCATGTAAACGAAGAGAGAAGAGACGCGCGGGTTTGAAATTTGTGGGCCCGATCAGATAGGTGTCATCTCCTGATTGGCTCCGATAAAAATGACGTGGTACCGGTACCCAATATTTTCTTCGCAGTTGAGGGCATCCCATCTTCTCTCTCTTTTCTCTCTCTTCCCTCCTTGCTTTTCCCAATTTGCCGCTGCCCTTGCTCCTTTCTTTGACCGTTTGACCCATATTCTATTTACCTACGGCCACATGCAATTTCCACCGCTCCTTCCTTCCGTCTTTCTCTCCATTTTCTTGTTGCGCGGAGGGGGCCCACCGTGCAGCCCTGTCCCCTCACGCCCCTCACGCTTTCTCCTCCTCCTCCTCTCTCTCTTTCTTTTTCTCTCTGGCGCGCGAACGACAGCTTCTTCTTCATGGGGAAGTCCTATTCTTCTCTGGCTGTCGTCCGCCGCTACCGACCGCTCCGTGACCGTCAGAGACACTCCTCAGCCCACCCCGACACCAACCCAGCTTCTATTTTCCGTTCATTTGGGCCCGAACGCCTAAGTTGGAGCGATTTTCCGGCGACACTGAGCGGAGCTTTGCCGCCGCTCGCCAGCTGCCGTGGCGGGTCTCCACCGTCACCCACGCCCCAAGAGCTGTCCCGAGCCGCCCGGCCACCGTTTTGTCGCCGGAACAGCACTGGACAGCTCTTTTTGGCCACTGTCGGGCCACTGTTGGCCGCAATCGGAGGCCCTCCACCTCCGACACTCCCATCCAGGAGACCAGCCACCTCGCCATGATCAAGAATCACCGCCGGAGCCTCGCCGGATTGCCGTCGGATCCTCGTCGAAGCTTCGCTGGAGGTGCACCGCTGCCACGCCATGCCGGGCTAGACCATGCTTTGCCGTGCCGAGGTCGCTTGTGCTCTCCTTGTGCGAAGTTGCGGGCTCATTGCGAGTTGTCACCATTGACCCCGCTTAGGTTGCACGGACCACCAGGTGAGTGGATTCCCTCTCCCTATATTAGGGCTGTTTTACCGCCTTAGTATGATTATTAAAATTGGGTGACCTAATTGCATGATTAGGTGAATAGAGCCAATTAAGGTCGTGTATATGTTAGACCGATTATTAGTCGGAAGGTCGACTAAGCCTAATGGGTGGTTGATGTGTGATTGATTGTACCAATTAGGTGGCCAATGACCTTGATTAGTTGTAGAGGTCGACTGAGCCTAATAGTGGTGTCAACTGGATCATGAGAATCACTAGGTCATCGCTTGGATGCACTGTGGTCATCAATACTATGCCGCCCTTAGAAAGTGGCGGCGCACCAAGAAAAATAGTTAGGGGTAGTCTTAATTAGTTGATTTGCCTTGATTGCAATGTGGATCAATCGGGTGGCCAACAGACTATGATTGGCCCAATAAATTATTTGGTTTAGTGCCAAGTCTTGGTCATTGACCGATCGATTGAGAAGTTAGCTTGAGGAAAGCTATCATGAGGTTAGCTGCATTTTTGGGTTGGCTAGTTACGTCAATGTGAAGTTTGATAGGCAGTAACTCGCGGAGCCAATCAAGCTATGTTCATGTATTTGATACATTTGCACAAATCATTCCAAAACTTTAAGTTAATATACAATATTATCTTTTAATTTTTTAATTTTTTTCAATATAATCCTTAAATTTTAATTAGATGAGCAATATGATTTTATGTTCGATGTGGTCCTCAACTTTTGATAGATGTTCAAATTAGTCTCTAAATTGTATGAACATATTTAATATTATCTTTTCGTCGATTTAAGTTTAATAATAATTTTAAATACTTTTGTATAGTTTATGGATTAATTTAAATATTTACATTAAAAGTTCATAAGCGACATTGCATATTAAATTAAAATTTGAAGATCATGTCAAATAAATTAAAAATTTATGGCTATACTGCACATTAAATCAAAATTCAGAGATTATTTATGTTAATTTCCCTTATAAAGACTTAAGGTTATAATGGAACAGTAATAGACTTTCGGTTTGGTAAATGGGCCTGATGAGCAGATCGGCTAACCTTTTTGGATCGGTAACTCTTCAACTCGAGGTCCATTTCACCAGAACTCAAACGATGCAGTGGGCTTCGACCGTCGACGCATGAACCCACTTGGGCTTGGACTTAGGATGTTCATTTCTGGCCCGACCATTTCGAGGGGGAAGCGAGAAAAACAGAGACGGAAAACAAAAGGCTTTCTCCCAAAGCGACTCCAGTGTTTCTTGTTTCTTGGCTCTGTGCCTTTGACCGCACTCCAACCTCACGTACATGAAGTATTTGGCAGCAAGCATGAGCTTTGGCAATCCCAGACACTTGCCAGCTCCGAGTAAAATAACGGCGGCAATGACCATGCCAGAGCGCATAGCCGGAGTATCGTATTCCGAGATGCCGATGAGTAATGGCGTTGTATGCTAACGATTCTTCAGTTGAGTAATTTCTGGTGTTCTTGAATAGTATAAATACAGAAAGAGAACTGTGAAATGAAATAGCCTTCGGATGAAGTTTTGATCGGAATGCAATACAGATTTATCTCTTCATTCGATCACCTTCTTTGTTCATATCTTCTTCTCCTTCGTTTTCATACTTTCACATCTTCATCTCCATTCGCACTCTACTTCTCCATTTGGTTTTATTCAATATGCAGAGTGATATTCCATATACAAAAAGATCTTTTTACCCGTTGGGGTCGTCCTCTGCAGACCTAGAGCTTCAGTCGCCAGTACCACCCATCACAAACCTGGCGATGCTACCGTCCGCACCATCTATAGACGGTGCCCCATTCTCCATCAGCCAATTGTTGATGGCTTGTTTCTATTAATTTCCTATTTCTATTATAAGGAAGTTATAGTAGGGGTGAGCAACGGTCCAGAGTTGACTCGGGACCAGTCCTGGATTGGCCCAACCCGACCGGTCTTGGTCTGGTTTTTGAGATTAACGGGCTGGTCATCAGTCCTGAAATCTCCAACCCGGTACTATACGGGTTGGTCCTTGGTACTGGGAGGTCGGGTTGGTCCAATCTGAACCAACTTGACAATATATTATATTTTTTAATAAGCCCATTCCTCTTCAGCACAGCCTTCTCTTTCGTTAATTCATTGTTGAATTATTGTGTCAATGGGCTTTAAGCATTAGTGAGTACACTTAACTTAATGTTGCAGATCAAATTAGTGGCAGAAAAGTTGTCATCTCCACGTTATGACATTGATTCCATTTTTTTGGAAATGTGTATAATGTGTGAGTTTCTCTATGATGAGCATCACGAACTTTCTCCTTACCAATATTTGAATGTTGGAAGCTTTTGCATTCAATTAATACCAAGCATTTTGCGATGCTTGTACGAAAAACTTAGTGGTCCCAAGTTGAACTTGGGACCGAACCGGACCGATAGGGTCGGTCTGGTCCTGGTCCCGGTCCCAAGCCTGACGAGTTGGTCCATGGTCCCAAAAATTGAGAACTAACACTGTGCGGGTCGGTTCTCAGGTTGAGCACGAGATCGGTCCAACCTGGATCATGCACATCCCTAAGTCATAGGAGGTAATTTCCTATAGGCTATGTGGGCTAGGGTTTCGCTATAAATATACGTTTTATGGTTTTTCTTTTTACCTTTGCTTGGGTTTTCTTTTTGTTAAAAAAAATTGTTTTCTTGCTTTGTGCCGAAGGAGACAATGAATTCCCCTTTTAAAGAACATTGCTTCAAGTGATTAGTTGGGTGTTGGTAGAGTTGTTGCATGTTGTATAGTTTTCTTCTATTGTCTTTCTATTTTTATAATTATCTGCCCGAGAACCGAACTGAACTGGGTGGGAACTTGATCGAACTGCCAAATCCGGTTCTCGGTTCCAAATAATAGGGAACTGAGAACCGCCCATGAATCGATCACCCCTAAAGAAAATAACCAAAAGAACGCCACTTGGGAAAAGAGATTATGTTTTATTACCGTAAATTTGAGTAACTTAATTACTATATTGCAAATAAAGCATTTGGCACATCATTTGATTTGGCCCACAAGAACAGTGGCTCAATTCTCTTGAAGAGCATCAACTTTAGTCGGAGCTCAATTTTAGCCCAAATTTATTTTAACTCATTAGAAGAAACCCCAATTTTCAATCCATATCAAAATCTAATCCCCAATAAGTTTCTATTCAATGAAAACATCAAAAGTCCGACCTACTATTTCACATGTTCATCTATCCCTTTCACCACATTTCATTCCACATCTTTTTTATATCTTTTCTCGCCTTTTTTCTTTTCCGTCTTCTTCATTGCGGCGGCCATGGCTACTCAAGCTCATCCTCGCATTTAAAAAATTAAGAAGATGTGGAAACATAACAGTATAAGAACAAATCATCCCCCACAACATCGTCACACACACCATATTTATATAGCAACTCAGTACATCAAATTAGTCCTATGAACAAAACGGATTAAAGCTAGCACCATTATATACATAATATCAACTGATCAAAAGCTTGCCTATGAAATATTTGAATTTTCAACCTACTGAAGAATGCATCATTCAGGCACCAACTCGTCGCCCTCATCATCAAAGCTAGGCGGACTACAAAAACCTCTTAAGAGGTCCGGCCGACTCGCCATTGATATAATCAGACGAGGCGATTCACCTTCAAGGTGTAAGCTAAGGTTTCCCATGTCGCTGCAAGTAGAGCTGCACCTAATATACACCACTATAAATCCGAGTACATATACATAATAATAGTCACACTCGAAAGATAGCGGTACCCAAAGTCTCATTGCAAGAAGTGGGTCAATTGCTAAAAATATGCAAAATAAAGTTAGTAGCCAGAGCCTAGTAAATGAACTTCTAGATTTAAGATAGGAGATTACTTGACCAAATATCAAATGCAACAACATAAATCCAGGGCGAGTCTAACATAGTTGCATGTACTCGATGAAAATGAGCAGACTTATTAGCTTTTCACCATGACACTCAAATGAAAATGACTTGTTCATGTGGCATAAAATCGTTCATTCAAATGCAAGCAGGTAATGCACTGTTTCATAATCACAATCATCGAATAAGCATCGTTGCCACCGACTCATGAGAGGTAAAATCATAAGATCAGCTAGCCACATCTCAGCTCTTTCATCACGGATTTCCTCTACAACAACGAGGATAAACATGCCACCATACACCGTCATGATGATGGTTATCTCATGACCGACTATTCAAGACGTATTATGTATCATATATGCGAGTCACGAGCCCATCTCACAACCCTGGTCCTCTTTTCACCATGCATCATCATTCAAGAAAGCGAAACTTCATGTATCACTTAGATTGATTAAACCGTGGCTTTTATTCCAAAGCTTAGTCAACTCTTCAAATTGACTAAGCTTCAAATTAACAACTCTTCAAATTGTTTCATGCAAGAAAGCGGGAGATGCGCCGCCACTAGCTCAAGAAAGAAAAGGACATGAAGCGCATAATTAGCATGTCTTTGCCCTTCTCTACTGTGGTTATTCTGACACTATTTATTTCGTAGCAAGAGCTTAAGTCATAAAACAAGCAAGAAAAATCATTTAAACATCATATGACTACAAACGTGACAGATGTTAATAGCAATGTGAAAGCTTGTGAAAGCTAGCAACTGCCACTTCTCCTTGGAGAGCATGGGTCTGGTCCAGCAGTAGCTGGATTTCTATTTTCCAATGCTGCATTTTTTACAACACTTGGTCATGTATTGACATTGGTTCTACATGTTGAGATCGCATTCTACTTATTTGTGTGCATGGATGGAATGACGGGAAGATTTCAAAATTAGGCAAAATTCCTTTCTTTGTAGGATTTCCATCAGATAAGAATTTCGCAAGAGTGGTTTTTTCTTCTCCTAACGGTGAACCTTTTTGATATTATAGGATGGACAAGTAGAAAATTCCAACTTGGAGGGGTTAACCGAGTTAGTGCACTACAAAAAAACTGTAATTTAGCTATGGTAAAGTAGCTACAAACATAAATTCGTCGCTTATAATCGCCTCACGTGAGGCGATCATAAGCGAGCACTCTGAAACTCGACAAATTGTGACAATTGGCATAGTTGGGCTCTCAAATTCACTTTCTTCTTAAAGTGAAGGTAGAATATCTGGATCGAATGTTCAAGATTGTGCCTTTTCAAGAGAATGATGTTTGGGCTGCATGGTTTTTCTTGTATATCGCCCAGGCAAGTCCAAGTTGGGAGTAGATGATAAAATGGGCCAAGCCTGAAAGAATCCCATTTCATATGCATAAGATCCCATTATATGTATAAAAGAATCACTTTTGATTGAATGTTACCTGGACGAAAGTTGCTAATGCAGGTATTACCACGAGTTTCCGCGATGTAAATGCCTTATTCGAGTTGCAAATCTGTCCTGAAAGTTCAAAGAGAGACATGGAAACATGGATTGACGTTATAAAATCTTGCTGTGCTTCGAATGGTTGTTTTCGCTACCTCAATCATTGATCTGCTTGCTCTCTCAAACTTAGTATGAAATCGACATTATTGTTGATGAATTTTATCCAAGGGAAGCTTGACTATTAGGAAAATTGTCCGGTTAGTTTGTTTTTGATAATTCAAAACCATTAAACTTCAATGAAAAGAGCGCAACAATTCGTACCTTAGAATTCAAGACGACTAGGAAAAAGCAATTGATATATCACTATGTCATTGCTTTGCCTAATTCTAAGATGGTAACCTTTTCATATGTATAGGCACGAATTACTAATGTGAATGTAATTGCGTCAACTTTGCTCCATCTTGAAGAACCTTGAAATTAGTTGATAAGTCAGAACAGCAATAGTTTTCATCAAAACGAATGGAGATTCGAATTCAATCACGAATGAATAATGGTTGCTTCCAAAGTGCCCAAAGTTTAGTCACATCTCTCCGGTATCCATCCAAATCAACATCCTAAGATCGTCATGCTGAGTTATATGTAGTTGGGTGATAATCTTGCTCGTTTTAATTGTTCCTAACCTTGGAGGGAGGGAGAGTTCAATTATTATTTGAAGCAATGATGATTTCTAGCCTTTCTTTTGATTCGTAGTGTGAAGAAAAGATAGGCGTGATCAGCTCTATGACAAAATACATGATGATTAGGACAGCGACTTGAGGGAGGCATCTCATCAATGATCAAACATCATCTACAAAAATCGAAAAGAACAGAGAGGTTAGGTTCTTTTCCTTTCGACAATCATTTTTTGCCTTGACATCGATCTTTAATACATTTTTCAAGAAGCTATTTGTAAGTATCTAAGAGAGAGAGAGAGAGCTACATGTTAACCTTGCAAAAATTACTACGTTATAATCAAATTAAAGCCACCAAATATTGTAAATTTCAACTATGGAATCACAAAAAAATGCCTAAACTTGTAATTACAACCTCAAGTAACTAGAGATTTAGGAGACGGGAAGCAACTTTCACAGCTGAGCAAAAGATCAAGAGTATGAACTTAGGTCAAGAAGACACGAGAAAAAATTGCCAAGATAACGCGTCCGGAATGATTCACATCTCAATATTAACAGTCCGTTAATTGATAAAACTAATTAGTATTTCGCCATGTCGTTTGGCAATTGTCGTTGGCAAAAGGTACCAAATTGATTCCCTTTCAATCAGTCATGATCAAAAAGTTGATAAGAATCTGCTGGCTAGTATTTTCTTTTTTCCCGAAGCCAACATTTTATTAGAGTCAAACAAATTAATGTAAAATAAATATGGTCCGCAATGACAAAAGTATTGATTTACGCCTAAAATGGGGGCAAGTCCTTTCAAAATCAAAGAAAATCTGAGAACCCTCGGAACAAAAACAAAAAAGATACACTTATGAAAATATTTTCCTGCGTCAATCATTCAACTTAAAATATTAAATGCTGGATTCCATGTTTCATGCCACAATTCCCGTTGGGCCTAAATTTTCCTGAAAGCAAAGTCCATTTTGGTCAACCATATGACTGACCACCCACCTAACTTCTAACATACTCACCTACACACATGCATTTATATTCTATTATATCTTCATTTAATAGATATCGAATTAGATTTAACCCGAATGAAAATCTGTCGGTCAAATGTTTTCGCTAAAGATCCAGAATAATGTCAAAGGAATGTCCAATAAATGTAATCTTCGATTCAATCCAACATTTTGTTCTTTTGGGTTTGATTGTGTCGTAGCTTTATGATTTGCATTAGGTTTATCGTTGGATGAACTGAATTGTTAGTAGTGACCCTAGAAGAGAAATAGTAGGTACATGAATAGCTAACCATTGCACGGTAAAAATTGGATAGGTTCGATCTATGGTCATTGGGTCCTCCTAAAAATTCCTACTAAATCCATCGATTTGTTCCAAATGGTCAAAACTACCAATTATTAATGGAATTCCTTGTTGGCTCTCTATAAAATATTTCTTTTCAAGGGTACAATGCAGAACCAGTCTTTTTAATGTTTTTACCATTGGCAAATAGATACTTAATGCTTTTGTTTTAGTAAATTAAGTCCTTAGCCTTAAAAAAAGCCTAATCATATCTTAATTCCATCCTAATCTTGTACGAAGGGTTTGAAAGATTGAAAGTCCTACGTGTCTCCCATGTGAACTTTCTTTTCATGGCACGCAACCAATTGGCCAAATGTATGACACGAATACAGATTTAAGATTTTTGGAGTTATAAAAAGGTAGTTTAAGGAAAATTGGTCACGATAGGCAAAGTTTGGATTTTCAAATTAAAAAAAGTTAGAACAAATAAATCATCTCCCAGACCGTCGTCGGCACGGAGGGTCCCAAAAGGAAGATTAGTCCTTAATCGAGCATGCACAAGTGTACTCCACCAGTCGATTTAGCTGCCGCTCTGATGATGGACCATTTGACAAATCAATAGATGTCACTGTCTAGTCATTGGTGTACCCTACGAAGTTAGGACAAATTACATAATTCGAATAAGAGCAAAAGAGAACAAGAGAGAGCCTCTATGTGGTGTGACTCTTGCTCATGTTCGTACATCAAATGTGACATTCTGATCCAATGACTCGTCTTTACAACTGTTATGGTTCAAGGATTCCAAATCAATCATGAAGCACCGCCATTCATTTTGAGATCGCCGATTGGTTGGGGGCATGAGGGACTTTTCGACTGCGAAGTAAAGGTCATTTATTCAAATATCACCAACCGCGATGAAATTATCTTGAGATTAGGGGTTGAAAATCAACACAACTTGTGCATATAAAATATTTAGATCTAATCGGTTTATAAGATTTTCTTCGCAATAATAGCTCTATACTATTTCACATACAACTGGACGAGAGAGTAATAATTGATTAATGCATCGATCAATGGTATATTGGGGACAAGATGTTTGGAGTTTCCCTATTATCTACCAGCTAAAATGATTTTCTACTCTTGAATCTAGTCCCTCTAGTTTGATGTGAGCGAGTTGACAACTATGTCTACTTATAAAACGTACTAAGTAGCCGAGTGAGGCTAGCCTATTCCGCAGATGAAAATGGAACAAAGGTTGAGATGGTCGATCCCATTCCTAATTCTTCCCATTAACTTTTCATTAATTCGCAAATATTGATCAAACTTGTTACAAAATTGATATTGAATCCTGAACTCGTCTTACTAATGTAGTTGGTAATCTTGCCAATGCCCATAACTCATCATAATACTATTTTGAGTACTAAAAAAAAGAATTTTACCTCTCTATTTACATGTCACGATTAGATAGTGAATTTTCATGGTCAAGGCTTATAAAAAAAGTACAACAATCGTAGAGCGAGGTTAGTCTATTTTTCCCTACATCACATCCTCGAATCTTAGATCAGCCAATCTCCATAGGTCTGAGGCTGGCAACCTTAGATTCCAGCACAGATTGGAGAGGAAACTGTACCAGAATTTGAATTTCCCCTCCACTTTCATCTTAGAAAAAAAATTCAAACTCCATCTCTTTCAAAACTATATAATTCAGACTTCAACGAAGAGGGAGTATCGAATGAAGCGAACGGACAAATATAAAAGGAATTCGACCACAAATTGCAGGTCACATCGATGAATAAGAAATTAAACCATGTCGAATGGAATTCGAGGAAATAAGATTCCTCTGCAAATCATTTAAGCTAAAAATTGATTATTTGTGACAGAGAGGATTATCACCGGCTTCACGACTTATTATTGGTTTTTTTGTGGCGTTCCAATCGGGTCATTTCAAGATTCAAACTCCGCCCCGCTTTTTCATTCCATGATATACATAGTCAAAGAAAGAAAGAAAGAAGAAAAAAAAGGAGAGAAGGGCCAAAGGCCAAACAAATGAACAGATTGCACTGCCTTTTCGCAGCTAAAACATCTCCACTTTTGAAATTATAAAGGGAATGCGCAGATTTTCATTTGGACGACAAGGACACCAGCATTTTAAGTTTTTTCGTTCCATGTGTTTTCGCAATCGAGTTCTTTTTGGCCGACATCGGAGAAACCAAAACGTTGTAAATCGACGAACTTTCACCTCCTTAATCAATTTTACGGTGCAACGAGAAAATTTAGGTTATGTATGTTTCGCGAAAAATAAACTTTTTAAAAAAGGTTATCGAGAAGTTGATCAATTGTATGGTCTGAAGTAATTAGTGGATACTGTATTTTTTTATTATTTTTTATAATAATTTATCACGGGCTCTGCAAACGGGATTTGGCGTAAAATTGGTGTTGGATCGGGTCATCAAGGCGGAGAAGAAGTAATTATTGAAGGCCAGATGGGCGAGAAATGTCTGACATGACGAGAGGACTTTGTCTGCTCGAGGGGGAGGTGAGGTGTACGGCAGCGTAGTTATGGTCCCCTCAGAAACCCCCCCCCCCCCCCAAAAAAATAATTAAAAGGACATTAAAAAAATAAAGGGCAAAAAAGGAAAATCGGTTCACCAAAAGCGCAGGGCGGAGAGACAGCAGACAAGACCGAGAGAGAGAGAGAGAGGGAAGCAGACAAGGAAAAAGGGGGGGAAACCGCGTGGGTCCCGCCCCCTTCGGACCAAATCAGAATCTCCCCCCCTCTCTTTTCCTCGTGTGGACTTCTGCGCGCACGGTCGCTGTACGCCGTGGGACCCACCCCCGGGGCTTCCTTTGAGTTTCGTGTCCCGATCTCTCCCGGCCGCACTCGCGGTCCCGCCCCCGTGCGTCCCACTCGCTCCGACACGCCGCCGCGTGTCGCCAGCGGCGCTGTCTCGGCCGGCGTGGGAGCGCGTGCTCCGCGACGGCGAAGCCGTCTGGAGCCAAGCGAGGAGGAAAAGGGCCAAAAAATGAGAAGGGACGTGGGGCCCGAAACGCAGAGCCCCACCCGATCACGGCAGCTCCCCCCCGCGCTCGAGACCGATTCCCGCCAAACCGAGGGGGTCCGGTTTCCCCGGGAACCGCCACCGGAGCGGCGGCGCGGCTCGATTCGCCCTGCGACCGGATTTCTAAAGGGCTCGCGCCCGCCGTCGCGATGGCTCCCCGCGGCGGTGTCTGATGAAATGAGAGACATCGACGGCCGGAAGCGTCTCGACGAAGCTGCCTTGAAGATCTCGTCGACTTCCGTCCTTCAAATCGTAAAACCATGTGGAGCAAATTATAATTCAAATCGAATGTTGAAGGTTGCCTTTCCTTGCTCTCTTTACGTCTAAAAGTCCCTCGACGGTTTATGTTAAATTTTCACCTTCTCATCATTCCCTCGCATCATTCGCATCGCTATATAAATGATTTCGCATTTCTCTGCCACATTATAGATAAGGGAAAGTGTCTTAATTGGCATTAGTTTCAAGTTAAGCTGTTATCCGATCGAATTCAAGCTTCTCTTAAGTAAAACGGGGTATAGGAACGAGTTTGTAATCTCCCAATGTAATGTTGGGAATAGATAGTACGACATCCATATTTTTGCCTTCGAACTTTCGATCGTCATGCACCTCCTGCCAATCGTTCATTTGGTTGTTAGCACCCTCCGAGGTCTCCACGCGTTTCGAGCGATTCAATTCAATCTATGATCTAAGTAGTACGTATCGATTGTGTGAATCAATGATCTCCTGAATCACGTGCAAATGGACGATTTCGATTCGTATTTATCGATTCAATTGATTCACAATTTTGCCGTATTTACCTATTAATAAATATCGCTTTTCTCTTATTTTAAAATCGACGTCGTATTTTAATAATTACCTTAATAGTTAAAACTAGATGTTATACTTTACAATACAATTATGAGTTAAATAATTAAAAAGATTTCGATTCACATAAAAATGTTTCGTCGTGTTTTAACAGTGGAAAGCACCGTCTTCTCACGTGTAAAAGTCACAATATGTACACAGAATGAAATTAACTTTTCTAAGGGTCACTAGTCTCATTCAATTTTCAGTTAAAGCTATTTTGTTGAATCTTATGACGGATAATCTATGCACATTCTATTAATATAATTTTTTCATTTGCAATATGTACGTCGAATTAACAAGTACAACCCATTATGATTTTGGTTCATTACTTGTCACTCGTTGGTGATTATGCATCATAGTCTGAAATATGCAAGCGAGCTTCATAGCATCGGGAGAAGCATGAGCGGAGCAATATGAAAGGTGCAACCAAATCACGGGAGTTATGTCAGAGAGTTTATGCTTAGAACCTAATGATGTAAGCAATATCATGCGGGACATGTCCGAGGGTGAGATCGGTTATATGTGCACAAAGTGGTCGGAAGATAATGTCATTCCCCTCAATGCCCTATAGGGCAAAAGTAGTTCTTGTGTTGAATCGAGACAAATGCCTCCCTTAGGATAATGAAATATCCAAGTTGATGGAAGACACGAACTAGGCAATCAAAATGAGAAATTCCACAATAAAAAGCACGTAGAAAGTAAGGGTACGTAGCCCATCAACTTAGGTAGCTACGCCACACGAATCCATGGCCAAGGCCAACTCTCGAACCATGGCAAATGGTATCAACGCAGGGTTTTTGCGAATCATATGTGCGGATGCTATCCGTTACCATGTTTCAAAGTCAAAACCCCTTGTCGGTTTTGAGCACGGCCATAGAAGAGATGAAGATGTGCTTTTGGTTGGGCAAGCATGGGCAATTCATGTGAACCCTAGGGAGAGGTAGTCATGGTGCAGCGAGCGAGGAAGCGATGGCGAGGTGATGCATCCTATCGGGTGAGCATCTGTCCTACATGTAAAGAGATACGGAGGGGCGGTGATGGTTATGGTAAATGCAAGGAAGCGATTGAATAGCCAAGAGAGAAGCATGAGGGATGTGATATGAACTATACAACTTAGATTGTGGAAATAGTGTCAAAGACTTCGTATATGAGTATGACCAAAACTAGTAACTAATGTCGATGACGATAAGCCGGTCGATAGGGGGTGATAGATTTCCCAATCATAAAATAGGTAACTAGTCTTATTATATTTGGTTTCCGATTCTATATCCTGAATCAGCTGGTTTTAGCTCGGAACCTAAAACCTACCATAAGTGTTCCTAGGATAAGACCTGGAGTTAAATCAACTTACCCCTAATCTTAAGTAAGTTCTTTTACTTAATAAAATAGAAAAACCTATTGAAATTAGGTATCTTTCAAATGTTCATCAAATGAAACAAAAAAAAGTATGGTTTGGTTCTCTGATTGATCTCTAAACTAATCTGAAACTAACAAGTTCGATTTAGGGTCAATAGGGTTAATTCCCCATTCCAAATTTGGGGAATCTGCCTTTGCCGGGTAGGTTTTACAATTAAGGTCTACAACTTATTACCTCGAAAAATTTCTTACCCATTTATCCCTTGAAAAGTCTAGCTACCGAGCACGTGTTGAAGGTTAAAACGGATGGAAAGTAAATAGATATTACGACTGAATTAAAGATTCAAAAAGCTATCATAATGGATTATCACCAAAGACTGGTAGAGGACTTGAATTACGATAATAATAATAATAATAATAATAATATAAAGGACCAAAAGTGAAATTCCCCAAAAGTTCATGCAATTGAAGCGCAACTTCCCAAATTTAAAACTTATTATATGTGCTTGGACTTGGTGTTAACGGATGGATGTCGTCGATCGACCACGTATTAAGTTGTCAATTTAGCTCGAATCATAATTTATCGGTTCCGGACTTGATTCGTATTGAGATCTTTTTGTTTTCCTTGGACCAATTTGATTAGGAGGCGATTTGACTTGCGCTAAGAATGCTCCCCTAGATAATAATTAAGAGGACCCTTGCTTAATTGGCCCCATTTAGAAAAGGAGAGGGCTTTCCAGTGACATAGACATCTCGGTTGTCCGAGTCGACGACATGACAAGATTCCTTCTAGCATTCCTAAATTTTAATTTGAATCATAAACCAAAATAGAGGAGAAATTATAGTTAGGGCAAATAGGAAATAATCGAGTAATTGGATGGCCAATAAGGCCAATGATGGGGGTAACTCCGTAAATTCATCCTCGATTCAAAATTTCCATGGTGCAACTCGTCTAAATTGAAGTCGGAAGCGCCACTACTAGTTAATCAATCATACGGGCCCACCTCGAAGAATTAAAGCTACTATTCCGAGATTTGCGGTTTACTTATCACAATAAAAATTCTCGAATGTAATTCGATTTGGTTCAAATCCATTCGACCCAAAGCTTATATTTTTCTCCGACGTAAACACTTTTCTATTTGTCGATTTTCAAAATCATGACACGACATCGTTAAAAACGCCATCATAAAAATTTTACATGCCTCACTTAAGGAAATGAGATTCTTGCATGTCGGCCTTAACATGGCTTGACTTTAATCAAGGTGGAGTTATAGGGGCTACAAGAAGTATGGTCGGGAAAAGGTTCATCCAAGCTTAATGCCACGGCATCGAATTCCGAAGACGTTGAAGGCCATTTTTGTATTGGAAATCCATCTATCGATATGTTTAGAGTAATCCTTTCCAATTTGATTCCTAATACCACGTCATTTTTGGCCCCTATGATGGTCACCGATTTCATGTTGTCTATGAATTTTTTTAGAATTTACAAGTAAATTTTACAAATTTTAGGCAAGTTTTCTTTTTGAAAAAATTTTAGACATTGAGGATCATTAGTTTTTTCTTTTAAGAAAATAATTTGAACTCTACTAGTGGGTACGTAGTTTTTTTTTAATGACTTTACTATAATTTAATATACTAGCAATTAGGTTTAGTTCCTAATGAGGCCCTATAGTCTTGGCATGAGGACCGGTCTATGTTTGACCAAGTCATAGAGTTGAACTTAGTTAACAGGACAAAAAATTGACGTAGATATCTTAGAATAAAGCGATTACCGACAGTTTGGATTTTTCTTTGAAAATTTAAGAAGTGGTGAAGGCGATTTCCATTTCTCGACACATCTAAAGAAAAAAAATGAGAATACCATCAAGAATCTGTAATCATTCCCACCGTGACACTATATCCGAGACTTTATTATTATTATTTTTGTGTAACCGAGGTGTCCGAGCTAGCTTGCGCACACCTCGACTATTCCTCCGGGAAGACTAGCACAGCAACCTACCGCCATGGCCACTTAAATCACAGGTGCTTATCTGGGTAATCGAACACATCAACTATTCCTCCGGAGACACTATATCCAAGACTTTATTATTATTTTTTTGTAATCGATGTGTCCGAGCCAGCTTGCGCGCACCTCGACTATTCCTTCGGAAAGACTAGCACAGCAACCTACCCCACTTAAATCGCAGGTGCTTCCTTGGGGAATCGAACCAAAGACCTCAAAGAAGTCCAAATTCGCCATAACCAGTTGGGCTACCCATAGATATGTATCTAAGACTTTATTTTTGTGCCAATAAATAGCGAAATTTATGACCATTGTAATAGGAATACCTTTTGCCTACCTAAAAAAAAAAGATGATAAGTTATATTCATTGTCATACCTAGAGCTCCATTCATTTCACAGAATATAGCCTTTAGAAAAGTATTTTCAAGATTTTTCAACGTTCACTTTATGAAAAATAATTCGTTTAAGGAAAATATATTATGCCAATGGAAAAAAAAACACTTTCAAAAATAGGCAAAACATTTTCCGCTTTTCTATCCTCTTTCTTTCACTCTTAGATTAATCACTTTCACCAAATACCTTTCATTTTTATATTTTTTTTTTCGATTTTCTTTCTTTTTACGTCTTCTTATGGTCTTCGACCATGGTGGTAGCGACTAACAATTGGCCACAGGCAAGCTCGAGCCTCACCAACCTCTAAGGACCTTAGGTGAGCTCGATATTGTCAAAGTTAGGGATGAGCATGGGCGTAGTTGGTTCGAACCAACACCTAACCCAAGGACCAACCTGTACAATATCTTAGGACCAATGATCAACCATCTTGAGCATGGACCAAGAACTAGACTGAACCCATAGGGTCGATCCGGTTCCGGGGTCAACTTAGGACCGCTAGGTGAGCAAAACTAAAGCCAAAGGTGATGATAGATCGAGGTGAGCGAGATCGAGGCAAGCAGCAAGCTAGGCGGCTAGTGAGGTAAGCGAGGTCGAGATGAGAGATGAACTGGGTGAGTGAGGCATGAGGAGCTAGACGAGCAGCTGAGTGACACAAGTGAAGTCAAGACAAAAAGCGAGTTGGTAGGGTGACACCAATATAGGTGACGAGTTGGGCGAGTGGCGACGCAAGTTGAGCAACGAGCTAGGCGAGTAGTGAGCAAGGGCGATGGTGAGGCAAGCAAGGCCAACATCAAATAGCGAGGCGAGTAAGGTTTTTTTGTCAAATTAGGGCACGTCAAGAAAAAGAAGAAAGGAAGAACGGCTCATTTGCTCCTAGGCTCGACACTTCATAGAATGTATTGTACTATTATGTAGGTATCTGAGTAAAACTCCAATTTGCACTGTCACGACCTGTATTATATAGGGTAACTCAGCAATTTATCTCATTTTAAAATATTTATTTATCTTATGTATAATATATGTCGGTGTGGACCAACCTGAAATTCAATGACCAATGACTAACCCGCACAGTACCGAGTTAAAGATTTCAGGACCAATGACCAGACCAATCTTCTTAAAAACTTGATTAGGATCGGCTAAGTTGGGTCGATCTAGGGTTGGTCTAGTGAGATTGAGCCTCGCTGGCTTGCTTATAGAGAGGCTCAAGATCACCTATTGCCAGTCGTCGGTCATCGAGACCGACTATAAGTTAAGAAAGAAAGAAAAGGAAAAAAAAGAAAAAATGGTAAAAAATATTTTTTATTTCATTTTTAAATTTTAGTCAAACACCGAAAATATTGTCATTTTCTTGAAACATGACTTCTTATAAAATATTTTTGGAAAAACATGCGTTTTTCTCAAAACAAACATAACGTAAACTTGCGATATTTTTCCCCGTCACCAATACCCTGAACTTGTATTAGTGGAACAAAAGTTGGGGATATTAGTGCTAAGTAGGCATATTCGAAGGCTTTTTTAACACCAAAGAATTGGTGTTAAGAGTCAATTTCTCATATTTTCACATCTAGGATTTACATATACAACATATATCATTGTCAAGAGTCAATTTCTTATTATTTAAATATGATATTTTGATTCAAAAAAAAAGTAAGGGATTCCAAATTTCAAAAACAAGAACTGGGTTAGATCCATGGTAGTATTAAAAAAATATGCATAACCAAGAGAAAAAAAAGAGTAGTAGCACTTAATAAGTGAATCGCAGAAGTCACTGCAACTTTGCAACCAAAGAAGCAAGCTACTGATTATGAAGAAAGAAAGAAAAGAAGAGAAGCCCATGCTCTCATGTCATTATCAAGATTTGTTGAAAAAGAATGACATCAAAGAGAAGTTAACCACTTCTTGCATGGTTGTAAATTAGCTGTCAAATTCTTGTTTTTTTCACTAAAATACCTATATAACCAGCAATATATGGAACATATCAATGTCATCCTCCTCAACATTTAATAATGAAATTAAAATAATAAAGGCTCCACCCCAAAGAAAAGTTGAGAAAAATAAAATAAAATAAAATAATGGTTGTCGACCCATTTATACTAACTTCAGGACCTTATATTAACCCCCCTCCTTAGCCCTCTTCCCCCCCTCTGTCTCTCTCTCTCTCCCCTCTTTTCAACACCTGCTTTTCTCTCTCCGCGTGTCTCTTTTCCCTTGCTGCTGTTCAGTAGCTCCGCCCGTTCAACGTTCTGGCCCTTGGACTGCTCAAATCTTCGCATAGGTTTCGTAAAGTTTTCATCTTTACAGCTCTCGAGCTGACGGGTTTGTGTTCAAGAAAACAAGAACCCGTTTTGAAAAGAGCCAGAGAGAAGGCGGTGGGGCTGCTGACTGGGTGATTGAGTCCGTGTTGAGTTGATTTCCGAGTGCTTCTGGGTTCAGCAAAGCAGTACTCTTCTTGAAGTCTTGAGCTGTTTTCACTCTCTCTTGGAGAAGGGATTCCTTGGAATTGAGTAAAGACTGTCTCTTGACGGTGCAGTTCTAGGAGGGGGGATTTCTTGCTCACCTTAGAATGCGGTGTACATGTTCTTGGTAAGCTCTTGGGATGTCTAGCCTAAGTTCTATTTATGTTACCGGCCGTTGCTTCTTCAGTCACGGAGTCTGTGAACTTGTTGAATGGAAGAGAGAAAAGAACGGGGTTATTCACCGTCTTATGTTTCCTCTATCAGTTTGCGCAAAGAAAAGCTGCAAAAAAGTTTGACCTTGGAAACGGAGGAAATTGCTTTGCTTTGAGATAGTTGTTTTTCTTGACTTTGGATGCTGCTTGTTTTTCACTTGTATCCTAACCCCGAAACATAAAATATTGTTCCTGTCCTGTTCTTTAATGCTCTACTTTATACCATATTGAGCGGTTGCTTCGGATGCATAAACTGCTTCAGATGCATGGTATAAGATTGGTGATCTAGAAATGTCAGATTGTTTAAAAAATTCTAGTATTGTAAGCTTTCTGTTACACCGACGCAATGCATATTTTGGTCGCTTTATTGCTGATGCAAATCCATCTAATCACCTCTCTGGCATTATTTTATCGAGCTTTTTTTTTATCACCGGTGATCTTGAGCATGAAATTGAAGCTTTAACTAGATTTTGTGGAGATGATTGGGGTTTTTGCATTAATTTAAAGCACCCTTCTCTGTTTGCATGGTTACTGATATTTAATTGTCGATGACATGGTACTGAATAGACTTATTAAAATATTGTTTTAGGTGAACCTATTTTTATCTTGTTGTGGAGGATGGACTGGTGGATTGTCTTCTGGGCAAAATAATGGACATACTATATAGAAAATGATATCATTGTCCATGTTCCTATCAATTTATTTATTGTTTGCATGGTGTCGTGTGCGGTTTATCCAATCCATGATTATTTAATGCAGCAAGAATGCCTTTTAAAATACTCCATCGAGTTTTGAGTTTTTGTACTCTAGCTTGGCTTTATGATAGGAACAATCCTATTGGATGGTCAACCGCAATTTGATATTTTGGATGTGCTGTCTCTGCATTTTGTCAACTGCATTGATGTCATGCTTGAGCATAGTAGGAAACAAACCTTTGTTGTGCTGCCTGATAATATTGGAAGAAGTGGATGAACCTCATAGAAAGAGATACTTGAGCTTGCCAGTGTCCTTCAGAAGCATAGTACATAGAACTTGCTAAAAGCCAGATTTAGGCACTTTGTTATCTCTTTTTACTTTTTTACCTAACCAGGACAAATTGCTTTTCTTAGAACCTAGAACTTTACTGAAACGTGTTAAAGAATGTCATGACTCTTGTGAACCAATGATGTGAATAAACATGATCTTCAATTACTTGCAATTTAGGCTGAAAATGGATGTAGAGTGAATGCTTGAGATGCATCTGAGGGAAAACTTGTCAGGAGTCTCAAAGACATGCAAATCAACATCTGCCCTGAATTGGTAGGATATACAATGTCTTCCATAATTTGATGAAAGACAAACAACGACCAGTTTTTGAAATCACAATCTTTGCTTCAAAATATCTCCCCTTTATATGGTTCCTGTTACATATGAGCAATAGTGGGCTGTGTCCATGTTGAAATCATAAATTATAATTAAAAGCTGTACTTTGTGGAATCTTGTCATCTTACGCTGAATTGTCTAATAGAAATTTTCGTGCTTTGTATCAGGGAGAGAAAAGGTTAAGGGAAAAGATGATGGAACAGAAAAGGAGTCCCTGCAGTGTTGACCACAGTAATATCACCTCCCTTATATCCAAGCGTCATAAGGGTGGTTTATCCATCTCAAACAAGGTTTCTTCATTCTGTCCCTCCACTTCTTAGATTCCATTTAAAATAGCATTTGCAATCTTCTAATGAATGTCAGGCCAACAAAAAACTTCTATTTGGAATGTCTTGGTTCCTTGATTTATCATATTTGATAGAAGATAAATTTGCATTCCTAACACTTTCCTTTTTCTAGTATGTAATCCATGGAAGTAGGTGCATCACCCGTTCATTTTCCCTGGCCATTTGATGAAATAGATGAATGATCCTGACTCTGTGTCTTTGTCTTTCTTATCTGCTCCTTCTGCTAATAGGAAAGGAAAGAGAAGCTCGGAGAAAAGATTGTTCAACTGCAACAGCTTGTTTCACCGTATGGGAAGGTACATGGATAAACAGATATTAATGATACTATATCCCCTTATTTTCATCTTTAACGCCCAGATCTTTGAAAGCCTGTTAGTTATCTTGTCAATTTAAGATCCATAAGATGGTGCCTATGTCGTTGGCGTCTACGTCATCACACGTAATGACTTTTTTATTCCCCATAATGATCTTATTTCAGACAGATACAGCTTCAGTACTGTTGGAGGCTTCTGAATACATACAATTCCTCCATGAGCAAGTTAAGGTTCGGCCTTCTCTCGCTACACATGCGCATTGCAAATTAGTAGCATACTATTAGAATAGATGACTATTTTGCTTATGCTGGTATAGGGTCAATTTGACAGGTTCCTTCAAGTCAATAAGATCTCTTAGCTTTTTTGGCCACGTTTTTTTATCTTACATGTAATGTTTTGGCTTTCTAGGTATTGAGCGCTCCATACCTTCAAACTATGCCAGCAACTACGATGCAGGTTAGTGGACTGTGAGGGACTTTTTGGGAAAGACAGCATTTAGTTCACATATTTTCTTCTTTAGCATGTTTCTTATTTTTATTCAGTGAGATAAAACACCTTTTGTTGACATTGATGTTTTGTACTGAAGCCATAAATGTGATTGATATACAATTAGTTTCATCAATATAATGTCTTTTGCTTCATGGGGTGTATCTATGGTTCCCTGGAAACATGGATTGCAGCAAAATCAAAATTGTTTCAGTTTTTAAATTTGCGGGAGAATTGCATATTCTCCAAATTATCTAACTTGACCACAGAATTTAAGGAAATGGCGATCTTTTTAGCTGGCTTTATATATCTCGCAATCATACCTCAAAAACCAGTGAGAAGGGATCTCATGGCCTAGTTCCTCCAAGAAATGATGGTTCAAAATTTTTTGTACTGGACATTCATCCCTACATTTTTTTTCAGACATTGTTGAGTTGCTTTGATCCTTTTAGAAATATGACTAGTCTGAATAATTTTTCCTCCTTCCTCAGGAAGCAGAGTCATACAGTCTGCGTAGCAGAGGTCTGTGTCTTGTCCCAATCTCATGCACTGCTGGATTTGCTAGCACCAACGGTGCAGACATATGGGCTCCAATTAAAACTACTTCCCCAAGACTCGAAGGTCAATCTCGCATTTCCAATGAAGGCTCATCCTTCTGCTAATGTAAGCATGATCGTGCAAGAGGCGTGGATGTGGTGACTGCCTGATTTATTGGTAGCATCTGTTGTTCTGCTATTTATGTATGTATACTTGAAAAAGTTGAGCAGCATATCTTGGCAAGAAATGATGAAAGTAATGGTTATGAAAAGTTTTGAATGTATGATCCACTTCTTCGATCGTGTTGCTTTAGACCTCATATGCCAAATTGCTTCTCATATAAGTTTTAGTTCAATCTCACTTTCTGCTGCCGAGCTCGGGCATCAACAGAATCTCTCTCCTGTCTTTGTGTTACTACTTGCTAGTCTTACATCTGTCTCCTGTGTCTGTTTTGCCACTTGCTAGTCTTGCATGGTTACGTAATTAACCTCACGTTATGTAGCCAAGAGGCCTGAAGCTTTGTCGGCACGGCGGGAAGGGTTCTGGGATGAGGGCCAAGTTTGAAAACCAGCACTTAGCACAAAAAATGAGAAGCGAAGAAAAAACCTCATTCTGTCGGTCAACTCAAGCTTTCGGTAGCGAAGAAAAAACCTCATTCTGTCGGTCAACTCAAGCTTTCGGTTTCTTGGGTAGAATCAAAGTAGCGATAGGTGTATTTGAATTATTAGGCCTCTTGTTGGACCGCCTTGGATTTAGGAGCAGATGTCGGTCTACACGTGAGAGAGAATGATAAATTGGCAAAGGAAGTGGTTTTCGAGCCGAAAGTGCATGCGTATGCTTACGTCTCTCCATTGATGGCAGGCTTGACTCGCCTGAAGTCCACATGAGAGAGTACGTCACGAGCAACATCTCTCCATGATTTTAAGGTTGTACCAGTGAAGTCTGGCCAGATGTGTAAAAAGATCGTGTATGCTCATTGTTAAGGTCTGTTGGGATGGGATTAATAGTAATAAGCGGAAGGTACGAGAACATAAATTTTTGGTGTATCTCGCGGGTCAAATGGTGCAAAGCAATATTTACCAAAAAAAAAAATGGTGCAAAGCAATTCAATCCTTTCCTAACTAGTAAGCCAATACCATTCTTGGTTGATTCTATGGGATATCTGAGTTCAAATAATTAGATATGGAATTTGTTTAAAAAGTCATCTTTGGGGGCATTTATCAAGTAACTAAATAAGAGATTTCCAATTTTCAAAGTATTAATTGTGTTTGTCAAATGTAAAGTTCAAGAGTAGTTTCTGATCGTGCTTCAAAAGCCCTAATACTTGAGCATTCGTTATTTTTAAGGTTGACCCAGTGATTTTGAAATTAAAAGTCATAAAAGTGTCCCACGCTCTCTTCCAAGTTCCATCACAGTATAGCCCTTTGAGGACCATATCAAGAGAGATATTTCCCCATCGATTCATCGGTTTTGGTAGGACTGATTCGTTTGACCAGATCGAAGCAGCTAATCTCACAACCCCCGTATACACAAGCGCACAGACGAGCCAACCTATGCATGCGCGCAGAGAGAGAGAGAGAGTAATCTCACAACCCCCATATACACAAGCGCACAGACGAGCCAACCTATGCATGCGCGCAGAGAGAGAGAGAGAGAGAGAGAGAGAGAGAGAGAGCTGTTATAGGAGCCTCATGTGATTGCACTGTGATCCAAGCAGCCAACTTAGCGAGATTGACTAATGCAGACACCCAAAACACATTAAATTACTTCGCTGAATACATTTTGTAAGTCTATAGATCTCAATTGCAATTCCAAACACTCTGCATTCACTTAAAATGACGGTTGTCCTGCAATCACAGAGCATTGATACAACCATACAGGATTGGAGAAGTATAACACATTGGCACAAGGTTTTTTCTGTTGTATAAGTACACCTACAGACAAACAAGACGAACTATCCTTGACCCAAACCATATTTTCTTTGTGAACGCCTTCAATGGCTGAGGGTATCTGGCAATGCAACTTGACAAGTAAGATGACAAACAACACACAACAGACACCTCTAGTTCTCCCCAAAAAGAGACAGGGTGAAGTGGCGTGGGACATCAGAATCTACATCTGCTTTGGGATAAAAAAGAGGCAAAAATGTTTCTTTTAATCTCATGGTACAAGTACAGACTGAATGGTACATGCAGGTTCAGACATTGTGCAATCCTAGCTGCTGCCTTCGGTCGGGGCGACAGGTGAAGCGCTTTCGTCAGTCTTGCCAGCTAAAGCATTTGACTTGATATAGGAGGTGGCCACATCTAACATTAACTCTCTCTCTTTCTTGTACTGAATCAGCAATCGCAACATACATCAGAAGATGATCCTAAAAAAATAATAATAAGGAAAAAAGAGGATATGATACTTTTAAGCTAAAAGATGCAGACCTCATCAATAGCCCCTGATTTGATTTTGGACTGCATTATACACCATTTTTTAAAATGGGCACCTGCAGAATCGCAACTTCTGTAAGTTATTACAGCACAATCTTTTACCATAAGTTGCATCAAGAATGAACAAAAATGGAATATCACAACTAAGGAGTTGGATTCCTTTTCAGGAGATTTCGGAAATTGCTTGTAGAGCTGGAATCAGAGAGTAGAAAGTATGGTAACCTATCCGCAGTAGTAGTCAATATAACATTGAAACAACACAGGACTTTGTTCAACTGAATTGCTCATACTTGCTAATTAAACAGTGATGCATCAAAGCTTCACTTAAAGGAATAGCCAAACTCAAGCTACAAAGGAAAGATGTTTTTCTTAACCAATTATCCTCTCATACAGTGAGTCCAAAATGGTTCACTGCAACAAATGAACAATGACATCAACACAATAATGTAATCCTTGGACAGCTGCATCCGCTGCTTTTTATGTCTGTTCCCCTAATGGAATATCTCAGTGTCGAGCAAAGATTTTTCATCAACATATACAGGCATTCTCAGACATTCCTCTAGCAACAACAATTCCAATGTCTTCAAGCATAATGATGAAGCATTTGTGAACTAAAGAAGGACCAAGCATATTTGCGTTGATAATTTTCATCAACCAAAATGTTGATAATTGGTTGAAATCATCATCCTTGCCATTAAATTTTCTAGTTCTTCTCCATCAAAGTACATGTGCTCGGGGTACTCCATTCATGTTTATTTCATTTCCTCCACGTTAGTTAAACATCTAAACAATTATCGGCCATTTATTCGATCAAAGATATCTGAGCTAGGTATGCATGTCGATCAGGATGAGAGGCATCAGAAAAAGAATGATAATCAAATTCCCATATGAGAACACCCATTCTTCATCTTTGAAACATTTACCTATCACCTCTCTTCCTTCATTCATCAATCTTTGTCTATATTAAGGCTGAGTACCATCTCAATTGTTTCCTTTTTCGCTTATGATAGCTGTATCAGTTGCTATTTAACATCAAGCAAACCAGTCAAACCTTCAGGTTTGCTTTCTGAACCAAACAGCTCTGAAATTTCCCAGCATTCTAAACATGTCCAACATTTTATAGTTATTGAAAAACTGACCAACGAGATCACAGACTTGTCCTGAAGATTGACCTCAACAGAAATCTGTCATGTATATGGTGGTTCACCTCAACAATCTGCTATATTCCACACATTATATGCAGAATGAGGTCGCCTATCAATTACCTATGTCTGTTATTATCAAATGAATTAACCACATGGTTATCTGTTATTAGGCAAATCTATAAAACCTTTGTGTATTTTGTGTGACATAGAGCAACGATGACCCATCTAGATGTGTGCTCCAGATCAGTTCATCACAACTTTGAGTTAGGAAGTGACTAACGAATAATAGATCCCCATTACCAAAAAAAAAAAAAGAATAATAGATCCCAAGGGACATACCAACTTTTATATCGATGGTACATGAGCTTTCATCATTTGTCTCCAAATGCCACCGGCAGTGAACCTGAGATGGTAAAATCATTTCAACTCAACAAATTATTCGGAACGTAGAAATACAAGATCACAGCCTTTAAGCAAAAAGTGCTCTGCATATTGGCATGTAAAATACATTAAAAAAAATTGAAGAAAGAGAAAATGCCACAGCAAATCATTAAGGATAATTGTGTGATGGATGTACATTGTCTCTGTAAAACAGAATCAATGATACCAGGATGTATTTTCGCCTCTCATAAACCACTATACTCATTTTGTTGTCTTCAATCATTTCTGCAACCGCTAATCATTCAACTGCCTTTACTAATAAGATTATCTGTGAACAGATTCTGATGAAAAAGGAGCTTTAAGTCTATTAAATTTGAGCACATTTATTAGAACAAAAGAGCTTTAGAGTGCGTTCAGTTCAGCTTTCTCAAGATTCATCTTTCTCAATGGATCTTGGGAAAAAATATGAGGTGTTTGGCAGTCATTTTCAAAGGGTTTGGAGGTGGAAAACTAGCCTTGGAGAATACTGAAAACATAAAGCAAATTCTACTATCTTTCAATATTTTCCCAAAACCCATTTCCAAAGTTGAACCAAATGTTAGCCTTAGTAGGTGTATAGAAATGGGCGTGAGTTGCGTCATCCAACTCACACATAGAATGAACGTGAAAATAACTAACATTATCAAGAGTGGTCCATTGGCCCAATTACTAATGCAACTTAAAGAAGCCCTTGCCATGTCCAAATTAATTGTCATTACTAATTGCATTATTACACTTCCAGGACTGTCCAAAAGGTATAGCACAAATTTACCATGAACTCTCAAAATAATGTGCTAAGCTCATTGTCGTCATATTTACCAAAAAAAATGAAAAACATGATTTACATAACTCAAAAAATGTTGATATCACTTGCATATACTTAATTGAATAGATCAATACTTTCTGATGGGAACTTAAGATGAAAAACAAAAATTGTAGGTAAAACCTCAAAGTAGGATCCAAAAGGAACATCATGTGCCTGCTGGACTGTCTCGAACACCTACAAGGAGGAGGAAAATTGACTCAACCACAGTAGATTCAAAACCATAGGGAGATGCAGAAAAGAAGACAAGGGTAAAACCAAAATGCAACAGAGGCTACAAAATGTCGGCCAAACACAGAAGGAGAGGCTATAGAACAGCCTTTTAATTCAGGTCAACATGTAGTAAATAAAGAGAACATTGACGAGAATCAAGTAAGAAGCTGGGACAAGCAGGTGTACAAGAGTTTTCTTGTCCGGTGATAAAACAGCATGCTGATACTCTGTCATGGCTGTGTCAGGTGGGCACATTGGACTGCTACAGAGGGATCTAAAGGTAATTTCTCTCACTTGACCATCATATTCGTCAGCAGCATGCCACTGGCCCATCTGGAAATTCCACAATGAAAGAGCATGAAATTTCTATTATATAACAAAGATTATATGTCTTGCTGAGTAAAAATAGGGTTTGGCAATAATAGGAGACCAATGGTGCAAACAGCCATCTATTCAAAGTAAAAACCCCGCTTAGTGACCAGAAAGCCATAGCAGGCATTAGTTTCACCCTTAAAATTTACGTCTATGAACAAGAAAACGATGAGATATTCTGTTATATTGCAACAAACTAAGCAACATGTTTTAATATCAAGTATGACAAAATCTGGCATAACCTTCATTGTCAGCAATAAAGGCGAGTCCCAACATCATTCAAGCTAAAGCAAGAATGTGATTTGCAAAAGATGCTCTTATAGAATGCTAAAGAGATGCACTCTAGACATGAACAGGCAATTACACAGATGAGATAAACCAAGCCTTATCAACCCAAGAAACTACTCCCAGCGCAGACAGGCTACTGTTACAGACAGACCACCATACTGAGTAGAAGCCATGGAACTACTGAAGATCAGCAAGCTATTTAAATAAAGCTGGTCATCATGAGTTCACATGAAAGGACAACTTTGTAATCAAAACCTGTGGCAGGGCCATGCTTACGTAAGGGATGAACAAGAGTCTTGTATCATTATAATTAGCTTCTGAATCAAATGGAAGTTCATAAGGGCATATTTGAAGCTCCTTAATCAGAATGACAGATCCGAAAACATTTGTGATGAATCCATGAGCTCAAGGAAGCACGAGAAGACTAAATTAGAGAAGCAACGCCAAAGGCCATGAAGTGGATGAACATAAAGTTTTCCTGTTTTCTCTTTTAATGTCCATCCGAACTTTCATTATTTCTGGGCATGAACATAAAGTTTAATCTACTTTAACTGATGAAGAATCCACTAACTCTTACTTAGTATATTTAATCAATGCTTTAAAACCCACAACACAATCCCGTATGGTATACAAGCCCATGACAATGCTCTTGCTGATAGAGTCCTTATGTTAACACACCATAAGTTGCATGAACAGCACACAGTTACATATTAATTCGAGTTTGAACTGCGTCAACCGTCCAATCAATGAAAAATCTATCAACTGAATCATTGTCGTGCCAAAGGAAACAAGCTCGGTTCTAGTTAGGAATTCAAGCTTGAGCAACTTGTATGGAGCTTGTCCTAAAAAATATCAAAATATAAATTATACATAGACTGATTTTTTGGACCCCTTGATGAGCTTCTGTGCTATCTAACCTCATATATATATATATATATAGATGCAATTTAATTATAAATCACAGATGCAGGTATATCAATGAAAGGCCAATAGCAACGGTAATTAATGAGAATAACAGCTAGCAGACAAGGCATATTTTGTTGCCTGATCACATGCATTACTTCAAGTATGATTACTATAAATAAGTAGCAACTTACAACAAGATTAGTATCCTTTCTTGCCGAACGATACTCATTTGTATACTTCGAATCATCACTCAAAAGTAGATTAAAGAATATTTCCGCTGAGCAAGGAAATGTGTCCTGAGAAAATAATCAGTTAGATTGTGTTCACAATAAAAATCAAACTTCAGTATGAAAGGAAGGATGCCCACTTTGTGTATCCCAACTAAAACTTCGTCTTTAATGAAAGGTTGAAGCTTTCCAGTCTTGGATACACTATCTTCAGGAGTCTTGAGAGACCTTCTACTACCCCTCACAGAGCTACTATGAGCTCGTAATGCTGATTCAACCATTTCCTGAATGCCAGAAAGGATCCATATTAGAAGTTAGAACACATCGTACTTTTCAGATTAAGGAGCACATTTAGAAGGATAAGAACTTCAGCACATCTGGTAAAAGCTTAAAACCAAGACAAAGGGAAAATTTTAGATTCTGTGAAATAGAGATTTATCAATTGAAACGACTCTCAAATTAGCTTGAGTTTCAAGATAATAGATTATAAGTTCTAAAATTAGAAGCCCACAATAGCCTAAAAAAAAAATAGTTCTCTCCCTATAATAAGAGAACATTAGCATCCAAAGCATTTGAAAGTACAATACAGTGCCAGCAAGCACAATTTCCTTCCCAATCACAGAAACAATAAGCAGGTCCTTCATTTAGACTAATGCTAAAAACAAATTGAAAAATTATAACGACTAATGTTTTTCCAGTCGTTTCAGAGTAATAAGCACTATTAATACAAATCAAGAGTAACCCCTGGCCATGCAAAAGTAGCACAAAGACTGTATCATTGTCCAAAACTAAAACAAGGACATTGAGGGCAAAGACAAACCAGTCCAAGCTGGGAAATACAGCCCTCAATTTATATGAGATCGAATTGTCATTAACACATGATCAGGACCAATGTCCCAGGAAGCACAGCAGTAAACATAATCTTTAAACCACTGGGAAGTGTGTATGTACAAGAGAGGGGGAGAAGAGGGGTGTTTATTCCCTCTAGGTGGGTGGGAGGGTTGGAAAGGGGCTAAGCAAATGATAGAGAACAAAAGACGAGATGAATTTCAATAAAGTAAGAGAACAGACCTTCTTTTCAGCTTCCAACATTGCATGGAAGTTGCTTAATGAGCGCTGTAAAGCTCTCAATGCATGGTTCCTGTTCCAAAACGATGCAAACTTATATCTAACTCTACCTGAAAAGAAAAAATCAACATCACATAGAATCTACCATAACCATTTGGAAACAGAACCTTAATAGAGTGTCACTAGTCAAGCAATTTTGCTAAGGCAAATCCTAAGAAAGCATTCTTCCATCCAATATGCAACTGACAGAATGTCATCTCCCAAAAAGGCAATGTCATTCAAAGGTAGAAACCTTTTTCCTCATAACTAGACATCTATCACTCAAGCATCCCTGCGGATAACTAAAGCTGCTCTCTTCCACAGATAAAATAAATTGTCACATCCAACTGATAAAACAAGGGCACTAATGTAAAAGCCAAGCCTAGAGCATCATCATTTTCACAGCTAATGCACTGTTACAACATTGAGACATATGACTGCTGGATAAATGTCTCTCTTCATTACTTTAGGAAAATAAACTGAGTAAAAGCAAAAATTTGACATGCAGTCTCTCACATAGTATTATATGCTTAACAGTGAGTAATTTCTTTAGAGCCCACCTGAAACTAAGTTTAAACGGACTTTGACAAACCAAATCCCCAAAACAGGTATAGATCTAAATAATACCTAAACTGGGAAAGATTAAAGAGTATTAGACTTGATTGCACTTTTTAAAAGTTTTAGGATATAATTGCACTTTTGTAATGAATTTTAGGACTTTTAGTGTGCTTCTTACAAGACTTAAATTAACCACTTAATTAACCAGTGCATCTCACAGGTTTCACAACTAGTTCCCTAGACAATTGGATCTCTTAAGACTTACCATCAGGACTTCCCAAAGGAGGTACACCATGTCCACCCGCACCCATGCGGAGAATAATCGTTATAGCAGGGTTGATAAATGCATGCTGGCTCCTTTTTATCTGAATCAACCGAATTTTTTAGGCATACAAGCATCTCTAATCATTCAATACCAATCATGATATAAATGGAAAGAACATACCTCGTCAATATCTTGAAATGGTATAACCACCTGCATTGAAAACAAAGCAAGAGTTGGAGACTTGGTAAGGACAATGCAATAGAAAACCACAAATAAATTGGCAAATAAATTGATTTATATGAGATAAAACCACAAACTAGAGCAAGCCAACAAGTCTGGTAAGGCAGTCAGATTTTCAGATGATAATTTGCTAAAAGAATACTTCTCAACTTTCATTTCGGACCAACCTCGCAAAGTACTTTCCCTCCTTCTCTTGTGCCCACTCAAAAAAAAAAAAAACACCATGCTATCACAACACAATGAAGATAAAATGGTAAAATGGAGTCAAACCACCATAAATCAAACCTGACCCACTTTCCCATGAGGAAGTAGAACAGCACATGAGAAATAACTACTTTGAAAATATCTTTCCATGCAAGAAAAATCAAATTCTCAAATAAAAACATGAAATAAAAAACTTACCTTC
Organism: Melaleuca quinquenervia; assembly: GCA_030064385.1. Taxonomy (NCBI): domain Eukaryota; kingdom Viridiplantae; phylum Streptophyta; class Magnoliopsida; order Myrtales; family Myrtaceae; genus Melaleuca; species Melaleuca quinquenervia. The sequence continues at coordinate 15,416,443 of CM057718.1, forward strand.
ATTTGCTTTGAAAAGACATTAGAGTGAAAGCAAATGTGCCATGCTGAAACATACATTCGACCATGATATAAGAATGATCTCTCAAGGGCGCATGAATAACTATGGTCAGCAACCTGAAAGAAACAAAGCATAAGTCCTCCAGCTGGAATTAACTGACAAGTATTTACAGAAAATCAGATTAAAGACAAAAACATACACTGTTCAAAGTTCAAACCAAATAAGAAACAAACATTGATGAAAACCTCTTACACTCACCTCATCTGGAAGGAGACTAAATATTGTTTGCAAGGGCCCAGGCTTCTGGTGAACCACTGTTGGTCCTTGCTTATCTAGGGATTTTCTCCTACGAGCAGCAGTTCCAGAATATCCATTTATGGCCCTGAGATAGAAAGACCAGTGAACAAGCCAAAAAAGAAAAAAAAAATAGAAGAAGGGTTCCATGAAACCTTATCCAACCAAAAGCAATTAGCAACATGAATTGCTTGAGAAAAATGCAACAGCCAACTTTTTAGAATAAAGTCGTTGATAAGTTAGAACAAAGGTCAGTTCATCACATTTTAGTTTGCAAAACCAATTGAGTACCAATTCATGTAAGACAATTACTGCATAACAAGAATAATACAGCTTGAAGTGCCAATCTGCCCCTACCATGTGTTCATACACTCTTCAAAGTTCATTTGATTTTCATTGCCATATAGTACAGCCTTTTGCATCCACAGATAAAATCAATTAAAAATTTAGCATGCTTAAAGAAGCTAATTAAAGATAAGCCGCAACCAATTTGCATGTCCTTGCGTACATAAGATATGTAATTTTGCAAAGTTTCACTATGACAATTAACAATTGTGCTCCCTTTTGTTTGATTTAACAAAATGCCATGAAAGAGATTAATCCTTAAAATTATGGATCCGTTTATGACAACTCTTAATGGCTACGTTTCATGTATAGAAAGCCAAAAAAAGAACATTGCACAGTGCCAACATCCAGATCGAACCCCCAACCCAAGGGCCAAAAACTCCAAAATCCTCATCTAGTTAGATAACAAATCGTAACTGTAGCAAATTTGCTATCATCAAAGGTTCATGCGCACCATTCGCCATCCATTTCATGTTTACAGCACGCTGTTCTATCCAATTCTATGTCTCACAAAGATGGTCGCACTTTTTGCAGATCGAGTGGATGCTAATGCTAAGCAATTTTTAAAAAACTGATGGGATGTACCACGGTAAAACTTGAAAATCCCTGGAGCATGAAATTTTGGCACTCTGGTTTCCTTTTAATGAAATGGTAACATTTTCCTTTGTTCTCAAGTGACAATCTCTCCATCTCCACTCCTTTCTTTACCTTCTTCTCAAAAACATTGTAAGAAAATTCTCTTGACCTCCACTTTCCTTTCAACCATTTTCACTTACTTCAACTTTCTTCATTTCAAGCAAGCACAGAATAACAATCAATCCATCTTTACCAAAAAAAAAAAAAATCAATCTGAATAAAAATCGAATTTAAAAAGATTTCTCATTTCTGTTTCACATACGGAGATAACCTCAGTCATATAAGTCATATACATATAACAAGAAATGCGCATAATCTAAACATGGGAAATTATAAAGTCAATAGAGACAATGCTACCTTGTCAAATTTACAGGTAACTTTGTTGTTTTAATATGAAGACAAACCTGACAAGTAAATACGGCATAGTCATGAAAAGTGCATTCACAATATATTTAGAATCAGCAACCTAGTTTTACAAACATGAATTACCTGGCCTGATGGGCTATCTAGAGTATACCACACAGCGCCAGTTTGACCTTCACTTTCAACTGGAACAGTCACTGAACCAAGAACAGCACTTTTCCAAATTATATCCCAATCATATATGGTCACATTAATCTGCCAGGCATATAGAGCAAAGTTATTGTTCTTGTTTATCAAAAAGGAAGGCACTAATGCCAGAACAAAGTATCAATATAAAAACTTTCAGCTGTTCAAAAATTAATATCAAACATAACATTATCTCAGAAGAATAAAGGTTATTCCAGCCATAAATAAACCAAAGAAGCCAAGATTGCTTCTGCACTTCACTAAGATATACATACTAGAAAGTGACCCATGCATGCTACTAATATAAGAAACATTTACATAAAAATGGAAGTGTCAGTGTCACTTATCTTAAGAGAAAATAGTAAGAAAGAAATTGTCAAAGTGATTGATTGCATAGGCTGAGTGTTTGAATCATCACATTCATCATTTAAACCTACAAGTTCATGTATTTTATTTTGTGATACCCTATGTTCTATAATCTCAAAATTTCACAATCCTCATGATAATCTCGATTAGGAAAGAACTTCTGAGGTACTTTCCTCACTACAGAAGCCTCTATCAGCCAGTCTGTTTGTAACCAAACTTCATGTGGCGTGTGAGAAAATTAGAGACAATTTCATTTGCTAAAGACTCAATTTTGAGACGATTTCTAAAGTTTTGCCACCATTCCTAATACAATGAGAGAGTGCCCTAAAACCAAACTTGTGTAGAATATATTGCAGATGTCATCATTAAAAATTTCCAATACCTTTGGCATTCTTTGCATATCTCAATCAACATTATCTAAGTTCTTCAAGATAATTATAATAAGTTTGGTGCATTGTCCTCAATTTTCCAATTTGTGCTTTTCGAACCCTAATTATGGTTTAAAACACTTCCACATTTTAAATCTTCCTTTAATTCTTACCACAGTTTGAAAGACAGATAAAACATTTTGTTGTCTTCTTGCCTTCAGAAAATCTTTCTAATTTTTTTAACAAAATTGAAACCAGAAAAGGCAATCAAATGTGCTTCCTAATCAATTTTACTGAAACCAAAAAGAGCAAACTGTAGATTTACTAAGTAAACAAACACACCCTAAGGCTCCCATCTGAAAATCTTTACTTTCAAGCTACCCATTGAGATATAATCGAAAGGTATTTAGGCCCATTGAGCACGAAATGAAGCTTTTGAAAAAGCAGTTTCCTAACAGGACATTGAGGCACATTTTAATGGTCTGAATCCCAGCACTGCCTATTGCAGTGCCATAGTGTCCCCTACCTCCTACTGTTCATTTGATGTGTTCACGTCGACATATGCTCAAACATAAGGGCAAGTGTTAACGAGATGAGATTGGTGTTCGTTATATGTGGCCTACAAACGTTTATGCTAATAGAAAAAACACTTCCTAACATGATATCAAAGTAAAGATAAACTATCGTTCCCAAGATTCCCTGTTAGTGTTATTATTCCCCATGCAAGTCATCTTTCTGATGTGCTTAATTTCGTATCTTGTATTTCAAGTATAGAGTCTGCCTCCACAGGAGGTGAAGTGCTATTGAATATGCTCCATTTCCTTTTAACAAGTGAAATTCACTAAAGGAACCCAAGGAGTGCCAATGCAGTTACTAAGAAATCCACAATGTAACTCAAATAATTCAAAAGATAGGCTTCTAACGGTTGAAGCTTGGAGAAAACAGTTCCTAACACTAATCTTCAATTAGAGTGGACAACATCCTATGTTGTATATTTCTAGTCCTTTTTAATGAAGTCGAGAAATTGTAAGGGCTACCAGCCCTTTAAAAAAAGAGCTTAAAAGCAAAAAAAAAATCTCATTTACAAGATAAGGAATTCATAATGTCAATCGAAGCATTTATGAACCATTTCCTAACAGCTTTAGTTTTTGCAGAAAATAGTTTCCCAATGCTATGTAAAGTGGCCAACGTCCACGGTTATTTTCTGCTTTTATGATTGACAAAGCTTGTTAAAGCCAATACACAATCTTAATGCTTTAGCTAGCTTCTGAAGGATCACTCAATATAAAGAAGCCACTCTTGGACAACATTTATCCCATAGTTTGCACTTCTACATTGCTGCCGCCCTTTTTTGTAAAAACCATAAAGAAAACTAGCCAAACTGATATATTACCCTGACTAGATGAAGGTGAACTGGGCACATACAAGACGGACATATGTTTGCCAATCCATAATTAGCTAGAGAGGTAACATGTGAAGTGGCAGAAACCTTTATTTAGCAAAAGAACTTCCAATGGTCAACTTAAAAATACAATAACTCCACATCATGAATTAAGGGCAAAAAATAATTTGACCTCTTTAAAGTAGCGAACTGTTTGAAAGAGCAAGTAGAAGTAGGCAAACGTGCCCTTAGTTTAAGTAGTTTCATTTGAACCCCAACTTCAAACCTAAAAATCTTAGAGAATAGAGGAATAAACGAATCAAGCTGCTAGTGAGCTACCAGACTCACACCAGCTTTTTCGACTGAGTCAAGTTCGAGCAGCTTGTGACTCAAACTTCCCTGAGTTCAATCAAGAATGTGTACTGTTCACAATATTTAAGCGACTTTTGCTGAACATCAGGTGTTATCCTTTTGAGCACTTTCTTGATGTCTACTCCAAGGACAAAATCGTCACATGGTACTACTATAACTCTTTTTAAATGAAAATCAGTTGTCACACTCTTTTCATGAACTTTGGTTGTTCTCGATTTATTTAGGGCTTAAGCAAAAGATGATGTATTTATCCTTAAAGGTGAGTCACAGTACAACGCAATTAAAAAACTATGGACAAAGATATAAGAAATGTATAGCCAGACAAGCCTCTTTTTGAAGCAATTTCACGTCAATATAAACTTACCATAGCATATAGAGTGTTATTACCTCTCATCTTAAGTCCCTATAACTTCTGAGCATAAGGCACATCAAATAATTAGTTACCTCAACAGGAAGCTCATCTACAGAAAAGTTGAACTCCTCTCCCCACATGGGGTTCCTAGAACCAGGCACCATTGAGCTGCAGTGCGAAGTAATTATTAATCAGAAAACTGAGTTGAAAATTCATTCTCAGGAAAAAATAGAGAATCATTATAAAAGTATATTACAGTGCGACCTTCTAACCCCATGAATACATAAGAAACAAGCACCTCTTCTCATAAATATGCCTTCCTCAAATTAGGGGCCGTGGATGGAAAAGTGAATTTTGCCATTCAATTGTCGCAAGAGATAAGTTGGGAGACATATTCCTATAGTGGAGGCACATAAATTTGTGTGTAGAAAGAGAAGGAGTAAATTAATTGTCTAATAGAAGGGTGCATCAAGTAATCCCCATATTTTATCTCACATAAATAGATAATATGACCAATTTGCCTTTCATTATTAGTCACACTCAATCACATGGTCTGATATGTGAAAAAAGTTTGGTGGAGTCGTCGCCATTGATACGTGATCAGCAGCCACTGCAATACCACGACCACCAGTGCAACTTGCACGCATTGTCTCTTTTAGTTTGCCAGGTACTTCTGAAAAACGCAAGTTTGACTCATCTGTTTGGCCAAATCAGTCAACTAATGTACCCTTAGCAGCATCAGTTTGCATCGAGGAAAGACCACCATCAGGATGGGTTGACAAGTCTGATGGAAAAAAGTATAGGTATTGTGTATAAAAGTCATCTAATTTTCCGGTTACAATTAAGTGAGTTTCATCATCATTTCTGCAATACAGATTCTCAAACCTTAGACAATCTATGAGGACACTGGAGATTCATCTGCTCAACAACTGCAAAGAACAAATCAAATAACCTGAATCGCTTTTCTGTACCACAGGTTATGATAGCATAGGGATCTGAAGTGCCGTTCAGATTTGCACCAATAAGATTTTTAGCAGCTAACAATTCCACCTGAAAAGGAACATAACCACAAACTACCTTATTATGGGAAAAGGCCTTTCTAAACTCCAAAAGAGTAAATGATAATGTACAATTCTTTCTGCGCACAAGGTTTCTGAAATGCACATGTAAAAGATAAATAATACCTTAATTACATAGGCAGAATTGCTTTGAGAATCTCCCTTTGAATGAGCCATCTACAAAATAAGTGCAGAACTGCATGTCAAGCAAGTGGAAAATTACTAAAAGAAGGGTTGAATACTCAGCAAGAAGCCTAAAGCAAAAGCAGAAAAAGTGTAAAAGACGATGACAATTGCTCCGAAACTTGTAAGACAACTATCCCTTTCTCTTTTAAGCATTCCACTTATACATATTTATAGTAGACCACCAATAACCTGAAACATCGCAACAGAATTGCTATAATCATTATTAGATACATTCTTAAATGTTGTATCAGCCACTCCTAGATATATGTTGTTGCGGACGAATAACCCTAAATAATTACCACGATATATAAAATCTCTTTGATTATCTACGGAGGTAGATAATCAAGAGAAAAAATGACGCCTGATAGTAAGCAGGATCTTCATTTACCTAATCTTTTTTTTTATTGGTAATGTACATTTACCTAATCTTTGTTGTTCTCTAACTTGATAAAATGTGAGTATTTTGTTTCCCATGGTTCACATTACCAAAATACAAGAAACGGGAAAACTTTAAAAACATCTGCAGTCCTGCCATTTAGCAACTTTCAGCCCATTCAATCTAGCGTTTGAGATCCTCTGTTCTACTTCCATGCCATAGGGAGCTCTGAAACAGTAGAATTGAGCAGATTAAATACGGTCACAGAAGTGGCACCTACATTTGCAGGCCGAATGTTCTCAGTTTCAAAAATTCCAACATTTATCTCCACTCACTTTCAATAGCCACCAAGGATAACAATGGCAATAAAGGAAGATGCCGCAAGTCCACCATAAAGGCGGAATCAGAAAGTACAGACTAACCTTCCATTATTACCGTTTGGCACCGAAAAGCGAGCTTGTCCGAGAAACTTTTACCAAAGGTCCAAAAAAGACAACTTTACACTGAAGCATTTCCGATAGACAAACAAAACTCATCCCCCGATTCCAAAGATGACGACAACCAAAGAGAATTACTAATACTGACATGGGCGCCTCATGGAACACAAATTCGAGCTCGATCGTGACAATGACCAGACAATTAGCAACTCCAAACATCAAATTAAGAGAAAACATAGAGCGAGAGGGACAGAGAGATAAAACGTCATCGAAATCATCGCACCTTGCCATTGTCATCACCAGAAGCGCCTGAATTCTCGACGAGCGAGCCATCCGAGTCGGGACCGCCGTTCCCGGGGGCCCCGCCCGTGAAGAACCAGTACGCCAGCGTCACGAACACCGAAGTGGCCACCGTGACCTGGACCTCCCACCATGAGGGTATCAAAATCTCCAGAATCACAGTCTCCATCCCCATGATCCCCGCGACAGCAACAACAGCTCCAAATAAAGAAACCGTGAGCACATCCACAGAACTACTTCCGCATCTTCACCGTCGCAATTTCCCTGAAGCAATCAAGAAGGAAGACCAATCGACAGTTCGTTTCAGGGGTTTGGTTAACGGCGGTCAAACCAAGCGATCGCGGACATGGCAGCATTTCAAAGACAGGAGAGAGAGAGAGAGAGAGAGGGAGAGAGCGCAAAGAGTCAAAATTGGAGGGGGAGAGAGAGAGGGAGAGAGAGAGAAAGCATGACCGGCGAGGAGATTACGGAAAGCGACGGCGAGGACTTTTATGACCGATTTGCCCCTGCTCATGCCCGGCGAATATCCCCCGCGCGTCGTGCGCCTCCCGCGTCGGTGACGAGGGCAGATCGGGAAAGACGAAATTCACATCCCACCGGATAAGTTCGCGGATTGTAACGGCAACCGATCGATCGAGCACCAAAGACTCTTTTTCCCCCGCGGCTTTGATCCAATGCGCGATTTATCGTCACGGCGAGTCTTTAATACTCAATTGCAATACTCCAAGAATGCTTCCGTCCGTACTAATTTTATGATAATGATTCAATTAATTGACTGATACAATGTCTTATGTAAACCTTGATTTTATTTTAACCATCGACCCTTTTTCTAACCATTATTTTCGAGCTACCCTGCCGGCATCCCAGATTGCTAGAAAAGTCTCTTTTTATTATTATTAGTGCAATTACGTAATTCCTTGCGTACTCACAAAAAGAAAATACAAACATTGGTATTACGTAATGTGATATGACACTCATGTATATATAAATCATGGCGTGTCGTGATGACAGCTTAACGATAATGACTATGTAATGTGTTAGCCACATCTAAAGGCGGCCATATTTAATTGTCATACGTGACACGATTAATACCTTTTAGCGCTACATCTAGAGGTAGGGATCCTATGGAATGCCTCTATGAGCATGAGCATTTATTAGTACCTCTACTGAATTAAAGATAGGTGCTAGTTCCCAAAATTGGTAAATTGACTTGGTTTATTCGAATCTCTTTAATTTATAAAAGGGTTAATATCATCAAAACAATTTCTTTTATTTTCCTTCCAACGCCAAACTAATATTATTATCTTTTTACATGTATAGGCTAGATAAAACGAATGCATTTTTTCGATACATTCCAAAGCAAATTAAGAGGGTCTCCGAAGAGGCCATTTGGGTTTTCAACATTACCACAAAAAAGGACTTTTTTTTAAAGAATTCAACTAGAAATTTAAGTTTGAAGAAGATTTTATAAATATAAGCTCCGTTTATTTCACGGAAAATAACTTTTAGGAAAATATTTTTCAATTTTTCTGTTGTTTGTTTCATAGAAAACAAAACAATCAAGAAAAAAATATTTTCTATCGATGGACAAATACCTTCGAAAGTGAGGAAAATATTTTTTGATTTTTAAAAAATGAAAAATATTTTCATTTTTCTTTGTTTATTTTTAAATATCGTGGCATCTAATAGCGTGTTTTAATGTCCCCCAAGGTTGATGAGCCGATAGCCTCCAAAGGCAAGCTCGAGGCTGGCCTTGGATTGGTGAGTTCGTGACTTATAGTGGCAAATTGAGAGTTCATTGGGGCCTAATGAGACTTGTGGCTTACGATCAACCGATGTAAAACAAAAAAAAAAAAAATTAATTTTTAAGGCTCTGTTCATTTCACGAATAATATAACATTTAAGAAATCATTTTTCTGAAAAATGATAATATTTTTTTGTGTTTATTTGTTAAAGGCCGGCGGCTTGCTGGCTTTAAAAAAGGTCAAGGTGCGGTGTTAGAGGCCGTGATATTTAAATATAAATAAAGAAAACGGAAAATATTTTCCACTTTCAAAAAAGAAGAATACATTCTCCCCACTTTTGAAAGAGTTTTTTTTATTGGTGAAAAATATTTTTCGTGACTATTTTATTTTTCATGAACGAACGCTTGAAAATTCAAAATTTATTTTCCTTGAATTTATTTTCCGTAAAACGAACGGAGCTTAAATTTAAAACATCTCGATAAGCTTTCTAGGCCAGCCAGTGTATCATGTATTTTGATTATTTCATCATAGACAACCAATCCATATAATCAACATTAAAAATATTTATTTAATTACCAATTTTCTTTCTTCTTCATATCATTATTTGTGGAATTGCTAGCGATGAACTTTCATCCTTCCTTCCTATAAAAAGGGACCATAGATAAATGAGCATATGAGTAAGTTCATTCTGAGAACTGTCGAAAACGAAAAACTTGTCTTGATTAGTTCGCCCCTAACCAAGTTAAATATCTTGTTTTCTTCATAGGTTCAGTCTTGAATAAGTCTGACATACTATCCTCAAGCAAAGAGAACTCTATTCATGCTTAAAATAATCCACAATATCGTACCCTTAACAAAATGAAATGATAAAAAAAAGTCCTTGCTAGTTCTAAGTCAATAGGTCGGTTGTTGGTCACAAAAATTAAGAACGGACCCTTACATTGTGGGTTTCAGGTTTCAAATCTAGAACTACCCCATTTCGAAACTCATCAACCCAACTAAATATCGGTGTAAGTCATTATTACTTATCTGTAAATTGAAATATTATTCTACAAAGCAGTAAGAACTTTTCAATTTTGAGAAGTATTGACCTTTTTTTTCCAAATATTTTTCACCAATTAGTATATATTTTTGCCAAATGCAAATGCATAAATTAACAATTCAATTCCATCTCTCATGTGTTTCAATATCAAATTTCAATCGCTTCTATCTTACGATAACTTTCCTAAAAAATTCTTAATCATGACTTGTCTATCTTTCCACATATACAATTTCATTGAATTATGTAGCTTTACCAGAAACTTATTTTCATAAAATTTACAATGCAAAGTGATTTTGGTTAATCTTCTTGTTCCCGGTTTAGTACGAACGTGCGCATATTTGCTAGTCCATTTAGCATAAAAAAATATATAGTTGAATAACATATTGATAGGTGGCTCTCGCTCTATGTATTTTATCGCTAACACTATTAGAAGAGCCTCTGTAAACAACTTCAAGAGGATAATTATTTTAAAAAATCTTAAATTTATTCTATCCCTGCTAATTCAATCATAAAATATTTCGATTAAGCTAATTTGATCTTAAAATTTTTTGATGACTTGTCAATTTAGTCCTAAGGATTTTAGTCATAATTTTTTTTTTAAGTTTTGCCAATTTAATCCTAAACCTATTATTTTGATAATTGACTAAAAGGACCAAATCAACAAACTGTCAAAACGTTAAGAATTAAATCGGCAAACTGTCAAAAAATTATGACTAAATTGATACATTGGATATATTCAGGGCCTAATTGGTCGATGTATAATAAATTTAAGATTTTTAGATAAATTTTCCCAACTTCAAGCGATAAGAGCCTACTCCAATACATTACGAGTTATGTAGACTTTAGGGAATTAACACCTAATTCACCTACTTTATTCAACACGTGTCAATTTCGCTAGACTAGATGATTTTATTGGCTTTAAGCCTTTACCCCCAACTAAATGCTTTGCTGTTAAAATTTGGCCACAGCATAATATAGTTTAATGAGGCCAAATTACAACAAAAAGGGCATAAATCAGTGAATCAATCACAAAATTTATATATATTGAACGAGACAGGAACATCGAAAGCCCTTCCTAATCCATGCCATGCCAACCACCAAAATTAAGGCTTGAAAGGCTGCCTTCATCAATCTTTCCCTAGCCTTAACTTAGTCATTAATCTCGGAACTCTTCGACAAATACTTTTTTGCTATTTTTTTCTTACTTTCTTTTGTAGGGATATAAATAAACAGTCTTATGAAACATTGAGTGGCATGGATAAATCGAATTCAAACATTTAATCTGTAAAAATCGACTTTTATCTAAAAATAATTGACATGCAATCAATGTGATTTAAGTAGCTGTGGTTGAAAAAAGAAGAAGAAGAATAAGGAAGAAATAAAGAAGAAAATGTACAAATAGGAAAAGGGAAGTGAAAATATGTTTTGGGTATAGACCAATAGGAAGGCACCACCTGTCGAGGAGCAATAGAAAGGTGGCACGTACCAAAAGAAAAGCGGGAAGGTGTTTTCTTAGGTTTATAACGTTTAACTTCCTCTCGTCTCCCCACCGCCTCCTCCTCCTCCCCCATCAGCCGCCGAAACTCCTGGCCGTCAGCAGTGCCTGTTCAGGTCAGCTTGCCCGCGTACTTCTCCAAGTAAAATTTTTGAAATGCTCCCTTGTTCGCTTCGTCCCTGAGCTCAATCTCGGTTGACGTCTGCATGCTGTTAATTCCCCTTAGTGCGGCTGGTTATGGAAGTCAGTCCTCCTAGTGTCTTTCGTTAGTTGCCCAGGCTTGATATGTTGTTGAACGAATGAAGTGAACATGCTGATGAACATTCTTGGTTCTCTTTTTTTTATTATTTCGTTTGGGTAATTTGCTGTGGCATGAGTTCGTCGAGTACATCGAATGTGCATTTGTTGACACATGGTAGTTACATCCGCAAGGAAGGGGACTTTGGTTATATGAGTTCATAGTTTCAAAATGGCTTCTTTTCCAGCTTAGCCTGTCTTACAAATTACTTTGGAACTTCGGGTGTATATGTATTATGTATGTATATTGCTCCCTTTTTGTTGCATGATTTGAATGTGAATATCAGGTATACTGAAACTGGTTTAGAAAGTCAGGCACATAAAATGACTTGGCAAAATGTTGTTGGCCAAATAAATTTCGCAAATGAATCTTAGTACACATATGCGCTTTGACATTTTATACTTTGGTTCAGGCTCCTGGAGGGGAAAATGTCCAGAGGTTGCTCGATTTGAATTTAATATAATAGTTTGCAAAACCATGGAATGGCTTATTCTCAACTAGACATGGATCCAAATTGTAGCCAGAAGTTTGCATCAGAAACCTTGCCCAGCAAAAGTACTGCAGAAGCCTCTTGCAGCGGGAGTCTAAGTTGCATTTGGGATAGTGACAAGAGGGCAACATCTCGTTGATGGGGTCTGATTTAACTACAGATATGCCCAGAAGTGCAGAGGATGCTGAAGTTGATGTTACTGAATTTACCAATTCTGGTAACAAGGAATTGGCTAATGCTCATGATCCTGATGCAACTGAATATTCTAGTTCCTTTGGTGGCACTCTATCTGATTCCGAGTATTATTCTGGGATGAGTGAAGCTGAAGTAGATTCACAATTCTGCAAGGAAAGTGATTTTCCATCTGCACTTGATGCATTTGATAGTATTTTTCAAATAAGGTGCACATCTTCAGCCTTGTGCTCTTTTACATCTAGCATACTCTGATAGATTTTATGATGAAACTTTTTACCAGATTCCAATCGACAACAGGCAGTAACAGAATGTTGTAGATTGTTAAGAGGGTTGAAAAATGGGAATTCTCGACCGGTAGATGGAAAACTTTAGTGAGGTCCATCTTGATTATTTGAATCTCTGCTTAATGTATTGATGCAAATTGCATCACTTGAAGGCAATTAGGGATGGGCAAGTTCTTAATTGTGAGTGACAAAATCTTGCCTCTCTTGAAGTTCCTTTGCTTATCTAATTGATCTGTGGTGCTTGGTCTATCATCTGTAGTGATGTACTCAAAACAATTTCTTGGTTTGACAGTTCAAGTGTTGTCCCCTTGATCTTCACATAAGAAAATTTATTAAAAGGACTGCTTCTGGACCTTTTTCTTAAAGGTTTAGCATAGTGTTTATAACAGACAGGGACATCGAGTTGTGCCAACCTTATGTCTTAGAGATGTTAAAAGTCTAGAGAACATGTCTATCATAAGCCTCTTGCTGATGTTGCTGGAGTTACTGGGAGACTTCATAACTGTGACATATAGGTCCTGTTCCCGATGCTGGTGTTTAAACGGCTTTGATATGCTGATGATGACTATTAGAGCTTCTAATAGTGATGAATTTCCCATCAAATCTTAAACCATTCTAAAAAACCACTATCAAGTTCTTCCAATCAACATTATATTGCCTAGATGACAGCCTTAGAGATTCCCCATAGAGGAAATAGGATAGGGAACCATCAAAACGACCCGATTGCACTTGTTAAAAAAGGTTTATTGCTTCACTGCATCAATTAAAAGGTCTAAGATTTGATTGCATTCTTTCCATAAGGTTTTGGACTTTTGCTGTAGTTTTCCTTATTTTATGCGCATGTAATTATCTGTGCAAAAAGCTTCCATTAGTAAGTCCAATATTTTGTGTCTATCATCCACTCCTCATTTGTAAAGGCTTTCTGCTAGAATGGTTCAAAGATTTTATGCGCATTCCTTGAATAATGAGTACATTCTTTTAATTTCCACGTTCTTGAGTTGCATAAACACATTCTTCATGTGTGAATCGTTTCTGTGAGAACTAATCAACAGAATAGCATAATATGGTATTCCACCATTCAGGAAGAAGAAGTTGACAGATCACTGGAAGACTTTCATACGTCCTCTGATGTGGCGGTGCAAATGGACAGAACTGAGAATAAAGGAAATTGAGTCACAAGCACGTAAATATGCTAAGGAACTTGCAGCATATGAACAAAACAAACATTTGGCATCAGATCAATGCCCAGATCCAGTAGAAGAATTTGGGTCGAAGTCCCTGCCATTTTCTGGTCACTGCTATAAGAAAAAGATCATGAAGAGGAGGAAAAGAAAGAAGATTGAAGACACCACAGACATAGCATTGTATATGTCGCATCATAACCTTTTCTCTTATCTTGGTAAAAGTTCCTTATTTATAAACGCAGCGCCTTCATCTGGTGTCTTGTTTTTCAAATAGTTGATGCATGACACTATCATATGCTCATTGCAGAAAATAAGAGGTCGGATCAGGATGGAACTTTTATTGCTGATGACTTTTCTAATACAGGTATTATTTGCTGCATCCTGATTACTCTATGTGTTTGTTCTATTTGAAATTGCATTGAGTTCAGATAGTTTCTTCTATTGACAAAGTGGCCATACTTAGGGTGGGGGTGTGGCATAACCTCTTTTCGTTTATTGTTAGGAGCATCTTTTTGTCTTCTTGGGTGGCAGATGGCCATGGTATCGGAAGATATCGTCTTTGATCATTTAAATTACTTTGATTGCTGCTCCTTCTGATGGAAAGGATAATCTGTTAATCCATAAATTCTCTATGGAGTTCCTAAGCATAAAGACTGCAGCAAAAGAGGTAGCCAGAGAAATACTGCAGCAGTAGACATTTTATTATTTAGATGACTTTAGGTGACTGCAGAAAGCAAAATTTTCAAATTGCTCAGAAAATTTTATTGTCTAAAAAATATAATGCACTTGCTTCCTACTCTGGTAATCTATACAGTCTGAGAAGGAGTGTGCATAGTAATGTATTTACTGCTTCTTCTGGTAATGTCTACTCTCACAAGTCACAGCCTTATTCAAATTTAGCATTCCTCTGGTTCTTGCTACCGATATTATGCAGGGTTGCTCTGCTTGCCATTCTTAGTAGCGAATAGCACTTCTACCACCTCAATATCCTACCAATGTTATACTTTGCAAGGATAATTTCAATAAACAATGACGGAACCATGGAGAGACCCTCTTTTTCCTTATTCACTTGTCTCTTGGTGCTTTGAGATGAGGTGGTTTTTTCCGGTGGGGTGGGGAGGGGGTTGGGAGGGGAATAAGCAGCTTAACTCTCAGAAGAATCAGGAGGATTATAGAAAAATAACAGCTTTGTTATATATTATGCTGTCATATCTAATACATGCATCTCAAATGGCCAACTAAGTTGTATGGTTCCTTCTCCAGTTTGGCTGTCAATTGCTATTTTCTTGTGACTTCTACTTCATCAAATTCCATGGGACCATGAATAAGAAGTCTTTCCTTTAATTGGTCTTGTGGCAGTGTTTTCAGACAAGAACAGGATTGCCAACAGCGAATTTGGACATAGCGAAAGCCAAGCATCATTTGAGTTTAAAGATGGTGATATTTACTTGGAGCAGTTACTCCAGAAGATTGAAACTGTGCATTCTAGAGTGCATAAACTGAAAGGCCTGCTTGATGTGGTGATTACACAGAATGCTGCTAAGTTCTCTTCTTCCGAGAACTTGAGCCTGCTTGCACCTTTTGAAGCACAGACTAGTTGTGCTCCGAGTCCTACATTTTCTGCTGGCTATGGAGAAGTGAAATCAGTTGGAGGTGTGTACTCAGCTCAATACATAACGGAGTGTGACATGGGAGATCTTGTTCTTCCTGAAAGTGTGGTTTCAAGTTATGGGAATGCAGTTCCTGTTCCTGATGTAATTGAAAGCACTGTAGGATTATTATCTGCTACCAATGTTACCATCCAACGGCCGCTGGTCAGAGATACAAGTGAAGATGTAAGCTTTCAGTGGCGAACTTACTTGAGAGGCTTAAGCGCATATCTAGTCCCTCATATTTTTTATTCATATGCAGACGAACATAGTTCTTATGTATAAAGAAAAATAACATAGATGGTTCATGATTTTGACTCATTGTGCAACGTAGTCCCTAAACTTTATTCCAAAGTGGACCTTGGAATTTTGAAACATGTTCAATTTAATTCTTGAATTATATGAAAATATTCAATATTGTCTTTAAACTTAAATTAATGGAAGGACATTAATATTTTCATATAGTTTAGGGACTAAATTGAAAATGTATCAAAAGTTCAGAAATTATATTAAACAAATAAAAAATTCAGGAACCGTATTGAATATTGAGATAAAGTTGAAAGATCATATTGAATAAATTAAAAGTTCAGGAGTTTAGAGACTGCATTGCATATTGAGTCAAAGGGATCATTTTTTTTTTGTTATTCCTATATAAAAGCTCTAAGCTTGCCCTTTGTTTTGACCTAGGATTTCCTAGATAATTTTTTTAAGCGAAATTTATATCTGTCCTTTATTTTCAAATTATGTTGGTCAATTTACTAGATTGGTGGAGTTTGGGTTCTCTAATTGAATGGAGGTCGAGAGTTTTATGCCAATAATTATTCTAATTCTCCTAGGAGCCTGGTCCCAGCGAATCTATGTTCTTAGTGTTCTTCCACCAAATAATAGCTTTTGATCTTCTCCATGTTATCTTAGTATGATCCAGGAAATACCGACAGTCCTCATCAGTTACAATATGGAGGACTGCAACGTGATTTTATTGCTTTATTTATTTGCTATTCTCCAATTCAACGTGATTTTATTGCTTTATTTATTTGCTATTCTCCAGTTCGTTGGTTCTATTTCTTAGCATATAAAGGGATTTTTGCAGCTATTTTCAGAAACTCACATACATCTGCAGGAGATGTTCTGTGCAAACATTATTGTTGCTACTTCTATTATTCTTATGTCATCCTTTGTAGTGGATAGTAATGTTTAATCCTTTTAAAGAGATTCATTCCAACTCTTTTGCTATCAATATTTCCTTCTTTGCACTGGACTGGTATTTTGGCTGTCATGTTTATATTATGAAACGTTTTCTCAGGTTCCTGGTTGGCTTATTTGGCTTATTGATCAAGCTAGGGCACCTGACTATGCTTTTATTTTTTGTCTGCAGATTTGTTTTTGACAATGTTTTCTTTTTATCACATAGACCTTCTAGACATTCACTATTTACGCACTTCACGTGTTGTTACAATTAATGACAGAAGGTTCATTGCTCAATTATTTGTATATGATTTCTGTATCTACAGATAGTGGAAAATGTCCTCATACATAATGAGCTGGCTGACGGAGAGAGTCAAATGCTAAAGAGCTCAGAAGTGGAAGCATTAGTGAAGCAACAGGAATTGGATAAAGGTGAACAAGATGAGAGCAATGATCCTTCTCCAGTTCCCGCTTTGAAGCCCAAGCCTGTGGTGAAAGGCGTAGCATCTCAGCAGGAGTCAACACTAAAATCATGTTTAGCCTCAGATATTAGTTTTCCTAAGAACAAGAGGAAGCGAGGGGAACGTAGATCTGGTTCAGGCGGTTGGACCAAGAAGTGCCCAGGTGAGCCAGATAGCCAGTGAAACTTGTAGTATTCCTCTCCAGGCTGATGTGAGCTCAGAGACCTAGGTTAACGCAGGGGGTCCTTTGTTCTAGATCAACAAGTCTTCAGGTCAGGTATCAGGATTAGGCAGGCTGCTGATAACTTATTGGTTGTCGCAGCGTAGGTGTTTTCTTCTCCAGAAAGCTGCAGAAATTTTCTGTTAGACCATGAATCTGAACTAGCAGGAGCTTTCTGAAAATGGACGTTTTCTCTGTTCTGGACTCGACTACTAGATATGTATCTTTTTCAGGAGAGTTAGTCTTATGTGAGAAAAGTTCATGATCATCTCCCTAACTCTCGAAAATGTGTTGTACATATCATATGATCTGCGGTTGGATTAAGATCGTGTGGGATCGTTGATTAGGAATTTATGCTTACATTAGTTAAAATTAGGAGGGAATCTTCTTTCTGAATTTGTTACTTCATTTGTCAAGTGGCAAAGCTAAACGAAGGGTGAGGTAGGACGACGACAAGAAAAATAACAATGAAGCCTCTTTCTCTAAAAATTCTACATGAATTTTTTGGCAGAATTCTGGGTTGCGTCTGGCAGGTGGAAAAATGTTTCGGGCTGGCGAATTTACAGACGTGCTCGTAATTTCGAGTTCTACCTGTTACAGAAAATGAGCAATAAAAAGCTTGTTCTGTAACTTTTTAGCGAAGGACCACCTCTTTTATTAGAATTACTGACTTTATTTGATTGTTTACAAACAATGTTTCATTTATGCTGCGTTTAATAACATTTATGTTTCAGAAATTGGTTTTTTTTTTTGCTATTTCTATTCTCTGCATAAGTTTATTCATAAAAGAAAGCATTTAATAACGGTTATTCGTGAAATAAAAAAAATAAAAGTGCGTTTAGTACAAATTAATTTTCTGATATTTTTTAATTTTTTCCTTCTTCTCCCTCTAGTTAGTGAGGCCAAGGCTAAAGCTAAGGCTCGACCTTGTGGTGACTTGGCAAAGCTTAGCCTTGCCTAGCTGCTGTGAGGTTGGCTTGTCGATCAAGGTTGACCCTTGCCCAACCGCATTGAGGTGGACCTCATCTAGTTGTAGCAGGCCTGAGCTTGGCCGTGCCTCATCGGGCCAACTCCTAGCTAGTAGCTAGTCGGTCGATTGTTGGTCATTACGAAGGCCGGCGATCGGTTAAGAAAGAAGAAGAAAAAGAAAGAAGGAAAAAAGAGAATAAAAAACTAATTTCAAAAAATTGTTCCGGGAAACAAGAAGTAAAAAGATTTTACTTCTAATTTATGTTCCAAATTTAGTCCATGAAATTTGTCTATTTTGGAGAATAGAAAAATAAACTGACATGTATGAACGGATTTATGTTATTTGTCTATTTCCGAAAAAAAAATAAAGAAACAAGAGCGTTACACTAAACGCACCTTTAGTTGTTGATTTTCTTTTGTGCATCTTACCTACATGTTCCAGTTAGCAGCTTTTATACAAAATTATTAACCTTAATTTTAGCAAGTTGCCAACTCTATTTTTTATGAGACTACTAACTAGCTCTAAGTTAGTAATTGTTGTTTTAGTCATATCACTTTCTAGTTACCGGCCCTACCAATTCTATCTAGATCATTTGTCGACTCTTTTCCGCTGAGATTACCATCTAATTTCAGTTCTTTTGGCTACCAACTCGCATCGCACCAGTGACGGATCGAATCCTTTCCTACTTACCCAAATTTTTTTGTGCTAGCAATTTGTAAATTACTGTGCGAAAGAAAAGGAGGGGAAGAAAGAAAATTAAAGACGCATTTTGCCTCGATGTTAAAGCAAGAAAGCAGAGGAAAAGCAGGCTTGAGAGAGGGAAGGAAAAGAGAGAAGAACGAGAAACAATGATGAATAGCTGGGGACGTCGTTCGTCAGCCACTTCCCCCCTAAATTCCGCAAGGATATCCGATTCATGTTTATTGTCATCATCCCCCTTTTCCCATCACCAGAATCGGGTCAGGACTTGGACCAAATGATCTGGTCTCCGATGTGCAAAAGGCAAAAAGAAGACGGGGACATCCCCCAACGTTTCTTTAGACCAGAGAAAAGCATTTAGCTTTCGCACACGACAGTATCTGCGACCGGACCCCGCCACAAGTCTTTTCTTTTTCGCACAAATTAGATCCCTTCCTCCATTTCCTCCTGCCAACCAGATGAAGGGGGCACGAGAAATATGCCCCCGGCACCAACTTCTTTGCAACGCGAATGCTGTATGCAATCCTGACTACCGAAAAGGATGAAGCGATTTCATTCATCTGCAATGGTTTATCAGACACGAGGACTGCCACAGCCGATGCAGGTTGAACCCACTTGGGCTTTGATGCAAAGAAGAAAAGGCCTTAGCGCACTGGCAAACATCGATGACCGGCCTCATGTTCGAGCATCATAGAGGAAGAGAAAATAGCTGGAACACGCGGTTCATTGAGAAAGTGCTAAGGGTGCTTGTCCTATCGAAAGACAGAGTACTTCAGTCAGTATTACTTGAGCATCGCGTGGCAGTTTCCATACTTGAGCAGCGTACCCAGAACATTTCGTTCCCCATGGCAAAGAGAAAGGTAAAGATATGACAAGCGTAGGGGTAGCTACATTCGACAGCAGCGACCAGCAAAGAGAGAAGATCAAACTGACAACGATGCTGCTTTAAAGAAAATGAAATTAAAGATTCTCAGTTGAGGGAGGGGGCATAGAAACATGTCAAGGAAACTTGTTCAGCATTACTCAATTAATCCTCTGCACTCTACGAAAAATGTCTATATATACCGATTGTGAACATTACATTCCCACAACAAGCCGCATTTGCCAAAAGGTCCAATGCTCAATATTATGCTAATCTGACACCAGTCCACAAAGCCTGTCCTAGCAAAGCTAAATCATCCAAGCCAATCCAAAGGACTTTTATCGGTTTGAACCAGCGTGAGAAGATGAACATCTGATTGAAGACCTTCACACCCCAAGCAAAACCCTGCCACGAAAAAGGAGAAATGAAATTAATCGATCAACAAACTAGCTCTTCTAGAAAAAACAACTCATCAAAGCAATATATCAAAAGGCAGACTCCAATGTCCCAAAAATGACCTTTTATAGATATATAAAAACTCAACTATATTGGCACACTTATTCAAAGATATTACCAATCGCATTACTAGCAAACAACCTCTTGGCTTAACAATGAAACTAAGCAGGCCGCATTGTGTATCAAAAGTGAGATAAAGATCAATGAAGCATCTAGCAAAAATTACCGGGCTAGGACAATTTGAGTTCACACAAGACTAGTCAAGAAACAGAAAGAAAAGCTTGACTAAAATGGAATGATCTCTTTTGTGATGTGATTTAGACATTACCCCAAAAATGAAACTTTTGAATCATGTCCACCCCAGAACTTGTTGCGAGACCCCACATATTTCTAATAGACTCTAGCTTCGTGAGATGTTTGCGGACTGATATTGACTTTTGCCGTTTTGCAGTAACATTCACAATAAATTAGGGCTAACTGCAGTACCAGCCAATATTTCACATTGAGAGGAAATAAGACATTGAGGAGCAACTAAGAGGTTGACAAATAGCACCATCTAATTACTTTCGAATTGTTTAACTTTCTCATGAATGTTCTTACCTCGACACAATTGCAAAGTAAAAAAACGTCCCACTATATATTAAATAATCACTCACTTCATCTGCATCATTTAATGATTACACATCTTTGTCTTATTCATGCATAACATGTTCACACATGCCTTTCTTCTAGCATGACATAAGTAAAAGATGAACTAATAATGTGTCGATCCACATCAGTTATAAGATTTTTTGTTGCTTTGTCTCAATGGCCGTAAAAATTCTCCAAAATCTAAAGCACATTATAGTGTTTTAACATATGATGTTAATAAAATGCATGGAATTTTGAATAAGTAAATTTCTTATAAAATTGATTTTAGATAGAAAATCCAGCCCGGAAGATGATAATATAATGTGAAATCTTTGTAATTTTGTTGCTCTGTCTCAATCACCGTAAAAAAATACATCATATTTGCTCCACAACCTATGCGTTTCCCAACCTTGTGTAAATGCACTGACGTCAATCCCTTACTAAGAAAATCCCCTAGCAACAGGACTTTTCCAAGGAAAAAAGTTGAATGTGAATGCTACCTCAACTAGTGATCCTATCCTTAACAGTACATCGAACTAACTAGGCTGACAGAACTTTTTATAAAGTTGTAGTCATGAATTTAGACTGAAGTAAAGTCGGAGAAATACAACGCACTAAGAATCTTAATGATCTAGATAATGAAATGAAAGCACAAATTTTTACAAAGCACAAATTCAAGCAGGCCCATTACGTCATTTACCTTCTATACCAGTAAGTTTCCATACCAAATCTTGGCTGTACATATCCTCTAGCTTTAGGGACTTTTAACCCGAAATAGTACAGGCATTACAGCAGGTCACTACAGCATATCAAAGACTTAAAGAAGAGATTTATTGATTTTCAATATGCACTAACTTGGCACTGCACTAGATAAATGTAAAATCTCAAACTTTCAAGCATCTCACTTATCAATGCTACAACCTGGCAATCTTGAACATAAAAAAGTCTGCCCACTTGAGCTCTAAATTTCTAATGGAACCTGGACTCGAAGAATACGCCAAAATTTCTTCTTGACAAGTATTATCGAAAGAAAAAGCCTGCTCTTAGGCAGCACAGTCAACTTTGCCAAAGTATAACTCTAAAGTATATCATCTTGGGCGCAAGAAGAATAGGAACTACTTCAACTCGATACGGAAGGTAACCATAGTCATGAAATCTATTTTAAAGTTCACCTTAAACAAAACATCAAATCCGTTATTCCTAAAATGAGAGAACTTATTAACAGATGCTCCTAACTCTTGGGACATGAAATTTATATCTGACTGTTGCACTATTCATCAATATAGCACAGGACATCTTACTAGGAGGAACCTAGTCCCCACTTTAATTCCTCTATTGCTAAAACTACTTCGACCAATTGGAATAATGCCCCACTAGATTTGCATGATCAACTCCTTTGAAGGATTGCTATTCCAAGCATGAGATCCTATGAAATGAAACACATTTGACCTACAAAGGCTGAAATTTTAAACTTCGTTGCACATCTTAAAGGTGATCATGTACTGGATTATGTGTGAGCTAAAACACAAAGAGTCTTACCAAAATCACTGTGGTGGTTGCTGAGGTTGAGGGGCATTTGGTGGAGGTGGCATTCCTGGACGTGGAGGCCCGTAAACGGGTACCTGCCCGCCAGGCGGGGGAGGCATTCCTGGGCGTGGCGGGGGCGGCGCAGGCATCCCAGGCCTTGGTGGAGCTGGTGGCCCGCGCATCATTTGAGGTGGCGGCACCATAGGCGGCCTTTGCCCATACTGCTGAGGAGGCACAGGGAACTGTGGAGGAGGCACACCACCTGGCCTGGGTTGGTACTGCCCAGGGGGCACAGGCCCCGGGGGTCCCCGACCCATTTGGGGTGGTCCCTGCCCGGGGAAAGGGGGAGGCATCTGGGCTGGGGGCCGAATAACTGGAGCGGCAGGATACGAGACCGGAGGTGCAGAGAGCTGCGGCATGGGCGGCCGAGAAATCTGCGGCTGCATCATCCCTGGGGCTGGGCCACCAACACCACGGACAGGGCCGGCCAGCCCCGGCTGCGCCTGCACGAGGGGAGCGGCGGGGACACCGCGGCCGGCGGCGCGGCCCATGCCGGGGCCGGCGATGGCGGAGGCCGCGGCGGACTTGGCGCGGGACTCGTCGGGGGGAGGCGGGCCCTCGACGGTCATGGAGATGACCTCCTCGCCGCGGAGGAGGACGAGGCCGAGGGTGCGGCGGTCCTCGCGGTCGGCACTCGACTTGGAGCCCTTGGCCGGGGGAAGCTTGCGGAACTCCTCGCAGTCGCCGAGGACGAGGTTCATGTGGCGGTCGAAGGCCATGAACTTGCCGACGAGCTGGCGACCGTCCTGGATGGTGACGCGCATCCGGTAGTTGATGTACTGGAGCATCTTCGAGCTCTTTGACATCGACATTGCTGGAGGCTCTCCTTGCTCCCTTCCTCTCTCGCTGGATTGATGGATCTAGGGTTTGAGGTTTTAGAGAGGGAGAGAGAGAGAGTGCAGCTTCGAGTAAAGGGAGGTTTTCTAGGGTTTTTCCGAAGAGGGGAGGAGGGAAAAAATGCGAGCGGACGAGGACGGAGAAGGAGTAAAAAACGGTGCGTTTGGCGTGATTTTCTTTGGGCCTGTTTGGGCCCAGTTCGTGGTTTGAGCTGGATCGGGTGTTTCGTATCCGAGCCCGCTCCACTTTCGGATTACGGGTTTTCACCCGGACGCGGGGGGTTTTCGATTCGGGTCGGATGATATTGGTGCAATTTTACTTTTGGCGAAATTACAAGCAACTCCCCCAGAATTTCGCCCTGAATTTTCGGCTGCTGTAGGTCCAGATCCCCTACCTTTAAGTAGGAGATCTTAGTTTTGGAGCCGTCCAATTCAATATCAAACGGCTCCTATTAATATGGGGGAGAGATTTTGTTTTGTTTTTATTTTTTTAAAAGTGAGGCCATCTGATTCAGATCGGACGGCCCAAATCCCCATCAAGGCACCATAAAGACACCTATCCCTAAGGTAAGTGATCTTTATCCATATATTTACCCTCCTGAATTTTCAATTTATAATGGTCATCAACCCTTTTTTTTCATTATCATTTATAATAAACTTGAGTTTTCAAGTGTAAATTTTGTACTTGAATATCCCTCTTTTGCCTTTTATAAGAAATGGAAAAAATGAAGAAAATCGAGAAAAATAAATCAACCAGAGTATTAATATCAAGTATCGATAATACTATTAACCAAACAATTTTCACATTAATGAACCCTTTTAATTATACATATTAAGTAATTTATTTTTATCTTTTTGACCTTTCTTTGTTGAGATATTTTTCCTATTTATCTAATATGTGCTCATTATATTTCCCCAATAATGTCACTCCTCGACCTCCGAACGCGCCATAGACCTCGATTTTTCCTTCCTATCTTTTTCTCGATAATCAGAGTTTGACAACGAAAACAAGCTAAATCATATATTAAATTACATTCCTCTCGTTCACATAAAAATCAAATACAAATCATTACAAGTTAAAATTACAACGCCACTTCTCTCTAAGCTACGATCCATGAACGATATCCCCTTGTCCTCATCCAACTGTTGACCGACTTTATCAACTCGATCACTTTCCGTTGTCCCTTTTCTCCAATGACTCCTCCTATGGGTCCAGGACCACTCTTGAAAATGGTTGGGGTAGTAGGGTGAGATGCCAAGGGCACCTCAGTAAGCAAATCCCCTAGTCCAGAATTAGGTACGCAAATCGCCATAGAGTCATTATTTGTGTCTCACATCTTGATCGTACATAGGACGTAATTCATCCTCACTCTCTCACCTATTATACCCATCAATCGATCGTCTCTCTCTCTCTCTCTCTCTCTCTCTCTCTCTCTCTCTCTCTCTCTCTCTCTCTCTCTCTCTCTCTCTCTCTCTCTCTCTCTCTTCCATACTCTCTCTATTTAGGAGTCTACCAATCTATGTTCTTAGCTGGCTCTAAATCTATTCATTATATAGATCCATACATAGATCCAGATTTAATGAAATAAATCAATAAAGAAATTGATAAATAATTTATCAACAATTAAATAAATTACATAAGTGAATCGGCGATCAAGTAAACTGTCTATTTCACACAATAAGATCGTCAAAGATCGGCTTGAGACCTAATTAGTTTTCTTGGTCTTATTCTATCTCGCAACTCAACCATCATTAAATCCAATCCCATCAGTCTCCCATTGGACTTTAGTGTCCAAAGTGGTATCTCGGACCCCACGACCCCGCATTTACTCCCTCTTGACCCAATGGTCTTCCATTCGATCCATCTCAAACTCAGTAGCCTTGCATTCATCTATTTAGACATACTGACCTCACATTCGATCCATTTAGTCCTATTGGCCTCTCATTCGTTCTATCTCTCTTATTTAATTGTACCTAGTACACAATCACAACCGTCTATTTCATTAATCACATTCACTAAAATTATAAAATTAGTCTAACAATTCTATTAGGGTAATAAACGTACCCTATTAGGAAATAGAAGGTCCACTCACCTCAATTCCCCAGCGATCTGATGGTTAATGGCGGTGAGTCGCGGCGACGCGATCCTTGCACTTCTGATCGTGCCCGAGCTTGATGTGGTTGTCCAATCTCCGATCCGATGCCATAGATGCGTTGTCCAATATCGAGGCAGCGTCGGGACAGCTTTAGCGAACTTTGGCAACCGTTTGGCGCCGGCACCGGCGAAGCTTCGGCGGGCCTCCGACAAGGCTCCCAAATGTAAGCCATGGCCATGGGAGGCTGGACCAGCTCATGGGCGGGGCGGCTGAGGCAAACGGTGGTCCACAGTAGCTCCGGTGAAGCCCACAGACCCGGTTTTGTGGCCAAACGGGTTGGCCGGACCCATTCCGGCGACCCACCGGCAATCTGGGGCTCACTGGCTGTCGGGTACGGCTACTGGGTGGCTTGGGAAGCCCTGGGTGGCCGTGGGTGTCCGGAGAACGGCCTAAGGACGGCGAACGGCAACCTAGGTCAGCCTGGGTCCATTTAGGGCACAAATTGAGTTATAGCTCGATTCTCTAAATCTAGACAAAATCGACCAAATCAAAGGCTTATGGTTCACTCAGCAAACTCCCATGAGTCAATTGGTGTCAATGGTGGTGGCTGGGAGTCGCCGGAACGACGACAATGGCTAGACCAAGCTCTCGGCCCAAACAAGAAGAAACTTGAGGTCCGAAGCTTCCGTTCAGGGGTTGCCGACGGCGCTCCAGACTGAATTGGCAGTGATGTCTAGCTTGTCATGAAGATGGATTCATAAGCTTTCCAACGCCACTAAATCGAGCACCACGGTCACCGAATCCGGGAGAAATCCCGGTCAAAAGGAGAGGAGGTCATGCGGGTGAAAAATAGGGAGGGGTCGAGGTCGATGGGGAAAACGGGCTCGCCGGGGTCAAGTGACCCATTGGCCGGCGAGCATGGTGACTGGGCCCCAAGGACAATTGGAAGCTTTCCCTAGCTATTGGCCGCTTGACGATCGTGAATAAGATCTTCGGCCACACGTCTCAAAACTAATCGACAGAGTGTGCGAGAAAGGGAGAAAGGAGGTGGTATGTGGGCCGATTCACCCGATCGGATCGATTTCTCTCACAATTGGACTGTCTCTCCTCGCAATCATATCAACTTTCTCACAGTCGGACCAAATTTCTCGTATTCTGAATGAATTCTCTAATGGTCAGACCAGTCCACGCGAGAGCCAACCGGTTTTTCTCACAAATCGACCGGTTCTTGCTCGGTCAATCATTAACTGTTGACCGTTGATCAAAAGTCAACTTTTCCCAAATTTTCACTCATTTTGGGGTCACAATACAAATAACCAAGTCTCGGGGGTCTAAAACATGATTTTCAAAAGTTTGGAATCACCCTAAATTAATTCATGTGGTTAAGTTTGGGGAACTCCTCGAGCCTACGAGCCACTAACTTAACTTATAAATTCGTCCAATTTAACCTTAGAAACGGCCCGAAAATGGGGTGTTACAAATAATTGGCTATATTATCAAATTTTTATTATTCAATATTATTATCAATTTTTATTTATTTATTAGTATTATCCAATTATTTTTATCTACATATTCAATATTTTTTTTCATCTTTATAGCTATTAAAGGGTAAAACAAAGATTTTCTTGAAAGATGAGATGAAAAATATCTATTTACTCTTACCCAACGGTGGGTAGATGTATTGGTTGAGAGTTTTTTACTCATCGCCGAGATCGAGGATTCGAAACTAGCGTCTTAAGTAAGGGCCATGGTATTGAGATCATGTGCTACTTTACCTTGAGGTATAAGAGTCCGGCCCTTTAATGTTGTCCGAACACAGGGGGCCCTGCTGGATTCCTCGGTTATAAGAAAGAAAAAAATTGTTTGCTCTTTAAAAGTCATTGCATTGCACATGACGCTAACTAGATTATAACATAAGTTAAAGCGATATTATGTAATAGTTGCAAGTTGGATACATATGTGTACTAACTTCAAAGTTCGAGGGAGTTTTGTTTAATATCCCTTACTCTCTCTTTTTTTTTTTTAACAATTCGAGTAGAGTTAATCAATATTGCAAAGAATAATGTCGAGTTTCTTGAGTAGTGTTAGAAATTACCACCTCCTACAAATATGTACTACCAACGGGAGGATCATAAACAGAAATATTATCCACGTATAGTTTTTAGTTTGACTTGTATGCAGGCAATATTGATATTTCCAATATCCACTAGCTGAACCGAAAATTTATTGCAATAACCATAGTCATATCATATGATGGGCCAGAGTTTTCTTGCTGAGCACACAAGGCATAATTTGATGATGCTTTTCTTTTTCTTTTGAGAATTTGGGGGCACGAAGCACGATCATCGAGGCCTAACTATCTCAAGGCTAGGGAAACACACTCAATCAGCCCCATGAACAAAGCAATCGCGGGCATATAATCTATGTAAAGTGGCGCTGAGGTAGAATAATTAGTATGTAATTAGTGAAATTTGAACAGATAAACTATATTTTCTTAAGATGGAAGCTCCGAGGTGCTCCTTCTGTAGCAACATCAATTTACTGGAGAGTAATAGGAGAGGCAGAAGCTGAAATTGAAATTAGTGAAGGTGAAGTTATCTTACTGACTAGACCTTTACCCTTTTTGAGCCATCACTGAGTGCAAGAAGCAAACTCTTTTAAAAGTGTCCCAATCAAGCACCACATAAATATTGCAGGAGACATGTGAAGACACAGTGTCATCAGATTGCATTAAAAACTTAAGAGTGGAAAACTTTTCCATTTCTTTTCTCCAATTAATTAACCAAAAAGGCTAAGTTGTGCCAGGCATGATCCCTAATCCAGCAATTCCCAATCATAATGTCTAGGGGTGTTTCCAGGCAGCTTTGGAGCGTTTGAAATCAAACCCCCCACGGTTGATTAATCATTTCATGATCCCTGGGCCAAAAAAAAGTTTCGATCTCAGGGTCCTACCATTTGCAGTACGAAATGACGTAAAATTTCCACAGATTTTCTTCCTCGAGACATGCCCTTGAAGAGAAAAGGCAAACTAATTACAGAATTAATAGAGTAAAGCTGAGCAGTATTATTAGGAGGGTCGCCCTTTATCAGTTGTGAAGAGTGTGAAAAGTGGATGATTAGGGTTTGAGGATAGACACTGAAAAAGATTGTGCTTTTGATCAGCAATGATGTGATTCCAACAGGGTATGGCAGGGCAGGCATGGGTTTAGACAGGTTGAGATCTGTTCAAATAATATTGCCTCGTGCCAACCATAACAGCCCTTTGAGCAGGGGTAACATCATTATTAATCAGGTTCAAATTAGACCCTTGCCGACATAAAAAGAAGGCATTATTATAAGTGTCAATCGGCTCTCTTGTACTTATGGAGAACCTGAAGTGTATATTTGAATTTCATCTACACAAATCTTTATAGACGAAATAACTCAGAGGTTAATTATGCGAGATTTGGCTGAATATATCATTAAAGAAAGGGGATTCAATTTGGTGACTGACTCCCTCTGAACGATGTGGCTCGTCTGTGATTGAAGACAGGAAGCAGACTGGAGAAATCATGCCTTGGTGAAAAGCAAGGGAAGAGGGGGTGGGGATTAAAGAACGTGGGGGAAAAGGAAAAAGAGGCTGACGCTGCGATGCTGCCATCTTTCTTCAGTCATCACAAACTTCTAAAGCAACATGGAAAAAAGCAAGAAGAGCATAAAAAAAGGAAAGAAAAGAAAAAGCTCTCCAAATTCGTCGTCGTCGTCATCAGTCACTAGCACTCACTTCTTTCTCTAGTCTTTCCACACATACACACAGATGAAACTTCCTTTCCTCCCTCTCCCTCCTTCCCTCCCTCTACTTTCAAACTTCCCACATCACACTTCATTCCTTTCTTGGTTCATGCAAGATCCCAAGACCTCTCACCCAAGGTATGCTCTCTCTCTCTCTCTCTCTCTCTCTCTCTCTCTCTCTCTCTCTCTCTCTCTCTCTCTCTCTCTCTGTATGTGTGTGTGTTCCAACTCATCTGGTTCATGGACATTTTTGCTCAAGCTAAATCCAGCAGTTTTCTTTCCAACCATACATGGCCAAGACTTCTTGTGCATGAGCTCGAGCTCGAGAGAGAGATATGAAAGGGACGGGAGTCAAGGGGGAAACAGTTCTTGGTCAATAAATTATAATAGACAGCTTTCGCAGAATCTCATGCGTTGGCAAACTTGTTTGCGGGTTAAGTTCTGCGAGTGATGTAAGGCCGACAGACTGAATGTTAGGCTTGTTTTGGAGTCACCGGGCTTCGCTGATCTCCCCCCTCTAAAGTGACTTGATTCAAGAACTTCATCATCATCATCGAGTCCGATCGCTCATCTCCAAAATGGCCCGATCTTGGCATTCGTGAGTTGTGCTAGTCAAGCTACGAGACCTGGTCAAACTTTACTCTGCACTTCGTAGTTCTTTTCCTGTTCGACCCCGAGTCTCTTGAGAACTCGCTTTCGATTTGCTGACTGGCATTTGCTAGAAAATTTGTCGAATGTCAATAAATCATTTTTCTAGGTTGCACGAACTTTGATTGAATTTTTGGTGCCCAAGCTCTCCAGCTCGTACGATCGATGGTATTGGGCCCCTGGGTCCAATCTAAGGTGGACATCCATTGGCCAGTCAATGATTACGTTTAGACCAATAAGATGTCGTTATCCTATGTCCCTTCACGAGCATCCCGAGCACTCCCCATTGCATATCGATCGAAGAACTGCACTATTTTCGAAGCTTTACATGCGCATATTGCTAGGGCAGTTGCTGTCTTAAGAAATGTAATGTTTCTTTGTTTAGTTATTTGAAAAGGTAAGACGGCGTTTTGAAAAACAGTAGCCAAGCAAGTGTGTGACAGTCACGTAGGCAGATCTTGACATGGTGTGGTGACAATGTGTGCAGACACAGGAAGCCCTGGTATCAGAGAGCAATTCAGATGGCAACCCTATGGAGATCAACCATGTCTAAGCCCGCAGAAATCCCCTTACCGCCCAACGCCACCCTGTGGAAGACCATCACGAAGTCGGCGGAAATCCCGATCCCCGGCCCGGCCTCGCACCGGCAGAAGCTACGGAAATGCAACTCCCTGAGGGTCGCCACCTCGTTCACCCGGGTCTGCCTCTGCGCGCCCATCTCCTCCTACAACGAGGTGTTCAAGGCCGAGGTTCCGCCGAGGCGAAGCAACAGCTACCCAAGATCGAAGTCAATCTCCGCCTCGCAGGATCGGATGTCGCTGTCGCCATCGCCGCCACCAGTTGCGTTCGGGGCGAGGCCTAGCGTCGAGGGGAGGAGAGTGTTCCGGGGCAAGTCATTGACCGACGACGTTTTGATGAGGAGGTTCGTGGTGGCAGAGGAGGCGATGATGCAGGTCCGGAGGAGGAACCAAATGGAGGTCATCCGGCGGAGGAGCATGATGAGACGGAGGAAGATCGGCCCAAGCCGCCTCAGTCGAATGGTCATGGCCGGGGCGGAGTGAACAAATCTCAACTTTACCTCTTATTTCGTATGATCAATCAACAAGTAGATAAGCTTTCTAAGATAGCTTGAGTTGGGATGTTCCTCCATCTTCACATGTGGGATTGATTTCTAATTTGTCTGTGGTGAAGATTAATTTCATTAGTTTGAGATTGGAATCGACTGCTCCGATAACATTTCATGCGTTCGAGAACTCGGTCATTCTCTATCGTTTATGATAATCTCAAACAAAGAATCAATCATCGATGATTGGCCGTTCGTATAGTGTTCCTTAGTATACATGTAGAACCATCATTGAATTTTCAGAACGCACTATTCCGAACTTTCGATGGAGATGGCGGACCTCGTATTTCGATAGTCTAAGATTATCACGGCCGTAAGCCTTTGCAAATTATTGGAACACAACAAGCTTTTATGCAGATGATTTTGGTTAACATGAACATATGATTACATTGATTAGTCACTTGGGACTAGAGATGATTATGGGGATGAAGATGGACGGGTACTGGGCCGACTTATATAAAGCTATTGGGCCATGAGGACGGTATTGGATTGGTAAGGATTCTTCACTTGTTTTTATTTAGAAATAGTGAAGTCTAAGTCGGGAATTTAGTACAATATATAATATCATCTCTAAAATTTTAATTTATTCAATACGTCTCCTAAATTATTGATAAATGTTCGATGAAGTAATTCCATTTATTCAAGTGATAAATCGGGTGTTATCTCGATTACATGGATTATTATATGTAAGAGTTGGATTTTAAGAATGGCGAATCGACACCTCCATCCTTTTATCCATCTACTCTATTTAAGGAGAAAAAATTAGACATTAACATGTTCATTATATCCTAATTTGAGATGAATATTTTACATAGATAATCTACTTATAACTTCTCTTCTCGTTATTTTTTCTTCAAAGGTTCAAAATTAATGGATGAAGAAGTTAATGAAAGCACGATACCGAACATTTTCTTATAATTCAAGGATTGCGTTGGGCATGTACCGATGGTTCAGAAACTGCATTGAGCAAACTAAAAGTTTGACCATTCGCGTCATTTTCTCTTAGAATTATCGGCATTAAATTCTACCAAAGTAATAACTTCCAACAATAACAACTTCTTTTAATTTCATTGATAGATGATTCATTTATTTCACTGCAACCTTCGTCTTCATTACGTTGTCCATGACAACCCTTGGTACCCAATCGTGGTCCCCCACGGCTCTCTAGCCTCTTCTAAGTCAAAGAGATAGATTGCCTAAAATATATTTCCTAAATTTCATAATGACAAACCACGATAATTCTAACTACATAGTAGCAGTACGACAAATCACTTTATAAATAAATTCTCTACAGATCTTTGCAATTCCAATAGGAGTTATACTCGATTTCCTTGAATAGACCGATACTTCGCCCCCATAAGTATTTCTTTTTTCACCTAGTAAAAAAAAATTAATCGTCGACAATATTTTTTATATGGGCGCTGAAATTAAATGTTAACATCCATATCATGAAAACATTTTCAATGGCTAAGTTTGAAATGTGGGGTAACATTACTAACAAAGTTCTAAATGTATTAAATTTTTGTCAATTCAATCCAAAAACTTTTGATTGTACCAATTGGGCCATAAAATCTTTTTATGTTATGTGAATTGAGTCCATCCAATTAGTTTTGACTTGAAATTATTGATATAAATGCTAGCTAGCATGGACATGAATATTATTTAATGGTTCTTTTGATTTTTTATATATTTTTTCTTTCTTTTTCTTTACTTGTTATTACTTTTTTGAGTGAGGATTAGCGAGGCTCGTGACGCCTTTACAATGGGCATTAAACACGAGCCCTCACCTGGAGCTAAAGAGGGCAAGGGCTATAGGGCTCATTGAGCATTGCTGGCCCTCACTCTAAAAATCAATTAAGAAAAAGGAAAAGGAAAGAACGAAAAAACAAAAAATTCAAAAAATAATCGAAATAAACATATTTCAGTATTGATCGTGTCATATCAAATGTCCAATGTACTCATCATCAGTTGAAATGGCTAAGAATTTAATCGACGCAAGTAAAGTACTCATAATTAAGTTGACAAAAACATAATAATTCTAAGATTTCTTTAGTAATTTTTTCTCAAAAAATTGGGCGTAGACTTCCAGGGGAGAGAGGCTTCCGGAACCTACAAGAAAATTAGCGGTCTACTAATCACGATTTTCGCAATAGTCAACGGCGGGAACGAATTGGAAGCGCGTCACCGCCACGCAACGGGGACGCATGCCGGTCCAATTTGACCCCCAACCCCCGAACGTGGGGTTTGCGGTTGGCTTCAAATTTGACAGGGTCTTTATATTAGTTTCTGCGGTCTCGGGTCTTGAAAGTGGTGATCTAAAACCGGGTCAAAACAAATGACAATTCAATGTCGGGTCTAAAGTTAATTGGCATTTGCAAAAGGGAAATGCGTTGGACCGGCGACATCGTTGACCCAATTTCTTTCTTTCTTTTTTAAGCTCCAATTCCAAGTTTAGGGTCACGGGTCGAAAAGTTCCCTAGCTTAGGATAAGCCCGTGAAGTGCCTAATGACTAGAAATAACATGCAACATTTTTGTACAACGGATTTTTTTTAAGGATAATGCAATGATTTGCATCCTCATAATTGGCTGTGTCACGCTTAATTTAACGTAGACACTCAACTGAACAACTGACTTTTGTCTACCTTAGCCATTATTGAGAGGAGCTGCACCAATTTTTGATCCAATCTGTGCACGTGATCATCTGATATGATAGCCATCTCGTCCTTTGGCATAATTTTTCAAGACCAGTCGTGTCAATTCAAATGCCACATAGCCTCACTTTTTTTCGGTCATATGGGTGTGGAAGAAATTGGATAGCAGAATGGTCGACGCTCGCATGCTCTCCAAGCATACAAGATTAGATATCGAGCATCGGAAGTTCATTGATTTGTTGGATGCGATCGAATTTTGCGAATTAGTATGAAAGAAACTCAGCATCATTCTTAGAGAGCGCAAAAGGATGATATGAACTGTGGGATTCACAGGATCCGAGCTTCCCCGTGAAATAAGGCATATAGTGCTGCATTACGTAAAAGGAAGAGAAGGCTCATCCTCTTTTCCTTACAGATTAGGCCACTCAACGAACATCTAATTGATTACAGGGTTGGCTGAGATCATTATCACACCATCCCAATCATGAGTGTGCGCAAATTGCACTAAATTATGGCCTGCCACGTGTCGACACCGTGACTATAAATTTGAGAATTTCATATCTATGTCTCCGCCCCAATGTTTATTTGATCTTTAAAGGGGGCAATTAAGAAGGTGCCGCCTTTACGTGGATCCCGACGGCCAATGACGTCGCGAGTCTAGTTGACATTTATGAAAAAATTCTCTTCTAAATAATAAATAGGGTTAATATCATGAAAAATCTTAAACTTTACTCATTGTGACACATTTACACCAAATTATGTTTTTTGTGGCACATATATGCCGTAATTTTTTTTTCTTTTCTTAACACTTCGTTGGTGGCCAGTGAAGTTTGCCGACCAAATTTTTTTTTATAAAAAAAAAAGAAAAGAGAAGAAGGAAAAAATTATGGGGTAGATGTGTAACAAAAAAAAATAGTTTATAGTAAATGTGTCACAAGAGATATAGCTTAGGCTTTTATGTGTCACAAAAAAAAATTAAGAGTAATTATGACACTTGCAATAAAATTTGATGTTCTTCGTGTTATTCCTTTTGGGGCTCAAGTTAGTACTTTGCAAATTCCCATGGAGGAGCGTGGGGAGGACGCGCCGGGAGAGGCGCGTGGGAGTAAAAAGCGTGGGAGGAAAAGGGCAAAAGAGAGAGGGGGAGATTATTTGTCAAAAAGGGGGTTCATCTTCATCACCAATACCAAACGGAAATATTAATAAACAAATCTGCAGCAACAGAAGAAAACTAAGAAGAAAAAAAGAATTTTACAGAAACAGGGGTGCCAACCCAACCGTTTCCTTCCTTGAGTGGGGGTTGCCTTCCCTTTGTCTGGCTTCAATCCTCTCATTAACAAAAAGTCTTCCTCCCCATCATATCCCCACCCTGAGATGGTGGTTGAAGTTGGCCACCTCTCTTGAGTGACCAATTCTCCAACCTCATTCTCTAGATATAATAGTAAAGTTTGCAACTTTGGGCATATAAAATTCACACAGCCACGGAAAATTTCGCCGGCCTTTTTTTTGGGGCAAGTCTTTGATCCCGGATGTGTTGTGAGCTGCACGAGGTGAGATGAAGGGTTGAAGGGTACAAGAATGATGTCGGCCGTCGGATGCCGTGGATCCCACGTGTGCGGAGGAGTTTTCACCGCAAGGGAAAGAATAGGAAGAGAAGTAAATTGATGCAAGCAAAGCAGGGGAAAGAGGAGCCAGACTCAAAAGGGAGCTTGGGTTCAGCATAAACAAACACAGAGAGAGAGAGAGAGAGAGAGAGAGAGAGAGAGAGTTCCTCTGCTCTCGCGTTCTTGCAGCTGCAGCAGCTTTTTGGGGGTGTTTCTGGAAGGTAGAGAAGCTCAACAACAAGATCCAACACGAGGTAAAACAAAACAAAGACATGATCCGATGCTGCTCTGCAAATTCATCTCTCTCCTCTTTTTTTTTTTGTTGTTGTCTTTTTCGTTTTTTGGCTCTTGGGTGTGAAGTTATTTTAGTCTCGCATGCAGAATTGTGCTAGATATCTTCCTCGGTCGGCGTATAATTAGCTCAGTTTTCAAGAGTTCCATTCATCTTCTTGAATTGTTGGGTTTATCAGGACGCAAGCTTCTTCTTCTTCTTCTTCTTCTTCTTCTTTTTTAGCTGGTCAACATAAGATAATTTTCTGGGATTGGCGTTTTTACAGACCCAGTACCTTGTTGGTTTCTTTTTGGTTTTTGAGACAGTTCTATAATTTCTTGTGTACTTTGGATTCCTTTTAGAGAGCAATTAACGTCCCTTTCACTCCTGTCCTATAATTCGCTCCTTCCACCACTCATCATCAAGAACCTAAGTAAACCCAGAACGCTCTCTCTCTCTCTCTCTCTCTCTCTAGAACAGAGGATGTTTGGATCCTCCGCGCATTAATTTTCAGCCCATGTTTGGGTAATTTTGGAAATTCTTGTTCTGTATGCAGAGATCACTGTAGACTGAGGAAGCGTATAAAACTGGTAAAATATTTGTCTTTTTATGACATCTAATTTGCTTTAATATTTGTATAACTCCACTTCCACAAGTATCTAAGTGGATTCTCTGGCTTTGGCAGCATGTACTTGTCTTCATTTTGCCAATCTAGCTCATAAGGACCGCTTTTATGTAGCCATTTATCGACAGATGCGGCTTCCCATCTCATTTCTACTCTGGTTTTTGGCCCTTAGCTGTTAGGCTGATTGGTGAAGCCTCTAGGATTTTTCCTCCTGTTTGTTTTTGCCCCTTTTGAGCATAAAACTTCTGAAAAATGAGGGTGAAACTCAGTTCTGCGTTTTGTTTCGCTTCTAGTTCTGTATTTGTTAAGACTCTGGCGAGCAGCCCATTTTAGCTTCACATTCCGAGCGCTGTAAACCTTGTAAGTTGCAGCCTCTTTTGTTGTTAACTTTCATCGATTTATGTTTGTGGAATTTGATGATTGGCTTCTTCTTTCTAGATGATCCATCTGAATTTGCTTTTACTGTCATGGAAGCACTTTTCAATCCTACGTTCTCTGTAAATACATGAACAATAGCCAACCCCTCACATATCTGAGATACAAATTAATCTTTATTGTTCTGGTTGAAGTTTCTGAGAGGCTAGTAAATGTTTGCTTGTTTACTGGGAAGATGATTTGCCCCATGGAGGGGATACATGTTACACAAATTATTAACTATTGAACAATGTTGACATCTGATTCTGGGACTACGCAAACTTCTTTTTCTAATTTTCATTTTATTTTATTTCTCCAGGTAGAATAGTAATGCGACTGACATGGGGAAGAGAGGGAGTTGGTTTGCTGCTATCAAAAGAATTTTTGTAGCCAATTCTAAGGAGAAACCGACCAATGTAAGTCTTATTGCTTTCAGTGTTCTAAACCATGAGCATGCGAAAATTCTTGTTTTTCAGGTCCACAGAGAAGGAAAGACAAGGTGCACTTTGCAACATCTTGCATGATGCAGTTTATTGAGTTTCTGCTCATCAATTTCATGAACAATGAGCATGGTGTCTCCTAATAGAGGAGCTTGTATTAGAGTGACAGCTTCGGTTTTGGCATATTTTTTCAGGATACACACGAAAAAGAATTGAAAGGGAAGAAGAAAAAGGGACCAGGACAACCGAAGTATGGAGAGAGGAAGTCATTCAAGATTCCACTCTTCAGAGAGCCAAGCAGCATCGAGAAGATACTGGGAGATGCCGAAAGAGAGAACAATATTCTATTTCAGCCTCCCACGCCTCCAGAGCAACCACAAACGCCACTAATTGTGCCTTCCCGAGTAGCTTCAACGAGCAATCTGTCTCAAAGGGCTGCTTCTCCTACAGTTGTTTCTCCGAGAGCGGCTTCACCTAGAGCTGCCTCGCCAAAGGTAGCATCACCAAGAGCTGCTTCACCAAGAGTTGTTTCGCCTAGATCTGCCTCCCAACGAGCTGCTTCGCCTCGAGCTGCTTCACCAAAAGCTGCATCTCCCAGGGTTGCTTCTTCCAAAGCTACTTCTTCTAGGAGCTTTAATCACCAGAAGGAAGTCATTTTCCGACCAGAACCAAGCATACCCGTCCAGTATGGATCAGCTACTAAGATTCAAGCTGCCTTCAGAGGATATATGGTGAGGATGTGATTGTTTCTAGTTGGTCTGATTCACAACGTATTTATGAGGGAAATGCTTTGTGTCTCTGCGCTCGCACGTATGCATGTTTGCGCATGTGCACATATGTGCTTTTGCAGGTGTGTTCAGCATGCTTGCTTGCCTTTTGGGGTGGGAGGAACAGAAGGGGCTCTTGCATGACAATAGGAAATTTGTTGACTAATATGATGTTATAAAATAATAGATTGCTTTAGGACATCGTTTTGTAGAGTGAAACATGGAACCGTGCTAGAGATGACTTGCAAATGTCCCCAGTGGATTGGATCAACGTGCCAAAAGATCTGCAGATGGCTGAGAAGCCTCTGAGTTGCAACTCCTTTTACTCTATTATTTGCTTTCATTGGCACGTCTACTGGGGTCAAACATTTATTTGCTTCATTTTATGAGGTCTTCAGTTCAGCTATATATGCAGCGTTGTCGATTAATAAAAACCATAAGGATAGATATTGACAGCTTCTGATATAATTTTTTATACAACCTCTTTATTATTTGAAGTTTTTGTTGCTGAAGTTAGGCCTAGTTTCTGTACTTAGCTTGCCTGAGTTGGTGTTAGCAACAGAGTTCGTTTAATTTCACCATTCTTTTGCCAACCCAAGTAGCCATTTGATGCGATTTTATTCATTTAATGAAGGCAAGAAGAAGCTTTAGAGCTCTAAAAGGTTTGGTGAGACTTCAAGGAGTCATAAGAGGGCAGAATGTCAGGCGACAATCGATGAATGCCTTAAAGTATATGCATCTCTCTGTGCGAGTTCAGTCACAGATTCGATCTTGGAGGGTTCAGAGGTTAGAAAACCAAGCACGGAATCAAGCTCAGTACAAGAATGACAAGGAAGTGGAAAGCACCTGCGGCAAGTGGAGCCTAGCAGTAAGTTTTTATGAGATGACCGGATCTTAAATGCCCATATATCGCAGGACTTCACATTTTAGGATTGAGGTTTTATGGTCTTTTGCTCTGAGAATCCATATCCCAATGCTACACGAGGCTATTACTATCAACTCTTCGCACCAGAAATTGCTGGATAGGTTGGATTTGAATGGTGGATGTTCTGATTTGTTGCCAATTCACTTTGATTGATGTCTTATGAATTACTTAAAAAGAAGAACCGATTAGACTAGGTTTGGTTGCTCCTGTTTTGCCATATCCAACTCAGAAGTCCATTAGCAATGTTCTTCGCTAAGGAATATAGGACTGATCTCCTGACATGACAGTACCAAATCCAATCCATCTATGTTAACTAGAGTCATTCCTTCATAATCAGAACCCACATTCGACACAAACATTGGCTTTCCGCGTTCTTTTCCTAAATTGGATCTTTGTTAATTAGTTTGTGTGTTGGTGCAGTCTGAGGCTGATAATAGAGAGTACTGGGACGATACCGCGCACACAAAGGAGGAAAGAGAGGTGAGGCTGCAAAGGAAGGCAGAGGCAGCCATCAAGAGAGAGAGAGCAATGGCTTACGCATACTCTCATCAGGTAAACTGATTTGACCATTTTCTCTGCATTGTCTGAAGAAGTCTCAGCTTACCCTCTGCGGACCATAGGTCCTTGAAGGACCTCTATTTTGTCAGGAATGTAGATTGCCTGGTTCTTAGGAAGGGGAATGGCTGAATCCTCCTCTTGACACCTTCCAATTTTCTTGATCATGCGACAATTAGGACAAGGGGAATCCCCTTTAGACAGCATACACCCAATGAAATGTCTAGTTTGGGTCATAACTTTCTAAACATATTGTATCTTCCTTCACGACAGCCAAACCTATGGTGTTAGAGTGATCCAAGATTTATCAGATCAACCGTTTGGCATATTATGTGTGCTAATGCAAATCGAGATTTCATTTTATTATCTAGAAATATCACCGTGTTGATCTGCATTAGAGTTAATGATTCTCATGAGAAAGTGTTGGTTTGTAGATAATCAAATAATTGGAGTTCACGTCATTTCTCCTCGAGTAGAATTTGTGATTTTGGTTTATTGACCATGCTGTCTGTTGACCCTTGTCTCTGCAGTCATCAAGAGCTAATCGCAGAACGGCTCAAACATCTCAGGCAGACATCCAATCAGGGGTATTTCCTTGGTGGTGGAACTGGATAGAACGACAGCTTCCCTTATCAAATCCGGCCGAAAACCAATCCATGAAGAGTTTCCGCCTCACACCACCCAGGCGGAACTCCGAGCTAAAGCCGAGTCCAAGGATTCTCTCCAGCAACCACAAGCTTCAGACATCCGGGCCAGATAATTTTGATGCAGCCACACCGAGATCATCGAGATCGATGATGGTGATGTCATCAAAGCAAGGACAGGCAACACCGATGAGAACACCGAGGGCCAGCAGTCCGAGAATGAGCAAGTATTCGACGCCGAGAGCTAGTGAACCCATATCTCCCTTCGGTTTGCCGATGAGGGATGATGAAAGCCTCACTAGTTGCCCGCCATTTTCGGTCCCGAACTACATGACTCCGACCGTCTCTACCAGAGCAAAAGCGAGAGCTAGCAGCAATCCCAAAGAAAGGCGTCTGGGCACTCCTAGCAGTGAATCCAGCAGGCGTCTCTCTTACCCTTTAACGCGAGGAATCCAATCGCCTTTTGCTTGGAACAAAGGCATTCGCTCTCAAAATGCCCTGAATGACGATCATCACGACCGGCAGTCCATCGGGAACATGAGCATGAATTCCACCGCGTCTTCCATGGTCGGAAGGAAGCCATTTAACAGATTCGCATGATTCTTCTTCGACATAAGCTTACTTTTTTTACCTTTCTCCGCATTTCCTTCCTTTCGCGGTTGGGGTGTGTTAGTGTTGCTGAGTGACAAAACATTGATTGGTACTAAGGAGACAATTAGGAAGTCATGATGTTGTATCTGATTCTGAGAGAGGCTTGTTGCGCACTGATTTCTTTAGGTTGATAAGGGGCGGTTTGAGATTGGTCTATGTATTGTATTTGCTTTGCAATTGACTTCCTTGCTCTGTGCATATTAATCTGGGCAGTTCATTTCGTGCGTGTACCAGCTTTCCATCATCTTCACACCCACCAGAAACTGCTGTGCGGCCATTAAAACAGAGTCCTGTCAAGACTGATCCAGTGGATCCGCACCAATACTCGGTCCTGGACAAGCCTGGACCACGGCAGTCGCAAACACACACGGCATCAATGCGTAGTTGACGATAGAGTACGAGTTTCCTAATGTCACGGGCGGCATCGTTCTCTGCTTTTCGAGAGATGCTTCGCCTCTTTCCTAGCTCTCAGTGAGGATTCAAGAATGGCGACAAGAACGGCGACGTCTCGAGAGTGATAACTATTCGAAAAATAACTTTCAAGAAGCACATCACAGATTTTTACACTGATGCAAAGAACTTCCATTTGTTAGAATTACTCTTAAATAGATTAAAGGGGTTGGAGAGCATCTTTAGATGAGTAGCCAAAGAACCTTCTATCATCGCAATCATTGCCAATGATGTGATTTCTCAAAGAATTCTACCGACCCGTGACGGCTTGATTGAATTGGAAACTAAGGTGGGCCATGCTTTAATTGAGCCTGACCCAATAATTATCATAACCAAGGTCTAGCCCATCTTACCTACTCGCATTTAGGGCCTCAAAACTATTGATTTTTCTTTTCTCTTCTTGAATTTTGGAAAATCATTTCGTTTCCTACGTACTAGCAAAATAACAAATGCTTCATGTGGAAAGTGATATATAAATATGTTAATAAAAAGTAAGGGTAATGACACAGATGGTCTCTCGATTTTGGCTTACATGATAATATGATCCCTAAAAGTCATGGACTTTCAATTTATTCTAGGTACATGTTTTAAACTAGTTCTTGAATAATATAAAAACATTCAATATAGCCCCTGAACGTAAATGACTATATTTTTTTCATATAATTCATGGACTGGTTTGAACATGTATGGAAAGTTCATCAATCAAATTGAACAAATTGAAAGTTTATGGATCAAATTAAATATTGAATCAAAATTTAGAGATTGTATTACATATTAAGCAAAAGTTTAATGGATTATTTACATCATTTTCCCTAAAGGGTAAACATCTCTTAGATCTGTTTAATCTGTGAAACAATTATACGGTATTAAAAGATCCAAATTTGCATAAGGAAACACGTTATAAATCGAACAAATCGCATCCGTTGTTATCTTTCAATCACCGCCGATGATTCCTAGTTTAATTTATATCATTGCATGCACGGTAGTGATTAATCCGACGGTCTTAAGTTCACCAGAAACGCATCGCATCTTCTCCTCGTTCGATTTGCGACAAGTCCGTTCCGTTAGTCGTTTCGTCATGCGGATCTAAGCAAGGAAGAGAGGGTGCCACGTGTGGGGGGAGCTCTACCCCCTTGTTTGGCAACGGGTTTAGACGTATCCTCGTCCGCGGTTCGTCTTCTCCACCAATCCAAGCAGCAAGGGCGTACGGCGCTGGGAAGGTCTCTCCTATTTTTCCCGCAATTTAATGCCTTCCGAGACGGATCGCATCGCAGTCGACGTGCGACACCCAAGCTCACGGACTCCTCCATTATTAAGTCGAAATTAAAATAACGAAAATGACAAAGACGTAATTAGCATTTTTTCCAAAATATTTATCATTAAGCTTGCTTTTTTTTTTTTCATTCTAATATTAATATCATGAAAACCCATAATTGGAGTACACGTGAAAAAATTTACCCTATCTTAACTTTTTGGATCATCGAAGATTTCAAACAGGTATATCTGTTAAGAATTTATCTCGAAGTAATTTTTAGATTACCAAAAACTTTAAACTAATATATCTATAACAAATTTACCCCAAAGGAATATGGTTCGTAAGTAGACTCGCCATGTTGATTGAATTATTGCCATGTGTTATTCAGCTTAACAATTCCGGGGTAAAATTTGACGGAAGATGGTGGAAATATTAGTTTGAGGTTTTTCGTGACCTAAAAATTAATTTGGCAAATGTACTAATTTGATATTTTTATGATCCAAAAATGAATTTATGATGAATTTATCATATATTTATCAAATTCTTTCTTATACTTAACACTTTTTTTATAGCCACCCATTTTTTCTATTACCTAAAACTTTTTCATTTCATTCAAATTATCTTTCGGCAAAATAACTTCGAAAACATAAATTTCAATATCAAGCGTGGTAACCTATCGATAAAAAGGACCGCACCATATTTCAAGAGCCACATTACAGGCGAACCTCTAGCTAACCCAAGTCACCCAATATTTTTCCATCCCACATGGAGATGTTTCCCAACAACCGGGACGGCAAATAGGGCTGCCATGAAGGGTTCACATACTTATAGGTGAAGATCAAGCAATTATGACTCAAAATAAAACATTCCGTGATGCACGTGGAAACTCAATAATAACACAAAAAAGAGGTAGTTATATTAATCGCCCATCCTCAGCCCTTTTATCCGTAGAGAAAATAATACTCTTTTATAACTCACAAATCAAATTGAATACATATAAAGAAGTTTAAAAATTATGTCCAACAATTAAATTGATACAAAAATTCACGCGCCATGTTATGTCCTAGTCAAGATTTATGGATTATTTGTTCCGATTTTTTCGTTTGAGGAAAAGTTTCTCGATCTTTCCAAATCCCCTTCGTGGCCGCGCGCGGCCTCGCGTCCTCGGAATCGCCGTCGTCGTCGCGTGGATCGGTGGTCATTCGTATGTCCGCGTGATGTTCGGCGGTTTACTGTTTCTTTATGGCGCGCCGCGCGATCACCTGTCCGGCACCCCACGAGATCACGCTGAGGCGCACCAATCAAATCGATTTGCGAGGGGCGATTAGGGCACTAAACAGCCTCTGCGGAGATTAATGCAGGGGCAATCTCGTAATATAAGAGCCTCGGCGAGGGCGTTTATGCCTTTGTCCCCCCTACCGCGCGTCACCACTACCATCACGTTATGCGGACCGCCATTAAAGTTGCTCTTTCCACTCCCCTGTCTCCCTCTATATCTCCGCCTCTCTCTCTCTCTCTCTCTCTCTCTCTATCTCTCTCTTGAGGACGAAGCTGAAGCTGCAACGTTAAAGAGGGATTGCGACGAGACGAGAAAGAAGACGAGGTACTAGTAGGAGGAGGAGGAGAGGAAAAT
Source organism: Melaleuca quinquenervia (assembly GCA_030064385.1). Classification (NCBI taxonomy): domain Eukaryota; kingdom Viridiplantae; phylum Streptophyta; class Magnoliopsida; order Myrtales; family Myrtaceae; genus Melaleuca; species Melaleuca quinquenervia. The sequence goes on from CM057718.1 coordinate 15,460,272, forward strand.
CGGGGCGATAAAGGGAATGGCTTTGAAGCTGAATCCTCACGTCGCGGTTCCGTCGCGGAAGCTGGCGTCGTTCGCAATGCCTCCGGCGGCGAACGTCGGCCTCAGATCTCCCAAGTTCTTGATGATGGCCTCCACTCTCAGCTCCAATTCCAGGTCCGTACTTCATTTTTCGAGCCGCTACCTGTGATCGCGAAGCGGTCCTTTGGAGTCGCTTCGGGATTCGCTCGTCTTGATCTGGTTTCCGAAAATGACGTTATTTCTCTTCTCCGCGGCGTGACCTCCCCTGTCTTTTGGCTTTTCTCGACCTTGCTTCGAATTCCACGTCCAAGTTGAGCAAAATCAGCGCGCGCGGATTTTCGTATCCGATGTTGAATTTCGAGTACTGACCTCTGGTCTGATTTTGTTGATGGGTTTGGAGCCTCGTATGGGTTAACGATGTTCTGGACGTTCTTTCCTCCTCCCATAGAAATGCTGCATGATTTTGTGAAAGGAACTGCGTGGTCTCTCGATAGCTTCGCAATGCAATTCAAGTCTTCCTCATCTAATCTTGGCACTGCGCAAACGTATCATCTCGGTATAGCTGTTCTGCTTCTCAACCGCGCAAGAGGAAAGATCACAAACAGACATGAAATCAAAGCAGCGTGTTAATTAAATTTGGCCTTTTCTCGTCGATACCGAGGAACAATCATTTGAATTCGACTCGAAAAGAATCATCAGAAACCGTCTTTACAATGTGTAAATCATGAATAAGGTTCCAGTGCATGCCTGGTTTGTCGTATCCAGTTGGTCTTTGGTGGGAGTAGGTGGGATATTTATTGCAAGCTTTTACATATTCAAATCTATTTTGTTTGATGCTTCCTGTTTCACATCTTTCAAAAAGATACTCTTAGATGACACTGGTCTAGATTCTCTTTTGGATGATGGATGACTTATTAAGATCATTTTCTGATGTTTTTATCAAAGATCATTTGATTTGCTTAATGGGTGCATGAACTTCCGTCTGTCGTTTCCTTGTGCTGGTGGTTTTGGCGATGAATTCTTCAGAGTTTAAGTCCTGCCGACAAAGATTTTCTTCCCATGTCAAGACAAGTAATCCGGATGTTTGGACTTGTCCAGTGGACAATGAGGCTTGTGATACAGTCGTAGTCCATTTACTTGGTCCGCATTATGTGAAAGTCTATTTAAGTTGACGTCGTTCTTTTCAGTACGATGTAATTCTTATGACGTTGTTTTTTCTATTCTTTTTTTTTCTTTGGCCAAACTTGTAGGTAGTCTAGTCTTTCTTGAAGCATACTCTACCGGTTTGGCGAAAGTAGCTTGGACTTTTCTAGATTGGTTCTCTTCTTTTTAAATCCTATTGTTTTTTCAGTTTTTGTAAATCGACTCTATTCACCTTCAGGTCTTCGTCGTGTTGAGGTCTTTTTTTTTCCTTATCGAGTGTTATTTAGGATATATGCTGAAAGAAATGGAAGGCTTTGTTGCCTAGAAGTGACTATCAGCTAGATAGTGACGCTTTTTTCTTATTCATCATTTGTTCTCAGTGAAATTTTACTGACGCATGGACATTTTGCTTATTGGATTTTACATATAAATTTACCATTCTTTACTGAGGTCTCTTGATAGTTCTGTATGAACCTTCATGTGGTCCTTCTGGAGTTCTTCCTCTTAAAATGTGTTATTTACGGAACTTCATTTTGTCATGGAAACTATTAGCCCTTGGATTTATGTTTCTTATTCGTCTATCATGTCTGAGATTGTGAATCTTTGACCTTACTCTTGGCTTGCGCTTGGAAAAAGTGTTATGTTGTATTGAAAATCTGGTTGTGTTTTCCATTTGACCTTTTCTTTTTGTGGCTTATGGGCTTAATACCCTAGATGAATTCCATTGCTTGAGTCAAATGCTTTTCTTTTCCTTTTGCTTGGCTTTCTAGGTATGGTAGCTACTCCTACATTATTCTCCAAATGTTCCGACTCTTTCTTTGTACTCTTTTCTTATTACTAACCAACAAACCAAGAACTATTTTAATAAGCGAGTAAAATTTCTATCGCCTATTCAGTCCTTCATGTATACCCCCAAGAAAGATAAAAATCTTTGCTGCTCAGTTTGAGTTCCCTTTCAAGCGCCTCAGTGTGCTGATTGAACTGATATGAGAAGATATAACAAAACACGCAATTTGCAGAGAGAAACTTCCTCCATAGTTCTTTATTTCCAAAATGATGCAGCTGTAGCAAAAACTCACTTTTAGTGAACCAAGAACTCTATTTTGTATGTTATGGGTGATGCTAACATGCAAGAGCCTATGATAAATGAATGCTTTCCTTGTTTGGTTATCCACAGGGGATTATATATTGATTTGATTTGGATATAACTGTAACACAATGCGTATTGTTTGTTGTTGTAGGGAGGTGGTAAATAGCAAGGAGCCATTTATGCCTCCTAGGGAAGTGCATGTTCAAGTAACACATTCCATGCCACCCCAAAAGATTGAAATTTTTAAATCAATGGATGATTGGGCAGAGGAGAACATATTGGTTTACCTGAAGCCGGTTGAGAAGTGTTGGCAAGCACAGGATTTTCTGCCTGATCCTGCCTCTGATGGATTTGAAGAACAAGTAAGGGAACTGAGGGAGAGGGCAAAGGAGATTCCAGATGATTATTTTGTGGTTTTGGTTGGAGATATGATCACTGAAGAAGCCCTTCCTACTTATCAGACAATGCTTAATACCTTGGATGGGGTCAGGGATGAAACAGGTGCAAGCCTTACGCCTTGGGCAATTTGGACTAGGGCATGGACCGCTGAGGAAAACAGACATGGGGATCTCCTTAACAAGTACCTCTACCTATCTGGACGAGTAGACATGAGGCAAATTGAGAAGACAATCCAGTATTTGATCGGGTCGGGAATGGTGAGATCCTAATTACATAAATCTAGACTTGTCTTGATAATGATCTTGTTAATTTGAGGATTCCGAAACTACTTGCAACTGCTTGCACGTGCTTAATACCAATGCCCCTAGTCAAAGGTTTCATGTTCATTAGATTCAGAGTCTGAAATGCAGTGGAAATGCACTATGATAAACGCATCTGTAACTGGTTGGAAAATGTTCTGCAATGCGGTGCTAGATGTAACTCCATCAAGTGAGTACTGCTGGAAGTGTTATATGCATTAGATGTCTCTAGTCACAGGATCCTTGCATGGTATGACATGCTTATTGATTAATATTAAACGTGTCAGACTGTTTCCTTTCAAGTGTCTTAGGTTTGTCAACGAAACATCTTCGATCTCCCAAACCCATGGGCAGTCCCTTTTACTCTCTAACCACATAGGCCGCCCTGTATCTACTATCTATTCTTCCCCAAAAAACCATGCTCTTGCCGCAGATGTCAGCCATGCACTGCTGTGGCTCTCTGTGGATTTGATTCCAAGTCTTTATTTGTGGGAATTACTGTTTCTAGTACTTTTTTTTTATGTGTATTTATATATTCACCTGAAGATGTTGTAACAATATATTTTTACCATGTATCATAGGATCCTAAAACAGAGAACAATCCTTACCTTGGCTTTATCTATACTTCATTCCAAGAAAGGGCAACGTTTATTTCTCATGGGAACACTGCGAGGCTTGCCAAGGAGCATGGGGACATGAAATTGGCTCAGATATGTGGAATGATTGCCTCAGATGAGAAGCGCCATGAGACTGCCTACACCAAGATAGTGGAAAAGCTGTTTGAAATCGATCCAAATGGAACTGTCTCTGGTTTTGCCGACATGATGAGGAAGAAGATTTCTATGCCGGCCCATTTGATGTTCGATGGTCGCGACGACAATCTTTTTGAGCACTTTTCGGCCGTTGCACAACGGCTTGGAGTTTATACAGCAAAAGATTATGCCGATATCTTGGAGTTCTTGGTAGGCAGATGGAACGTGGAGAAGCTAACCGGGCTTTCTGCAGAGGGACGGAAAGCCCAAGAATATGTCTGCACTCTGCCTCCGAGAATTAGAAGACTGGAAGAGAGAGCTCAGGGAAGGGCAAAGGAAGGTCCGATCATTCCATTCAGTTGGATTTTTGACAGGAAACTCAAGCTCTAGAGTGGGGCATGCGACAGCAAATTCCAGTTCCGCTCTCTTCCAATCACTTGTTTGTCGAATTATAAACAGAACCTGTTGGAGTCGTGCTGCATCACAATTACTATAAAGCCATTTTGGGATAAGTCTTCCCGAAGTACTGTGCTAGATGTGTATACGGTTTATGTCTCTCATAGGTAAGAGAGATATTTAGCTATGCTGGCAGCTTTAGTTTTCCATATCATGTTTTTTTTTTCAATGGTCTCTCTCTTCTCTAAGAAGGTTCTCTTAGTCATGTGCGCAACAGATCAATCTGTGCTGATTTTGATGATGTAATAAAAACTCTTAATAACGGGAACTTCCGAGATTTTTGTACTTCTGATGTGAAGCTGGCAGTTTTCTTCTCGGTAAAGATACCTCTGGGTAGGTAATCTCGTTACAAACCTGGGCTATTGCGTGTCGGAGATTTTGCCTCGGTACACTGTTGACTCTCTACCAATACAATGCTTTTTAGCAGAGCTTATACTCTAAAGCTGTTTTTTGAGATTTCGAAGTAGAAACCAGATCCGTCCTGCCAAAGATACTTTCTTCTTTCCAGATCTAATTTGGCAATTCGCCACCATGAACCGTGCAGGGTTTGTCATCAGAGCTCTGGTTTTTATAGGGTATCATAAGCCAAAACACACCCCGTAACAGGAGGGAGCCCCGAATAGTCTTATGTTTAATCTCATGGTACCTTGCTTTATGACGTTTCGATCTCGACAGCTTAGATTTATAATGCTGTAGTTTCATTTATGCATGGTGAATTTACCTGAAATCTCTTAAAGCTAAGTAGGTTCAAGGGATGAAATTCGGATCGAGTACGAACTGTTCATAATCTTCCGATCCTCGAAAGATTTTTCATCGTTTTCTTTTCCATCTTTTCTGTGATTTTGACAGACTTTTGTGACTTGCATTTGAGCTGTCCTCAAACCTGACCTATGGGCTCCCGGTCATTAGATAAGCATTTTCGCAAAAGTTCTACTACTCCTCAGCCACCTCAGGGTTCGGAAGGTCTTGTGTTTTCGATTTCTTATTCAGAGTCCTTCAATTCCAACATGCTTTATTTTTGCGAAACAAACGAAATCTAGTTCAGATGACTAAATTCAATCAAATTCAGTGCTGAGATCGTCGGACGACGCCAATCCAAAACCCCCCACAAGGAGAAAATTGAACCGAAGTAGATGAGGAGTATCCATGCCGTTGTCCGACCGCTGGGTCAGTTGGACTCAGACCGAATTCGTAGGAAAACACTATTGGAAATTATGAAGATAAAAAGGGATTTGAAGACAAATTAAAGAACGTAAACACGATTGGAAAGAGCTTGAAAATAGTTAAAAGACAAGAAGCAAAACATCGACGTCAATGACATTAGGTGAACCTAAGAACGGGTTAAACGACGAAAGTTCGGTTTTTGCTTCATCCAGGCACATGATTTTTGCTATTCGCACGTCACTTTGTTTTCTCCATGATCCAGACATCAAACTCATCACGACGTCTAAGGTTCGTGCTCCGTGTCTATTAAGGTTTCCAAAGGATCTCCCCCCGTACTCCAATTTAATTTCCGCCGCTTCACGTCCCTATTTTCATGTCAAAAACCTTCTTTTTTTTTCCCCAAACAAAGAATCAATAGAAAAACGAAGCAAAATACAGATTTGCGGAATCGAAATCAAAGGGAGAAGAGAAAAAGGAAAAGAAAAGGGGAGAAAAATTTTTAAAAAAATGTAGCGACTTGTTCGAGGCCATCATCAAAACCGAAATGAGATTTGACAGGCACGGAGAATCGCGAGCATATCGCCAACCTTCAATGCAATTCGCGCCATCGTTCGGAAAAACCGACGCCCTTGCTCTGCAAATTGGCTTTTTTCTCCATCACAGATTTGCGGAATCGAAACGCTTTTAAGAAGATAAAAAGGAAGAATCAAAAGATAGAAGAGCTGGGAAAGTAGAGTTGAAGAAGACGATCGAAGAGACACATCGGAATCGCCAGAAACCATAGTAGCGAGACACTAGCTAAGAACGAGCAGGGGAGTACTACGCCTGCGAACAGCTCTTCTATAAGGAAGGGGACGACGTGGGGTTAGAGCAAGCGGTTATATATATAGGCGAGACGGAGAGGCGATAAAACCCTAGTTTTCCATTAAAATGACTGATTTGCCCCCCGAGGCTTTTGTAATTTTTAATATATCTTGATTTAATGCGTAGTGCGATATAATTTTTGAATTTTAACTACTGCACAAAAATATTCAATATTATTATTTAATTAATTTAGATTCAGTAGTCCAAGGACTAAATTAAACGGGGTTTATAGATCATATTGATCATATTATATATTGGGCTCAAATTTAAAGATTATTTGTTTCTTTTTTGCCTTTTTTAATTATGTGAAAGTGAAAAGCTTACTATACAATAGTGTGGATTTACTAATGGAGGTTATCGCCTGTTTGTGCAATTGTGGCCTGAATAGGGCGTGCAGAACATAAAAACACTAAACTTCTCTCTTGATTTTGTCTCGTCCTGGACAGGCGTAAGTATCTAATCATATATATTTTTATTTTATGCAATTTCTTTACAAATTTCGATTTTGATACAAGACTCGTGGCATTTAGAGTGGGGTTAATATTACAGAAAATCCTAAACTTTACATAATGTGATATATTTACTTCAAACTTTCTTTCTTTTTTCTTTTTAAATACTACTGACGAGCTCCATCGGCCGCCGAAGCTTGCCGGAGGGCGGTGGGGGCTGGGGAGGCCGCCGTGACCCTCGCTTGCAATTGAGCGAGGGTCATCCAACCCCCGCGGCCCTTGCCCGCGGCCGACGAGGGTCGCCTCGCCCAGATTTCGGCAAGGCCACCCTCGACCAGTCGTAGGCGAGGGCTGAACGTGGCCTGCCCCACCCAAAATATGGCTGCAGTCGACAGTTTTCCCACGCCCGTCACTTGTTGGACGAAATGCGCAAGTGAATTGTGATGAAAATGAAGATAAAAGCTTGCGCATTTTGTCAAACAGGTGGCACTCATGGAAAAACCATTGACTGTGGCCGGATTTTGGGCGGAGTTTGGGCAGGGCATGCCACGTCCAGCCCTCGTTAGCCGCGGGCGAGGGTCGCGGGGGCTAGGCAGCCCTCACCTGAGGTTGGGCGAGGGCAGCCCTCATTGGCCACGGGTGAGGCCGCCCTCACCAGCCGTGGGGGAGGGCCGCGACGGCCTCCCTAGCCCGCGCCACCCATGGCCGGCGAGCTCTAGCGATCGGCGAAGCTTGCTGGTAGTATTTTTTTTCAAAAAAAATTGGGATAAATGTGTCACAGTTGGTAAAGTTTATGATTTTTCGTGTAAAAAAAAAGGTGGGATAAACCTATCATAATGGGCAAAGTTGGGGATTTTTCGTGATACTAATCCTTTAGAGTAATGTGCCGCAGAATATCTTTTTAAGTATATTTACTTTGATTACGCAGTGTAAGTTATCCTATGTCATCGTATCATGTGCTCTAAAATTTAATGCCCTTTTTTTTTGTTTCATGTCTGAATGTGCTATTAATAACTGTCAAAACAATCGACAAATTCTTTTACTTGATAAATCAAGGTAGCGGGGTATACAGAATCGATGTGTTTTGGTTGTTGATCTGGATATACTCTCTGATTTGGTTTATCTACGTCGACATTTGACGGGCATCTCCAGGAACTCAGGCACTCGGCCCAATGGTAATTGGCGGTTGGAGGCCGGATCGGAATTCGAGAGAGGAAAATCGACATCTCGGCGCCACCTCAGATGCCACCTAGGCAGCGTTTCGATAGAGAAATTGGACAGACACTGGTCAGATAACAGCTTCAAAAAAGAAACAGAAGCTTGGCTAGTTTGGGGCTGTACCTGAGTAAAACAGTTCCGCCAGCCGGCGAAAGCAAACAAGCTTTTGGCCTTAAAGCCCTCAATTACCAAAGTACAAGATTGTCGTGGTCAATCACAAATACAAAAGGCTGACGCCAAAGTGGCAAATCCGACCGGTTGAATAGAAATAACGATAGCAGAAGATATCAATTAGTCTTGTCTTCGATCACTATTGCAGAAGGCGAAAGCCAGACGAGATAATGGGAGAACAAGATCAAGAGAAGGATATAATGAAAGGCACGGTGTATATTTATAAATCATTCTCTGTAAATCAGCAAGCAATGCTGCTCTCCAATCTCCATAAATCATTCAGCGAACTCTCACGGTTCAGGCTGCATCTTCTCACATTCTTCACGGATTGACTGGAAAAGAACAGAGGAGAGGTAACGTTCACCAAAGCTCGGGAACACAACCTGCAAACGTTGATATTTGCAAATGCATTAAGTAATAGGTATGAAAGAATGGATAAACAGTGCTTTAGACCAATCAAGAGATTCTAATATTGTATATTTAGCATGCTTTCATAGCTCCCTATCTTGTTGCATTCCCAATGTAACACCCGGCAGGGAGCTCCAATGTTTAAGTAAACACCAACCATCTTAAAATATAAGCCTCAGAAACCAGAATGAATGCTCCAAGTAGAGACAATATACTGGCTTGAGTCTTGCCTATTACAGCATTCGAAAAGGAGGTTTTGCATAGCTTTTCAATCAACAATGGCATGCTTTGGAGGGAAGATTGAAATTGTTATTGAGCAAAACCAAAATATTCTCAACTTGAGGTCTTGTTTAGCTGTGCCTCTGCAAGGGAGGTGAAGACACGTTGCAAAGGGTTAAAAGAAAGATGTCGCAGATGCTTAATGTCCGTAAGTGACTGCCATAACTAGTTGACACGTCAGAATGTTAATCACTCTCAAAGGACAAGCAAAAGCTGATCCAACTTAAGTACCTAGAAACAAATAATCATTAGTCTTGATCACCTTTGCAATATGATTGAGACAAAAATCTACCAAAGATAATTTCATAACTACTCATTATCCTTCATTTATTTACAGTTGCTAAATCCACTCCAACAACAAGCATCTGCAATATGACAGACTATTCTTCAACATCTGAAATCCGTAATCTGTGTCAAGAAGCAAGTCACATCTGAAGAAAACATACTGCAATAAGTTTGCCGGCATTTTCAGGTCTCTTTGCAACCATCATTGCAGCCGCAGCGGCAGCCCCAGACGAAATGCCAACCTGGTTACATATCAGAGTTAAAAATGTTAAAATACACACAGGCTTTAAACATTTGAAAAATTTTGCTCCAATTGGAGAAATGCAACCCAACCATAGTAAAGGTGTAGAATGTGTATAGCTTCAAACCAAACCTAATCATCATCCTGTTTTACCAATGCAAAATGAAAGGAAGCCAAGCATCCAAATGGTAATAGTCATCAAGAGGAGAAGAAGACAAGGTCCAAATCCTCAAAATGCACGCTCTAAACATGAAAAGATACATGAATTTGAAAGGTGACATTACAACCAACTATATACCCAAATATTCAGAAACCATAGTAATGGCATTGTCAATCCCATTGTTCAGTCTCCAGAACTAAAACTAACAGATCAACTGGGGCTGCATGTCATTCCAAACTTTCTGTGCTAAGTGTGTCCATTGAATTCCATATGCAGAATTTGACCAAAAAAAAAGAAAATTCCATATGCAGAAGTCAAGTTCACCATTAATATATAAGAAATGGCCACAACCTCCAGGATGGCTATATGCACCAGATAACTTTAGACCGCACTTGTCAGAAACCTTCACTTATAATAAAATGACACTTTACTTCTGCATGCATCTAATTCAGGCAATAAAGAATCTCATAGCACTGACCAATAAGCCTTCTTGAAGAGCCACTTGCTTTGCAGTCTCAATAGCTTCATCACTGGATATCTGCCCAAAAAGAGTAAGAATTAACACTTACATCATACACTTTTGATCACAAGACCGCAACCAAATCCAAATGGGTCCGGCTTCACCACTACATCATGGGAGTAAATTAGATCATAGTCTAGAAATGTGGAAAAGAAAGCCATTTGTCGAGAAGATGATATAAGGTGCAGTCTCAGCCAATTAGCTAATGCGGGCCAGACTACACTTGGAAGATACTTTTGGAGCCACTCACAATATAAAATGGGAATGCGAGTTCTTTTTTGAAAATACAAAGAAAAAGGCCGCCTTAAAAATAACTGGTAAAAGAAGGTAAGCACTACGTGTGCAAGCTATATCTACAATCAAAAGTTCGTCTTTAAGAAAGTAGAATATTCTTCTCTAAAATAAGCCAATACAGCTAGGTTTATATTTATATTCTCAATTTCTGAGGATGTAATTGCAGTTTGTGAGGAAATCTATCGATCCTAGTACTCTCTTAGTTTGTGAAATTGATGCAGTTAAAGTTTCGCAAGTCTTAATCATCTGAATTGAATGAATGCAGGTACACTGTTAAGTAGGGCGCAAGGGATCAAGAATATGGTCGATAATCATGGTCATCAAATAGCTACAACTTCATCAGTGGTTTATGTTGACCACATCACCTCCTATGCAAACATTTACATGCAAATAATTGATCATGTACAGAGGCATAACAGTTCTGTTAAGGGTTGCACCTCAATGACTTCATCAACCAATTCTTGATCCAGATTTTTTGGCACAAAACCAGCTCCAATCCCCTGAATTTTGTGAGGACCTGCGTAAAAGAAGAGAATATAGTAGTCTTGCAATGTTGATAATAAATTTCATTAAAATGGTCCAATTATCTCTATTTGCTGAAGAATTTTTACCAGGCTTGCCACCAGAGAGAATGTTGCTTTCTAAAGGTTCCACTCCTATTACCTGCCATAAACAGAGCCAAATGCAGAGCAGAAAAGCAAATAAATGAGAGAAATCGTCTGAAATCCACAACTTTCTTGTGTAAGTTAATATAAGTTGTATGTCGAGTTTACACAATAGCATGCCAATGGTCAAGGATAAGGAAATGAAATGTCACATGGCGCTAGGCAGGGTAAATGCGCAGCTAAAAAATTTTCACCTTTATTTTGGAATTTTTTTGTTTAAGAAACTGTCCAACACCAGATATGGTTCCTCCTGTACCAATACCAGCAATAAAAATGTCCACCTTGCCTCTTGTGTCTTCCCAGATCTCGGGACCAGTTGTCTCATAGTGTATCTGCAGGAAATTGTTTCCACAACCATAATAGCAGAAATAATAAATTTATGCATTCTCAAACACGTGGCACTAACAGAAACATAATGGCTAGATGCAAATTCCTCTGTTCATTCAGGAAAAAGCAAATAGAATACGTACTCAGCTAAAAAGGTGCGGAAAAGTTCACTTATCCAGAACTTACCTTCATAGAATAAAATGCTTAACAAGCAGGGGACTATATTGAGAATAGAAGCAAACAAAACATTCTAATTAGCTCCTACACTGCTGCCGTCCAAAAAAGACTCTAAATTCAATATTAAAACATTTTACGATCAGGAAAACATGATCTCTCACAGTCACCACACTTCCACCCAAAGATGGAAGCTGGACCAGAATATTTTCTAACTCTAGTACAACTACGACATGCACTCATCACCAATTAGTTCAACAAGGCCAAACCACCAAAATGAGTGAAACTCTCAAATTGTGCCTTGCTGATTCTCATGGGCACTGATTTCTATCCTCTTAAAATTCCGCTTTGGAGGCATCACATCACTGACACTGCAAGAGTTCCAATGCAGAGAACAATTGCTCAAAACATCCATCTAAAGTTCCTTGTTGGTTGCAGCACTTTAAGCTTCGCTTTTTGACAAGAAATTGTCTGTTGATCTAGAGAGGAGTTGCCTGGATTAGACATGAATCTGATGCAAACGAAAAGTGCCTTGAAAAGGAACAGGGAGGGGCATTTGCATGTTTGCTTTCACAGTCATGATTAGACTTATTCACCAAGTTATGGTTGAATTTAGTTTGCATACCAGGTGAATTTGTCATTAAAACTTCCCTATTTATTAACAAAAATATTCCTACCTAGATTTAGGATTTGATGAATGGGCGCATAGGCGGGCATGGGTTGAATAAAAGAAAATTCGTTAGCCAGGCTTACCCATAATGTGAAAAAAAAAATTTTACTTTACAAAGTTATCAGGCCTAGATGGATGTAAGTGGGCTTGCTGGGCTTAGGAGGGAAACTGCTTGCCAAAACTGTGCTTCAAAACTAGAGGGCTTGATGGGCACCCAGGCCCACGATGAGGTCTATTTATTTAGAATAACTAAACAAATACAAATTAAGGTCTAACAAGAAAAAGCAGCAAGCCAAATATACCTTTGGATTTGCAGGGTTGTCAAACTGTTGAAGCATGTAGGCATTGGGTGTGCTATTCAGTATCTCTTCAGCTTTTTGAACAGCACCTTTCATTCCCTTAGCCGCATCAGTTAAAACAAGCTTGGCCCCAAATGCTTTCAGGAGAACCCTTCGTTCCATACTCATTGATGCAGGCATTGTCAAAATCAGTTTATATCCTTTTGAAGCAGCTATAAATGCCAGACCGATGCCTGTGTTCCCACTGGTTGGTTCTACTAGAATACTCTGAGCAAAAGAGGAACACAAGTGTTTGAAAAGATGGTTGGGGAATATTCAGCACAATAAATTAGAAAATTTATGGCTTGTTCCTATCTTTGGCAATGTGACAGACCAAATGTTTTCCTAGGGAGAAATTAAAATGTGTGATAACCCTATCTAAAAACATCAGACCAGTTGCTAGATTGTCCATTGGAAAGGAGAAGGGAAGTTATGAATCTGCCAAGCATGAAGTGGATTTTCACAGAGAGACACCATCACTGCAAAGCAGACCATCATCAAGGTTTAAAACTATTTGATAGCAAGAGTTTCAAGTGAACAGCTAAATCTAAGTACAGGCATTTTTGTAAGAGGATAATAAATGCCAAGGAAGATGCTTGACAGCACAGCTAGTAAGTTCATCAATCAAGGCCAAGCCTCCTTTTGACAATAATATTCCTGAGTGAATGATAGACATCAGTATTGCTTCTCTAACAAGTGGGCAGATGACTAAGTTACACATGTCAATGGTTACCTTTCCAGGTGTAATGAGCCCTTTTCTCTCAGCATCAGCGATCATACTGTAACCAATCCTGAAAACAGACACCACAAATCCAATGATTTTGGCAGCCAATTTCAGAATTTTTCCACATAGAAAAGACACATGTCAAATACATAAAAACGCATTTGGGTGTAAATTATATGAACATTAGATAATCCAGTGCAATAAGGTAGAACGGTAAAAAAAAAGTAAGTTAACAAATAATGCCTCTTCCAATCATGCCATATGGAGTGGCTATACACAGAAAATATCGGTTATAGATTATCTATATTGGAATTACCCAGTTCTTGAAGGCTATTTCTAAAAAACGCGCTAGAGAAGCAAGTTCAGATCCTGTACCTGTCCTTAACACTGCAACAGGGTTCCATGATCTCAAGCTTGGCAGCTATATTGGCAACACATCCCTTAACCATATTATTCAAGTAAACCATCGGTGTTCTGCCAATGAGCTGTGCCACAAGCGAACGAGTTGAACAAAGTCATTTCAACAGACAATATTAATGATCTTACAAATAAGAGTGATAGAGATGGAGTAAGAGTAGAATCTTCTAAAGCCTTAACCAAATAGAGAAAGATAAAAAACTCGACATTATGAAAAAGATGAAAAATTTATCATTGAAGCAGATGGCAAAGATATTCAGTACAGTAATTACCAAAAAAAAAAAAGATATTCAGTACAGAGATGAACAAAAAACTCCTCCGAGGTCCACTTCCTTAAAACATCCAGAATCCATTAAGCTTAGATTAACCTATACAAAAAAATTCATGTACCATAGCAATTCGAACAAACAATGGAGGATTTTCACTATAATCCAAATTTGAGTGTAACAAGTAAGAAGGAAAAAGGGTAATAATCTCTTGCATGCTGCTGATTGATCAAGCTAAAATTTAACTGTCAAACACTTTAAAGGAGACACGCATCTGCGCAGTAAGGAAAGTGCTGAACAGAACCTTCCCAGAACAATGATAAATTATTAGACCTCACAACATTCATTTGCAATCACTTTCACCTCTGTTACCTTAACAGATACAGAAAATACACAAGAACATGATCCTAAGCAGTCTAACGCCGAACACTGCAATCTGCTGGATTACTTGCAAAACATCTAGCCTTGGCAATTTTATCCACTTCAAAACATCCTTAAACCAGAACCATTATCACTACGGTAAAACGGAGACTCTCCAAAAATCCAAAATCGCATGATAATTGACCTCACAGTTCTCCACAGCTAAACCATATTACTCAACGCACACTCTCGATCTCAATCCATTTCCGCCAAGAACGAAGAAACTGGAATCGCAGAGCAAATCTCCAATGCAATAAACTAACCAGCTAAGCATCCAACAATCGACACAATGCGACCCGACCATCCCATTCCCAAAAAAAAAAAAAAGAGAGAGAAAATTTTGCGGGCGACCGTGCTTTCGACTTCTAGCTACCTGAGTAACATCCTCGGCAATGTTCAGGCCTTCGATCTCCGCCTCAGGCTTCACCGAAACCGCCTTACAGACCACAGAGAATCCCGAGGAAGAAGGCGACGAAGAAGAAGGAGAAGGAGAAGTGGAGAAGTCGCCGCACAACGACTTCGTCAGCCTCAGAGAAGCGGAGGGCCCACCCCGACACCGCTTCACGGTTCTGGGCAGGGAGACGAAGAGCTCGCATCTGGAGGAGCACACCGCAGGCGAAGAAGGAGGAGTGGTCAACGGATTGATCGTCAGAGATGACGAAGCTGCCATTTTCGTCGATGGAGGTGTTCCCAGAGAGAGACAGAGAGAGCGCGAGGATTCAGGAGAGGGCAGGGCACGCAGTAAATACATATTTTATCTCTATGTTGACGATGACGTCAATAATTCGTTGACCAATCTTCTTTTTCTTTTTTTGCCAAAAAATGCTATGTACTGAAATAAAAAATTTCTTATTCTTTTCTTGGTTTTATCTAATAAATTTCATGGAATTGTGATCTCGTATTAACAATGGGGATTGATTTTTTTTTCTCTGTCAATAAAAGATCTAAAAATTTACAATGTCTAGATATGTTAAAGACATGAGAACAACATAAAGCAAGGCTTCTAAAATTAGGACATGAATTATTTTGTTTGTTGATTAAATGTAAATTTTGATTAAAATAGGAATGATGAAACTGAGTTTACGGGCATGAATTATATCCTGTTCTCAAAATTAACTTGCATAATTTCGTCTCCGACGCAACATGCATTTGACTTAAATAGTTTCCTTAAAGCATCCAAATTCAACTTGAGTTGTAAGTAAGATCCCAATATTTATCAAATCGAATCGAAGAAGTATGAAATTTGTTCCAAAAAAAAAGTCCCACATTCTTTTGAACATAATTGGAATATGTATCTTTCTCAGTTACTCGAATCAGATTGCATACCAATTTAAAAGAAATCAATAGAAAAAGTTGGCGGATCTAATTCTACCATCCCAATTACTAATAACATGATTACGTCACTGGTTAAAAACTTTTCGTGTGACCAAGCATAACTACATCACATATGACCCACTTCTTTGAATTCAGCCCCCCACAAAATTTAATGGTGTCAAGATCTTAGCTATTTAATGTGGATTCCCTCGTCATATACAAGTAAAGAAGATAAAGAAAAAGAAGCAACGCATCAGACAAGACAAAATAGTGACAAAAATAATTTGGATCCACGTTCGGAATCCTGGATCCTGTCCATTCAAGCTCCCCTTTATACTCGGGGTTGTCTTGGAAAATTTGGATCCACAAACGGGCCTTTCCGTTTAGAGATTTAACATCCAAGGAAATCCCAATCATGGAGCGCAAAAGAGCTGATCTATTCTCCTTTTTTCTTTTTTCTTTTTCAAAGAAAAGTCAATGAAATTAAGGGGGAGAGAGATGTTGGACCACAACGAGATCCAAGACATGCAAAATGTGCTACAACTCAACACAGATAACTCCTTGAAAAGTTCCTACCAAATGCTCTCTAGAGAAGGTTTTGTCACACACGAATTAAGGAAGACCCGATCCGAAACTACATGAACCTCTCAGATCTCGCCAAGGTATATCTGCTTGTCACTACTGCAAGATCCGATGATGGGCTCGGTCGGATGGAACACCGTCTCGTTCACGGATCCCGTGTGGCCTGGGAGCTTGTAGAGGATCCGTCGGGATGTCGTATCCCAAATGTAGACCATGCGATCTGCACTGCCAGCGGTGACCTTGCTTCCGTCGGGTGACCAGCCGCACTTCAGTAGGTTCTTCTCAAAGTTGTGTTGATGACCTTCCATTATCTTCACACAACGGTTTTGCGGTGCATAGGGCCGCATATCCCAAATGCAGAGCTTACAGTCCATGGCATTAGTAAGGAGATAGGAGCCATCAGGACTCAACTGCATACCTGTTATGGTATCTTGGTGGCCTTGAAGGGTCATGGTAACTTCACCTTTACGTATGTCCCATACCTTCACATCATTGTCTATTCCCCCAGTGAAAATTTTATCCGATGTATCAGAAAATGAAACTGCTGTGATTTGGTATTTATCTGGAAATGTTTGGATAGCACCTCTTTGACGCATGTCCCAAAGCTTAGCAGTTCCGTCGTCAGATCCACTCACCACAAGAGGAGGCCCTCTCCGTGAAGGACAGCATGAATTGACAAAGGAAGAATGTTCTACCATCTTTTTTACTTGTTTGCCCGTTTCAACATCCCAGGCTCTTAGGGTTTTGTCAGGACTGGCTGATATTATCTGAGAGCCATCTGTTGTCCACTGAAGATCCAGGATTGCATTTTTGTGCCCTTTCAAGACCATGTAGTTTTTGCAATCCCCATGAACCTTCCATAAGAAAATTTCTCTATCGTGAGACCCAGATGCAATGACTGTACCAGCAGGATTGAACTTCATAGTGTAGATAGCGCTCTGGTGACCTGTTAATAACATGATAGGTGATTCTAAGCTCGATGTTCTCTGTCTCCCATTTGGCATGGGTCCTTGAGGAGGAGCACCGTATGGAATGGTGGACCATTCCATTGGTCTGGGACCAGGCACTGATAAAGCATTTTCACTTTCTCTTGGAACAACTTGCATTTTCCCTTGGTTGCTTAATCCAAATTAAAGTTTGACTTCTCTGAACCCAATATCAACACAATCAATAAGGGAATTAGCACATGACGATAGAAACACATAATACACCGATTCAACAAACTTCTTTAACAATAGAAAAGCAAACAGACTTACACATCACACATCTGCCATTACATAAAGGCACCTTCTTTTGGCCCAATATAAAAACAGGCACAGCCTCCCAAGCAAAGATACTAGGTCTAAAAGTAGTTTTACTGCACCAATTATTTCAGAAATTAAAAAGGAAAATTAATTTAATAAACAGCAAAGAGCTTCCAAAAGAAATTGGTTCACATATACTGAAGCGGAGAGCTTAAATACCTAGAATATGAGGACATTAACGTGGATTTCTTTTAAAAGAGAGAGGGGTCAGAGGAGATGTCCAATCATCAAACTCATGGGAGAAAAAAAGGATGGTGTCTCCACTCACTGCTAACAAGTGGAAAGGATCCTCTAAGATGGTTTCCAACACAAGGGAGAAAGTCCTAATTGTAGAAGAGAAAAGTGACTTCGTAAGAAGCAAGAAAGGATAGAAGGAGAGACGGTGAAAAACAAAATTATAGTAAATTAACTCACAGGAGGTTCTTAACCGAAGAGAACAAAAAGGATCTATGTCTCCAAACCCAAACAATATTAAGCTAAGACAAAATTGGTCTAACATATTACAGCTCATTGATGGTCTTCAAAAGGGGCAAAGACAGATACTTGCTACAATGATAGTGTGGGATCAATAGATGCATGCAAATAGATGACTACAGAGATGCAGAGGATACTAATTGTCATGCGACCAAAATATCGTCAACAGAAGATATTGAAGAACAAATTTGAGAAACAATGGTAAGGCTACAGACATTCTCGGTAGTTTGGATCTGCACTTTTAATCTTTGAAAAAGCACCAAAAGGACTGAAAATATGAAGAAAGAGTGCTAGTTGATTTAATTTCAGCAAAATCAAGATTCTAGAAGACAGAGTGCTTGTTGATTCTAGAAGACATAAAGTTTCGTGGAGAAAACAGAACTTCAATGAAAATGGTAAAGAGTTGAAGCAGGGAAAAGCTAAAGACAAATTCTGTCAAAATCATGACTCCCGAATTCGTCACTTACACTAGTTGTAATTTTTCTGATGAAATTGCAATTAATAGTAAATAAAACTTAATAGATGAAATGAATATGAGGATCTTATTATAAACTAGGTTCTGTCCAAAGGCTTCTTCAAGAAATAGCTACATTGAAGCAAAGCAATTGATGAAATCTCAAGCATCATTTCTGCCAGTCAAAATTTGCTAGGAGTATCTTAGTAATGTTTGTAAAGACAGCTCAAAGCAACAACCAATTTTCTATAGCATTCTCAGATCTTGTTGGAGCATGCTTGAGGATGGCATCATCACTTTTGTAAGGAGCCATGTTACTCTTTTACAATGCCCTAACAGGGTTTTCTGATCATTATCAAAATTAATATTTATCGGTCAACAAGATGTAAGTTTATTGTACTCGAGTAGAATGCTGCTCATCCAAAAAAAACCTGAAACCTGAATTTCATGATTCCGCATTAGATCCAGATATCAAGGGAATCAGACGTGCTTCTTTTCATGTAAATGTGATGCAAGGTTATAGCTTTCTTTCTAAAGAAAGAAGAAAATTTAAATCTGCAGTCATTTTGCATCTCTTGCATGAGTTTTCAAGGGCTGATAGTTTTGGATTTGCTTTCCTAGGTAAAGTTTATACGGGTAAAGGACTCTATTCCCACATATTAGCACGTTAATCTGTGATTAGCTCTCCATACTTGCATAAATTTATCTCCAACATATCTACACTTGTTTTCCTAGAACTCTAAGTTCAAGAGACACCCTTTTTGTCTGTGTTTCACACTTCAATTGCCCATCCTCCTTTCTTCAACCTAATCTCAGCAATTGAATTTCTCGATAGGGTTCTCTCCCCATGTAAATGTTCCCTTCCAGGCAAGACATCTTTCAAGTAGGTAATGAAGCCACACAGTAGAGAGGCCACCTGTTATACCCTAAGTCCAAACTTTCTCAGCGAACCATTGAACACGAAACAAGCAAACACCAAGCATATAACCGAACCATAGGATTGGCCTATCTCGTTCTAAACACATCATGTCCGGAGATTAGGGCTTAACGGTTCAGCTACAATGTCCAAGCAACCGATTACGAGCGTTGAGTGAAAGACGAACACGTATATACGGAATCCCAGTTCGGCCCCAGACCTAATAAAATTGGGCAGAAATCTTCCTCAAATTGAGGCGAAAAATGCGAACGAGGAGCAAAGAACCCTCGCACTACGAACCACGAACACAACCTATTCTGGTACGAACAAAGGAACGAGAACCAACTCGAAACGAATCCGACCGACGCAGAGCGAATGAAACCGAAAGCCCGCAACGTCCTCATTCGACCAGAGAGCACACAGAGCACACAAGCGCCGACAAGCAAGCGCTGAGAGAGAGAGAGAGAGAGAGAGAGAGAGAGAGAGAGAGAGAGAGAGAGAGAGAGAGAGCATACAGAAGCAGCTCCGGAGGTCCAGCGAGAGGATCAGAGAGCGCCAGAAAACCAAAAAGAGGAGAGGACCTTCGTTTCGAGAGACGCCACTGCGAGCTGCTTCCTGAAAATGGCGACGACGAGACGCGCCGTAGAGGAAGAGAAAGGGGGAAGGTTGCGGGCCCGATTTTGGGCTGGGCCTAAAGATTTTTTTTGCTAGGGCCCGTCCACGAAAGTGGTGTTTATTCAGTTGGAAGGCATCGAATTGTAGTTGCCCGCGACGGAGGCGTCGGCCGGCGACGGCCGCGCTGCAATCTTTGTAAGGAAGCAGAGGTCCGGGCGATAAAGAAAGCAAATGTGCACGCAGCGCTGGTGACGGGGCCGTGTCACCTATAATGAAGCGACGTCGGAGCTCATTGACTTGCAAGCAATACTCAATAGGGACCATTAGGATACGAGAGTTTAAATAGTCGAACTCCTAAAACCATGATCTATTATAGTACGAATAGACATTATTGGTGTCTGAGAGACGACATCATCTAGGAATTGTGAAAAGAAAGAAAGGAAAACCCGGACTATGTTGATGCATGGTTCAAGACTCTCGCAAAAGACTCGCAACACTAGGGCAAGGGATGTGCTCACGGGAGGAGAACCAACGGAACGGATGTTGTTTTTCCAAGAGAGTGATGATAGGTAGACCGAACATGTTAGCCGAGTTGCAGCTCCGACCGGGGCGGCTCCTGTAGAATTACGGTTGTGCCCCTGACTTGAAATAGAGCGGTGCTGCACAAGGACGCCACGACCAAACTAGAGTGCTCTGCTTGTGGATACTCTCTCCTTTTTCCTTCTTCCATCTTCAACCTAACTGCCCTGATGGATAAACTAGATCGACAACTATAGCGCAGTCCGCCAAGTAGTGTTGTTCCATGATCTTTGGAAGTGATGGAAATGAATTGCTATGATGGAAATGATTTACCAAAGTAACTTCATTTCCATTGTTCTGTTTCGGCAAATCATAAACTGTGGTTGGACAAAAATATAACGACTTAACTCATATTACATGGTAAGTTTGCTTAAGAAAATTTTATTTCATTTCACTCTTCTAAGTTCTTCCAGTTTCAAAAATCATTCACAGGCAACGAAATCTTTGTAGGAGAGAATTACTTTTCGCGAGGAAAATCAAACCCCTTTATGCTTCAGAGAGATCGGCGCTCTCACTGCTTGGAGAGAGTTGTTCTGCAGGACGGTTTTCAGCTTCAGGATCATCTGATGGCTGAGATTCATGCCTCGCAGCAGCCTGTAAGACTCGATTTTGCACGTCTGAGGACGAGGGTGATGTTGGCAGCCCAAGGCCATTCGTTTCCAATTTGCCAGCAGCCCAAGCAAAAGCTTCAGCTCCAACTTTAACAGGCGCAAGCAGCAACCTTCAATTTAGAGATTAGACAATTATCGATGACAGGCAAATGAGATGTCTTATTGCAGAATTATGCCACGGACACTACGTGAAATTGCAAATTTATGTCATGGTTACTATGTGAACTGTCCTATTACATTGTACAGAAAGAAGGTCCACTTTCATTGTTTCATCACAATAGTCCTTGGCCACACAAATTCAGATAAAATAACCTTA
This sequence comes from Melaleuca quinquenervia, assembly GCA_030064385.1. Lineage (NCBI taxonomy): Eukaryota > Viridiplantae > Streptophyta > Magnoliopsida > Myrtales > Myrtaceae > Melaleuca > Melaleuca quinquenervia. The sequence continues at coordinate 15,481,648 of CM057718.1, forward strand.
TAGTTGTCTGACAGAATTATTTTCCAAGGAATGTCCCTCGAATTTAAGGCTTTACCTCACGTCTTGCTTAAAACCTTCTGAGTCCTCATAAGAAGCAATCCGCCGATAAATGGTCTGATAATGCAAATAAGCAATATAAGATGGTACAATAACAATTAGCAGAAGTTGCAAGGCATTAGGGTAATACTAATAAACCAATCCAGAGAACTCTTGTAAGTTGCAAAACATTGGAGGCTTGAAATACAAATCAGATTGCACTGCATAAAGGCTAGAAGCAGCCTGATCCACTTCGATTAACAAAATCATATATCAATGCCCACGAGGCCTACATGAGGGATGAATAATATCCTCATTAAATCTACATTTTCCATCAGAGGGGGGCTTGTACACGCCTTGTATGGCTCCCCTCCTATACGTGCACAGTGAGAATAATTAAGATTAGCTCACTATCCGACCAGAGCATGAAATGTGCAGGCTTTGAAAATCACCGCATCCTTTTGCAGTTTTCGCAAAACTATTTTTTCGTCTCAAAATGCAATCATCATGTGGATTACCACAAGAGGCTCTTCAATTTGCAGTCTTCCACTCTTAACATGCAAAACAGTTTTAAGTGCTATCTTCGGGAGCCTTTACATATTAGATAAATAATTCAGGTGCATATATGTACATAAGTACATAGGTATCTCAGCACATTTTGCAAGACTGTAGCAAAAATAATCTAAAAAAAACGAAGAGAGATCACTATCAGAAGAAGGTAAGGCAGTCACCAGCTTGAATCATCTTAGAAAGTGAAAGTACCTGGCCAAGGCCAACAACTCCAATAAATTGTAAAGTCTTTTCCCACTCTGAAAAAAATTATTTTCTGCTTAGAAAGAAGAAAAACTAACGAAACTCATGCATGAACAATAAAACACCTGTCTGCCACCCCCCACCTTGCCAAAATCCTAAAGAATATTATGTTCAAGAAAAGACACTCACCAGAAAGTGCATATAATGCAGCCACAAGACCCTGCCAAGAAATACTTGAACCGATTGGTCAAAGATATATATGAAGATGCACAGAAATCCATCTTTATCTCCACTTAAAAATAGAACTCAATCAGGAAATTTGCAGGGCTATTAGATTATTTATTTATTATTGCCAAGCCTCCTCAATGTTGGTTGCAGATAGGCCACCTTCCAGAGGGTGAAAGGCTGACATTAGCTTGACAGATACACAGTCAAACCCACTTTCCTAGCTCACATTTCAGTATCCTAGAACAGCTTAGATATGGGAAAGAAGTAGTGAATCAAATTGACATGTACAACATGCCAAAGAGGTGAGAAATGGACACTTTAAGCCAGTTGATCATCTGCCTTTCTTTTAACGTGTACATAAGACCCATAATATAGGTGATTGAGAGATACGATTAACCAAAACCGTTGATGGAGCAAAAGGTGTGACTATGTGGGTCTTACCACACCAGAAGCAAAAAGTTGCAGAGGAGAAGGGTTGATTTCCTCCAGTATTGCCTCAGCTTCCTAAAGTGATGTCAAGATGCACAAGCATCTGAAGCAGATCAGTCCTTTGAACAAAGCTGAGTATCAAACTCACAGGTAAGGGGAAGCAAACATTTATTTTACAATGCTGGATAATTCAAGCTAGAGATCACTACTTAGAAATAGGGAAAAAATTGCCGAGGTGCCCTTAAGAAGCAATTATCCATTTCTCAAATGCATTTTGGGTCAGGCAGCATACCCTTGCGACTGTGCCCATTAATTAGATACGAAGTTGCATCTCCGTCTCCTAAAAATATGGACCTATTCAAATGCCACCAAAAAGAACTTAACCCCTAATGATTTAGTGGATAAATAGCCTCTTCATCAGATGCATGCATGTGTAAAAGGACATCACATTTGTCTTTACTACACTAAAGAATGTTAACTAGGAGACCTAATATGTATTACAGCTATGGAACTCCAAGTATCCCGCAGGATAAGCCCAAAATGCTCAAAATGGTTACTGTTAACCAAGTAAGAATTAGCCTTCCTTTTCATGATCAGGATAGTTATTAAACAAGCTGATTGCTTATAATAATCTGGGCCGGGAATATATCATACCACCAGATCTATCAAATTAAACTTACTTCAGCTAGTTGGAGCATATATTACGAAACGTGATTTCACTGCCATCATAGAAATCGCAATTGACACTCCAGAATCTAGATGCTAGTTAATGTAGTCAGCTATTTAGACATCTCTTTTTTCAAAATTTTAAGCTACAAAAGATAAAATGAAGTTAGCCATAAGTACAGCGATGTTCTACTAGAGTTTTCTTTAGGGTGGTACTCTCCTATTATGTGTCGATCTCTCATAATAAATAGCTATGAGGCAATGCTTTACTTGGATGATAATAGATGTCAGATTAGATTTGATATAACCAATATATATAGAACCAGAAAGAGAAAAAGAAGAAGAATAAGAAGATAGCTGCATACGGACACACTAGAAAAGGGAAAGTAGCAATAAGAAATGAGATTCCCCATTCTTTCTAGTAAAATAAGAAGAATATACTTCCATAAGAGAGATGAAAATTCATCAGCATAAAAAGCGGAAGTACCTCATTGAGTACAGTAAGTGTTGTCTCAGGTTTGAGCTCCTTAACACGGAGACCCTCTTTCACCCAAGATTGGAAGCCACCTTGGACCAAGTATGATTTCTGTCAACAGAATATGTACCTAGCTTTAACACAGACCATAGATCTGACTATTTATTTTCTAAAGACCATAAAGCCTTTCTAAGCAACCATCAAGTAATGAAGCCACAACTTTACACTGTTCCCGAAAACATTTAAGAATGTTGAGAGATTCCTTAGCATCAGCATGTATCTAAAAGAATAGGAGAAACATCATTTACTGTGTTGCTCTACTGTACAAGTGTGTCCTTTTTCGAACAAAAAAAAAAGTGTGTCCTTTGACTGCTGATGGAACATTTGCACCAAGAAATTCTTAGCATAAACCAATTAACAGTGATGATTGACTGAAAGTGAACTCTTGATAATGAAACATTACAAAAGATAGCAAATGCAGTCCATAGCATCATGCTTCTGTAATTTATATATATTATATATATATATATATATATATGTCTTAGCTCCAGGGAATTCCTTTGTGACCCTTCGCGATAGTTGTATAGGGAAATACTAGCACAAATAATCTTACGAATATAATAAATCCTCAGTCTTCAAAGTTTCTTTGTAAACAGGACCATTCCCTTTCTTATTTTGCATTTAGAAAGTTTCCCTGTTTTCAAAACTATGTAGGTTTGGATACCACGGATCTTATAAAACATGCCATTAAGTTTCTGAAAAGAGTTCACAAACTGGATCACTATCATTAATTATCTAAATCAAAGTAATGAAAAGAGGTAAAAACACTGTCATCAGGTCTCTTCATTTAACTAATAGGTGTTGAAAGTAAAACTCTACAGAAATCTGAAATTCTGGTCTCTCGCTCATTTCAACAGCCACAAAACATGGTCCAAGCTTGAACTGATACACGCAGCAAGGTTCATGAATGAGTGGCATGAGCCCGGACAGCAATACATCAAGAAATTGCAGCTAGCATATATATGTTAATCTAAAGAGCACTGAAATTCCCAAAAATGCAATTTCCATGAAGGAGGATGGTTCAAGCAGAAAAGTTCCTTGCCTTGATTCCAAGTTTTCTCAAAGATCTAGCAATCCCTTTTGATCGGGAACCATCTGCATCCAAAATTATAACCTTTGACCTGTCCTACATGTAACAGGAGTACAAATCTCTGAGAAGATTGATTCTATTGAATTGTAAAAAGAATTGAAATTATACAGAATCAGATATATTAAACATAGAACAGACAAGCACACCAATGTAACACCCTTAAGAAAATCTAGTCGATCAATTGTTCCTCAGACAAAATGAACCAGTTTCAATGCGCCAATCTATGTGTATATAATAGACGGTTGGATGGATGGATTAAGCCATAGATGGACATGAATTCAAGCGTCATCTCGCCTCCCTTTAGCTTGGACACTCACTCTCCTTTTCTGCTATCAGTTCCACAGCATATGATATACTAATATACTAGCAGAATCACAAAATCATGTTCCCAAATAATGGAGGTTCTTCAAATATTAAAACTCATACATGAAGAAGTACATGAAGTACTTTCCGAAATCTCTAAAGTCAGGATATTGCTGTAGAATATTGAGTTTGGTTTAGGAAGTGTTCAGCATAATGTACTATTAAGCTTTTCTAACAAAGTCACTGAGCCAACTAAAGCCTTACCAAATCGACAGACACATTCAAAGTTTAAACCATAATTCACATACCTGAACTATCTTCAAATTCCGAATGACAACTGCAGTTATGGAGTCTTCAACATTTCTGCCACCTTTTAGGAGCTTCCTCAAAGAGCCATTGACCTGGAGATAAAAAATTAACATGATATCGCAGTTTATCAATATTTTCTAGGCAAATATTCAATCTTCAGCCCCAAGAGAAATTAAATAGGATGCATTCCCTTAGCAAATCATTAATAACGAGAGAATAAACACAGAGTGGGTCCCTATGCCTCATATGCAGTTGTTGCAAATTTATGATATTGGTAAGCTGATTCTACACTTTGCTAGAAAATCTGGTAAATCCTCATCATCTTTTAACAGTTTTGAAAGAACAGACTCATTTATCTCAGAACATCTCACATCCTCTTCCTATTTGAGTTACAATAATTCCTCAAGCTTTTTGGCTACCAATCTGAAGTACTTAAACAATCAACTCATTAAGTGTATTAAGATGTGATTATAAAGATGATGACTGAACATGCAAAAGTTTGATCTGCGTATAACACTAAACAGGAATTTAAGAGCTATGCTAGACAACATCTCTCCGTGGCAAAATGTAACTGATGGATTTCGTTTAGTACAGGCAAAATGCAGACTAAATTTGACAGAAGAAATTCTCAAGGAGAGATGAGGGTAGGGATGGCATTATGTAATAAGTGATGCACAATTGTCAGTTCATTTAACAGATAAAAAGGAATAACATCCATGCAATACACAGACATGCAACATAATTCTTGATACAGCTTCCAGTTTCAGAGTAAATAAGACTACCTCAGGTAGGGATACACTTGAATAACGAAAACGAGCAGCACGCCGAAGGTCAGGAATGCCATCAGTTTCTCTAAGAACCTTTACAAAGTAATGGATGAAACCAAGAGATAATCAGTACCTTATCAAAGAGAACAAACACCAAGACCCTTTTGTAGGCTTGAAAGTATGTCAAGTGAGATAAATGACAGTAAGCTAGAAATCATTTACAAAGCACTAGAATAATGTGATTTAAGCCAGCTTGCAGGCTCATGGAAGTTACAATTAATCATCACCCACATGGCAACAAAAAAAGTACAAATATGAGGCTACAAAAGTTTTTACACTCTTGCCTCGGGCCGAACATCAATAAGTACAGCGCCCTCCCTTCCCTTCAAGAGTTCTAATGTTGAGTTGGGAGATAAATCTCCAGAATAACCGCCGTATGTCCACGCCCAGTAAAAAGCCCTGCAAAAATCTGATGAGATTTATGAAGTCTCTATGAAACAGATAAATCCATGCAAATAGAAACTTTTTTCAATTAAATGGTGTCTTTCCAATGGGAAATTAGGAAAGAGAATAGCGCAAAAGGATAATCGTACCAAAAGGTGGAAGCAGTGCCAAGGAAAAGAGCAAAGGGAACAATTGGATCTTTTGGGTCCAATCCAAGACTTCTCTCCAGCCCCTCAATTGTCATGTAAACCTTTTTCATGACAATGATTAGATTATCATTAGATTCACATACAAGAATGTTCAGAAGCCTGCCAGTTCGGCAGGTGTATGAAATCGGTGCGCTATGACAATCATAAAGTATATCGAGAGTTCATAGAATCAGTAGGAAACTACAATGCCATTATGACAATTGATTAACATTTCCACAAATCACTATCCAGAAACAAAAGATGGTCAGATTGAGATTACTTTAATAAAAAATTCTGACCAGAATATATCTTGTGATTCACAAAATAGGAGTCATAATGCCATAATTCGAGAACGTTGATCCTTAGAATCCAAGCAAGTTTGCAACGAGAATCACCTGTTGAAAAGCAACTCCAATGGGTTTCAGAATTTCGGCTGTTTTCTCTTCTGAAAAATTAAGTCTATCTCTGAACTCCAGAGGGAGTGATTGCTTGGCAGAGCTATAAAAATAAACAATAAAAGAGGCACCCTTGGTCAAAGAATCCTCCAGCACAACTATTGTCTGTCTCAGCACATCCACACCAGCAGTAGCTGCCCTGGTTGCTGTTCCTTTAAAATCACTTGTGATATTTGTATATCTATCACCAGCTGCTTCTCCCATTTGATTCACATTAGAGAACACTTTGCTGGAAGCATTTTCAATCACATTGTTAGCTCCTTTTATAGCAGTTCCCACCGAGGAATAAATCGAATCTAAGGTGCTTCTCAGTGTGCTTTCTCCCTTGTTAGCTAACTCATTGATGGAATCTGTGACTTTGGAAAAGACATCCTCAGCATTAGATTTTACACCATCTATCGAGTCAGTACTTAGGGAAAGTGGCTCATCAACTGAGGCAGGGATATCTGGTGCTACATCAGGAACTGATACTTTTCCAACATCTGTCGATTCCAAAAATGTGGAAGCATTTTCAGCCGGTTGATCAGTAGATTCCATCAATTGTTCTTGAACAGAAGATAGCTCGGTACTTTCTACAAATCTCAGCTGCCAACTCTCCACCTCATAGGGTTCACCGGTCATCACCATGGAAGAACTCCAAATCGATTTTCCAATGCCATTGTCAAAGTCAGTATAAGAGAATTTGGTAGCCTGCATTCTACACGCAAGTCTTTGAAGGCTCTTTCCATCTAGTGAAGCTGGAAAAATCTTGTCCCTCAAAAAGCATCCGTGGTTGAAGTCCTTATGGAACGAGTTTAAAGCTTGCGGTCCTCCATTTAGCGAATTCTGCGAGTGCCAGTCAGTTCCAAGCAATGCAAATAAATTCAAATGTGATACACACAGAATAATATCATATTCAGTGGTTCATCTACGCAGAAGCTACTTTTTCATTCCAACCAAAGTTTCTCCACAACTGTACAGCAATCTTAAGAAGATACGAGACTAATTATAACACAAACTCTCTCAGCACTTTACACAGCCATAATATGAAGCAAACAGCAGAAACCCAAATCAGACATAAGATTTCCAGCTTTCAATCATGAAATCTGACCTGGCTGTGCAATGAACAGCAAGGAGTAGCGGAGCAGATGGGCAACGTCGACATGTCAGTCACCACTCAAATGGAAATCATCAAGCTCTCATCTTCTGCCCAAGAGACGGAGTTGCAACACGAAACGAATCAACAGGCGACCCACATTACGCGAAGCTAAAGCCCACCCATCTCAAACAATAAAAGAGCCAAAACCCCATAAGAAGCACACCGTGCGTATGATGGAATCTCTGCACAGGCACTCACGCGAGCTCTCTCAGTCGGGTCCCTTCGGAATTCAGCCGCGGATGGCCGCAGAGTCATGCGAGAGTAGTAACTGAGAAGAGGTGGGGGAAAAGAGCGCGAAGCTGACGCCGACGCGCACGTCACGAGGAACGGATGACGATGGTGATGGCGATGACGGTCGAATGGGGGAGAAAACGAATGGCGATATCGCGAAGGGAATCGTGTGGCCTGTCGAGGCCGCTGCCGCGATCGCTTCGGCTGCTCTTCGCCTCTCGTTTCTCTACGTGGGGTCGAACCCGCTAGCACGTCCCTTTCATTGGAAGGTTGGGTTGCCCCCCGAGCAACATCGACGACAACCTCAGGACACGTGGCGCGCTTTAACCTGCCTTAATCCATTTTCATATAATACAAATTTAATAATCAATGCTCGACTCGATCTATATTACTAAAAATATTTATGTTTAGAAAAATTCATACCACCCAATCTAAGATGAGAGGATCATAAATGTGGAGTTTGACTAAGTTGTGAATAAAAATAATTCTTATATTATTTCGGATCTTATCATTTAAAACAATTCATGGCCAATCTATTGAAAAGCAACTAATCTATACAACAATCGATCTTATTATATGCGAATTAAGAAATGGGTTTATGATTTATTATGGTAAATTTACTTGTGAGCCATCATATACGAGTTTTAAGTTAGATGACGAAGAAAAGTATGGAAAGATTGCAATTTGATATTAGTAGGAAAGTGAAAAAAGACAACAAAAATTATGCTAAATGGTATAATTACGGAAGGAATTATTCACGAGCTGGTGGAGAAACTAACAGGAAATAGTTTTGACCAACAAAAAAAGAAGAAGGTATCTCCTCAAAAGGCCGATGTGCCAATATTTAAAAAAAAAAATTAACCTTTCTCCTTGGAAAATTGAGAGAAGCCCATTTGCATTAGCTTTTTTATATTATGCTAATAAATTCTATTTCATAGGGAAGCCCTTTTCGAATCCACCTCGTCTTTTCTCCTTCTACTTCCCTCTTCCCTCAGTTGCCGGTCCATGCCACCTCCTCTAATGGAGTCAACCCTAGCTCGCTTACACTAAATGCACTAAGTCAAACAAAAAAAATAGAGTCTTTCGTTTTGAAAATCATAATAAAATAAATCTTTGAATTTCATATGCACGCCACTACATGATAAGATAGAAAGGATTAGGGTACCATGAGCGTTATAACTTTTGTATAGCGCTTACTTAGGTGACATAATATTTATCGATTATTTACTCTAATTTTTGGGAAAAAATGTTCACTTTAATACCATAATTTTCAATTGATTATTCCAGTGCTAAATTTTCTTAAAATGTTAACCTAAGTACTGAAATTTCGATGTTGAGGCATTTATGATGAACACTCCAAAAAAAACCGTTACACTTCAGTGATCTATTGAAAAAAATTATATGGTACTAAAGTGATCTAGAAAAAAAAAATTACAACATTCACGTGATGCTATATATGAATTACGACATTTAACTGATTTAAAAAAGAGTTATAACACTCACGTAAATGCAATATGAATATTATTGCGAGTGTAGTGTGCTTTTCTCTAAAACAAAGATATCTTAAAATGTCTATCTATGTCACAATTCATTCGACTCATAGGTTATTAGCGGGGATCCACTCTAATCTTACTTACTTGCTTTGTGACTTAAAGAACTACTCATCTAATTTATTTACTACGTAACTATTAGCGACGATATTGAGGGTCGAAACACCTAATTACGAAAGAAGCTTCATCATTTTATGATTAATTTCATTAAGGGACAAAGACCAGCCACCTGTGACTGCCGGTTCCATCACGAGTAACAAGGAGACGGAGCATGAAACCCCAACACCAAGTTCACCAACGCTAAACTACAAAAAGAAATTCGGAAAATTACGCTCTGTCGATTCAAAATCACCAAACATCCGTGATTTGAGGCTTTTTTACAGGGGTGAGTGGTTCTTCAGAAAGTCCAATTTCTAGGACCGAAAATTGGACGGGACGGGACCGGACCGGACCAACCAGTTCTTGGGTAGTCCAATAGGACCGGAAAAAATTCAAACAAAAATATATTTTGTACACAATCACAAGCACCGAAGCCATGAACAACTGCCAAATGCATGCTCGAGCTTTTCATGATTTCCATCACAAAACCAAAAACGGTTCAAAGATTCACAATGCCAATGCTCGATCAATCTTGAATGCTCGTAAGCTAGTTAAACATATGATAAAAAATCATAACTTTTTGTTGAAATGGGAAGATTCAAGTTGTTTCCTTTAACGATGAAGAAAGAGATTGGTAAGAGCCGTGATTTACTCGACTTTGACAGCTCAATTCATCCTACATTAGTCGTAATTTCTCATAAATTTTGATTGGTCTGGTCTGAGTAGTTCGGTCTAGTCCCACCCTCCGAGAAATCGGGACCGCCCAAACACCAATTCCATTTTTAGGAACTGAGATTCCTGAGAACCGATCTGATCCGGACAGTTTCCCGGTGCTCAGCCCTACTACTTTTTGTGGTGCTTTTGGTCCGTCACGTGACAAGAGGGCCGTGTGCTCGAGGAGGACGAGGAACGCTTTGCCGGAAGCCGAGAAATATAAGCAAAGAAAGCCAAAAGAGCAGAGGAAAAAGCAACGGAGGAAACAAAGCGAGGGCGACAACACCGTTGACGCGATCGCTCGATTTGGACGAGGCGTCCTCTCATGTGGTTGGGAGCCACCTCTTCCGCACGTCCGAGCTTCTCAATGGCTCTTCGATCTCAAAAAAAAATCTCGATCTTTCGGCATGAATCCATCTCGATCATGAAAATTAGTTTGACTATGTTCCGATTGGCATTTGGATGACGTGGCGATATTGTAATACTAAATGCCGTGCTCACTCGAGCAAGTTTCAACTTCTTCGATCTCAAAAAAAATCTTGATCTTTCGGCATGAATCCATCTCGATCGTGAAAATTAGTTTGACTATGTTCCGATTGGCATTTTGATGGCGTGGCGATACTGTAATACTAAATGCCGTGCTCACTCGAGCAAGTTTCGACTTTGAAGCGTCAAAGTCTTTTTATGGTAACGTGTCTCCCGTGACACTTACGATAAACGTTTTTTTAAGAAAGTTAAGCGATCTATTGAAAAATTATATGACACTAAAGCGATCGGGAAAAAAATTACGATATTCACACGAGTAACATAAAACACTTAAGTGATCAAGAAAAAGAGCTACGACACTCAAGCGAATGCAGTACGAAAATTATTTCACCTGTAGAGTGCTTTTCTCTGAAATAGAAATGTCTTAAAATGTCTATCTACATCACAATTCATATGGGACATTGATCTTTTTATGGGGATCCGCTTTATATATTTTACTTGCTTCTCAGCTTAAAGAATTACTTACCTAATTTATTTACTGCGTAACTATTAGCGGGGACATTGAGGGTGGAAACACCTAATTATGAAAGAAGCTTCATCATTTTATAATTAATTTCATTAATGGACGAAGATCAGCCACCTGCGCCCGCAAGAATCGACACGAGGATGCCGCCTACCAAGACCATCACTAGTAACAACGAGAGAGCACGGAAAACACCAACACCAAGTTCACCAACGCTAAATTACAAAAAGAAATTCAAAAAAATTACACTATGTCGATTCAAAATCGCCAAAAATCTACGATTCGGGCCCCTTTTTTTTAGGTGAACAGTTATCTGGGTGGTTCGATTCACCCTTGAAATCAGAAACTGGACCGGTGGGATCAATTCTCAATCTTTAGGACCGAGAATCGGACCGATTAGTCTTGAAACCGAACAAGATTGAACCAACCGGTTTAGTTCGGTTATCGGGTGGTCCAATAGGACTGGAAAAAATTCAAAAGAAAATATATTCCGTACACAATTACGAGCAAACAATGAAAATTTAAAATGGTCAGCCATTGAAGCCATGCTTTTTATGATTTTTATCACGAAACTTAGAATGGCCCACAATCACGAGCAAACAATGAAAATTTAAAATGGTTAGCCACCAAAGCCATGAACAACCACCAAATGCATGCTCGAGCTTTTCATGAGTTCTATCACAAAATCCAAAACGGTCCAAAAATTCACGATGCCAATGCTCGATCAATCTTGGATGCTCATAAACCAGCTGAACAAAAAGGATTAAAAATCATAGCTTTTTGTTGAAATGAGAAGATTCAAGTTATTTCGTTTAATGAGGAAGAAAGAGATCGGCGAGAATCATGATTTACCTGACTCTGACAGCTCGATCTTTCTTATATTAATCATAATTTCTCATATTTTGATCGGTCCGGTCGAGGTGGTCCGGTTTGGTCCTGCCCGCTCTCTTAGGAATCGGGATTCGAACCAACCTGATCAGTTAGGTCTAGTCGGGATAGTTTTTAAATTGGGTGATTCTCGGTGCTTAGCCCTACTTTTTTGTGGTGCTTTTGATCTGTCACGTGACAAGAGGGCTGTGTGCACGAGAGAGGACGAGGAAACGCTCGTCAAAAAGCCGTGAAATGGAAGCAAAGAAAGCCAAAAAGAGCAGAGAAAAAAAGCAACGGAGGAAACAAAGCGAGGGCGACGACACCGTTGACGCGACCGCTCGATTTGGACGAGGGAGCCACCTCTTCCGCACGTCCGAGTTTCTCAATGGCTCTTCGATCTCAAAATAATCTCGATCTTATGTCATGAATTTATCTCGACCGTGAAAATTAATTTGACTTTGTTCTAATTAGTATTTTGAATATGTGTTGAGTATATTCGAATAGTTTGATTTGGATGAAGTAATCTTTAAATAGAAGTCGTCCTTTTTTTAATCGGATAGTTAGGGCCAATTATTTATTTATTTATTTTTAAATAAAATTAGAGCCGTCAGATGGTGATGAAACGGTCCAGAAATGAAACGGAGGACATGTGATCTGTTTTTACTTGAGCAGGTTTCGACTCCGAAGCGTGGAAGTCTTTGTGTTAACGTGTCTGCCGTGATTTGACGGCGCTTTTTTTCTCCCGTCTCTACATCTTTCCCTTACATTAATTTTCTCTTTTAGGACATTTAAACATTGCTAACTGAGAAAACAGGGGAAAATAGAATGTCGCAACAGCATTCTTGACCTCCAAATTCCCCGGGGAGCGTACGATTCAATCTCCTCTCGCATCGCCCCGAGGCTTCTCGATTCGTCATCCTTCAGTGCAGTTCAACCATCCTGTTCCTTCTCGACTCTGTGAGCTCTCTCTCTCTCTCTCTCTCTCTCGATCTCTCTTGATAGGTATGCGTTCGCTTGCTCTGTTGATTGATTTTGGTGTCTTTGTTCGCCGACGGATTGACCAGCGCGCCTTCGCCGCTTCGGCTTCCCGCCGCGCCGATCGCGCGCTCCTGGGTTTGGCCAATCGGGGGATTATGAGCGGGGCAGCTCCGGACGCCTCCTGATCTGGCTGATTTCGCGCGGAAATGGAATCGCCGGGTGAGTCCGCTCGTCTTATTCTTCTGTTGTTTGTTGCGATCGGCTGCTATTTGAAGGCTCCGCGTCTCCTCGTTCTGGATTCTGGATTGGGGACCTTCTTATCCGGGCCAATGCCTGTAATGTGCTTAAGACATGACAGCTAATGGAAGAGCTATGTTACTGAGCGGTTGATCTAATTTATGAGCCTCGAGAGTTAAACCTTCCATTGGTCTTATACCCTTTATTTCCATGACCTGAAATCTTTTTATGCTCAGCTTAATATTTGCATTGGTTACCAGGCATGATCACTCAGGGCACTCAATTCTTCTTAATCTTTTTTAAGTTTACTACCTCCTTTGGGAGTTGACGTTTGTTTGTTGGTATTTGTGGATAGAGATACTTATAAATGTGGAAACGGCGAAATTCTAGTTATTGCAAATTTTTTATAAGTGGTGTGAGTGAGCCGAGACAGGTCGAGTTGATATGTGTTGCTTCTTGGAAGTATGGCTGCATTCTTGGCTCCAGCTCAATATGGAGTCTCAACAAGGTGTTTATGCTCGAGGCCTACTTGATGTGAATTTTGTTTTAAACATGAATGGATCTTGAGGTCAACTTCGAGCTTCAAACAAAGACTGCAAAGTATTTATAGTTAGCCTAAAATTTTAAACTTATTTTTAGTGTGTGGAAAATAAACTATCTGGTTTTGTTGATGGAGCTCTGCGAGTCTACATGTTTTCTCAAACTAATATGAACATCGCATTCGAGTTCTTTAGAATGTTTCAAAGTTCAATTATCACAGATCTATGGTGTAGTTTCTGAAACTAGATGTTGATTTAGTTAAATATTGGAACTCTTTGAACTCAACTTGAATCTGAAAATGGTCAAAGTGGTCTCAAATATTCTGGTAATTGAGCTTGAGTAACTTTTGAGTGATTGGACTCACTTTTAATTTCTTTTCATGTTTGCTAATCCTTACATACACTCAGTAGTATCTACTTACAGTAGCTTAAAGTTTGTTTGTTGGTCTTTTCTTTTCTTTTTTTCTTTCTTTTCCCTGTGATTAGGAAGTTTAGTTCAGGGAAGGACTTGACATTTTACTGCTTATATTCACAACTAAAGCATTCTATATTGATGAATGTCTTTAATTTATTAATCTCTTTTTCGGCATGCAATTGTCCGAGTAGGTGGCTTGAGGGACACATCTGTGGTTGTGGTGACTGTGGCTAGTGGTGAAGTATACATAATTGTTAGCTTGTCAACGAGGGTTGACACTCAGGTCATCTACATTGATCCAACTACAGGCATTCTTTGCTACAAGGGAAAGCCGGGTTTTGACGTTTTTAAATCTGAGGAACAAGCTTTAAACTATGTCTCAAATGGTTCTCGTTGGAATTGCAAGAGCTTAACTTCTGGCAGGGCAATTCTGGGCTATGCTCCGTTGGGAGGCTTCGGTCTACTTCTCATTGCAAAAAAAGTATCTCCCACCATTCCAAATTTACCTGGTGGGGGATGTGTGTATACTGTGACAGAGAGTGAGTGGATCAAGGTCTCACTTCAATATCCTCAATCCCAAGGAAAAGGTGAATTGAAGAATATTCAAGATTTAATGGAGCTTGACATAGACGGGAAGCATTACTTTTGCGAGACAAGGGACATTACCAGGCCCTTTCCAAGTAGGATGCCTTTGGAAAGTCCTGATGATGAATTTGTTTGGAATGGTTGGTTCTCAACGCCATTTAGAACTATTGGGCTGCGACACCATTGTGTGACGCTTCTGCAGGTTTTTCTTCAGACTTGGTATCTCCATATCGATGCTTGTCTCGTCTTCTTTGAGTTATTTTGTATCATAGTGATTTTTTCCAATATTCTAACTGCCCTTCTTTATTCTATCCTCACCTTGTCTTTCATTCTTAACCACACATTGGGGCTTAAGAGTTTTATGGTTGCTGTTATGCTCATACCATTGGGCTGTTTCCATCTCACAGTAACAAATGTGTTGCTGGAGAAATCTTAGTTTGTGCATGCCAGTAATGACCTAGTGATTTCTTGTTCTTCCCTTCAGTAGGGACTGCTTTTCACCGTATGTCAGAAACTTTAGTGGAAAAAGGACGCCATGAGCTTGCAGTATAGGTATTGACCAACAAAATTGCAAAAGCAGAAAAATTGACTTAGTCTTTTGTAGAAGGAAGGCAGCATCATATTCGGTAAATGAACGTGAGTATGTGAGTTAGAATTTCTTAAGTGGGATGCAAGTTTGTCTTTTTCAGTCAGGATTGCAATGTCTGAATGTACAGCAGAAGATGTTATGTCCTACCACATCGTTCTGTCTGATTTAGTCTGCTTGTAAAGAGGATAAGTGCTGATGCAATGCTCAATCAGATAAAGGGCACTCTCAACTGTTGGCATATCTTGTGTCAGACAGTGCCATTAGCAGGGTTTATCCCTATCTTCTTGGCTTAAAGCAAAGGAAATGTGCATGGTTAATTAGATTCTGTTGGGCGGTCTCAACTGAAGCAAAGAGCCTACCTCTATTATTTCTTTGAAGGATGTGAATAAACAGATGACCTTTTGATGCCACAATGACTGCGCTCATTGTGCTGGTTTTGTGACATATTCTTCTGGGGCCATTTGCCTGTGCAATTTCCTAGGCCAGGTGAAATTATTTACCTAGAAGAACGTTAGTATTGAATTTAAATGAACTTTTTCGAGCAAAGAGGTATCAGTTGGCACTTGGCAAAATGCGGCTAAGTAGACTTTAGTCGGACGAGTTTTCTTGCATCTCTCTCTCTCTCTCTCTCTCTCTCTCTAATTGAACCATTGACATTGATACAGGCAGTGTCAACCATTGGATGGGAAATGATCAAGTCTCCTACATTGACCTTGTGGAGACTTCTTAAAAATTGATTTTCAAACACTTAAAACCATTCTTACTAATTTAAATTTATTAACTTATTCAATGTAGACTAATATAAATTACAATAGGGTCTTGTTAATGAGTGCCCTAGGGGCATCAGTTTACCTAATTTTAATAAGAATGATTTCATTTTTAATTAGGAAATATCTTCATTTCGAATGCATCGATTACAATTCAAATGAGAAAGACAATGCATTGGAAATGAAAAAATTTCATTATTGAGGTGTTCGGCACTTGTCAACAAAATACATGATGAATAGAAAAATTAAAATTTTTGAAAATAACTTAATCCAATGTATTTTCACCATTTTCATTTTTGCAAATCTTTGTGCAGCAAAATTAATGTTCAGAAAGTTGCAAATATAAACAGAACCTATTTTCATGTTTCATTTTTTTATGGAAAATGAAAACTAAATTTTCGTGAACAAAATGGCCTATGATTTGCAAAATGAGAGAAGGATATTAATGGCTCTTTAAAATTTGTTCCCCTTTTTCTGTATTTTATATTTATATTTTGTGGATGGAGGGAGTGAAGAGCGGAGTTTGTGACAGTGACAGTTGGAAGCATGTTTTTTCCTTTATGCAGATGACTATCTGTGCATTGAAATAGTTGGTTAGTAGAAGTGATAAATTAATAACATATAGACTTCTGACTTATCAAAGTAGACTAGCCTACTTTAATATGTGCTTAGGAGAGGCAAGTCAAGAATCATGAAGCAATACTTCTTGGCTGTTCTGTTCTGTGTGACCATGTTCCTTTTTGTTACTTTGCATGCATGTAGATAATCTTACTGTGGTTAAAAATGTTCATCTAGTCAGTGCTGCTCTCTTACACAATCCTAATCTGTAGGGGTTTGCAGAATGTCGAAGTTTTGGAAGCTTAGGACAAGTAGAAGGGATTGTTGCGCTCACAGCCCGCCGTAGCAGATTGCATCCGGGCACTCGTTATCTGGCTAGGGGGTTAAACTCGTGCTTTAGCACAGGTAAGATAATGCATGAACAGGGAACTTAATGCCTGGTTGCTAGCATTATCCTATATTGCTTATTGGGTCGACCAAGACTTTTTGATATGACTAGTGTTATGTTTGCTGGTGGCTCATCCAAACATTTTGTTTAAATGTGCCAATATTTTTCACTGAATTTATATGACTTATGTTATAATAGATTGCAATGCCTGGTTATTGTGGGGATGGTTATTTTTCAGTTTGACTTAATTAATGTCTATGGTCTGCGCTGATTAGCTGCTGTAATTTGTTTGATTACCCATTCTTGTCCCGTTATTCATTTGATTGCATTTTGCTGCTTCTGCTCTTAAATTTTGCGATTATGGGAATAAAATACTGGCATGGAACTCAGCAACACTTTTCGTAGAGTTGCAAATAACCTTTGCTTGGTGCTCGTCATTAGAGTATTCCATATGGCTTCACTATGGGTTTAAATGGGCCTTATATATTCATGAAGTCTCCCTGTACCTATCGGTCTAAGCTTTTGCTTCGATATTCTAACAGGGTATTGAAGCTAGCTTGCCCTGTTTATTTTGCTTGTGAGGCTGCCTATCCACATGTTGTTCTGAGTCTGGTTTGTATGTGAGAGGGTGTGTTAAAGTATTTACTTGTATATGGGGTTTCTAATGGACCTTATTTTCATAAAGATTCCTTCTACTTATCAGCTTAAGTTTTTAAGTTGGACATTCTAACACTTATGAAGATACTATTGACATTATCTTTTCATCTACACAAGCATAAGTCGGCTTTTAGTTAGTTTTTAGAAAGTGGTAGCTACAAAAAGATATATGTATGAAATGTGGCTCATAATCATAACCTAGGAATTATTGAATGGCCATGCGTTTCCAGTTGTCTAGCTTCTTATTTTTATTGGCATGCCCTGTCTATTGTTATTCGAAGTACATTACTTTCCAATATGTTTCCCAAACTTTTATCTTTTCTCTTGACCCTGATAGTGCACGATCTATTTCGATGCTTTAATTTGTAGATTCCTTATAAGTGCGGGCAAGTTTTACCTGAACTTGTGCAGAAATGTTATCTGATAGGAAATGAAGTTGAGTGCGAGCAGCTTGTATGGATACCCAAGAAATCAGGTCAAAGTGTTCCCTTCAACACATATATTTGGCGACGGGGCACAATTCCGATCTGGTGGGGTGCAGAGTTAAAGTTAATGGCTGCTGAAGCAGAGATATATGTTTCTGATCGAGATCCATATAAAGGAAGTTCACAGTACTTTCAGAGGTTGAGTAAGAGATATGACGCACGAAATTTAGATGCAACTGTTGGTGGGAATCAGAGAAAGATTACTTCTGTTCCAATTTTTTGTATAAACTTGCTTAGGAATGGACAAGGAAAGTCTGAATCAATATTAGTGCAGCACTTTGTGGAATGTATAAATTACATTAAATCAATTAAAAAACTCCCAAGTACTCGAATACATCTAATAAATTATGACTGGCATGCCAGCACAAAATTAAAAGGTGAACAGCAAACCATTCAAGAACTGTGGACGCTTCTAGAGCAACCTACAGTGTCCGTAGGCATTTCTGAAGGAGATTACTTGCCTTCACGGCAGCGTACTAAGGATTGCTGGGGTGAAGTTATCTACAATGATGACATTGAAGGAGCATTCTGCTTAAGATCACATCAAAATGGTGTAATTCGCTACAATTGTGCTGATTCACTGGATAGAACTAATGCAGCTAGTTACTTTGGCGCTCTTCAAGTTTTTGTGGAGCAGTGTAGGCGGCTGGGAATATCACTTGACAGTGACATGGCATATAGTTATCAATCACCTGATAATTATAGTGGGTACACTGCTCCCCTGCCACCAGGATGGGAAAAGAGATCTGATGCGGTGACAGGGAAAGCATACTATGTAGATCACAACACCAGGACGACGACGTGGGCACATCCATGTCCAGATAAACCTTGGAAGAGGTTTGACATGAATTTTGATGAATTCAGGAGATCTACAATATTGTACCCCATTTCTCAGTTAGCTGATCTTTTCTTGCTGGCTGGTGATATCCATGCAACACTTTATACTGGGTCCAAAGCAATGCACAGCCAAATACTCAGCATATTCAATGAAGAAGCAGGGACCTTTAAACAGTATTCTCAGAACCTGAAGATCACCTTGCAGAGAAGATATCAGAATGCAGTTCTAGATAGTTCCCGCCAGAAGCAGCTGGAGATGTTTCTTGGAATGAGACTGTTTAAACATCTTCCATCTATTCCAGTCCAACCACTCAGTGTATGCATGTCTAAATTCTTCTTTTATTGAAGCAAAACTTTACTTTTCGTTTCTGTCTCATTGCTGCTTTTGTTACACACTCTTTGTTATGCCTCGTTCCTCCTCATTTATGACTTTCAAATCTTCTTTCACACTATTGAATCTGTTTAGCCCCTGTTATTTTTTACTTTATTAAAATGCCAAATTCTTTCTCTCTGAAATGCCAAATTTTGGGTGCCAACCGTGTTGTATGATCTACTAGAGAGAGTTTATTAATTGGCAAAGAGATGATGTAGAACATAGGTATGAAAGCTCACAGGATAATTTGCGATGCCTACATTGTCCTGTAAAGGCACAGCTGACAGCACACGTGTATGATCACCCCAAAATGTGTACAGTCGTCTCTCTCTTTTAGTCTGTCTAACAATCTCATTTGGTAAATTTCTTTAAGTGTTAATGTGTATGCTTTGGAGGCTGTTTTGTTTCTTGCTCTCTATTCTTTTTCTGGCAAGCTCTTTTCCCGAAAGTTTAAGCTTTCAGAAAATGGCCTTTCTGTTTGTCAACAATACTTCATATCGTGTACAAGTTAGTTGGGGGATAGACCCGTCCATTTTTGAGTAATTTCTCTTTCCTTGTTACCTTTTGAGAACCATGGTACCCCTTCACTTAGTAGTACTACTTAGTGATTGAGGTGTGGTACCAGGTTTCTCCCAGTTGTATAGTTTGGCTTAAAGTTATCAATACAATATCTTAACTTACCAAAAAAAAAAAAACAATACTTCATATCACTCCCCTTTGCTTAAGCTGCAGTTTACATGTGAAACACAGGATGTAGACCTAAGTACATGGAGAAGACCACCAAAGAGAAAACACAACAGCAGGAATAGGAAAAGAAAAAAGAAGAGGAAGTGTCAAGATCAGAACTCTTCCTGTGCTTTGATATCTTTGTTGAAAAATGATCATATCTTTCCATAGCCTTAATGACACTTCTTCATTGGAAAAAAGGAAAAAAAGTTAGCGTCCTATTAGATTTTGGGATTGAACCTCATTGTTGGTATCCTTATCGATGATTTTTAAGTTTTCGCCCTTTCTTTTGGTAAATTCTAAAAACAAGTTTGCGAAAGGTTCAAATTCTGGTTATGAAAGGGATCTTCTTTAATACTTTGCCATGTCCTCGTTCAATTTCTTTGCCTTTCGATGGAACCTTCGTGTACAACCCCAATCCTCAGTTGCTTCTAAGTCACTATTGCTTGGGTTTTAAGTGACTTAGTCACACATTTCTATGACAATTCATTGCAATAGTTGAAATCTGGTTTGCCTTCTAGAATTATCATAATATAATTCCCTCTTGGTATTATAAGTACCTAGATGACGTTCATGTTAATTGGTTGTGCTAACCTTTACATATGGAAGTTCATATTCCAGGATTCAGATTTTTTATGATGTGTCTTGAAGTATCAAGTGAACTGTTGTGTTGTGAAGAGAGAAACCATCACTTGAGTAGAGCTGATCATGTTGGAAAGAAATGGCTTCTGTAGAAAGATATTGCATATTAATATCTCCATCTACTTCATTTATGATGATTGCAGGTTCTTTCCCGTCCATCAGGATTCCTTCTCAAGCCAGTTGCCAACATTTTCCCGGACAGTGATGGTGGTGCGAGTCTCCTAAGTTTTAAGAAGAAGGATGCAATCTGGGTATTGAGTTACTTCTCATTTCTCAGCTTATAATTTTGCCATTTTAAAGATTCTTTTGTAATGGGCAAGGAGGATTTGGACAAGTATTGAAGGTAAAAAAGAGTCAGTTTATTTCTTTCTCACTGGAGAAAGTTTCCTTCTTTTTTCGCAGGTTTGCCCGCAGACTAAGGATGTAGTTGAACTTCTTGTTTATCTTGCTGAGCCTTGCCATGTCTGTCAGCTTCTTGTTACAATATCACATGGTGCAGATGATTCGACATATCCATTGACAGTTGATGTAAGGACTGGACAAGACCTTGATAATCTCAAACTGGTCCTGGAGGTATGTCTCATCTTCATCACTCCATATTTAACCACTTGAGTTTGCTACTATGATTGCTAAACAGATTGAGAAACTATTTTTCCATCACAAATGTATGGAAAAGTGGATTTTAATGCTATTCATAGTCCTTGACTACAGTTATATCTATGATGTTTTGAAAGAAGCATTTACTTTTTTGAATTCCTAAATAGTTTTCTGATGCGAAACACTTAGAGAGGATATAACGACACTATGTGCTCACATATAGAAGTAGCAGTGTGATGGAGATATTTTAAAACGAGTTTATTAAATGTCTAGACTTCTGTACATTTTCTGCTTAGCATTCTAACTACTGATTGGATTGGGCCCAAGAATGCAAGTCTTTGCACAAAATCTTTTAATTTTTGTCTGTAAAATAGAAGAACGACTTCTTTCCAGTTCAAAAAGATGTTTTATTTGCACTCTTACACTTTTAATTTATTTAGCCAAACGGTATGAAAGTAATATTTCTAATATAAAACTTTGCCAAGAGTCTTTTCCTTCACAATAATGTAAGCGAACAAATTCGTGCATGGAAAAAGGGGGCTATGGCTCCATTTGGTTCGGTTTTGGAAATGGGCTTTGAGGAAATGCTCAAAACTAGTAGAACTTGCCTTCAGCTTTCAACTTTCCCAAGACTAGTTTTCCACCTCAAAGCCCTTTGAGAACGATTGATAAACACCTCATATTTTCCCCAAGAGGCTTTGGAGGCCCAAAGCCCCATGGGAAAGCTGAACCAAACCCACCTGAATGCATTTTAGAAAAACAATTGTCTTTTAACACTTGATTAGTGTAGCCTTAATACACCCTATACATGCTTCTGGCTGTATCAGCTTGTGCTTTAATGTACCCCAATCAGCTAAATGTTTCAGTCCTTTTACTTTCAGTGCATAAAATTATATCATTGCAACTTATATAGCGTTAGTTTCCATGCCTATCATTGTTTGTGATCACTAACTTGTGACTAAAGGCATGAAGAAGGTCCTTGGATGAGTGATGCTTTTGGCACCTCCTTTTTAGTCAGTCGGTTATCATCCTAGCGGAGTGAAGAAGAAACACAATAAATCTTGTTATCCTCTATGCAGAGTTATGACTAAATGTGCTTTTCTATTTGATTATACACTTGTGTCAAAGATAAAAATAGAAAAGAATGTTCCTTCAATCTGCAGGCTAGTTATGTCAAAGTCAAGCTCCTCCATATGGGGTGGAGGTTTGTTTGGAACTTGATTGACTGTAGTGGAAGGTGGTCATTAGTATAGAGTAACTTTTGTCTAGCAGTGCAGATGTATGCGGATGGATTATTGAATGAGAAAACTAGACCTTTGGATTAAGAATTTGTAATTATGTGGCTCCTCAGTAGCCTATTTCAATTGTCCAACTATACTGAGTGCTTTGCTTGTGCTATGAAGTGTTTCTTTAACTGGACTGGCTAAAGAACTTGTGAAGGAGCCAGATTGTGGTTCAACAAATCCAACCTCTGGTTCAAGTGTTAATATAGGATAGAATGGTTATAGTGGCGAAAGTCGCTTATAGTTCAGTGGTTGACTGCAGTCTATGCCATTTTAATCTGGTTTTTGACCATTTATGTGAAGCAGTTCTTTACCCAAGCAGGTTCAGTTTGGTTTACAGATAGTACCCTTTTCTTTGTCTTTTTCTTTTTCCCATCTTTTTCTGTGCTGTTTCTTTAGAAGTGTCCTATTCCTAGTTACAGTCACCAAAACGTCCAACGTCAATCATGGAATGAGAAACCAGAGCTGGCTTTTGCATGCTTTTCATGCTTGGGATCCTTTGCACTAATAAGAATCATTGTGCTGGTGGAGAGCAGAATGAGAAGAATTCAGGGGGCACAGTAGGATTGAGTGGAAAGAAGAGAATTAAGGGGGGATGCAGGTTTTAGTGGACTCTTCATAGTAGGGCAAGCAAGAGCAGAGGGGATTATGTAATCAAGGTCAAACAATTTGTTTTTGTTAAATCTCTGATCCAAAACCATGGAACTGAACTGTACTAGAGAAAATTAAACCACCTGCAAGCCAATTCTGTTTGGTTTCCATTGATACGCCTTTTTTATGGTCTTATTAACAACAAGCATAGAACATGGCTTGAAAATAATTTTTCTATCAGAGGCTTGGAAGTTGATCATATGCATAGTAAAATTATTTATTGATTCTCTGTTCCCAGGGCGCTACTATTCCTATGTGTGCCAAAGGGACAAATCTTTTGATCCCCTTACCAGGACCAACTAGTGCAGAAGATATGGCTATTACCGGAGCAGGGGCACGACTTCATTCTCAAGATGCATCAACACTTTCACTACTCTATGATTTTGAAGAAGTTGAAGGAGAGCTGGACTTTCTTACTCGAGTAGTTGCATTGACTTTTTATCCTGCTCTCTCTGAACGAAGCCTTTTGACATTTGGTGAGGTAGGAAAATCAGTATATGTGCTTGGATTTATTGCATCTGTTCTTATAAATAAGTATTTAAGCAATAAAACTGAGCATGTGTGCTGTATGCGATTGTGGTTTTGATTCCAAAGGAGGAGTTAATGGTGATTTAGTATCTTTTTTATTGTTCTTCTATCAAGTGGTGGAATGCATTTGCATAGGTAGATCTTCGAATTGACAATGCTACATTCTTTTCTCTTTGGCTGTGTGAAAATATCTGTAAATACTAAAGCATAAGAAAGTCCAATTCATAATCTTAACCCATTAGGCGGGGGAGGTGTGAAAACTGTTGATTTTCACATCCTGTTGCTTAGTACTACATCTTGTTTCATTCTCACTTGTAATTGGAACCAAACCGTTTTTTGATGTGGAACTTATAAAAGCAAGTTCACACATAGGGCACTTTATTGCTGTTGTTTGGCATCTTGTGAAGTTCAATTTGTGTATTACTTTTCCTCCTTTATCTTCCTTTCTTGTAAGTAACCCTCACTATCTTACGTGCATTATGGTGTATATGAATTTCTCATAAATTGTTTCACAGATCGAAATTCTTGGAGCTTCCCTCCCTTGGTCTGGAGCTTTTACTGGGGAGGGCTGTGGTGATAAATTTATCGAGTTCAGCAAAAAGTTTCAAAAGGAGAGTAATCCTTTTATGTCTAATCCCGAGCCTAATCCTTTCTCTGAACCTTGTTTGTCCAATGACAATGTGTTGCCATCAAATGAAGGAGGCATTTCGGGGAACCACTTTATGGATCTTTTGACAGGAGGGGATACATTTAATGAACCTCTCTCTCATCCACTGGCAGAAAATATTACATATGATGAAGACAACCTACTTGATTTCTTAGATCAAGCTGTTGTTGAGTATCATGGTGCTGAAAATGATGGAAAGATCCTTCCAGAAGCTGAGAAAACATTAGCAAATGGTAACCAGCAGTACATCAGTCATCTGAAGTACCTTGCAGGGGCTAACCTGGTATGTTGGGATCTCCTCATGTTATATCATGGCTTATGTTCCCTTCTTGGTCTTTTCAAAATATAAACATTAGGGAAGTTTTTTTTTCCCCTTGGAGTGTGAGTTAATTCCAACAACATTGTAAATTTAATGTTTTAATGTGCAATCTGCATGATTTTACATGTCAATGTCATTTTTTATACTTTCAGTTCTTATTCTAGCTTTAGTTCTCTTTAACCTCAGGGAACATAGAAGGCATCCGTAGTTTTTTTTTTTTTTGGTAAATAAGGCATCCATAGTTTTTTTTTTTGGTAAGTAGCATAGTTTGATCTTTTCTAAAAAAAAAAAAGAAACCAAATGTTCATTGGCATTGCCAGTTTCTTGCATGGATTTGTACTTTTGTCAGGGTTTCATTGGATAACTCACTAGTTGTGTATACAATTGGCATATCTTCGTGATACTTTTCTTCGTACCAAGTTACATCTTTCTAAGTTAATGTGGCGTTTTTGTTGTTTGTAATATCTTCTCCAAAATTTGTGTAACCCAAGGGATGCGTACCTAAATATGTTCTTCCACATTGTCGAGATACTATCAAGTGTAACTGCTTCTCTTTGTTTCATCTTTACTCTCTTTATGTCTCTAGTTCATCTATCAAACAATGTTTCTAACATTCTTCTAAGTTACCCAACTTTGTCAAAATGCTTATTTAGCTTCAGATTCATAAACTTCAGTTTAGTAACTTTTGAAATGTGACAATTGCAATAAATTCCTCTGAAAAATGGCTTGAGTTCAATTTGCGTCTTATCTTTTTAACTTTCGCAATCACCTCATTTATCTTTCAATTTGTCACAGATAGATACCTCAAATCTGTAAATGCCAGAAATATTGACACATATTAGTTTAAATATCTCCTTAACAAGTGATTAGTTGCACTTTCTTGTAAGCTCATTGAGTTTGTAAGTTGACAATTAATGCATGTTAACAGCGGAAGAAGCTCAACTTTACAGAAGCCTTGAAGCTTGAAATAGAGCGCCTTCGACTCAATCTTTCAGCTGCTGAAAGGGATAGGGCTCTTCTATCGGTTGGGATTGATCCCGCTTCAATAAACCCTAATCTTTTGCTCGACGAATCTTACAGGAAAAGATTATGCAGAATTGCCAATTTGCTTGCATTGCTTGGGCAAGCTTCACTTGAAGACAAGATCACTGCTGCAATTGGTCTTGAGAATACTGATGACAACATCATAGATTTCTGGAATATAAGTGGATTAGGGGAACCATGTTTAGGTGGGATGTGTGAGGTGCGTGCTAAAACTGAGGTTCCTGGAACTCTATCTTCGATAGTTTCATCAACTTCCTCACAACTTAGTATATTATGCAGTCAGTGTGAGAGGAAGGTCTGTAAGGTTTGTTGTGCTGGTAAAGGAGCTTTTCTTGTGAATTATTTCTCGAGAGATTCCCCAAGTTATGGTAGTGTTCAGAGTCAGGGTGGTCAAGTTGATGTCTCAACAAACAGGTCGACGGTAATTGATGGTATTATCTGCAAAAGGTGTTGCCATGCCATTGTGCTTGATGCGTTGATGTTGGACTATATCAGGGTCTTGACTAGCTTGAGAAGAAGTGCTCGTGCTGGTGATGCTGCTTGCACAGCCTTGTATCAGGTGATGGGATCTTCCTTAAGGGATTATCCATCTGAAAGAAGTAGCTATGCTGATCCTAAGAGAGCAGTTAAAGCTCGAAGACAACTACTTAAAGGAGAGGAATCACTTGCAGAATTCCCTTTTGCCAGCTTGTTGCACTCGGTAATTTCTTGCATCTTACATATTTCAGAGTTTTCTTTATATTTTCCTTTGTTACTACTATTTTCAGCTTTTGGTGCCTTCATTTTCTGGAGAAATTTTGTGAACTGAAAAGTGGGTGGTCTTTAACAATAATTATGACCGACTGCCCAACTGCTGGAAATATGGTAGATGTGTGCTTTCCTATTAGCCAAACAAAACCTTCAATGATGAACTCCTAAACAAGCTTACGTGCACAGATGCCATTAATCTGAGCCCAGAAGACTCTGTGAAGCAATAGTCATGCATGCTTTACGAGAAATTTTTTTTATCATGTCAAGATGAAGCTACATTGAGGTGCTCAAGGCCTCTCTCTCTCTCTCTCTCTCTCGTGACAGTTTCGAGTTTGGCCTAAATCAATTTTCTTATTGTAAACTATCCTGATGCCCTCGATTGTCTAAATTCCTGGTGGAAGTATTTTAGATTTTTAAAGTACAGTCCTTTTGGAAGCAACAGGGATTTATGTTTGAGGTATCCTGAAAGTTCTTTGGATAGTATCAAGATAAGTTTTCTCTCACTGGTTAGAGGGAAAAGGGTGCATCAATTGCTGAACTTGCAAGCTGAACATGTTACTCCAGGAATCCTCAATCCTAATAACTAGAGCGGGAAAAAAACATCAAGCTGAGGAGTTTTATTTCATTTGAGAGGAGATGTTCATGCTTCGTGGAAACTGTATTTGAATGCTTGCGGCTTTGAATATGCTTTAGCTATTGTAGCATATGGGAGTCATATTTTTTCCAATTGTTAACGCCGGCACTTAAAATAAAAGGACATGTCTGAGCATGTCTATGTTCCTATATCTTGGTACATTCTGTTCATAAGAAGTTTGGGAAAGCAGGTTCTGCTTCTAGATTCTTCTATAGGTCGGCTTTTAAATAGCTTTTACTACCAAGTGTAGTCTGGTTAACATTCATAATGCGAAATTGGGAGCAAAAAGCCCTCCAACACCATCAAGTTGTTTCATTTGGCATCTATATTGTTTTACATCATTGGTCTTGTGTGTTGTTTTAGGTCCCAACAGCAGTGGGTTCTGCCCAATCATTATCATTGCTTGCTCCCCTCCCTTTTGGATCACAGCATTCGTATTGGAAGGCTCCTACCAGTGCTACCTCTGTTGAACTGGTCATTGCTCTGGGAACTCTTTCCGATGTCAGTGGAGTGATCATGCTCGTTAGTCCATGTGGCTATTCTGCGGCGGATGCTCCTAGTGTAAGTGACTATATAAGATGTAAATAACCTATTTTATGAATCAAAACCTGCCGGATTCCACATGTTGGATAAGTCCTTTTCTGCCTGAATTGTTATTTCATTTGTTGATGGATTGACTGTTCACAGTTTCCCCTGAACCAAATTACATTTGGTGGCATTGTATGTAAACAAAGTAGCTGAAGTATGACCCCAGAAAAAAAAAAAGCTGGAGAGAAATAGTGTAGTGGATAGGTGTTACTAATACTTCCTGGACTCCTGTGCTCTTCTTGAGTGGAAGCATGATATGAGCACAAGCCATATAAATCTCATTAGCAGACCTAATCAAGTCATTTGGAAATGGTGCCGGTCTAGTCCAGGAATTCAGTACATCTAGTTGTGCTTGAATGTTTTTAAGTGCTTGTGGGCAAAAATGCTAATCATGTGAGATATAACATTCCCAATATACAATTGGTGAAACTGAAGTGAGCTTTCAGATAGAAGAGGATGAGTTAACTTCTTTGATTTCACTTCTAAATGGGTACTTCCCCCCCTCCCTTGACACTATGTTAGAACAAGAATAAATCACCCTCTATCACCCTCTGATGAGTTCACGTGATTTGCCCCTACCAAGTAAAGTCTTGTAGTTAGTACAGGAATGGAAAGTTTATTGCTTACTTTAGGTGGAACTCTTATGATGTAATGACAGGTGCAAATCTGGGCTAGTAACAAGATACAAAAAGAAGAGAGATCATGCATGGGAAAATGGAATGTCCAGTCTCTTATAGCATCTTCCTCAGAATTTTATGGACAAGAAAAGGCTGGGGAGGATGAAGTGCCCAGGCATATAAAATTTGCTTTCAGAAATCCTGTCCGATGCCGCATTATATGGATTACTCTGCGCCTGCAGCGTCCTGGTTCCTATTCTGTTAATCTTGAGAAAGATTTCAATCTTTTAGCTCTGGAAGAGAATCCCTTCGCACAGCTTAACCGGCGCGCGTCCTTTGGAGGCTCAACTGAAAGTGAACCCTGTATTCATGCCAAAGGAATATTAGTCGTTGGAAGCAAGGTAAAAAAAGAGATGGATCTATCGCAAGCCTCTGACCAGATAAATTTGAGAAACTGGTCAGACAGAGTTCCTCAGTTAAATAGGTTTAAGGTACTACTAATTTCCAAGCATCTCTTTTACTTAGCTTCATGTCAAACTTCAAATTATTCAAGTTTTCCTTTGACCATATTATCCTCAACAACTCTTTGTAGGTTCCTATTGAGGCTGAGAGGCTCATGGACAATGATCTTACCTTGGAGCAGTACCTTTCTCCTCTCTCACCTTTGATTGCAGGATTTCGTTTAGATGCTTTCAGTGCAATCAAGCCACGGATCACCCATTCACCTCTTCCAGATGCATATACACAGGATGCATTGACATTAATGGACGAGAGATACATCTCTCCAGCTGTGCTGTATATACAAGTTTCTGCCCTCCAGGTACCTTTGCAGTTGCCATTCCACACCCTTAATGTACACTTGCTTCTCCATTTCATGCGGCATGCTTCTGTGTCTTATGTGCTTTGGTGTTCAAATTGGTCTGTATTTGGCGGATCTCCTTCTTTCATAGTGCTTGTTTGGTTCAAATGATTCTTTACGTATGTGTTCTCTCTCTCTCTCTCTCTCTCTCTCTCTCTCTCTCTCTCTCTCTCTCTCATGCACGTGCACTTGCGGGGAGACTAAGATTTGGTGACAGCTTTTCAGATGGTGTCTTATTTGTACTATTGTGTACGTATGTTTTCCTTTCATAGATCTACTTCCTCATACTCTACTTTCTAACTGGAGAACAATATGTTCCAGGACTCCGACAAAATGGTGACTGTAGGAGAATATCAGTTGCCCGAGGCGAAACCCGGCACTGCCATGTATTTCGACTTCCATAGAAAGATACAAGCACGCCGAGTAACATTCAGACTTCTCGGCGACGTCACCGCATTTGTTGATGACCCTGCCGAGCAGGAAGACCCGAATGTTTGGACTTCCCAATTGGCTGCCGGGTTGTCTTTATCGAGCAGAATAAAGTTGTATCACTATGCAGATCCATACGAAATGGGAAAGTGGGGCAGCCTTTCAGCTGTTTGAATCACACGATATCTTTATCGAGGTTTTTGATTTCAGTTGCGATTGGTATTCTATTTTTTTTTCCCACCACATCAGTTCCCTTGTAAAATTAGGATGCATTAGTGTATTATTATTCATCAACGTAACGACAATACGGGGTCATTTTTGTTGTCCGGTTTTCTCGTAGAAGCTGAACATAGTTACCGAAAATTCGTTTCTCTAGAATATTTGATGGGAAGTCGAACCTCATGGGATGAAGAAAATTAAGTATATTGTGAGCAATGGGAGTGTTGAAGGCGTGACTTGGTATTCTGCTTGAGGACTATTTAGTACGTCATTGAGGCTCTTCGGCTCTGGATGCTCCTACAAAACCTTCGAGGATCCAGTGACTGATGGCTCACCGACGACCTGAGTCGAGGCCGTCCGTGGTAGCCACGGGCTCGCGCCAGAAGGACTCGTGAGGCTCGTGCGAGCTCTGTGATAGAACTTGCGGTGGCCATGCAAGCTCTGTCGAAGAGCTTACAGGTCTCCTCCGTTGTGGCCATGGGGGACCCCATTTAAGTCCGGGTCGGATCATTCGAGCTTGTTCTAAGCCGCATTAGAGGCAGAGACCAACGGCGGCCTCAAAGCCGAGGTTGACGACAGTTGCGACGACGACGGTTGGCTCCTGAGAGGGTTGAGGAGAGGGGAGGCCGGTTAGGGTTTGTGGGAAAAAAATTTGGGGGCAAGGGTGGCTTGGTAAAACGATGGAATGTGACGAATTAAGTTAAACATGATAGCGTAATACTACCTAAGGGAAGTTGCAATCCAATATGCACATAATGAGTTTTCAGGGGTTAGTCGTTTTTTGATATATGGTAAGGAACCGGAGATGGTTCTTGCAATTCTCTCTCTAGAAAATTATCACTAAAATAATTAGTTGCCACGGAATATTTTTAATTACTAACCAAAGGTCAGAAATGACCTTCAATAATTCAAAGCCACTTATCAATAAAAGAAACAAGAAGATACTTATGTACATAGGCCGACATTTTTTGTAGAAAAATTCATTAACTAGGGAAAATATACTTAAAATTTATGGACACTTTTCTATGATAAAGATAATAAAGTGGCAATGAATTTAAAGTTATTTCTTTGAGCTCAAAGTTGCTGAATCCAGCAATTTCGACCGCAATAATTGCCGCATTATATCTTTAGCCATTATTACAGAGAATTAAGAGTAGTAAGAGATGATTAGTTAAGACACTAATAGAACAGCCATGCTTTGCACCAACGTAATTTTTTCTTTTCAGTTGAGCAGAGCTAAAATATATTTTATCATAAATTACTCGTTAAATTGTACCTACATAATTCTCCCCAGTCTGAACAAAATAAAGGTACAATTTTTTAATCATATTAATTGGCCTTCACAAACATGCTAATGTTTATTTTGAATGAAATCCGGTAACACTGGTATTATTACAATATAAATTTGGAGACCGAAATAATTTAGGAAGAGTTACTAAAAATGTTAGAATTTCCAATATTTATTTGCAACTTGTTAGAGTTCATTAAAGGTAATGTCTTTTCATTGAACAAAACTTAAGGTATTGATAATCAGAGTTCGAAGCAAAACGAGCGGGGAGTGTGAGCAGAATACTCTCGCAAGGAGAATAGACAACTTTTTTCCATTTCAGAGTTCTATGTGTCACTTGTAAAAATTTATTATTATATATTGATATGAATAAGCCATTTCAAAAAAACATGTGTGTGCTTGTAAAAAAAAAAAACGCAACGGAAATCAAAATTAAATGGTGACAAGGCTAGATGAAAGTTTAAATTAAAATTCCATATACGAAATATTTATGTGATGAATTGGTAAACTAGTTAGACTATTTAAATTATTACTTTCCCATGCGATTTTCATTTCTTTTTATTGTAAAGTGTGATTGTAATTTGTGTTGATGTATAAAGCATAGGCAAGAACGAGAATTTGAGTTAACAATTGAGGTCGACAAAGTCACTGTAGGTCTGTTTTATTATAAATTGATAAAAAATGTCAATTGAAAAAAATTGTAGTAACTTTATATAAATCTTCAATCTAACAAAGTTACAAAAATAGCCTCATGATATTACCTTCAATTTTACAAGTGATAAAAACCCTCGCTGTTGAGTCAATCTTAGTTGTCCATCCAACCGTACACGATATTTTCTTAGATTTTGGTATCGAAACTACTTTTTAAGAGGTTTTAGCATCTCGTGATTAAAAATTATAAGCGTCACTCTTAAAAGCAATCTCCAAGAAAAACTTTTTCTAATTATAGATTTATGTCCTAATTGTTTAGTCAATCTAATTACATGTAAGGTCGTACTACGTTTGCAATCAAAGCTGCTTTATAATTCTTTTCCTCTAGTAATTCTTAGAGGAGGAATTTCTTATTATCTACCCATATAGATTAGCCAAAAAAGAAACAGCTTATGCTTTTAATTAGTACATTAAATTAATTTGCAAGTTTGTAGGGTGAAAATGAAAGTTATTTGAGCAGCTTATGCTTTTAATTAGTACATTAAATTAATTTGCAAGTTTGTAGGGTGAAAATGAAAGTTATTTGAGTTTAAATTCCAGATATGAAATATCTATGAAACCAATTAGTAAATTATTTAAACTACCTAAATTGTTATGTTTCAATCCGGTTTTTTCCGTTTTAAGAATCAAAATTTAAGAATCATTTGTTTCATTTCCGGGTCAAAAAAATTAGTATAGTTTATAAAATACTTCGACTGAAATTAATTTACAAAAATAACCTTGTCATGCATCTCCAATTTCACCGGTGACATCACTAGCTGGAGAAAAATCTCAGCCGTCCATCGCATATGATTATGTTCTAGGGTTTGCAGCTGCTTTATAAGTCTCCCTCCCTCTCCTTCAGTCGGCCGTCTCGTCCTCTCTCTCTCTGCTCTGCGCTCCAAGAGTTCCAAATCTGCCGCGACAATGGTGAGTGCAAAAAGCCTTCAGCTTTCAGAAACTGTTTCAAATTTGCTCTGCTTCTTGTAGCTCCGCTCGTTCGTGCGCTGTAGTTGTTTCGGTTCCTCCGAAAATGTTAAGGAAAGAGCTATGAGCGTGATCGGATTGGCTGATTTGAGGTTGAGTAGCCTTTTCGAGTGCAAAGAATCCTTGTTTGCGGCCGACTGTGGACGAATATTTCTTGTTTATTCACTCGTTCAGAGCATGAATTATGTGAAGGCGTGTGCTTTGGATAGTTGCTTATCGTCGTCTCTTCTTAGCTTGTAGTAGAGTGGATGCTCTTGCTTTTGAGGCAGCAGCTTTTGATGGATTCGCGATTCGTTCGATTTGGCGTGTTTTTTTGTGGCTGGTGGTCTTCTCTTAGTGCATCTGATCAGGGGACATTCGTAGCTTGTTTAAAGATAGGTTTTTTCGAGTGATGTTCGTAGTGATGAGGTTTTTAACTTTGTGAAGTCGTTTACCATGTTTAGTTCTCATTGTTTTATTTAAGGTTTTCTGTATCTGATGATACATATCTCTGCCCTGTGTATCAGGCATTTGTCAAGGCTCAGAAGAGCAAGGCTTACTTTAAGAGGTACCAGGTCAAGTACAAGAGAAGGAGAGGTATATAATTAAGTCCTGAGCTGTGGAAGCTGCGAGTGATTAGGATTAGTCCGCTGTTATTGAAATGTTCTCTCTGTCTTTTCAGATGGGAAGACTGACTACAGGGCTAGAATTCGCCTGATTAATCAAGACAAGAATAAGTACAACACTCCCAAGTATCGCTTTGTGGTGCGCTTTGTATCCTATAATGGCAGTTGTCGCTTTTCATTGGTGGGTTTATCATCAGAAATATAGTGGCTATAAAACCTCAAAGACATGCATTTCCTAACTGGGATGTGCCTTTGATGTAAAAAGATTTCGGTGAACTGATATATTCCGTGAAAATATTTCAGCTTAAGGAACAGAACGTTGTGTTTTGTTTTTTCTTGTCTCATATGTAGCGGATTTGGAACCTTAACCTTCTTTTAGTCCAATAAGTTTATTGTTGCGCAAATAATATCTGCTAGCATTGCTGGAGATCATGTACTTGCTGCAGCTTATTCCCATGAGCTGCCTAACTATGGGCTTGAAGTTGGTCTGACGAACTATGCAGCTGGTATGTTCTTGTTTGCTTCAGTTCCACTCTCTCTCCCTTTATCTGACACACACACTCATTCCTTGCTGGTGCATAAGCTTTTTAGGCTCTTTTATCAGTGTATACATATTCTGGTGTCTTTAGCTAAATCTTTCCATTTTTTCGATGAATTAGCATATTGCACCGGACTCCTCTTGGCTCGTCGGGTCTTGAAAATTCGGGAAATGGATCAAGAATATGAGGGCAATGTTGAGGTATTTTTATCACTCATATTGTCCATTTGCTCGATGAACCAATTTGACCTAAGTAAGTTTGGTTTTGTTGTTATCAGGCAACTGGTGAGGATTTCTCTGTTGAGCCTGCTGAGACCAGGAGGCCATTCCGAGCTCTTCTTGATGTTGGTCTTGTGAGAACGACAACTGGAAACCGTGTTTTTGGTGCGCTTAAGGTAAGATAATTGTTTCCCATGCATTTATCCTCTTGTGAATGTAATATGCCAACAGAGAAGTGCCATTCTATATGCACTAGATTGTGTCTGGAAATATTCAATCACATCTTTTTCTTCAGGGAGCATTGGATGGTGGCTTGGATATTCCACACAGTGACAAGAGATTTGCTGGTTTCTCAAAGGACAGTAAGCAGCTCGATGTAGATGTTCATCGCAAGTACATCTATGGTGGGCATGTTGCTGCTTACATGAGGGTAACTTCTCGTTTTGTGCGATTCTGATGTTCTATCCCTTCATTGTTCTCCCTGTTTGGAAGGCGAGCTGAATTTCTCTGGTATGCAGACATTGATGGAAGATGAACCTGAGAAATATCAGTCTCACTTCAGTGAGTACATCAAGAAAGGACTTGAGGCAGATGACCTTGAAGAGATGTACAAGAAAGTTCATGCTGCTATTCGTGCTGATCCCAGTGCGAAGAAATCTGAGAAGCAACCACCTAAGGAACATAAGAGGTGGGGAACTGTGGTGCTTTTTGTAATTTCGTGGGTGCTGTGCCGTTTATTTCTTTTTTTTTTTATGCCAAAAGTTGCAATATTGAAATCTCAAGGATTTTATAATTGTTTTATCTATTTCGCTAAATTGGGGACTTCTTTTGCCTTGCAAGAATACTATTTCTCGCTGTTTTTAGAAATAATTTCTTTCTGGGTTTTGTTTATCAAAGTGTTAATGAATGGAATTGCCTTGATGGTTTGTCTTCGCTTCTGTGAGAAAGGACATTGAAATTATTGGCATCTACTTGTATACAGCGAAAATATCCATGTACTAACGAGCTGGTCATCTTTTCTTGCCAGATTCAATTTGAGGAAGTTGACATACGAGGAAAGGAAGGCCAAGCTGATCGAACGACTCAACGCACTGAATTCAGCTGCCGGAATGGACGACGACGAGGATGAAGACGATGAGTGAATGTGTTCTCCCCAATGGACCTGAAGCTTTGAGAGATTTATTTTTGCCCCTAGTCAATCATCAGCCTTTTAGGGTTTTGCTCCCTGTTTCCTTTTTTGTTCAAACCGATACCGTTCGCCGGTCGGGTTTTTTCCGAAACATAATACCATCTCTTATTGGAGAAGTTAGCTTGGTATGGAGGTTATTTCTTGTTATTGACTCTAATGTTAATGTACGATCAGCAGAGTTTGTTGCTGCCTTCACTGTGGCCTATGGGCAATTTCTCCGACTGCCCTGTGCTTTTGCATTTTACATGAATCTGGACTCGGAAGTGCTGTATACCATCGTTTTTGGCCCTCTTGCTTTTATGAATGCCGGGTAGAACGTTCATCAAACGTGCACTTACGTAACTCAATTTAATGTTACGCAAGGCAAATTGGCCGATGTTGTCTCGCGATGTGGTACGTCAGAATTTGACTTGCTGACTAGTTCAAGAAATAGATGAATGTATGAAGCGTGTAAACGAAAAATGTCTTCTTTGTACTTGCAGTAATTCTGACCCTAATTATAATCGATATTAAAATTTTTTATTGGTTAATTAAGATTAGAGGTAAATGTTTTTTAAAAGACAAAAAAAAAAGGGCTTAGGATGGGATTAGGAGGACTGGATTTGAAGTTGGGCAGTATTCACGAGACACAAGATGTTCATGTTATTATTGGGAAGAGACCAAAAGTTTGGATCTTTTTATAAAGCATAAAAATAAAAGTTTAGAGAAGAATTGAGACATGACCTATATAATTAGAGGTTTTTTTTATAAGGCAAAAGATAAAATTGAGACAAAAGTTAAAGTCCAAGGCTTTCTTAGGGAAATAGGCCTAATGGAAAGAGGGCGTGAGAAAACTCTTTTTATCTTATTTCATTTACCATTGTAATGCTAATTATCAAAACCTGATTAAATCAATGTTAAGATGATCGAATTCGAATAACGGGCACAAAGGGCAGATGTCGTCGACTGTTGGATTTTCGTGGATATCAAACGTTAACCAGAAGCACCACCGTCCGGTCCCAGTCTTCGTCACCAGTTAGGAAGCTGAACGTTGGTTCCGTATCAGTCCGGCCAGCACCTTGCGATTCATCTCATCTTTGTGGGAGAAGAAGAGTGATGTTGAGTCGATGCTCGATGCTTCCATCGTCGAGCGACGTTCAGTCGTTGCAGAGCTTGAGCGGGATTCGGCATCTCGCTGAATCGCGTCGCTTCAAGGTATCCCGCCGCAAGACACCGGAGCAGATGTTGCTCAGTACAGTATTTGCGAAATTTCTTTCTTTTACACTGATTAGATTGTGGGTCTTCTTCTTTTTCGAGAAATCGTCGAGCATTGCATCTCTTCTTGTACTGTATGGATTGGATGAGTCGTTGACTCTGCATTGCGCTTGCACTTCTGATGAGATGATGAGACACAAAAAATATGGATGAGTCCTATTCAATATGCTTTTGGGTCAAAACTGTGGGAGCATCAGTTTATTTGTGATCATCTGTGGCGAATTTTATGCGCCAGCATGTGATTGTCAAGAATTGTGATGGGCTGTTGATAAAGCAGAGCAAAGATGGAAAATGAAGGGAGGGAGGGAAGGGGAAATGTTGTTGCTATGTAAACTGAAGGGTGTGTTATCCTCTCTCAGCCCATCTTGTTGTCCGAATGTTGTAAAAAGAAGGAGGGCTCAGCCATGAGCTCATAACAAGCTCATTAATTGATATTCCTATCCACACGCAATCTTCGGTTCCTTGTTAACCCAATACTCATGCGTTATGTCTGCCCTGCTTGGCCACTGGTGCCACGCCAGCTGCACTATTCATCTGCTTTTCTGGACTGCC
The DNA here is from genome assembly GCA_030064385.1 of Melaleuca quinquenervia. Lineage (NCBI taxonomy): Eukaryota > Viridiplantae > Streptophyta > Magnoliopsida > Myrtales > Myrtaceae > Melaleuca > Melaleuca quinquenervia. The sequence goes on from CM057718.1 coordinate 15,518,745, forward strand.
AACAATCCTAGAAGTAATCTCCGACTTATATGATCATCTCTTGATTTTAAAGGGAGTGGTTTAGGTCAGTTGCTCATTGCTTCAACTTTTGATGTTTCTGTGAAGCTGAATGTGGAGAAATTTATGTCACACTGATTGTCCCTTGTGTGAGTCCGACTTTATGACTTGATCTTAGCATTTTTTTTTTATGGTTCTCAGGTTTCAGGCACCCTATGCTTGTAATTAGGATGTTTGTCAAGAGTCTTTCTTGTATGCCAGTACATCTTAGAGGCAAGCAAAACTTTTCCACTTTAAGCAGTGAATCTCATCCAAACAATTAAGCGTTGATGAATTGAGATTCGTCAATGGAATTACTTCTAAAAATGGTTGGCAAGTTGAAGTCAACCAAACCATTTATGAATTATCTGTCGCATGCTTTTCTCTTGCATTTCCCTTGACTACTGGACTCTTGCGTACCGGTGAATATTGAGATCCTCCCAAGTGACTTGGGTCACTACACTTGCATATGAAAGTCTCATTGGCTTTTGCAATTGTCTCCTTAGGCCTGGTTCTTGGATCAATTTGGTGTCCTTCATGATGGAAAACAGCCCTATCCTGGAGCTATCTCAACATGTGTGTTTTCGTCTTCTTGTCTGGTATGTTGATATGCCATTAGTCAGCTGATAGCAGTTGTTAAAAATTCTCATTTGGCTGACAGTAGAAAAACTAGCAAGTAGTGGTGCGAAGATGGTGATCATAAGTAATTCTTCTAGGCGTGCATCAACGACCATGGATAAGATGAAAGCCCTTGGATTTGATCCTTCTCTCTTTGTGGGAACCATCACCAGTGGAGAACTCACATATCAGTACTTGAAGAGGTCTGTTATCCTCTTATATTTGTGGTGGACTCCAATTGTATGACAAGCAGGATATCGTCATTTTTAGAACATAAATTATTGCTTATATATGGAACCTGATAGATGAGTTTCTTATCTTGACAATAAACCTCCAACATTATTGCTAAATGTTCTGAAACAATATTAATGTTGCACTTTGTTATAACGACTGTTTGGATGGTAAAAGTTGATTTACTTTAGCTTGCAGTTTGCTCTGTTAATTGTAATTTCTAGATGTCTTAATAACTTCTGTTCTCTTTTTCAATTCATGAAGATAAAATAATGTCTGAGAAAAAATTGTACCATTTATATGACTTATCTTTCTCTTGATAATTTGTTTCTTCTAGTCACATCTGATGAATTTTTCAATAAAATATTTGTAAATTAAATTAGCTTTATCACAAAATAGACTAAAGGGAGCTTTTGGGATCATCATCTCTCTCTCTCTCTCTCTCTCTCTCTCTCTCTCTCTCTCTCTGGGCTACAGTCCATGACATTGTATTTTACTTTTCTTTTGAAGCTTACTTCTGTTCTCAGACTCATAGGAAATTGTTTCCTGAAATAGGAGAGATGATGCTTGGTTTGCTGCCCTTGGGACATCATGCATTCATATGACCTGGAGTGACCGGGGTGCCATATCTCTAGAGGTTTGGAAGCATGGTTGCTTCAGCATCCTTTGCCCACCCCAAGCAATAAAAAAATATCACGAGTGCTGTTCTTCTTCTTATATGTTTTGTTCAGAGTAAATAATTAATGAGAAAATGCTATACTTATATAAGATTTGAGGTCTCACAAATTTTTGTTTAATTAACCATATCTTGAGAATGTCCATACTATGAGCACATCACTGGACATTGGACACTTTCATAAACATGTGGTAAGTATAAACCTGATTTCTTGTTTTAGGGCTTAGGCTTGAAAGTTGTGGAGAACATTGCAGAAGCAGAGTTTATTTTGGCTCATGGAACTGAAGCTTTGGGTCAGGCTTCAGGTTCAGTACGACCCATGAACTTAGAGGATCTTGAGAAAATATTGGAGCAATGTGCAGCTAAAAGAATCCCTATGGTGGTAGCCAATCCTGATTTTGTGACAGTTGAGGCTAGAGCCTTGCGTGTAATGCCTGGTAAGGTGATAGTGAAATTCTTTTCCGGCATGCGAAACTCTTTGATGTATGTGGATTTATCTTCTGGGTGCTAACCCAGAAACTGTCTTTTTAGGCTTGGATATGGTGCATGAATCTGTGGTTCGGTCACTTACTTTCAAACACATAACAAGCATTTTTAGTGCAGTGAATCTTTCATCCCGATCGCTGGAATCCAAAAATAATCTGAGTGTTTAAAAGACTTGTTATCTTTTTATCATACTTTACATGGGGATGGAGTGCTTGATGTTACCACGTTCCTAAAAATTCTTATAGCTCACGTGTAGCTTGGCAATTTTAAGCTATTTACTGAAGGATGTAATGGTCTGTACCTTATTCAGGGTAAGATGATCGTTTGCTATTTTCCATTGGTTATGGATTCACTTTGTCTGCTAGTTGGACTTCCACCTTATATAAGCATTTAGGTGGGCTAAGTAATATCCACTTTTTCAGGAACATTGGCATCCAAATATGAGAAGCTTGGAGGTGAAGTGAAATGGATGGGAAAGCCTGGTAAGGTGAGATAATCCTTTGGTGTTATTGTCACTAACATCCTCCATCAACTTTAAAGGACAATAATGTATGCTAAGTGCAGATTTAGTGCTTCAAAAAAGTTGGAAGTTTGGGTGCGTGTATGCATGTTCAAAGAGATGAGGTACATGGGATGTTAACCAGATTACGACTTGATACCATTCAGCAGCTGTGTTTCAGAAATGTCCTCACAAGTGGGGAAGAACCTACGGAGATACGTCCTTTATGGTGTTTAATAGATCCATTTGGCAAAGTAGTGTTGATTTTGCATAATTCTTCTGGGTCTTCCTTTTGTTTGCCCAATTAAGAAGCTTAATAATGTGTCATTAACCAGATCCTCAAGGAACTGTTAGATTTTAGGAACTAATCCTGGTCAGATCACACTCACCTGTGTCAATCTCTGGTATAAGTTTTTCATCGTTTGCAATTTTTACTTTATTATGTCCGCTAATGTAGTAGAATGTGGCTTTCCTGTTGAACCAGATTATCTATGAAGAAGCTATGAAGATGGCCGACACAGATGCTTCTGATTCTATAGCAGTAGGAGACTCTCTCCACCACGACATTAAGGGTGCGAATGCAGTTGGAATCCAATCGGCCTTCATTACGTGTGGAATACATGCCTCTGAACTTGGACTTGACAGTTTTGCAGAAGTTGCAGATATATCAAATGTGGTGGCTTTAGCGTCCAAATACAATTCTCATCCATCATACGTGTTGCCTTCATTTACCTGGTAGAGTAGATTCCGGTGAGTATAATTGTGGTATTACCTGGTATACATGTTGCCTTCATGTGACTCTTATTTACCTGGAGACTACTTTTGAACAATGGACTGTATCTTTTTGCCACCCAGTGTTTGATCGACATGATTGTTGCGTCAGATGACAGACTTAGGCTCGTGATTTCGTTCCCAGTCTATTCCTGATATAACTGTTATTGGAAAGTGTTGTGCTGGATTGGTTAACGACGTCAGTAATAACAGTAGCAGCTAGCTGTCACAGTTTAGGGAGTGACGTGCTTCAACCTCACATCTTTTCTTGGTCAATCCCTTCACTGCTTAATTCAATAAAAATTAATCAGGGTTGCAGTTTTCTTGAGCTTCCAGCTTGGGAGATCTCTCTCTTGAGCAGACATTCCATCCTTATTATCCATTACCCTATACCGATGCTCACCTCTACTTATCCTTTTGCACATTTGTCTTAACTTTGATCTCGGGTTAAACCATGGTGAGCTAGAAGCAACGAGTCTCTTTGTAGAGACTCTAGAACACGATCCTATCTTCTCTTGCTTTTATTATAACGCAACATGGAGAGGGAGGGAGGGAGGGAGGGGGCGAGCTGTGACGCTATCGCGCAAAGGTCCAATGTATCCGCAGGACTTGTCTGTTTGAAGAGGGCGATCCAAGGCAGTACTTCTCTAAGAGCTGTAAAGGATACGCCCCTTGGCCGAGGGCTAAGTAGGATAGTTGGCATTTATGTCAGCGATTTGATTTTAAAATTGGTTGGATTGACTAAATTTACATAAATACAAAATGCTTTAGGATTGAACAGAGAAAAAAAAAGGTTTAGGACTAAATTTACAGTATTGCAATTAATGTAGGACTTTTTGGCAATTTTATCATTTTAGTCATGTCACTTCAAATGGTGAAAGCCATGGCTTTAATGTATAATGGGAATATTGTGAGTTGATGTCTCAAAACAGTTTTCTTTCGTATAAACTAACCATAAATGTGTTTGGAAAGTTCTTTAATAAAATGATTGTGAGTATTATAAATGCCGTAGACTTCCACTCGCTTGATCATTTGGAATTGTTCCACAAACATTGTAGCATACTAAATATTAAACCTACTTTCATCTGACAAATTAATTTTTAGAATAGTTATCAGTGATTCTACGAGATGTGTATTTATAAAAATGTATTAATAATGTCGATCATGAGAGGCGATGACATTTCCATGTTCCTATTATCTGGAGGCATGGTATTTGAATATTCAAATATTATATATCTACATTTACTAGTTTAAATTTTTAGAACAGTTGATAGTGAACCATTCACAAATTTCCACACGGTACTAGAGCAAAATATTCTTACTAAGTTTTAAATAATCCGCGTTAACCTCACCTAAATATGCACTCTCAAGAGGAATATCCAGCGAGGGCTGTACCGGAATCTGTCACCAACTAATCATATATAGAGTTATTTATTTTGTGGCCATCTCATCCAACCATTAATAAATTATTTGCTAAGCAATGATGAATGATTGAGAATCTCTCTTTCGATTGGCCTTCAATAACTTATGAATGTTGATTGGACGTGGTTTCAAGTGGAAATAATAACTAGACCTTGCAATGATATTTTGTAAATCCGTTTCCTGACGAACTGATTCCCATTGATGTGACACTTCCATTTTTTTCCCCTTTCAAATTGCTAATGCTGCAAGACCAGATTGCAAGAATAATTTTAATAATAGAGTAAGGTCAACGAATGGAATTCTCATTAAAAATCATGGAATTGAATGAGGACCATGCTATTTAGTAATTTCCAATCGGAAAGGTTAATTTAATTGTTGTTAGTGATACAGTGTAGAAAGACGTAAATAAGTTAATTAAAGAATTGACAAATTTTCGAGGAAATGAGAAAAAACAAGTTTGTATATGCAGAACCAGACTAAATATAAATAGAAGCTACATGCTTGTTGGTTTCATTGAAGAAATAAACAATTAATAAAAGAAGATAAAATATAGATGCATCCGGATTTATAGTGGCTCAACTTGGGATAAGCCCGCGTCCACTTTTCTAGACTAATAGCTAACAATAAGGTGGAGTTCATTGGTAGCTCTTAAGATATGACATATGTAGCTTGCATTGCTTCTACTCAAAGCCATTTCTATCTAAAAGCTTGGGGATCATACTACCAAGAATGCGCACATTACTGTAATACTCTATTCACGTCTCGAAAGACCGATAGACAAAGTATGACTCTCAATAAGCAACATCAATTGATCATAAAGTGCATGAAAATATCCTTGTAATTTTTGTTGTTAGCCTTTGTCTTTCTTCTTGCATTGATCCTTTTTCAGAAAACAATATTTAAGTTGACCTTTTGACAGATCAACGTAGCCATTGTAGAGATTCCAAACACCATTGTAGATTTCAAACAGATCACCGGAGATGTGGTTGCTCATATATAGTCAGATCTTCCAATAATCTTGCCATTGATAGAAACTCCAAGTTAGGAAATAATTATTGTCCAACGGCATGAATGACTAATAGATTTGATACTCTTCTGAGCAGATAAATTGGACTTTCACTAGAAAAATCTGGAGAAGGGAGGGAGAGGGGCAGTTTTCTCCTCTAATTGCCGCTTGCTTTCCATGGTTATGATTGAAAATGGATCACAATTTCCAACACAAATAAAATAAAATTTTTATATGCGGGTTGAATGTCCATCCTGCATATCATGGGGAAGGATGGCTTCATTTAATTATCGGATATAGATTATACCGGCACCCGGCATGAAAACCAGCACACAGTTTGAGAATCAATCACTCTCCTGAATACGAACTCATATATATTGTTAAGGTTTTATTATTTAATAGTAAATGTCAAGCATTTGAAGTTTTCCTCCTCGATAGATAGCGACTTCGTACCACCAAAGGGCATGTTTGCTGGTTTCGGGTTCTGACGGCAGATGTTGCTGAGGTAATATGCTAACTTTATGCTTGAATCTGCTTCGCAAAAAGTCCTCAAGGTTTAGAGAGAGATGAAGCTCGGCTTCTTGCTCTCACACACACGTATACATCAATCTAATCATTGAAGATGGACTAGGTCAATAACTGTACAAGTAGTTCAAGTAGAAAGCTTTCTTGACTGAGAAAAGAAAAACAAGTTGATGGGGGCATTGTGGTTCCTCTTTAGGATCATTTAAGTATTCTAACACCAAATGGACCCACTAACCTTACCCTATAGATGTATGCAAGTATACACATAACAAGCGCACACAACAGCAAACACGCGATCCCGACATGGACGAGATCCGGAGAGAAGCCATGGACGATTACGAGCAGAAGACGGAGGAGCAAAAGCAATACGCATTGGATTTTTTCAAGGCAATGGACAGCGATGGGAACGGAAACATAAGCATCCAGGAGTTTGTGGCGTTCCTACGACAGAACGGGCTCTACAACGACAACTTCTACACGCTTTTCACGGAGCTCGACAAGGACAACAATGGCACTCTCGACTATGAGGAACTTATCACCCTTTTTTTCATATTCAACCATGAGAAGTACAGAGATCGCTTTGCAGCAACATCATCTAAGGTCAACAAAGATAAGGTAAAAGCCTAATTTGTAACCAGCGCACTCTCTTCACCCGACAAATATCGAATCGTGTCATTGCTCCGACATTCAAAAGTTATCGGGTGGATCATGCGCATCTGCTCTGACTCCACACCTTAGCCTTGAAACGTCGAGCGACCCGTTTAAGACTCGGTGCAAATCCAACAGATTGAGTGCCACTTGGCACTATATATTTACAATTCTCGGGCTAGGGGGCTCAGGGACGTAGAAAGTGCTTCAGAAACAAGATAAAGGAAAGATTAAATAAAGAAGATCGACTCTCTACATATTGCAAATTTTGTTAGGAGGATGACTGTACTGAAGCATGAAATCCTTAAAGAATAGAAGACCGAATCATGGGCGAGGCGGCTTCCTAACCCCTCAAGCAGGTCTGCTTGGAGCTGGACAACTTATGAAGAATGCTATGGATGTGCTTCGGCAATGACTTGTGAATTCTAATGGTGGCTTGTCCGGTGTGACGGCCGTGGTGTTAGTTGTGCTGGATGAATGGCCATCTTTTGCGGGGGTGACGAATCGAGAAAGGATGCTTAGGGTTTAATTTTACTCTTTCTATAGGCACAAATATGGTTGTTTTTTTCACTGCCCTCTTCTTCCCACGAACTATTATTTCCTATACCGCCAAATACTTCATCTTTCCGTGCGTAACTCGTGTGTTTGCGTGGTGGGAACATCCTAATGCCCACGCGTATATGACCGTCTTTACGAATTGTTCTTAATTCATCATAAAAGAAGAAGAAGATAATCTCTCGTTTTACTCACGGTATATAGCTCGTATCATTGCTAAATCATTGTTTATCTTAAAAACTCTTTATTTATGCAGGAAACCAAAGATGAAAGCACTTCTGTCCAAGTAAGATAACTCTCTCCCTCCAAAATCACAATGCTTCTGAACTTAATTCCCTTTGAATGATTGAATTACAACAATCATCGCAAGATGTTTGTTTCAGGGACGTTTCATTATCCGGGTGGACAAGAGATATGATATAATTTGGATACACAAATTATAAAGATTATTATTTGCCACGATTCTAATTTTATTCACCGATAATTGCACACTCAAAGTCGCGTTGTGGAAATTTCAGGACCGAAGTGGTGGACCTGATGCACTCGAACTTTTAATCAAGCTTTGCAACCTTGGAGTGAATGTTGCCAATATAGCAGCAGGCGGATGCTCCACTATGTAGCTGAAGGAGGTATTTTTCCTGATGGTCATGTTGCATGGTAGTGACGAGTGGTGTAATTAGTTAGATTGAAAAAGGTACATTTCGAAATTTCTACTTAAAAGTGCATGGGCATGGACATTACATAAATAATGTGATCGGTCAGTCAAATTATATTGGCTATGTGACTGATACACTAAATGCTTTGTTTATTAGCCAACACGTAAAAATGGTTTAATGGTCTCGATTTCATCTTCACTTCCTCCTTGCAAATGGTGTGTTACAATGCTGTTGCTATCTTCGATAATTGGATTATGAGATACTTAGTTACTTGGCACACGATTGCCCTTGATTTATTACGCCGCGGATATTTATCAACAAAGGGTCATTTATATTGGAATTTTTATGCCACACGGCCAAAATATGAAAAATCGAGCAATTCTCTAGATCAATGATAATGAATGTAATTTTGTGCCGAGGGTGTTGAAGAATATTCATGTGATTCAACATGATAGAAATTCGATCAATGCTAAAAAAGATACGCTAACAATATGATTCAGGAATATGATTGGACGTCGGATCACTATTGTGTAAACTTTCTATGAGTGCTCCTTGGCTAATGTAGTTTGTCATACATTTCTAGTAATGGTCCATCAACATGACCATCACTGGCGCTCGATCCATCCCTCGCTGCGAGAATCATCCAGTACACGTGGAAGGAGACTATATTGTCCTAATCAAGACGATCAATCAAGTGCTTAAAGAGTTTCAATCATAATCTAACAAACATATGGGAACGACAAACCTATACGTGTATAAGTAATAACTAGTCATAATTGTTAATTTTATCATATTCGTTTATGCATTTTCAAGTTCATTAGCACAGATGTCTCGTTTGCATCAAATAATGGATAAAATAGAATATGAAAGCATCTGATTTTATTACCACAGCTAAACAATGGATAGAGTGTGGTAAAACTCGTGGTTTTCATGTTCGATCCTATATAATCTTATTTCGGCTAGAAATTTAGATGAGCAGACGCAGCTTCAACGTCCACCACTTCACACTAAATCCATCTTAACATCGACTCCATTTGCCCCCAAAACCTAAATCACTTGATATAAAGTCAGGCGACGGGAGAGCGTGAGTCATCCGATAGAGATTGGACGGCTGAAAAGGGGACCATGGACCGTACTATGACAAGGGATCCATTACTATAATTTAAAACATATCTATCCAAGTTGCGGGTGCGGCTCTCCCTTTTCCCTGTCTCAACTCATCCTGCAGAGACCTTTCATATGTTTTTCTTGTTGATGAACGTCGTCACAAGACGAGGATAGCTTCTTTATTAAGTAAGGGCACTTGTCATACGTGCCAGTCAAAATTCCCGCATTTGTGTCTCTTCTCGCTCATATCTCCCGCCCTGTCATCACTTGGAGGAGTCCCCAGCCTCTCTCCGTCGCCCGCCTTTGAACTGTCGAAAAGAACAGCACCGCAACGACCAGTGAAGCTTGCCGTGGCCTCGATGGCAGTCTTTCATGAGGACGATGGGTGCCTGCGGTGGGTGTTGCGGTGGCGGTTGGTGTGGCCTTGGATCTAGGGCTTTGAACGGATGGAAAGTACACCTTTTTGGGGGGCTCTATCTCCAGCTAGGCCAGCCGTCAAACTCATCAGCTCCGCCGCATCTCTCCTTTTCCGGCTTGCGGGCAACTCTATCAGATCCGCCCATCCTCCCTCTTCTGAGTTCCAAGCCCGTGCGCCATGATTGGCAGATAGTTAACTCATTCGCATTTAGGGGTGATCGGTTCCAAGGGCGGTCCGGTTTTCCCTCGGAACCGGGAACCGGACCAACGGGATCGGTTCCCGTTTTTTAGGACCGTGGACCGGACCACCAAAATATAGGACCAGATTGGACCGGACCAATCGGTCCGGTTCGGTTCTTGGGCAGTCCAATGGGTCTAAGCTGAGGACTTAATTGAACAAATGGAAAGCTTTAAATATAACTACACTTCAGCCCAAAGTTTTAGAATTCTTATTGTAATTATTCTCAAAATTACATGATGCACATATAGTATCATATTGATTTCAAGATAATACACATCAAGGAAATGACGACAACCATGCTAAAACTATGTAATATCCTCACATGAGTACTGAATTGTGAAGGCTCTATATCTCTATAATGCGATTTTAGGTAGATATGATACAAACAAATTAACCGATAGATCATACCCATTAGGGAAATGGTAACCTTGCTTGGCTCCAAATCAAATCCCACTTTCTTCATATACATGTCCAGTAAATGTCCAGCTGAATGCAACATGCTTGAGTGAAGAGATCATTGAAATGGACTCCTTCGTACCAGCAAAACAACACCAAAGGTAATCCCAAGAGTAACTGAGAGATTGCTAAAGATAATAGGGTTTAACTTTGACTCTTTATCATCTAAAACTTGTGTGATCATGATGCAATCATGCACTAAAAGTAGTGACAATATGACCACGTTTAGTATCAAACTCTGTTCTAATAGAGAATGACTAATGATCCTTGGTCCGGTCCTTTCGGTCCAGTCCCGTGGTCTGGTTCGGTTCGGTTCCACCCAGGAACCGGGAACCGGTTCCATTTTTTGGAACCGTGGACCGGACCGGAAGGATGAAGAACCAGACCAACCCGGCCGGTTCAAGCCGGTCCGGTCCGGTCCGGGGTTGGGCGGTCCCGGATGCTCACCCCTATTCGCATTTGCAAGGTCTGGAAATTTCTATCCCGATCAAGTTTGATTCATGGTCGAGGAGATAAAGCTTCTGTTCTCTTTTTTCATTTCATTGAGATAAAATCCATGTCTGAGAAAATTTTGTGCCATTACATTAATTATCTTTCACATACACGACTTGTCACCCACAAATGACTAGGATTCTTAATATTCGACGAAGATCCAGAAAATCATCTTTTTTATTTAAACTAGTTTTATCACATAGTAGACTAAAAGGAACCATTTGGGATCACCTTTAAGCTCTCTCTCTCTCTCTCTCTCTCTCTCTCTCTCTCTCTCTCTCTCTACAAGTATATCAATGTCCGAACGGCCTACGGCATTGTCTGTTACTTTTCTCTGGATGTTTACTCTTTCTGTTCTCAAACTCATAGGACATAGCTTAAACCTAGCTTCTAGTTTTATTCGTTCAAGATTATAACATACATGGTCCATGAACTTTTATTAAACATAAAATACTATCCCTAAACTTTAGTCTAATGCACAATGTGATATTTGAACTCTTCATTTTTTCAATGTGGTTTCTAAACTTTTGTTACATATTCAACGTAATTCCTTAACTATATAAAAATATTCAATGTAGTTTTTTCATTAATTCAAATTCAGGGATGATATTGAACATTTTTATATAGTTCTTGAATTAGGATGAACATATATAAAAATTCCAAGAAACATATTTAATAATTTGAAAGTTCAGAGACTATATTGCATTAAAGTTCATGGACCGCATTAAACAAATTGAAAACACATGGATCAAATTGAATATCTGGAAAAAAATAAAAACCATTTTTGTCATTTTTTCTGTTCGTTTCATTCACAAGAAATAAAGAAAGAGAAAATCCTATACTTGGAATAAGATTCGTCGCCCTAGGGGTTTTTGTTTGTTCAACCATAATTCATGAAAGCCCGCACTACGAGTGCATCACTGAACATTGGGCTCTTTATACAAACATGTGGTGCGCTTAAACCTGAATTGTCCTTCTCGGGCCTGGGCTTGAAACCTGTGGAGGATGTTGCAGCAGCAAAGTCTATTTAGGCTCACAGCATCGAAGCTTTGGGCCAGGCATCAGTTTCAGTACGACCCATGAAATTAGAGGATCTTGAGAAATTATTGACGCAATGTGCAGCTAGAAGAATTCCTAAGGTGGTAGTCAATCCCGACTTTTTGACAGTTGAGGCTAGACTCTCGCGATAAGATGATAATGAAATTCTTTTCCGGCATATGAAGCTCTTTGATGCAGACGGGGTTATTTTCTAGGTACTGACCTAGAAATTGTCTTTTTTAGCTTAGGTCTGGTGCATGTTGTTGATAAATGTTTTGATGGTGACAACATCAGATGATATCTTATATGCAGAACGTGGAAATGTTCAGAAGGAAAAGACGAGATCTGATATGCAGAACGTGAGATGTTCAGAAGGACAAGATAAGTTCTTATATGCAGAACGTAAGATGTTCAGAAGGAAAGAAAATTGATAGAACTCATATCCAGAAAGTAATGGAGTTCGGATTCTCAGATATATACGCAGAAAGCCAAAGAGATCTTTTGATTGAGATAGGATATAGGATGAGCAGGATTTACGTATCAACGCTCAAACAAAGATATCAATCAAAGGATCAAATCATATCTGATTTTATCCTTTCCTTTCTTGGTTATACGATTTATCTTTGGAAAGAAATCATTGAGCTTTCAACGGACATATTATGGATGATATTTATGGAAGGCTAGAACGGTAACCAAAGGAGAAGACTATTTATAGTACATCCATTTGTGAGAAAAGGAAGAGAGAAATTATCAAAGTATTTTTGTGAACAAAAGATTGTATTGAAAGAGTGATAGTGAGAAAGTGACCTGATTGTACTATCTCTTTTGATACTAGTGATAAACAGCCGATTGGCTGTCTCTGGACAAAGTGGACGTAGGCTTGGATTAAGCCGAACCACTATAACCTTCTGTGTTTGATCCTCCAAACTTTTCTCTTATTACTTTGTTAATTCTGCGCTTTATTTCATATTCAGATCGTTACACTAAGCACTTAGCATTTTCAGTTGGTATCAGAGCAAGGTTGCTCGTTTTTGAAGTGTTTGTACTTCTGAGCAGAACGATCAATGGCTAGTGCTACAGGTCTGATGGAAGGACAAAGTCACTTTCGTCCTCCTCTTTTTGATGGAAAGGATTATAGCATATGGAAGAACAAGATGAAAGCATTTCTTAGAGCAAAAGATCCACTAGAGTGGGAATTGGTGCAAAATGGCGTTTCTCCGAATTCTTCTTCTAGCAAAGAAATATCTTCAGATGCTGATCTTCAGACTCAATCTGAATTAAAGAAAAGACAGGATACTGATGCTAAAGCTATTCATTCTTTATATTGTGCTTTATCTACTTCTGAATATAATCGTATTTCTTCTTGTGATTCAGCAAAGGAAATATGGGATATTCTAAGTGTAACTTATGAAGGCACAGATCGAGTTAAGGAGACCAGAACGAATATTCTTCTCAATCAGTATGAGTCTTTTAAAATGAAGGAAGGGGAAAGCATTACTGACATGTTCAGTAGGTTTACTGAAATTACAAATGGCCTAGCTTATCAAGGTCATCCAGTTGAAGGACAGATGAAAGTCAACAAACTTCTTCGTGGTCTTACTTCCGAATGGACTTATATTAAAACTTCCATCAGAGAAACTCAACGGATTCAACCTTTATCCCTCGATGAGCTTGTTGGAACTCTCCAAGCTTATGAAGAAGAAAAGCTTGTTGAGACTGAGAACACTAGAGGTAAGAAAATTTTAGCATTAAAATCTAATGAGGATTTTAATGATGCAGAGTCAGAAGACTATCTCAATGATGAAGAAATAGCACTCTTGGTAAAAAGATTCAAGAAGTTCAACAGGAACAACAGAAGCAGTTCAAATCAAATGAACTCACAAAGGAGAGGAATGGAAGATGGTCAACAGAGTTTCCAAAAGCACAGATTAAGCAACAGTCAACAAAATTTTCAGAGACGGAGACCGAGATACTATCAACAGAATACGTTGAGACAAAGTACAGAAGCTGAAGGACCATATGCAGATGTTACTTGCTTTAACTGCAAGAAGAAAGGTCATATAAAATCCGACTGTCCCTTACTCAAAAAGGGAAGAGATGAGAAATACAAAAGAGCTCTCAAAGCTGAAACCTGGAGCGACACTGAGTGTGAATCAAGTGATGATCAATTCAATGTCTGTCTTATGGCAAATTCTGATGGTTCTGATTCTGACTATGAATCTGATTACAATGAAAATCAGGTAAGTAATCTCAGAGTTCCTATTAAAATTGCTAGATACATTGATGAACTTTGTTATGATCTAGAAGATTCTCTTAAGGAGATTTCTGATTTAAAAAAGGAAAATCAGAGACTCAAACGACAGGAAGTTTTTTTGAAGGAAAAAATTGAGATTTTACAAAAAGATTCTTCTTGTCTTGAGCAAAAAGTTGATTCTCTTGAAAAAGAAAACGTGTGTTTAAAATCAGATTTCTCTTGCCTTTCTAAAAGATTCTCTGATGGATCTGAGAAGCTGGAAAAAATTCTTTCCATTCAAAGGCCGTATTTTAAAAAAGAAGGTTTAGGAATGTCTTCTACAACGGTTCCTTTGATTGACTTTCCTAAAGTCAAAAAGAGACTAATGCAAAGACCTTCCAAAAAGGTTTATGAAGATCATTTTAAAAAAGTTTTTGTCAAACCTGTTGGAGATGATTCTCTTTTTCTTTCCTCGAATAATTCAGAATATCTTGATAGAGAACATTCTAAATCAAAATCTTCTGTGTTTGGATTATTTGGTTTTTCTACTAACTCTACTGGACCCAAAAGAATGTGGGTACCAAAAAGGACTGTTACTGGACCCAAGAAAGTTTGGGTACCAAAGAAAGTTTGAGTATTTTGTTATTTGCAGGTATCCTTGAAAAATAAAATGAAGTGGTATCTAGACAGTGGATGCTCGAGACATATGACTGGAAATTCAGATTTTTTCATCAATCTAGTAAATATTGATGGTGGAAAAGTATTTTTCGGGGGTAATAGTAATGGAAAGATCATCGGCACTGGGACAGTCAAAATCGGAAATCTTGTTATCAACAAGGTTTCACTTGTTAAAGGCCTGAACTACAACTTACTCAGCATCAGCCAATTATGTGATTCTGGATATAAGATTACCTTTCAAGAAGGAGTTTGTTCTGGATTTAGCAAGGATAACTCACAAGTCTTTACTGGACATAGACATGGTAATATTTACCTTCTGGATATTAATCTAGAAAATTTGCAATGTCTAGTTACTTTGCAGGAAGAGGCAATTCTGTGGCACAGGAAACTTGGTCATGCTAACTTGAAACAACTTGCTAAACTATCCTCCAAGAAGCTTGTGAGGGGTCTTCCTTCTATTCCTTTCAAAAGTTCAGATCTTTGTACTTCTTGTATTCTGGGAAAACAGGTAAAAAGTTCTTTTAAGTCTATCAATCAAGTATCTACAGTTCGAAGTCTTCAACTTCTTCATCTGGATTTATTCGGACCAACTCGCTCTCAAAGTATTGGAGGAAAGAAATTTTGCTTAGTCATAGTTGATGACTATTCTCGTTTCACCTGGGTTTACTTTCTTGCAACCAAGTCTGAAACATTCTCTATTTTCTCTCGGTTTGCAAGACAAATTCAGAATGAGAAAGGGTATTTTATCTCTTCCATTAGATCTGATCACGGAGGAGAATTTGAAAATCAAGATTTCTCTACGTTTTGTGATGAATATGGTATTGCTCATTCTTTTTCTTCACCCTACACACCTCAGCAAAATGGGGTGGTTGAAAGAAAGAACAGGTCCTTACAAGAAATGGCCAGAACATTGCTTATCGAAAGCAATCTACCTTCTCGTTTTTGGGCAGAAGCGGTGTCCACTGCCTGTTATATCATTAATCGAGTTTTCCTAAGGCCAATTATACAGAAGACATCCTATGAGGTATTTAAAGGCAAGAAACCTGATGTTTCCTATTTCCATGTTTTCGGATGTAAATGTTTTCTTCTCAAGAACTCAAGTGATCGCATAGGAAAATTTGATGCCAGATCAGATGAAGGTATTTTCCTGGGCTATTCCTCTACTAGCAAGGCCTTTAGAGTTTTTAATAAGAATTCTCTTGCAGTCGAAGAATCAATTCATGTGAAATTTTCAGATAATGAATCTTCCGAGTCTGTTTTAAATACAGAAGGTTCTCTACCTGTTAACTATTTCAATCAGACTGATTCATCTATAGATCATCCTGTTTATTCACCTTCTGGATTTGATAAACCATCAGTTTCATCATCTGACTGTGTACCGGAGATCTCTTCAAGTGTTTCTCATGTTATAAAGGATTGGAAGCATAAGTCCAGTCATCCTATTGATCTTATTATTGGAGACCTTGATCAAGGTATACAAACCCGATCTCGTAAGTTAATATTGCCTGAAGAAAGGTTGGAATCAAGTGCTGTTGCTCTTGTATCTACTCACGAACCCAAAAATGTAGACGATGCTCTTACAGATGATAGCTGGATAGAAGCTATGCAGGATGAGTTGAGGCAATTTGTCATCAATGATGTCTGGGAACTGGTTCCTAAGCCTCCAGGAAAAACCATCATTGGAACCAAGTGGGTTTTCAGAAACAAGGTTGATGAAGATGGTCTGGTAACTCGTAACAAGGCTCGACTTGTAGCTAAAGGCTACACTCAAGAAGAAGGAATTGACTATGACGAGACTTACGCCCCTGTTGCAAGGTTAGAAGCAATACGTTTATTACTTGCCTTTGCTTGCTTTAACAATTTCAGGGTATTTCAAATGGATGTCAAAAGTGCATTCCTTCACGGAGTTATTCAAGAAGAAGTCTTTGTTGCTCAACCTCCTGGGTTTGAAGATCCTATTAAGCCCAATCATGTTCTCCGATTGAAGAAAGCTCTCTATGGATTAAAACAAGCTCCTCGAGCTTGGTACGAGAGATTAAGTAACTTTCTTCTTTCTAATGGCTTTGTCAAAGGTAAAGTTGATACTACTTTGTTCATAAAAAGGGTTCATCTGGATTTTCTGTTAGTACAGATATATGTAGACGATATTTTATTCGGATCCTCTAATGAAACTCTTTGTCAGAACTTTGCAAGAGACATGCAAAGTGAATTCGAAATGAGTATGATGGGTGAGCTAACTTTCTTTCTGGGTCTTCAAGTTAAGCAGTCCAATCATGGGACCTTCATATTTCAGGAGAAGTATGCCAAAGATATTATCAAGAAGTTCGGTATGGAAAATTGTAAAAGAGTAGATACTCCTATGTCTACTACTTCTAAACTTGACAAAGATATAGAAGGACGTCCTGTTGATCAGAAGCTTTACAGGAGTATGATAGGATCACTTTTATATCTCACTGCTTCTCGTCCTGACATTCTATTTAGTGTTTGTCTTTGTGCTAGATTTCAATCTGATCCTAAGGAATCACATCTCACGGCTGTGAAACGAATAATCAAGTATGTTGCGACTACATCAAACTTTGGTCTTTGGTATCCCAAGGACGGGAATTTCACACTTCTTGGTTACTCTGATGCTGACATGGCTGGCTGCAGACTTAATCGCAAAAGTACAACAGGTAATTGTCAGCTGCTTGGAAACATGTTAGTTTCCTGGCTATCTCGCAAACAGCATACTGTTGCTATGTCTACTGCAGAGTCTGAATATGTGGCTCTAAGCAGTTGTTGTTCTCAAATTCTGTGGATGAAACAACAATTGTAAGACTTTGGAATCTCGAAATACTGTGTTGAAATTCGGTGTGATAGCACAAGTGCTATAGATTTAACCAAGAATCCTATCCTTCACTCTCGTGCTAAACATATTGAGATTCGTCACCATTTCATCCGTGATCATGTTCAGAAGAAGGATGTTGTGATTACTTTTATTGATTCCAAGAATCAGCTTTCCGATATCTTCACAAAAGCCTTGGACAAACGATCTTTCGAATTCATCAGAGATCGTCTGAATATACTCTCATTCTAGATTTCGTGATTGAAGATTTTCGACCGTTATTCTTGAACAGGTATGTTCTCGGTACTTGATTATTATTTATTGCCTATTTATTCGAATTCCTTTTCAAAATTAAAAAAAAAATTTAAAAACAAAAAGGTGGTTTCTTCCAAAATAAAACCGTCTTTGCCCCTTTTTCCTTTATATTTTTGGAATACTTGGATTTCCACTTATTACCTTTTCCGCAAAAGTCTCTCTCTTTCCCTTCCAAAACTCGATCAACTTTTGTCCTCTCTACAAACCCTAGCCCTTTTCTTGCGCTTGTCTGCATCTTTGTGTTCGTCCATCCACTCGATTTTCTCCATGTCTGGGACCCGTAAATCATCTCGGCTGGCAGACAAACACTTTGGGTCTGTTTCTGGTCCCACTCATTTTGATCTCACCGACGACTCTCCAATGGAGGATATTGACGAAGGGGGCCCTCTTCAGAGCAAAGCGGTCAAAGGCATCTATGCCACATATACTCAGATGGTACGTGCCGATGAACCTCATTCTTCGATTAATCGATACTTGACGGGAGAGGGATATTCCTCCCTTGATGCTTTTCTAAAAATTGTCGAAGATTGTGGCATCACTCGACCACGCTCCCCTGCTCAGTCGCGTGCTTTGGCTATTTCTACTGAGCCTCCTGCAAAATTGGCTCATATACCTGATGATGATGAGAAATTGTACTCAATTTTTGTTCCACGACAAGGTATAGCACACAAGGACTCTGGAACTGCTGATAATCTTTTTAGGTCTGAGAATCATCATCAGGTTTATCAGACACTGCTTGACAGAGGTGTGATGCCCCCTCGCACGATTGACCTTGCTTTTCTGGACCGCATCAAGATTAAAATAAGGGGTCTAGTGAAAAGTCACAAATTTGAGTTCTTTTGCACCGAGACTGTGCCTGCCTACAAGGAGTTAACTGCCTATTTTTACTCAAATCTGTCTTTTTCAACCAGAGACTCTATTTCTTTCTCGGTCAACAATGTTATCCATGGACTTTCTGTATATGATTTGGCTGACCTTTTGAAAGTTCCTCGTGCTGAGTTTGTTTCCAAGGCGGTTACTGATGAGGACATTCTGCGATATTTCACACGGAATAATTCTTCTGAAGGAAAGCTGGTGTATTCCCGTATGACTGCATATCATATTCTGCTTCACAAAGTTGTCATCAATGTGCTTCGACCCAAGTCTGCTTCCAAGACAGACATTTCCAAGTCTGAAGCTAAATTGATGTATGCTCTTGATATGCGCTGGCCAATTAGTCTCCCCCACATCATTCTGTTGCAGATGTACAGGGCATTGGTGAAGCCTTCTGGTCTTCTTCCATATGGGAGTCTCATCACACAGATTTTTCACCGTCTGAATATATCCATACCCACTTCCTTGACTGCAACTATACTTCCTCATTCTGTGGTTGATAAATATTCAATCGGAAAGATGAAAATTCCTGAACTGATGAGGCTTCCTGCCTTTTCTAGTCCTTCTGACACACCTGGCTCTAGAAAGCGGAAAGGGATTGTCAAATCTGCTGGATCTTCCAAATCGAAGAAGTCTCGATCTGTTGCTCTCAGAGATGAATCCAGTGCTTCCCATTCAGATGGTAACAGAATGCCCCAAGCGACTGGCTCTGCCTTACCAGTTACGGATCCCCTGTTCAGCACACCAATACCTGCTCCTTCTGCACTTCCTCCTGCCTCTCCGGTAGAACCTGCTTTTTCTGTTAGTCAGCAGGATATTCAAGCACCTGCTACCTCTCGTTCTGCACGAGGTCAGGTTTCTATTAGTTCCTCTGATGATACTGCTTCTTCTACACCCTCCAAATCTAAGCATGTTACTGATTCACCACCCCTGCCATCTGACTTGCCACGGCCCTCCCTGGATGTTCCATCGCCTTCTCACCTTCAGACAGGGGGAGTTTTTCCTTCTCCGCAACCTCAGGTGAGCTCGTCCCGAGAGAGTCCTTCTCCTTCTGCTTCTGCTTCTACTGGAGCTATTGCCGAACTTCAGGCGGCCATTATTCATCTTGAGGAGCAGCAGGCTGCGGCGCTTGATCATCTGCATAACTTGGATAAAAAGATTGATGCTCTTTCTGTTGGGATGCATAAGAAGATTGATGATCTTATCCAGACTGTTACTAATATGGACATTACTCTTGTCCGTATTCCTCCCAAGCCTTAATCCTTTTTGCTGTTGACAAAAAGGGGGAGAAAATCCTGCAGATCGTTGCGTCGTCTGAATTTTGAACTGTTTGGATGCTTGGATACTTTAGTTGCAAACTGTTTGTTTTTAGATGTTTTGACCTTCTGGTTCCATTGACATTCTCCATTGACATTCTGATCTTGTGTAATAGCTACTTAATTGATTCCTCATACTGTTGCTATAGAACGAATCTGCAGGGTAGTTTTGTCACCATCAAAAAGGGGGAGATTGTTGATAAATGTTTTGATGGTGACAACATCAGATGATATCTTATATGCAGAACGTGGAAATGTTCAGAAGGAAAAGACGAGATCTGATATGCAGAACGTGAGATGTTCAGAAGGACAAGATAAGTTCTTATATGCAGAACGTAAGATGTTCAGAAGGAAAGAAAATTGATAGAACTCATATCCAGAAAGTAATGGAGTTCGGATTCTCAGATATATACGCAGAAAGCCAAAGAGATCTTTTGATTGAGATAGGATATAGGATGAGCAGGATTTACGTATCAACGCTCAAACAAAGATATCAATCAAAGGATCAAATCATATCTGATTTTATCCTTTCCTTTCTTGGTTATACGATTTATCTTTGGAAAGAAATCATTGAGCTTTCAACGGACATATTATGGATGATATTTATGGAAGGCTAGAACGGTAACCAAAGGAGAAGACTATTTATAGTACATCCATTTGTGAGAAAAGGAAGAGAGAAATTATCAAAGTATTTTTGTGAACAAAAGATTGTATTGAAAGAGTGATAGTGAGAAAGTGACCTGATTGTACTATCTCTTTTGATACTAGTGATAAACAGCCGATTGGCTGTCTCTGGACAAAGTGGACGTAGGCTTGGATTAAGCCGAACCACTATAACCTTCTGTGTTTGATCCTCTAAACTTTTCTCTTATTACTTTGTTAATTCTGCGCTTTATTTCATATTCAGATCGTTACACTAAGCACTTAGCATTTTCACATGTATCTATGTGATTTGGACCCTTACTTTCTAATATATGAAAAAGCTTTTTTAGCGCATTGAATCTTTCACCCCTGGAACTTCACTGCAACCCATAAATCAGAGTTTTGGTTCATGTCCTTATGTCTGAGTATTTGGAAAACTTAAACCTTTTATGATGCTTAACTTGGGAATGTAAGCACTTCAGCCGTCGAAGCGCTCTATATTAATTGGTTTTGCCAATTAAGAAGCGTAATAATTTCTCCTAAACTTTCTCCTCAAGGAACTGTTATATTTTAGGAACTAACCCTGGTCAGTTCAACGACACCTTATCTTTCATTGGACTTTTTGAAAACCTAGCAAAACAGAAGCTGCTACATGATGCAACATCTCGAAGAGCTTATAAGGCAAGACTCCTCTGGCCCCGACATTGGAACTTGCCACGTGGTGATATTGACAAAGCACAAACTGCACGAAGACATGTTTAGGGAGGACTTGGGACTTAATTGCCATTGCATTTCGCACGTCATAACGACAACAGAATTTACTGCTATTAAATATACATTGTTGGTTTACTAAGAAACCAGCGGAAAATAAATGCGTAAATGCATTTTCCTTTAACAATCTAACGTATGGGCGTAGAGATCTGGCTGTTCATCGGTCCATGAAACACGTCTTTTTTTTTTTTTGGTATAGCATGAAATACGTCTTTCAAGTCTCATGCATTGCTTACGTTCGAGTCTTTAACCCATAAAGATAGTGTGAGATTTTGTAGAATCACTGTCAATTGTTTTTAAATATGATCTTTTTGTCAAGCTGTTAGATAAATGGGTGGATTAATATTTAATTACTCTAATATAGAGCAATTTTCGTGCAGGCAAAAGCCTTAAAACCTTCTGAAGTCCCAATTACCACGTCAATTTTATAGTTATTGCAATAAATTATGTACAGACCAGGGTGACTTAAAAAATTATCATTTGTGAAGTTAAATATCATTGCTTATGTGAATGTTTTTCCCCAGTGCAGTAATTTCATTCGTTATAATTGCAGTGCATCCCAATTGAAGATTTCTGGTGGAATTTGAATTTTATATTTCTACTACTCCTTGACTTAGTTAATACTTTTAAGTTTTTCAATATATATTCTTTCATATGATAGTAGATTCTTTGTCCAAAGTCTTCTTACCAAATTTTCAGCCTCTATTTCTTAGGACAATGAGAATTGGAATATCTTAAATAAACTTCTCCTTTTGTTTAGGAGTGACCGATTTAATGATGCATGGAACTTGACACATATTTTTTCAGGGTCAATTCCAAGTTCTAAAAATAGGAATTGAACCTATTGATCTTGGTAGCAGCATGAAACCAAATCGGCCAATTTTAGGTTGTTTATAAGATTGACCCGAGAGCTAGTGAAGACATTTTGTTTTCGTTTCATTTTACAACAAAATGATGTTTCACTGTACCGAGAACACCAATCCTGGAACAAAACTATAATGCCTTATTTTCGCATTACTTTATTGATATAGCCATGGAAAGAGAGTAACATCACATGTTGACATCTAAATTCTAACGACTTATTTAGTCATTTAATTATCATTGAAAATTAGGGACCAATCTCAACCCCCAAACAAAAATATTAGCTAATATCGTGTATAACCCTTAGGAGCATATTTCATTCATTGCACAGATAGTTGAGCATATTTAATTTGGATTAAGCTTGTGAAGCAGGTAAGTTCGGCATGCCTAGAGGACATATTGAGGCCGAAATTCATTAAATATAGAAGACCTTGAGCTTGATTGAAATTAACTCATAAGATTAAGCTTTTTATTGGAAAAAGCCATGATTAAACCTAATTACTGCTATATGAGGATCCCTAATGTCTCTGTTTAGAGTTGATCCACATGTAACCACAATTCGGAGAGAACGAGGAGAAGGAAATCCGTTTCCAGTGGATTTTTGCTCATTCATCTGCCACCTTCGCCACGACTTGTTCCTGCCCGCGCGAAGCTCGTCCAAGGTCGGTCTAGGGTTGATGCTCACCCTTAATCTCCACCATCGCTTGCATCAGTCCTGTCGTTCTACCTATACCAGCCCAGTTTCATCGATGATGCTCTAGTTCGGTGGCGATGCTCTAGTTCGGTGGCAATGCTCTAGCCCTTTCTTAGTCACAATTGTTGGTTTCTTTGATGATTATCTATTTGGCCTAGCTAGGTTGGGCTGGTCCGAGGTCTGTCTAGGATTGACGCTCACCCCTAATCTCTGCCATCCCTTGCATCAGTCCTGTCGCTCTACTTATATCAGCCCAGTTTATGATGCTCTTGTTCGGTGGCAATGCTCCAGCCCTTTCTAAGTCACAATTGTTGGTTTCTTTGGTGATTATCTATTGGGATTTCAAATTACAAGTATAGGCGAAATAAACTTAAACGCAATAGAAATACTAATCTATACAAGTATATTCAAAGGTGATGTTCGTGTGTTTTAATCAAAAATCATATCAACCAAAGAGTTTCAACGAATTACCTCTCGTAACGTGCTCAAAATAACTTGGTTCAAATATTTACGACTCGTAGCCCCACAATTGTCGGACCTCTAGTTCAAACACACTTTCAATCGTACATTAAACGGAAGAAGAATTCTCATGGATAATCGACATTTCGTTTGTGCTAGCAATCTTTTGTGGATAATTTTCGCGCTTTTTTACTTTGATTCGCGCTAATTATCAATGATAATAGAACCGTTTTTCTCTCACGTGAAAACTCTCTTTTCCTCTCGTGAAAAAACTGCACTCACACACCCACGAGGTCAACCAACCATTGCAATGATTTTATTAACCATCGTTGCAATCACAATGGTTTGTTGACCGCAAACCATTGCAATGGTCAACTAAACATTGCTGACTGTGGTGAGACCAAATTTGTCGACCACACACGGTCAACAATAGTTGGCCCATCTTATTTTTAAGATTAATAATAATAATAATAATAATAATAATAATACACCAACCTGTGCCCAATTTCTACACTCACGTATATCACTTGTATGCGTGTATGTGACCAAAATTTTGTTCAACCTAATCGATTGCTATGAGTGCAAACATATTTGCAGTATTGTCATTCTCATTCAATGTCATTCTCATTAGTTATGGTGTGTGACATCCTTAAGTTCACTTACACTAACACGTTAATACTTTCAATAAAATTGATTGTCCCGATCAACTTCTTGATTTTATTTAGCAATATGTCCTGACTGTAAATGCTTTAAGAACATAATGAACCCATTAGCACTTGTTACAGTGTAATTCAATCCATTTGTTATACTATGTCCTAATTGAACAAAGGCCATGGAAATGTTTGTCAAGTCATCAATTTGATCATTTGCTCAAATCTAACTGACATGCAACTTTATGAGATATAAATAGTTTATTCCCATTACAACCCCGGCCGAGGATTTCAATGCAGTATTACAATTAGACCGTATAAGACATGATTATTATACATTGCATGTAATAAGGGTACATATTCTATTTTGCACATGCGTGTAACTTCATATGTGAACAATCTATGACTAGCAAGTACATATTAATCAACGAACCATTAATCTACGTACTTGTGAATCACAATCATCCTACGCACAAATCAACACTGCGCCTCAAGTCTAAGGATTATTTACACAAGACAAATCATGACTGACAAATCAAAGAACCAATTGTTGCGTTTGCCCTTTTAAAGCCATTTTTGCCTGAGGCTTCTAGCACGAAATTAACTCTAAATGGCTTAGACAAAAATAGAGAAACATGTGAAAACTCATATCATTTTGTGATGACCAATAGCTGTTTCACAGGGATAAATATCAAATTAGTCATAAGACTGTTATATACATGTCAGTTTTTTCTTTTTCTTTTTTATTTACATGTGTCAAATTAGTCTCAAACTTTTCAATTTAGCTGATGTAATCCTAAACATTCGTATGAAACTCCAATGCAATCATTTCGCCCAATTGCTATTTGACATTGCTTGCTGGAGTTTCTCACGCGCCATGCCGTTTTGGACAACTTTACTTAAAATAGCATTCTATACATAAGTGATTTTCGATAGCAATTGGACAGAAAAACTATATAATTAGTCACTTCTAGGACGTCAGTTGGTTGCATAACCTGCAATTAGAAGCGTTTCATCCAAGCACACAAACAACAAGACTCATCTCTAAGCTACTTCATCTTAATGGGTCAATGGTAACTTCTCGGACGTCGGTTGTTTGCAAAACCTGCGACTGGAAGTATGCCATCCAAGCCCACGACACGGCTCACAATGAACTACAGAAAGGAACTTTCCATAAACATAACATACTAGATGAGATCTTATCGGCACGAGTGGATGGAGGAAAGATGTCTACGTATTAATTTCAAAATAAACCAAGGGATTTGCTTTAAAGAAAAAACAACAACAACAACAAAGGCCTTACGAAAACAAGCAACCTTCATCGCCAGTTGCATACGAAACATGGTCGCTCGTGGAAGATCTTTTCAAGGCTAGCAGTGGGAAATGGATTTGGTGCGGTGCAGTGCGGTGCACCTATCTACACCCTCCATAAATGTCTTACCTTCTATTGAAAAGGGTAAAATCTCTTCCATCCCCCAAAAAAACCGCCGCATCACCCGAAGACATTGAAAGACGGGTTCAACTTGTCATTTGGCGTCGCTCCATCGGGCCCGCTCGTGTTGGCAAGGTTTTGCCAATCCCGTGGGCTGCTGCGAACGTAGAGAAGGATGATGACCTCGTCAAAGTCGAGAAAGCCACCGCTGTCCTTGTCCAAGTCAATAGAGACTGAAAGGGAGTCGTCCTTGTGGAGCCCATTTTGGCTTACGAAAACCGGAAACTCATGGATGCTTTCCCATTCCAATCCGTGTCCATTGCACGGAAGAATTCCCATGCCAACTGCTTTTGCTCCTTTGTCCTCCTCTTGTAATCATCCATCGAGGAAGCCACCGCTGCCCTTAACGAAGTCGACAAAGACTAAGAAGTCATCGCTGGAAAGCCCATATTGGCGTCGGAACGCCAATGACTTGTGGCCGCTTGTGCTCCTGTTCCCATCCTTGTCCATAGCATTAAAGAATCTCCATGCCGACTGCTTTTGCTCCTTTGTTCTCCTCCTGGAATAATTTATCAAGGATGCCACTGCTCCTCTTATCCGGGTCAACAAAGACCGGGAACAAGTCATAATTGTACAGCCCGGCCAAATATCCAAATAAGATGTTTAAGGTTAAATTGGCAAATTTTAAAAAGTTTTGGGACTAAATCGGCATAATTAAAAAGTTTAAGACTATGTTGGGAAGTTGTCGAAATGTTTTGAACTAAATTTGTATAATTGAAAGGTTACTGCCACAAAATAGGTTCATAACTTTTTGGATAAGGTTAGCATTATTGTTGGTGCCAAGGCGTTTGCGGCAAATTCACTAGAGGTTACCGTTCAAAATTCACAAATTGCGTGCAACCTGCTGGTTGAGGATGCTTGTACTGGTTAAATATTTGAATTAATTATTCATGAAATTTAAAGAATGTTTTATGAACCTTTACATATTGCTGTATCTATACGCTTGTGATCGTAATTTATTCCTGAGTATATAAGCAAACAAAATAATGTTTAGATGGGGGCTGAATATCCATCCTGGATACCATAGAGAAGGAAGGTTTTATCTAATCATCGGAGATAGATTATACCGGCAGAGAGTTTGAAAACCAAGCACCCTACGAGGTGCTCAAGTCAAAACCGGCACACAGGTTGAAAAGCAAGCGCTCTGCAAGTGTTCAAGTTGATACCGGCACAAAGTTCGAAAACTAAGCACTCTGCAAGATATGTACTGAAGACATTTTATTGAGGTTTATTAATTAGTAGAAAGATACCTCGTGTACCTCATATTAGCTGCTGATTTGGGCTTCTGATGGTACATATTGCTGAGGTCATACACCTACGTGCACCCGTGACTCTGCTTTGGAAAAGTCCTCAAGGTTTAGTCAACTTCTTTTTCACACCCACACGCACATGACGATCCAATCATATTCAGGACGGAGTAGGTCAAGCACTGAAGAAGTTGTTCAAGTTGAAAGCCACTTGCCAAAGAAAAGAGAGACAAGTTGATAGGACATTGTTTGGTTCCTCCTTAGGATCGTCTATATAGTCTTACACCAAATGGACCTAGCCGAACACCACATGCAAACCCAACATGGACGATATTCGGAGAGAAGCCATGAACGACTACCAGCAGGCGACGGTGGAGTACAAGCAACTGGCATGGGAATTTTTCAAAGCGTTGGACGACGATGGGAATGGGAGCGTAAGCATCCTCGAGCTTGTGGCCTTCCTACTGCAAAACGGGCTCTACAATGACAACTTTTACCAGCTTTTCACGGAGCTCGACAAGGACAACAATGGCACGCTCGACTTCGAGGAACTCATCACCCTTTTTTACATGTTGACCCACAACAAGTACAGAGATCGCTTTGCAGGAACAACATGCGATGTCAACATCGATAAGGTAGAACCCCAGTTCGTAACGAGCGCACCTTCTTTCACCCAACCTAGTGTAATTCGGGTGTTTATGCTTGCTCCAACGTAATAATCTCCGCAGTGTATACGACAATCTCACATTCTACGGACAGTAAGTGACAGGAGAGATATAGTTGGTGTCATTCCTGAATCACCGTCTAATTTAGGATCTCTTTATTTATGCAGGGAACCAAAGATAGAAGTATTCTTGACCAAGTAAGATCTCTCTCATCCTTCCTAATTTGTCACTTTAAAGAGAATATGATAATCTCTTGTTTTATGAATAATAATTGACTATATAGATATAGCTAGTATCATATACCCAAATCGTTGTTTAATTGAAAAACTCTTTTGAAACGAAAGATTAAAGTACTTCTCCTCAAATAAAATATATCTCTCCCTCCAAAACTGCAATGCTATGAGCACAATCGAGGTGTGCACAAAAATCACCTTTGCATAATTTAAGTACAAAAATCGTGACAAGACGTTTAAGTTTCATGCACATTTGACTAGCCTGGTGAGTAAGCGATGTAATATATATATATATATATATATATATATATATATATATATTTGAATTCACAAAATTTAAAGATTATCATTTTTCACTATTCTAACTTTATTTAAGGATAATTGCAAAGTCCAAGTCACGCTATTTTAAGTTTTAGGACGAAAGCCGTGAGTCTAAGAAAGATAAACGTCTCAAGCATTTGAAGAAAATTTGTGATGTTGCGGGGGCTATCGTCAAGGTAGCTGGATCAGGTGAATGTTCCATTATGTAGCTGGAAAGCAGTTATTTTTGCGGACACTCGCGTTGCATGATAACTATGAGCGGTGTAATCAGTGTTGAATCAACATTTAGTTTAGATGCTCTTTATTTATGCAGGATTGCACATATGAAAGTACTTCCAACCGGCTATTATCTCTCTATACCTTCCTACTTTGTTAGTTATAAAAAAAAATATGACAATCTCTCATTGTACGCATAATAATTGGGCGTAGAGATATGACTAGCACACTCCTGAATCATCGTTTAATTTAAATGCTCTTTATTTATGTAGGAAACCAAAGATGAAAGTACTCCTAACCAAGTAAGATCTCTCTCTCCCCCCCTTCCTAATTTGTCACTCTAAAAAGAATATGATAATCTCTTGTTTTATGAATAGTAATTGATAGATATAGCTAGTATCATGTAACCAAATCATTGTTTATTGAAAAATTCTCTGGAAACGAAAGATGAAAGTACTTCTACCCATATAAAATCCCTCTCTCTCTCTCTCTCTCTCTCTCTCTCTCTCTCTCTCTCTCTTATGAGCATAATCTCCTTCACATAATTTAAGTACAAAAATCATGACAAGATGTTTGAGTTTCATGCACATCTAATTAGCCTAATGAATAAGCGATTTAATATATCTGAATTCACAAATTTTAAAGATTATCATTTTCCACTCTTCTAACTTTATTTAAGGATAATTGCAAAGTCCAAGTCACCCTATTTAAGTTTCAGGATGAAAGCCGTGAGTCTAAGAATGATAAACGCCTCAAGCGTTTGAAGAAAATTGGTGATGTCGTGGGGGCTATCCTCGAGGTAGCTGGATCGGGTGAATGTTCCATTATGTAGCTGGAAAGGAGCTATTTTGTGGATCCTCGTGTCGCATGATAACGATCAGCGGTGTGATCCATTGAGTGAAAAGGGAATGTTTCAAAATTTAGATTCAAAGGTTCTTTGGCTGGCACAGTGCATAAATAATATGATTGATTAGTCACGTCATATTGGCTATGTGACCGATGCTTTTAATTTTTAATGTTTTACTATGTAGCCTAACAAGTGTTGCTGGTTTTGGCGGTCTTCGCTTCCTCCTTGCAAATGGTGTTAAGAGGTTGTTGCTATCTTTAATAATTGGATCAAGAAGCGTTATTTAGTTACTTGGCATACGACCATGTGTCATTTATTGGATGACAGATATCATCAACAAAAGGTCATTTATATTGATATTTTTATACGACAAAGCCACAATATAAAAAATCGAGCTATTGTCCAAATCAATGATAATAAATATATTTTGTATTGAGCGTGGTAGAATAATTTGTGTGATTCAACATAATAGGAACTCAATCCAGTGCTAAAACAGGTACATAAATTATTATGTTTTAATAATATGAAATAAGATGGGTTTATCTTATCATTTGGCGTCGCTATGTTGGACTAGCTCGCGTCGACTAGGTTGTGTTCATACTTTTCGTTGCTACAAACGTACAGAAAGATGATAATTATAAAAGCTTTTCTGGTGTGGGTTGAATTAATTAAGATTATAATTAATCATTTTATGGAGTTGGTCTACTAAAATTAGACATAATGATTCTTAGTCAGTCTAATATGGACTTGGTTGGTGTGGATTGATTTGAGCTCGACCTATAATGAGATGGCTTAGTTGAAAACCATATAAATAGTGTTCTAGTTTCTCATCTAATCCCAATGCACAAATTACTTTCATAAAGAGCGTTATAGATAACAAGCATGTGAGGGGTAGTCTCATTAAGCCAATAATCCGAAGTGCATGGAGGAGGAGCGCTTGAGCTATGGATCATTGAAATTTCGCATCAACAACAATAGATTTAAAATTAAATAAGTAAATCAAAGTTTCTCCATTATTATGTCTTAAATTCTAGTTACGGCGGTTCTTAGAATGTTGCTGTTGTCGAAGTCGAGAACACAACTGCTGTCCTTGCCTTATCCAAGTCAACGAAGACCGAGAAGAAGCCGTCCTTGTAGAGCCCATTTTGGCGTAAGAACGCCAAGGCCTCATGGACGCTTCTGTTCCCAATTCCATCCTTGTCCAATGCTTGGAAGAAGTTTTTTGCCAATTGCTTTTGCTCCTTAATTTGTCCTCCACTTGTAGTCATCCATCCTAGTCTCCTCCACGTTCATCTCTCTCTCTGTCTCTGTCTCTGTCTCTCTCTCTGCGTTCTGTGCTTTAATGCCACTGTGTTTGACCATTTATCTAGCGGGTGGTATGGGTACCCAAAGAAGAAATAATACACATGAGATGCAAGATGTGCACATCAACTTGGACAATTTGAATTGAGAGCTTGACTTGATTTGATTTTGGTGCATTCAAGCTTTTGCATTGACTAACAATGTTCAACAAGAGTGAGACCCTCAATACATTGGTACTTCAGGCTTGTGTGGAAACTTAGGTATGTAGAGATTCATTCTTAGTTCATGGAAAATCAATGATTTGAAAAAACAAGTTTCTAAAAATGATCGCTCATATTATTTGTAAAAATGAATAAACGAAAAATATTTTCATCATCTAGGAATATATTTAATCGTAAACTAATGCCAACAATGAAAAATATTTTCCATTGACTAAATTTTTTAAGTGACACAAACAATCATTATTAGAAAAATATTTTAAAAATTATTCATATTACAAGAAACAAAAGGAGCCTTAATGTATGACACTTCCACCTTCTTAATCACTGGAATTGTTCCACCAAAATTTGAGAATATCAAAAATCAAACCATGCTTCAATCTTATAAATAATTTTTTTTAGAACAACAATTAATAAGCAATCTCACAAAATATATATTCTAAGACTTGCATATGACAATGCACTAATGATGACTACATGAGATAACTGCGAGAGACAGTGATCTATCCATGCTTCCTATAACATGAAGGGGTGGCTTTAAATATTAAGCCACGCCTTGATTTTATGGTTTGAACTTTAGAACAATTGACAATCACTGCAAAAAAAGGCCCCTTTCGCTACGCTTTTTGCGACGACAAAACTGAGAAAAGTCGTCGCTACTTTTGATTAGCGACGACTTTAGCGACTACATAAGGGTCGTTGTTAATAAGGCGTCGCTATATTTGGCGATAACCGAAAACTAAGTAGTCGCTAATTAGCTACAACTTAGCGACTACAAATTTGTCGCCAAATGGCGACAACTATTACTCGTCACTAAATACGTCCCTAATTAGCTACACAAATATGTAATATTGTAGCGAAAATAGTCGCTCATCAGCGACTACAATAAATATATAGTCGCTAATTAGCGACAACATTAAATATCTAGTCGCTACTTTGCCACAATCCTATGTAGTCGCTATTTAGCGATAACTTATAGACCTTAGTCGCTAAAATCTATTTGGCGACTACAATTGTCGTACTGGTCGCTGATTAGCGACAAAAGTTCCTGAGTAGTCGCCAATTGGCGATTACAGTAGTACTAGGCAGTCGCTAAAGTCCGCAAAATGCTTTGAATTGCATTCTGTGGGTTTTAGCGACTATAAGTTATTTAGGAGTCGCTATTTGGCGACTACAATTGTCGTACTGGTCGCTGATTAGCGACAAAAGTTCCTGAATAGTCGCCAATTGGCGATTACAGTAGTACTAGGCAGTCGCTAAAGTCCGCAAAATGCTTTGAATTGCATTCTGTGGGTTTTAGCGACTATAAGTTATTTAGGAGTCGCTATTTGGCGACTCAACCTAAAAGTTTGGTAGCTATTTAGCGACCACGATACGTGTGTAGTTGCTATTGAGCGACTATTTTTTGTTGTAGTCGCTGAATTGCGACTACTGCTTTTTTCGTCGTCGCTAAAATCCACAGAATGCTTAGAATTGCATTCTGTGGATTTTAGCGACTAGGGCTGTTTTGGTCGCCAATTTGTGACTACAATTTTTTTTAGTCGCTAAATGGCGACTATTATGTTTTTTTTTGTCGCTAAATAGCCACTGCGCTTAGGTTGTAGTCACTATTTGGCGATTACAGTGTGCTCGTGTAGTCGCTAAAACCCACAGAATGTAAAAAAAAATCGACTGAACTTGTCAGTCCCAGATCAGCAGCCTAATTTCAAACAGTTTAAACAACAATCACACCTCAACAGCAGGAATGGCAAGTTCAAAACTATATATGTAATTCAAATCCAGTTTATATATGTACAGCCCAATATAAACATCCGTTTCGTCTCCGCAAACAACAGTGACATCCAACAAATCACGAGAAATATCAACTAACATATACTGCCGCCCAACATGAGAGCAATCCATAAAAGCTATACAATGGCAACTACAGTAAGTTCTAAACTACCCATATCAACACAGAACAGCAGCCATCACCTACGGGGTCTTGTCCATGCCATCATCATCATCTTGAAACGTCGCATCATCGACAAACGTGTCATCTCCAAGCTGGCTGGGGTCACCTATGGGTGTAGGTGCAAATACACGTCTTGGGGCCGGGGGTCGGGCTGGGGCTGGGGCCGGGGGTCGGGCTGGGGCTGGGGCTGGTGGACCTCCAAGTCCACGAGGATTCTGAGCTGCTGCCATGGCGTCCAATCGTCACATGACCTCCGCCATGTTCATCTGAAGGTTTCTTATTTCTTCGTCCTTCTGTGCTAGCTGCTGTTTCAACTCAGCAACTTCTGAGGCCGATGCCGCATCCTCTCGCCCCCACCTCGAACCTCTTGATGATGATGCACCCACCGACTTTGCACATTCTCTCCCCAGATTTCCCAGCCCAAATACCTTGCCATGTTTCACCCCACCTGATGCTTCCACCCATAACTTCGCCTGCTCAGTTGGCGACGGTTCGGGCGTCGCCAACTCCCCTTGTTCACCCCCTTGTTCACCCCCTTGTTCGCCCCCGGAAGTACTGGCTAACATCAGCTCGTCAAATTTTTCCTACCCATAGCATTAACAAAATAAATCATCACTTCAGTCAACAGAAGCCACAAACATTTGAATAAACTTTCCATTTATCCATATTCAACCTACCTTCACGGCTCGAGCTTTATCACCGACAAAAGTCTTATCCTTCTTCATAAATGTGCGCTCGAACGTCTGAGAGAAGGATGGCTCCTTCCCCAATTCCCTCGCCTATGAACAATAACAAACATTGCATTAGATACTACATTGATTGCACTTAGATAAAACAGCATAATGTACTGACCATGCGTCGTCTGTGCTCTCCTATGTTGATGGAGCCCCCCGCGTATGTTGCTGTCCCACCTCCTCCGGAACTGGAAGCTCGATTGAGCTTATTCCTTTCGCTCGCCTTCTTGTGCTCCTCCGATCCCCATATCCTCAAAATATCATCCCAATTGTTGTGCGATATCCATCGTGGCCTCTTCTGTCTCGTGTGAGCTTTATTCATGATATTGCGCATGTGATCCCCGACTTTCTTGTCAAAAATCTTCTTGATAACTCCTTCCTGATTCTCAGGCCACCAAAACTTCCGCTGCAAATATAAATGGGAAACCGGTGACATCGCCAACTCAGCCCAGCCAAACAAATTACTACAAGCAATATATCCTATTGAATCTTAAGTACACTATCCATATTTACAATTTCAAACTTACACTTACCGAGAATTCACGCCACCACACAGTTTTTGCACCTTGTGGGGCGGAGCTATATGTCGCATATGGTCCTCGCCAATACATGTTGACGATTTCGTTCAACTCTCGCACCACGGCAGTGGCATTTAAGAATCTGCCATTTTGTAAACCCAAGTTGTTAACACAATGAAATAAAAACGTATATTTGAATGTCTAAACTACCCAACTGAAAATGAATGTTCTTTTGTTTCACTTACGAGTCTCCATCAGGTGCGATGAGCTTCCTCCCTTGATCATCTAGTACCCAGTTAGATTCGGGTACACCTGCTTGAGCTCCCGACGATGACGGTTGGCCTCCACTTGGCCCTTCTGTCCGTCGATGGTACACTTGCCCGCCATGTGGGTCGACTGGACCCTCTTCCGGCGATGGAGGCTGGGTTTCCGACCCATCTCCATCACCTTCCTCAGTAGCTCTCGTAGCTGGGGGGGTCGGCACTGGAGTCGTCAGACTTGGCTCCTCAGCCGGCTACGCCACTCCATCGGCCCGAGCGGGTGTGGCCTCCTCTGCTGTGGTAGGGGTGGAATCGAACAACCTTTGCCCTTGGACTGGCCTTCGGCCTCCCCGCCCACCCCGCCTACTTCCACGCGGATACTGCACACATCAATTTTTTTCGAAAACCCCCAATTGGAAACCCTAATCTTTCAATCAACCCCCTAATTAGCTCCCAAAACCCCTAATTTCTATTCAACAGCCTCCATCCGCATCCCATTCTTCGTCAAACGCTAATCGATCCACAAAACCCTAATTCCTTTCTACGAACAGGGGGAATCCCTTACCTCCGAACGGCGTGGCCTTCGGCGCCGCCAATGGCTGTCTACGCCTGGGGATGGGGTCGCGCGGTGCTGGGCTGGCGTCGGCGTGGCTCGGCGACGGCCTCGAACGGCGCTGCGTTGACGTCGTCTCCAACTCTCCCAAACCCTAGCAGAGAAGAACGGCGAAGAACGGCGTAAAATTTCCGTTTACGGCGTAAAATGAGGG
Organism: Melaleuca quinquenervia; assembly: GCA_030064385.1. Taxonomy (NCBI): domain Eukaryota; kingdom Viridiplantae; phylum Streptophyta; class Magnoliopsida; order Myrtales; family Myrtaceae; genus Melaleuca; species Melaleuca quinquenervia. Next base: position 15,553,712 of record CM057718.1, read on the forward strand.
CCCCCCCTGCATTTGACCTCGCAATTTGGCGACGATTAAGTACTTAATCGTCGCCATTTTGCGACTACAAATACTAAGTAGTCGCCAATTGGCCACCAAAACCAACTTTGCAGTCGCTAATTTGCGACTATTTTTACCGGAGGTAGTGGCCAATTAGAGACTACATTAAGAAAGTAGTCGCTAAAGTGGAACCCTAGATTTCACTCCAATGGATCGAGCATTCTGTGGATTTTAGCGACAACTTAGCGACTACACACGAAAAGGTTGTCGCTACTTCGCGACAACATCAGGATTTGGAGTCGCTAATTTGTGACTACTTTTACTGGAGATAGTCGCCAATTAGAGACTACTCCTACAGAAGGTAGTCGCCAATTAGAGACTATGTAGCGACAACGTTTGCTAATCGCCAATTGGCGACTATTGTGTAATATCCGTCGCTATCTCGCGACCCAATTAGGTTTGTGTGGCTAATTAGGGACGAAATATTTTAGTTGTCGCTGTATGGCGACAACAATTGTAGACGTTGTCACTAATTGGCGATTTAACTTTCGTGTTGTCGCAAATTGGACACTACATTATAAGCTTGGTCGCTAATTGGGCATGAAATTTTGTATGTAGTCGCTAAAATTCATATTATTATTCTGTGGATATTGGCGAAGTCAGTGTCCATAGTATCGCCAATTGGGCGACGACTCTTAGTTGGTCGCCAAATTGCTACAACGCGACTTTGTAGTCGCTATTTGGCGACTACGATGTCGCCATATAGCACGACTTTAGGTTAGGGCCGTCGCCAAATTGCTTTCTATGTAAATGGTATCGGCATGAAAATGTCTACTTCTCCAATTGGAAAATCGACCTGATAGACCGTGGTATTCACATTTGCATAATGTGGAACATATTGCACTACCTATAACATCAATATACCCTAATCTCGAATTCATATGTAGTACATGGATAGTTATAATCAATAATAGTCACAATCATCTGCATCATCGTCAGCTGCAGCTTCCATATCACTTTCGTTGTTGTCTTCCTGGTAAACATCCTCGCCATCATCATCAGTGTCGAATTCACCAATCTCGAATTCAGCTTCTTCATCAGAAATGGCATGCATCATTGTTTCGGTCGTTTCACTGTCGTCAACAGCTAACATTGTCCCATGCGGATCTCGTAAAGAGGAAATATCATATTCATGTGGATCAACCGTGTTCTCTACCATGTCCTGCTGATATGCTGTATCGCTCCAGTGTTGTTCGATTTTGCTTCGTGCTTTCGTCTTACAAACAACAAGCCAACTGCTTTTGTCCCGTTTCAAACTAGGATATGCTGTATAGTACACTTGAATTGCTTGTTGTCCTAATACAAACGGGTCATATTTAGGGTATATTTTCTTTTGGTTAATTTCAACCAAAGGGAACTTCGAATTCACCCTCATTCCTTTCACAGGGTCAAACCACGTGCATTTAAATAAGACAATCCGCATGATTGGTCCGTGGTATTCTATCTCTAAGATTTCATCCAGCAATCCATAAAAATCGTCCGTAACGCTAGAACCGGAACCGGATTGCACACACACACCACTATTCATGGTGGACTTGCCCATGCCATACTCATGAGTATGAAAATTGTACCCATTAATGAAATATGCTGGCCAGGTTCTTGCTCTTGCTTTTGGACCCAATGACAGATGATAGATAAGGCCTTCCTCCTCAACCAGTTCAGGTGTACTTTCCACCTAGAATCATCAATGAATCATAAGGTCACCAATGAAAAATCAGCATCGTAACTGGAGAATGCACATAATACTTAAAAGAACTTACAAAAGTTTTCAACCACGGTGCGAAATGTTCATTACACAATGTGTCAATCTCATGAAGCGATTGGCCGGAGATTGAAGTACGAAACATCCTGTTGGAGTTGGGTATATAAAATTAGATAATTGGCGAAGTCATTTGTTGGACGTTCCCACAAATCCATAATGTGAAATATAAATGGGAACTTACTCAAAATATGGCTCGACATCTGGGCAATTCAATAAAATATATGTATGTGCGGCATGCCATTCTTCGTCTGTTAAATAACGAACCTTACATATGCCGCTTGGTCGACCGAGATAGTTGAAAATTGAGAAGGGCTTGCAATTTATGTCAATTGGGCCCTCGTCATTCCGGCCCGGTCTTCGACTCTTGCACTGTACATGCGGTTCAAAGTAGTACGAAACAAACGTACTAACTTCTTCCCTAATGTATGCCTTACAAATCGAAGCTTCAACACGTGACTTATTCTTAATCTTTTTCTTCAAATTGTATAGGAACCTACAAATGAAAAATCAGTGATAATTGAGAATTAATAATAAGTGCAACGAAGAATACAGTCATGTGTACGTATATAAATAAGCGCATACCTCTCAAAAGGATACATCCATCGGAATTGAACGGGACCTGCAACTTTTGCCTCATAAGGCAAATGAATAAGTAGATGCTCCATTGAATCAAAGAACGCAGGTGGAAATATCCGTTCCAAATTGCAAATGATAATTGGAATATCGTTCTCAAGTTTCTCCATGTGTGATTTTCTTAACGTAGTCGAGCAAATATCATGAAGGAAATAACTCAATTCAGTCAGCGGACCCCAGACAAAGTTTGGCAGAAATTCCTTAGTTGCTATTGGAAGTAGTCGTTCGATAAATATGTGACAATCATGACTCTTCATACCAGTCAACTTGCAGTGATTCAAATCGGCACATCTCCCAATGTTGGACGCATAACCATCAGGGAAGCGCAAAGTTGTGCACCATTGACATAAAGCCCGACGTTGCTCCTTTGACAATGTGTACACTGCTTTAGGTTTAGGGCCACAGCTTCCTGGAGTGACGTCCAGTGTTGGCCGAAGACAAATGTCCCTCATATCTCTTCGAGCATTTAGGTTATCTTTCGACTTGCCGGGAACGTCCATCAACGTATTTATGACATTATCAAAAACATTCTTCTCTATATGCATGACGTCAAGATTATGTTGAAGGATATGACTCTTCCAATATGGCAAATCCCAGAATATGCTGCGTTTAGTCCACTTATGCGTACACCCGTACGCATAAGTGATGCCATGCGGGTTTTCAACGACTCTGTCATAAGCTTGCACTCGCTCCCATAGTTGTTCACCGGTCAATCGCAATGGTGAAGGTGTTTTGTCAATTCTATTCTTGACGAAATCTTTTTTATTCTTTCTGAATGGATGACCTATTGGCAAAAATTGTCTGTGGCAATCGAAGTAGCTCGTCTTCTTTCCATGTTTTAATCTAAATGACTTCGATCTCTCCATACATATTGGACAGCCAAGGAGTCCGGCTGTGCTCCACCCGGATAACATTCCATAAGCTGGGAAGTCATTTATCGTCCAAAGAAGGATGGCTTTCATAACGAATGTTTGATCGGTGCAAACATCATATGTTGGGACACCCTCGGTCCATAGTAGTTGCAACTCTTCAATCAATGGTTGCATGTACACGTCAATCAACTTTTTCGGATTACTCGGACTGGGTACAATTAATATCAGAAACATTGATTGTGTCTTCATACACATACCAGGTGGGAGATTGTACGGGGTTAAGATGACCGGCCAACATGAATACTTCCTCCCTGATTTCCCAAATGGGGCAAATCCATCAGCACACAGGCCTAACCGGACGTTTCGCGGCTCAACGCTGAATGCAGGATATGTTCGGTCAAAATGTTTCCACGCATGTGCATCGGACGGATGACACATTTGGTCCTCTTCTGTTTGATGACGCGCATGCCAAGTCATGTGTTCTGCAGTGGCTTCAGACACGTACAACCTTTGCAATCTGGGGATTAATGGCAAATAAAACATTTTGCTAACTGGTATACGTTTCCCATGACGGCTCGAATCTGTTTGAACCTTGTATCTAGGTTCGCTACAGAACTTGCAAGATTCAGCCATATAATCAGCTCTCCAATATAACATACAACCGTTAGTACAACAATCAATCGTCTTAACTGGAAGACCTAAATTATGAACCAATTTTTTCATGTCGTAAAAATCACGCGGCATTATGTTATCAGGGGGCAATGCTTCCCGCATTACCTGAACGAAAGAGTTGAAGCACTTCTCTGACACATTGTGCTCCGCCTTAATATTTAGCATTCTAGCCGTGACGGACAACTTTGTGTGGTTATCACATCCTACCCATAATTGTTCATCTGCTGCGCTCAACATTTCACGAAACTGATTACAAACATTTTCATCAAATTGTGTGTCTCCCAAATCATGTCCACGTGATGTATGACTAGAACCACCCGCTTCGTCTGTGCGGGCATTGGTAGGTTCCCAACTTGCAAAATTATGACCAGCTGCATCAATGACCATACGCTGGTATGGATTCAACTGGGGAAAGGCAGAGCTATATTCTCCCCTGACAGAAAATGTGTGGGTTTCGCGATATTCCTCGTCAGACATAAATGGTTCACCATGGCAAGTCCAGTTGTAATAGTTCGGAGTAAAGCCGAATCTGCATAGATGCTCTCCAACTATATTGACATCTTGAAATCTACAATTATTGCATTTCCTACACGGACATCTCATTGTACTTCCGTCCATGTACTCAACATTTGAAGTAGCAAACTCCATAAACATTTGCAGCCCAGAACGAAACTCTTCCGTCAATCCCCCACGATTCGGCAAGTTCTTATTGTACATCCAAGACCTGTCTCTTTCCATTATGTCTGAAGTGGAAGACGATGATAAACAACATTTACATATTTTTTCACAACATTACACACTTAAATAAATGTAAATAAATAACATTAAGCTTCGTTATAAGTAAATTAATAGATGATAATGCACTAAAAAATCAATCATAGATGTATCGATTCAACACGTAATCGTTATTCGACAAAGTCAAATGCCTTTACTGTTGGTAATTTTATCAATATTATGCATTTTATTCTAAAACACTTGGATGCAAACACAAATAACTACCATCAAGCGTCGGGATGCAAGTACACAGTAGAGATCTAGACGATGGTGAACATATCCAAACATTACATAAGATCAAATTAGAGTCAGCGGCTAAACAACCTTGATGTAAACCCTAACAACCTTCACCAAACAAACCATTTTTCCGCACAAGCCTCCAAAACCAATCCTCCAATCTACCACGGTTAATCTTGTCTATATGTAGGAATATGCATTAAACAACAAGGTAAACCAACCGAAAAAGCCACTAACCTGATCTAGGGTTTTGTTGCAGCTGGAGAAAGGGCGCCGTTCGGGGAGGAGAAACTGCGAAAGTGCGAAAGTGCGAGTTGCAGATTCTATTTATATGCGGACATTGGCCACGACAAATAAAACCGTCGCCAAAGTCGTCACCAATTGGCCACGACTTTAAAATAGTCGCCAAGTCGCTACAATATTAGATACGAAAAATCTAAAGTCGTGCCTAATCATCCATGACGATAGTGAAGTCGCCAACGTGGTCGCTACTTAGCGACGCAACTACATTTTAGTCGCTACATAGAGACGATTTTGGCCACAAAAAAAATACTCATCCCCAATTTACGACGGACTCGATATATTTGTCGGCAATTGGCGACACAACTAAATAGTAGTCGTTGAATGGCGACTACTATTGTCGCTAATTAGATACGACATTCATATGTAGTCGCCAATTGGCGACGCAGTTAAGCTTTAGTCGCTAAGTAGAGACGACGTTGGCCACAAATTAGGCTTGTCGTCGCTAATTTACGACGAAACTCAATTTTTTCGTCGGCAGTTGGCGACGCATTGGACTGTCCGTCATTGATTGGCGACTATGTTAGTCGCTAATTAGTAACGACTTAAAGATTTTGTAGCTAAGTTCATCGTTAGTAGCTACGCGGCTGTTTTGGTCGCTAATTAGCAGCGACTTTCAGTTTCTTGTCGCAATTTGGTGACGAGTTTTACTAGTAGTCGCAATACTGCGACGATTTTATCTGAGGGCCGTAGCTAAAGAACTGTTTTTTTGTAGTGAATAATCTCTTAAAAAAATTTCCCATGATGCCAGTTCTTTTTAGGTCTCTATTTCTCTTCTTAATGATACTTCCGTGCTTTTGGCTTTGGTGACAAAGTTTGTACCGGAATCTTTCAACCAACTTACCAAACCAGTAACTTCTTTTATGGCCACAATCTCCCGCCTTATTATAAATTATTTGCTAGGGAATGATGAATAAGCCTTGTAATGCCATTGTAAATCCGTTTCTCGACAAACTGATGCCCTTTGATGCAGAACTTCCATCTTTTTTCCATTCAAATTGCTAATTTTACATGACAAGACTTTAATAATAATAATGATGAGAGTAGAGTAAGATCAACAAGGATCTAAATATGAAATACTCATTATAGAGCATAGAGAAATTGAATTAGGACCTAGAGCATGATGTTCAGGAATTTCCAATCCAAAAGGTTGAATTATTCGGTGGAGGACCACAAGGTCCATTGGAAATTCATGTTGTTTTAGCAAAACTGGGAATACATGTAATTACTAGCTTGAAACAATTTAATACAATAACTTTAAAACTTTTCAATTTTGTCATGGATACCTAAACATTTGCATTAAATTTCAATGTATCATTCAGCCAATCACCACTGGAAATAGCTAACACGACAATCTACAATATATCCATGTCAGCATGCTACATAGGACGGCCAATGATGACAAGTGCCATGCTAACAATTTCTGACGGCAATTACTTAGAAGAACTATATTAACGTTTTGGACATATTTATAACTAAATTGATAACAAATTAAAATAGTTTATGATTAAATTGACATTTATCCAATAAATTTAGGACTGATTGGGTAATTATCCCACTAACTTGAACTTGGAATGCAATTCCAACCATTCGATGCTATGAAAGACTCAGTCAAACATTTATTAATCTATTAAACTTGTAAATTTCGAAATTTTTTTGAGTTCATCATGAGGCTCAAACTAATATAGATTGGTCTAAGATTGATACTGATTAATGTAGAACATATATATAAGGGAAGGGAAAGAAGAGTAGGGTCGCAAAGATTGGCCATGTACGTACACAATAGTTTAAAGGGGACAGGAAACTGCAAGACTCTAAACCTTTGCTCATTTGATTGTATCATGATCTTTTCATCGTTTAACAAGATATCTTGACTTTTCGAATGCGACTCAATGGGACGCTTTCATGCCATTTCAGCTAATTTTCATGTGCAAAAGGACCCATTTAGGTTCCTGGAAATCACAAAAAAAACAAGATGCTGAATATAAAGGAAACTCTACTTTATGGAAACCATTGATCTTAGAGATAAATAAGTAGTAACTCGCCAGATTAACACTTTTTGGTGCCAGAGATTACTACTTAAACTTCGCCAAATTAAAAGCTGCTCTGGATGAGGACATTTGTACTGGGTAAAGATCCGAATTAGTAATTCATTAGACTTGCAGAATTTTTTATGGACCTTCATATAGTTGGATCCATGCGCTTGTATTCTTATGGAATTCATAAAAAGATAAGCAATTAAAATAAAATGTAGACGGTATGAATGCCCATCCTGCAAGTGCATATCTTGGAGAAGGAAAGTTCTATCTAATCATTGGAGATAGATTATACTAGCAGACGATTTGAAAACCAAGCTCTTTGCAAGTTGTTCAAGTTAATACCGGCTCTCAGTTTGAATACCAAGCACTCTGCGAATTGTTGAAATTGATACCAGCACACTGTCTGAAAGCCAATCACTCTGCAAGATATGAACATATGCATATTATAGTTATTATTATTATTCTTCATTATTAATTAGCAAATGTCAAATATCTAATGTTGTGCTTCTCGAAGCTAGATACAGAAGAAAGATACCTCGTGCCTAGGATGATTGTCCAAAAAATTTAAACATTTTGGAACTTTGTCAATTTAGTCTTAAACATTTTTTTTACTAATTAAGTCCTAAACATTTGGGGAAGTTGTCATTTCAGTACTTCCGACGACTTTGTGCCGGAAAATATGTTGGAAAATACCTACGTGGATGTCCAATCAACAACGAATCGGTAATTTTGGACTGAAATGCCTACGCATGTACGTGGATGCCGGAAAAAAGGTTTAGTACTGAATTGATAAAAAATAAGATTTAGGCTAGATCAGTAAAGTTTCAAAAGATTTACGATCGACTCGTCGCTGATTTGGGGTTCTGAGGGTGGATATTGCTGAGGTGATACACTGAAGTACACGCGTGATTCCGCTTTGGAAAAAGTCCTCATGGTTTAGAGAGAGATGAAGCTCATAGTCAACTTCTTGATCACGCGCACACATGCATAATGATCTAAGCTGCAAGCTCATTTGCCACAGAAAAGAAAACCAAGTTGATGGGCCACCCTATCTTGTTCCATTTTAGGATCATCGAAATAGCCTAACACCAAATGGACCTGACTAACGTTCCCTGCATGTGTTTACTGCGCATAACACGCACACACGACAACACAGATACAAACACGACAACATGGACGAGACTCGGAGAGAAGCCATGGACGACTACAAGCAGAGGACGAACGAGCCAAAGCATTAGGTACAGGACTTTTTCAAAGCAATGGACTGCGACGGGCTCTACAGGGGAAAAGTGCCAAAAAAGTCCTAATTCTTTGCCACTTGTGCCAAAAAAGTCCTAAACTTTTTTTTGGTGCCAAATAAGTCATAAACCTTTATAAGTGGTGCCAAATAAGTCCTCCCACCGGAAAAAGCACACTTGGCTCGCCGGAGCGCCGATGTGGCTCGCCAGAGCTCGTCGGCGCCAACGTGGCGTCGAATTTTTTTTTTCTTCTTCTTCTTCTTCATCGGCGGAGCCCTCGCCGGCGATGGGCGAGGGCGGCGGGGGCTGGGGCTGGGGAGGCGGCCACCGGCCTCGCCCGGATCTGGGCGGGGCAGCCCCGCCCCTGCCCAAACAGGGGCGGACCCCCGCCCAGATCTGGGCGGGGGCGGCCTCGCCCGGCCCCCGCAGGCTGGCCAGTCATTCTTTAAATCAGTCTCTATAAATATGTATAAATCAGTCTAGTCATTCTTTAAAATTTGTATTAAAATGCATAAGACATATGAATATATCATATTGTTCTTATAAGGATTGAAGCTAATTATTATGTCACCATTGAGAAAAAAAGATAGGGATAAATATTTTGAAAGTCCTAAAATTTATCATGAGAGTGTAATTCATTCTTATAACTTTTAAAAAGTGCAATCAAATCTTAAAATATGTCAAACTTGTACAATCAAGTCCTACGCAATGAGGTAATTTCAGCAACAGGTGCTTGGAATGCCCTAGGCTTAACCTCCCAATTGCATGTTTATCATTACCAAAAACCTAACGACAATAGAATACCTTGATTCTATATCCAATTACATTACGTGTACATGTACTTAATTGTTGACCCTTTGTAAGCCAAAATGGGCTCCACAAGGACGACTCCCTTTCCGTCTCTATTGACTTGGACAAGGACAGCGGTGGCTTTCTCGACTTTGACATCTACCAATATGTCCTGACTGTAAGTGCTTTAAGAACATAATGAACCTATTAGCATTTGTTACAGTGTAATTCAATCCATATGTTATACTATGTCCTAATTGAACAAAGACCATGGAAATATTTGTCAAGTCATCAATTTGATCATTTGCACAAATCTAACCAACATGCAACTTTACGAGATATAAATAGTTTATTTCCATTACAACCTTGGCCGAGGATTTCAATGCAGTATTACGATTAGACCGTATAAGACATGATTATTATACATTGCATGTAATAAGGGTACATATTCCATTTTGCACATGCGTGTAACTTCATATGTGAACAATCTATGACCAGCAAGTACATAGACTAATCAACAGACCATTAATCTACGTACTTGTGAATCACAATCATCCTACGCACAAATCAACACTGTGCCTTAAGTCTAAGGATTATTTACGCAAGACGAATCGTGACTGACAAATCAAAGAACCAATTGTTACGTTCGCCCTTTTGAAGCCATTTTTGTCCGAGGCTTGTGGCACGAAATTAACTCTAAATGGCTTAGACAAAAATAGAGAAACATGTGAAAACTCATATCATTTTGTGATGACCAATAGCTGTTTCACAGGGATAAATATCAAATTAGTCATAAGACTGTTATATACATGTCAGTCTTTTCTTTTTCTTTTTTTATTTACATGTGTCAAATTAGTCTCAAACTTTTCAATTTAGCTGATGTAATCCTAAACATTCGTATGAAACTCCAATGCAATCATTTCGGCCAATTGCTATTTGACATTGCTCGCCGGAGTTTCTCACGCGCCATGCCGTTTTGGACAACTTTACTTAAAATAGCATGCTATACATAAGTGATTTTCGATAGCAATTGGACAGAAAAACTATATAATTAGTCACTTCTAGGACGTCAGTTGGTTGCATAACCTGCAATTAGAAGTGTTGGTCCAAGCACACGAACAACAAGACTCTCATCTCTAAGCTACTTCATCTTAATGGGTCAATCGTAACTTCTTGGACGTCGGTTGTTTGCAAAACCTGCGACTGGAAGTATGCCATCCAAGACCACAACACGACTCACAATGAACTACAGAAAGGAACTTTCCATAAACATAACATACTAGATGAGATCTTATCGGCACGAGTGGATGGATGAAAGATGTCTACGTATTAATTTCAAAATAACCCAAGGGATTTGCTTTAAAACAACAACAACAACAACAACAAAGGCCTTACGAAAACAAGCAACTTTCATCCGTCAGTTGCGTACAAAACATGGTCGCTCGTGGAATATCTTTTCAAGGCTAGCAATGGAAAATGGATTTGGTGCGGTGCGGTGCGGCATCTATCTACACCCTCCGTAAATGTTTTACCTCCTATTAAAAAGGGTAAAATCCCTTCCATCCCCCAAAGTAACCGTCGCATCACCCGAAGACATTGAAAGACGGGTTCAACTTGTCATTTGGCGTCGCTCCATCGGGCACGCTCGTGTTGGCAAGGTTTTGCGAATCCCTTGGGCTGCTGCGAACGCAGAGAAGGATGATGACCTCGTCAAAGTCGAGAAAGCCACCGCTGTCCTTGTCCAAGTCAATAGAGACGGAAAGGGTGTCGTCCTTGTGGAGCCCATTTTGGCTTACAAAGGGTCAACAATTAAGTACATGTACACGTAATGTAATTGGATATAGAATCAAGGTATTCTATTGTCGTTAGGTTTTTGGTAATGATAAACATGCAATTGGGAGGTTAAGCCTAGGGCATTCCAAGCACCTGTTGCTGAAATTACCTCATTGAATAGGACTTGATTGTACAAGTTTGACATATTTTAAGATTTGATTGCACTTTTAAAAAGTTATAAGAATGAATTACACTCTCATGATAAGTTTTAGGACTTTCAAATTATTTATCCCTATCTTTTTTTTCTCAATGGTGACATAATAAATAGATTCAATCCTTATAAGAACGATATGATATATTCATATGTCTTATGCGTTTTAATACATATTTTAAAGAATGACTAGATTGATTTATAGAGATAAGTCTAGGCAATGGCCAACTACTTGTGATGTCAAGTTTGATATTGCGGGAAATCTATCCGGGCGTAGAGCTTTGAATTGTCCTATCTACTTGCATGGGGGGAATTAGCATTCAGGCTTCAACCTTTGCCCCAGCTTAAAATGCTTTATTTGGTCTTCCTCGAAAATCCAATTGCTAATTCTATCTGGTACACAAGACGAATCTTGATGGACAAATCAAAGAGCCAATTGTTGCGTTCACCCTTTTGAAGCCATTTTTGCCCGAGGCTTCTAGCATGAAATTAAGTCTAAATGGCTCAGACAAAAATAGAGAAACATGTGAAAACTCGTATCATTTTGTGATGACGAGTAGCTGTTTCACCGGGATAATTATCAAATTAGTCGTAAGTCTATTATACATATGGCAATTTAATTTCAAACTTTTCAATTTAGTTGATGTAATCCTAAACTTTCGTATGTAATTCTAATGCAATCATTTCGGCCAATTGATGGTTGAAATTGCTCACTGGACTTTCTCATGCACGTGCCACCCCGATTTGGACAACTTTATTGAAAATAGCATCCTACGTAGATCGCTATGTTAGTGGTTTTTGATAACAATTGGATGGAACAACTATATAAATAGTAACTTCTAGGACGTCAGTTGGTTGCATAACCTGCAATTAGAAGTGTTTCATCCAAGCACACAACAACAAGACTCATCTCTAAGCTACTTCATCTTAATGGGTCAATGGTAACTTCTCGGACGTCGGTTGTTTGCAAGACTGCGATTATAAGTATGTCATCCATGCCCACAACACGACTCACAATGGACTACAGAAAGGATTTTTCCATGAACATAACATAATAGATGAAATCTTATCGGCACTAGAGGATGAATGAAAAATGTCTACGTTTTGAATTTCCAAATAAACCAAGTGATTTGCTCTAAAAAAAACAAAGGCCTTACAAGAACAAGCAACCTTCATCTGCCAGTTGGCAATAAGAACACTAGAAGTATCATAACTTGTGTATGACGCTCACTTTAGTGCCATAATTTTCATTCGGATCACTCCATTTTTTCGACAAAAAAAGAAGAAGATTACTTTAGTGCCAACTCCGATAAAACTTGCTAGAAATCCAACGTGGCACCCACGTGGCTCACCCAAAGTGCAAGAGACAGAATTAAAATAATAAAGTAAAAATGTCACGGGGAATATATTTTTAATTAAAATGTCACGTGGATTATATTTTTTAAGTAAAAATGCCACTTGGACGAGGCACATCACTTTTTGGTTGAAATTGACACATAAGTGATCGTTTTTTCTTCGATTTGGAACTTTAGTGATCCAGCGGAAAATTCTGGCACTAAATGGAGCAATGTACACAATTTATAGCACTTCTGTTATCCTTCTTCCCTGCCAATTGCTTACGAAACATGGTCACTCGTGGAAGATCTTTTTTAATCTAGCAGTGAGCCAACCTAACCGTCACATCATCCGAAGACGTTGAAAGACGGGTTCACCTTGTCATTTGGTGTCGCTCCATCGGGCCCGCTCGTGTTGGCAAAGGTTTTGCCAATCCCTTGGGCTGCTGCTGCGAACGTAGAGAAGGATGATGACCTCGTCAAAGTCGAGACAGCCACCGCTGTCCTTGTCCAAGTCAATAGAGACTGAAAGGGAGTCGTCCTTGTGGAGCCCATTTTGGCTTACGGAAACCGGAAACTCATGGATGCTTTCCCATTCCAATCCGTGTGCGTTTCCCATGCCAACTGCTTTTGCTCCTTTGTCCTCCTCTTGTAATCATCCATCGAGGAAGCCACCGCTGCCCTTAACGAAGTCGACAAAGACTAAGAAGTCATCGCTGGAAAGCCCATTTTGGCGTCGGAACGCCAATGACTTGTGGCCGCTTGTGCTCCTGTTCCCATCCTTGTCCATTGCATTAAAGAATCTCCATGCCGACTGCTTTTGCTCCTTTGTCCTCCTCCTGGAATAATTTATTAAGGATGCCACTGCTCCTCTTATCCGGGTCAACAAGGACCGGGAACAAGTCATAATTGTACAGCCCGGCCAAATATCCAAATAAGATGTTTAGGGTTAAATTGGCAAATTTTAAAAAGTTTTGGGACTAAATTGGCATAATTAAAAAGTTTAAGACTATGTTGGGAAGTTGTCGAAATGTTTTGAACTAAATTTGTATAATTGAAAGGTTATTGCCATAAAATAGGTTAATAACTTTTTGGATAAGGTGAGCATTATTATTGGTGCCAAGGCGTCTGCAGCAAATTCACTAGAGGTTACTGTTCAAAATTCACAAATTGCGTGCAAACTGCTATGGTTGAGGATGCTTGTACTGGTTAAATATTTGAATTAATTATTCATGAAATTTAAAGAATGTTTTATGAACCTTTACATATTGCTGTATCTATACACTTGTGATCGTAATTTATTCCCGAGTATATAAGCAAACAAAATAATGTATAGATGGGGGCTGAATATCCATCCTAGATACCATAGAGAAGGAAGGTTTTATCTAATCATCGGATATAGATTATACCGGCAGAGAGTTTGAAAACCAAGCACCCTGCGAGGTGTTCAAGTCGAAACCGGCACACAGGTTGAAAAGCAAGCGCTCTGCAAGTGTTCAAGTTGATACCGGCACAAAGTTCGAGAACTAAGCACTCTGCAAGATATGTACTGAAGACATTTTATTGAGGTTTATTAATTAGTAGAAAGATACCTCGTGTACCTCATATTAGCTGCTGATTTGGGCTTCTGATGGTACATATTGCTGAGGTCATACACCTACGTGCACCCGTGACTCTGCTTTGGAAAAGTCCTCAAGGTTTAGTCAACTTCTTTTTCACACCCACACGCACATGACGATCCAATCATATTCAGGACGGAGTAGGTCAAGCACTGAAGAAGTTGTTCAAGTTGAAAGCCACTTGCCAAAGAAAAGAAAGACAAGTTGATAGGACATTGTTCGGTTCCTCCTTGGGATCGTCTATATAGTCTTACACCAAATGGACTTAGCCGAACACCACATGCAAACCCAACATGGACGATATTCGGAGAGAAGCCATGAACGACTACCAGCAGGCGACGGTGGAGTACAAGCAACTGGCATGGGAATTTTTCAAAGCGTTGGACGACGATGGGAATGGGAGCGTAAGCATCCTCGAGCTTGTGGCCTTCCTACTGCAAAACGGGCTCTACAATGACAACTTTTACCAGCTTTTCACGGAGCTCGACAAGGACAACAATGGCACGCTCGACTTCGAGGAACTCATCACCCTTTTTTACATGTTGACCCACAACAAGTACAGAGATCGCTTTGCAGGAACAACATGCGATGTCAACGTCGATAAGGTAGAACCCCAGTTCGTAACGAGCGCACCTTCTTTCACCCAATCTAGTGTAATTCGGGTGTTTATGCTTGTTCCAACGTAATAATTCCCGCAAGTGTATACGACAATCTCACATTCTAGGGACAGTAAGTGACAAGAGAGATATAGTTGGTGTCATTCCCGAATCACCGTCTAATTTAGGAACTCTTTATTTATGCAGGGAACCAAAGATAGAAGTATTCTTGACCAAGTAAGATCTCTCTCACCCTTCCTAATTTGTCACTTTAAAGAGAATATGATAATCTCTTGTTTTATGAATAATAATTGACTACATAGATATAGCTAGTATCATATACCCAAATCGTTGTTTAATTGAAAAACTCTTTGGAAACGAAAGATTAAAGTACTTCTCCTCAAATAAAATATATCTCTCCCTCCAAAACTGCAATGCTATGAGCATAATCACCTTCGCATGATTGAAGTACAAAATTCATGACTAGACGTTTGAGTTTCATGCACATCTGATTAGCCTAGTGGATAAGCGATGTAATATATTTTGAGTTAACAAATTTTAAAGATTATCATTTTCCTCTGTTCTGAATTTATTTACGAATAATTGCAAAGTCCAAGTCATGCTATGTAAGTTTCAGGACGAAAGATGGAGCAAGGCAACGAAACGTCTCGAGTATTTCAAGAAATTTTTGGACGTTGCGGGGGTTATCGTCGAGCATGCTGCTAAATCAGGTCAATGTTCCATTATGTAGTTGGAAAGGAGCTATTTTTGCCGACCCTCAAGTCGCATGATAACGATGAGTGGTGTAATCCATCGAGTGAAAAGGGAATGTCTCAAATTTTAGATTCAAAGGTTCTTTGGCACGCACGTTACATAGATAATGTGATTGATCAGTCATGTCATATTGGCTATGTGACCGATGCTTTTAATTTTAATTTTTTTATTATGTAGCCTAACAAGTGTTGCTGGTTTGGTGGTCTTCGCTTTCTCCTTGCAAATGGTGTTAAGAGTGTTGTTGCTATCTTTAATAATTGGATCAATTAAGCGTTATTTAGTTACTTGGCACGCGACCATGTGTCTTTTATTGCATGACAGATATCATCGACAAAAGGTCATTTATATTAATATTATTATACGACAAAGCCACAATATAAAAAATCGAGCTATTATCCAAATCAATGATTAAAAATTTATTTTTTACTGAGTGTGGTAGAATAATTTGTGTGATTCAACATTATAGAAATTTCAATGCTAAAAGGAACACATAAATTATGTGATTTAAGATGGGTTTACCTTATCATTCGGCTCTGTTACGTCGGACTAGTTCCTCTTGACTAAGTTGTGGTTATACTTTTCGTTGCTACAAACGTACAAAAGGATGACGACTATAAAAGTTTTATGGTGCGGGTTAAATTAATTAAGACTATAATGATTGATCATTTTATGGAGTTGGTCAAATAAAATTGGATATCATGATTGATCTTAGCTAGTCTAATATGGGCTCGGTTGGTGTGGCTTGAATTGAGCTTAGCCCATAATGAAAGGACTAAGCTGAAAATTCTTTAAAAAGTGCTCAAGTCACTCGCCTAATCTCAATGCACAAATTACCTTACATATAGAGCGATGTAGAAAACAATTGTTCCGAGGGGCAGTATCATTAAGTCAATGATCTGAAGGGCATAGAGGAGGAACGCTTGAGTTGTGGATTATTGAAATTCCATGTCAAGAACCACAGATTTTAAACAATCCTTTTATTCAGATCGCTACGTCAGTGGCTTTCGATAGCAATTGGACGGAACAACTATGTAAATAATTACTTATGGGACATCGGCTGGTTCCATGACCTGCGATTAGAAGTGTTTCGTCCAAGCACATAACAACAAGACTCATCTCTAAGCTACTTCGTTTTACTGGGTCAATGGTAACTTCTTGGCCGTCGGTTGTTTGCAAAACCTGCGATAGAAGTATATCATCCAAGACCACAACACGACTCACAGTGAACTACAAAAAGGAACTTTCCATTAGCATAACATACTACATGAGATCTTATCAGCACGAGAGAATGGATGAAAAATGTCTACGTGTTGAATTTCAAAATAAACACGCAATGATTTACTAAATAAGGTTCGCTCGTGGAAGATCTTTTCTACGCTAGCAGTGAGTCAACCTAACCCTCGCATCATCCGAATGCGTTGAAAGGTGGACTCACCATGTCATTTGCAGTCGCTCCGTCGGGCCCTCTCGTGTTCGCAAGGTTTTGCCGGTACCTTGCCTTGCTGCCCATGTAGAGAAGGCCGATAGCCTCGTCAAAGTCGAGAACGCCACTGCTGTTCTTATCTGAGTCACCAAAGACCGTGAAGAAGTCATACTTGTACAGCCCATTTTGGCATAGGAACGCCGGCGAACCCATGGACGCTTATGCTTCTGTTCCCATCCTCGTCCATTGGATGGATGAATTTCCATGCTACTTGCTTTTGCTCCTTCGTCCTCCTCTTGGAATTCTCCATGGCTTCGCTCCTAATCTCCTCCTCTTGCTCTTTTCTCTCTCTCACTCTCGCGCACTGTACGACCTTATATATGCTTTTGGCTTTGGTGACAAGGTTTGTACCGAAATCTTTCACCCAACTTACCAAACCAGTAACTTCTTTTATAGCCACAATCTCCCGCCTTTTGTAATTTCTTTGCTGGGGAACGATGAATAAGCCTTGCAATGCCATTGTAAATCCGTTTCTCGACAAACTGATGCCCATTGATGCGAAACTTCCATCTTTTTTCCATTCAAATTGCTAATTTTACATGACAAGACTTTAATAATAATAATGATGAGAGTAGAGTAAGATCAACAAGGATCTACATATGAAATACTCATTATAGAGCATAGAGAAATTGAATTAGGACCTAGAGCATGATGTTCAGGAATTTCCAATCCAAAAGGTTGAATTATTCGGTGGAGGAGCACAAGGCCCGTTGGAAATTCATGTTGTTTTTGCAAAATTGGGAATACATGTAATTACTAGCTTGAAACAATTTAATACAATAACTTTAAAACTTTTCAATTTTGTCATGGATACCTAAACATTTGCATTAAATTTCAATGTAGTCCTTTGGCCAATCACCACTGGAAATAGCTGACATGACAATCCACAAGATATCCATGTCAGCATGCTACATAGGACGGCCAATGATGACAAGTGACATGCTAACATTTTTTTTTTGGTAAATGTAAGTATTATATAGATTTTTACCATGCAAAGCTGTACAAGGCGTATGTTTTGGTACCACAAAACTCGCACTCAACACTACAATAGATGTATGAGTGCAAGGGTACCAAGAAAGCATAAGTACATCCAAAGAAGGACGCCTAAATACATCATCTAATCGATGGAAGGCCTAAACAGTGGCCAACAAAAGCCAAAACGGCTAAAACTACATAAAAACTCTAACTAGTGAAAACTAAATAAATCAGCTATCACAAAAAATGGAGGGGTCAATCTGTTACCTCTCCTGGACCCGCCTATTGCGGGGAGTGTCAATAATAGGCTGGAACAATCTGACTCTGTCTCTGACCATCATGATAAGTTTCGTCTTCATGGCTAGAACGAAGACTCGGCAATTACTGAATAAGGCGTCATTCCGTGTCTTCCATATAATATGGCATAGGGCTCCCAGCGAGAATCTAGCAATACTCTGATGGAAGTGATTGCCAGATATATGTATGATAGCCCACTCGAGCGTCTCTTGCCACGATCCCTGCCTCCAAGAAATCTGACAATTCTGGGCTCAGAAGGATGCAAGCCCAGCAGTGGCATGACATCCGAAAAAGAGATGATCTATGGAATCCGGCCTAGCATGGCAGAAAACACACGAACCATCCTCTATCCTACCAGAAGATAACAGGAATACCTGGGTGGGTAGCCTGTTTCTCGTCATGATCCACACGTGGAACTGATATCTCGGAATGATCGCCTTGTTCCATATGAATGAAGACCATGGAACTGTCGGACCCGTCGGACGAACAACACTCCATGCTGATGCCACGGAGAAAGTGCCGGAAGAGTCCCCCAACCACCGAAAATAATCACGTCGGTCAGACAAAACATGAAGCGGTCCCAACTCATGCAACATAGAAGGATCCCGTCCTCGAGCCTCAAAAAGATCGGCCAGCGTGGCCTTTCTAGATAGGCCAGAGCAGTAGATGTCCCGGTCGGCATATAAAGTGTATAGCGGACCACTGTTATGCCAGTGATCAAACCATAATGAGATAGTCATCCCATCCCCAACTCCCCATCGGAACATATGCCTGAACTCTTGCCCAAGCTCAATAATCCTCTTCCAGGCCCATGAACAAAAAGTGGGTGGCTATGTTTACCAAGGAAGACCGAGTGGATCCATCTACACCACAAAGACTCCCTAACAATTTTTGACGGCAATTACTTAGAAGAACTATATTAAAGTTTTGGACAAATATTTATAACTAAATTGATAACAAATTAAAATAGTCTATGATTAAATTGACATTTATCCAATAAATTTAGGACTGATTGGGTAATATCCCACCAACTTGAACTTGGAATGCAATTCCAACCATTCGATGCTATGAAAGACTTGGTTAAACATTTATTAATCTATTAAACTCGTAAATTTCGAAATTTTTTTGAGTTCATCATGAGGCTCAAACTAATATAGATTGGTCTAAGATTGATACTGATTAATGTAGAACATATATATAAGGGAAGGGAAAGAAGAGTAGGGTCGCAAAGATTGGCCATGTACGTAGACAATAGTTTTAAGGGGACAGGAAACTGCAAGACTCTAAACCTTTGCTCATTTGATTGTATCATGATCTTTTCATCGTTTAACAAGATATCTTGACTTTTCGAATGCGACTCAATGGGACGCTTTCATGCCATTTCAGATAATTTTCATGTGCAAAAGGACCCATTTAGATTCCTGGAAATCACAAAAAACATGATCCTGAATATAAAGGAAACTCCATGGAAACCAATGATCCTAGAGATAAATAAGTAGTAACTCGCCAGATTAACACTTTTTGGTGCCAGAGATTACTACTTAAACTTCGCCAAATTAAAAGCTGCTCTGGATGAGGACATTTGTACCGGGTAAATATCCGAATTAGTCATTCATTAGACTTGCAGAATTCTTTATGGACCTTCATATAGTTGGATCTATGCACTTGTATTCTTATGGAATTCATAAAAAGATAAGCAATTAAAATAAAATGTAGACGGTATGAATTCCCATCCTATAAGTGCATATCTTGGAGAAGGAAGGTTCCATCTAATCATTGGAGATAGATAATACCAGCAGACGGTTTGAAAACCAAGTTCTCTGCAAGTTGGTCAAGTTAATTCCGGCTCTCAGTTTGAAAACCAAGCACTCTGCGAATTGTTCAAATTGATACCATCACACTATCTGAAAACCAATCACTCTGCAAGATATGAACATATGCATATTGTAGTTATTAGTATTATTCTTCATTATTAATTAGCAAATGTCAAATATCTAATGTTGTGCTTCTTGATAGCTAGATAGAGAAGAAAGATACCTCGTGCCTATGACAATTGTCTAAAAAGTCATAAACCTTTTGGAACTTTGCCAATTTAGTCTTAAACTTTTTTTTACCAATTAAGTCCTAAACCTTTTGAGAAGTTGTCATTTCAGATCTTCCGACGACTTTGTGCTGAAAAATGTGTTAAAAAATGCCTACGTGGATGTCCAATCAACAACGAATCGGTAATTTAGGACTGAAATGCCTACGCATGTACGTGGATGCCGGAAAAATGTTTAGTACTGAATTGATAAAAAAAAAAAATAAGATTTAGGTTAGATCAGTAAAGTTTCAAAAGATTTATGATCTACTCGTCGCTGATTTGGGGTTCTGAGGGTGGATATTGCTGAGGTGATACACTGAAGTACACGCGTGATTCCGCTTTGGAAAAAGTCCTCATGGTTTAGAGAGAGATGAAGCTCATAGTCAACTTCTTGATCACGCGCACACATGCATAATGATCTAAGCTGCAAGCTCATTTGCCACAGAAAAGAAAACCAAGTTGATGGGCCACCAATGGACCTGTCTAACGTTCCCTATATATGTGTACTGCGCATAACACGCACACACAATAACACAGATAGAAACACGACATGGACGAGATTCGGAGAGAAGCCACGGACGACTACAAGCAGAGGAAGAACGAGCGAAAGCAATAGGTACAGGACTTTTTCAAAGCAATGGCCTGCAACGGGCTCTACAGTGACAATTTCTACGCGCTTTTGGTGGAGCTCGACAAGGACAAAAACGGTACTCTTGACTACGAGGAACTCATCACCCTTGTTTTCACATCCAACAACGGAAAGTACAGGGATCGCTTGGCAGCAACATCATCTAGCGTCGACACTCACAAGGTAAAATCAAACCATGCTTTAATCTTAAAATAACATTTTTAGAACAACTATCAGCAATCTTACAAAATATATATTATAGACTTGCATATGCCAATGTATCGATGATGGCCATGTGAGATGAATGTGAGAGGCAGTGACCTATCCATGCTTCCCATTAGATGAATGGGTGGTTTTAAATATCAAACTCCGCCTCGATTTAATTGTTTAAACTTTAGAACAGTTGTCGTAATCTCTTAAAAAATTCTTATATTGTGCCGGCTCTTTTTAGGCCTCTATTTGTCTCCTTAATGATACTCCCATGCTTTAGGCTTAGGTCAAAATCTGGCTTAAACAAATGTTCAAATTTTATACACTTTGATGACAAGGGTTGTACCGGAATCTTTCACCCAACTTACCAAACCAGAGTAACTTCTTTTATGGCCACAATCTCCAACGCTATTTTAAATTCTTTGCTAAGGAACGATGAATAAGCCTTGCAAAGCCATTGTAAATCTGTTTCTCGACAAACCGATGCCCATTGAAGCAACACTTCCACCTTTCTTCCATTCAAATTCCCAATATTGCAAGACGAGACATTAATAATAATAATGAAAATAGAGTAAGATCAACAAGGATTTACAAATGAAATACTCATTACAGAGCATAGAGAAATTGAGTTAGGACCTAGTGCATGATGCTTAGGAATTTCCAATCCAAAAGTTTGAATTATTCGGTGGAGGAGCATAAGGCCATTTATGTTGTTTTTGCAAAATTGGGAATACATTTAATTACTAGCTTGAAAAGATAGTCACTCCAATCAGCCCTAAATTTATTGTATGTATATCAATTCAATTTGAAACTTTTCAATTTTATCATGTATACCTAAACATTTGCACTAAATTTCAATGTACTCCTTTGGCCAATTGCCACGAGAAATTGCTGACACAGCGATCCACAAGATATCGATGCCAACGTGCTGTGTAGGACAGCCAATGAGGACATGCGCCATGCTAACAATTTTTGATGGCGATTACTTAGAAGAACTACACTTAAATTTTAGACAAGTGTTTAGAAATAAATTGATAAAATTAAAATAATTTAGGACTGAATTAGCATCTTACGATAAGTTTATGACAATTTGGATAATTATCCCAAATCAAAAGTTGGAGTGCAATTCCAACCATTTGATGCTATGAAAAGCTCGGTTAAACATTTATTAATCTATTAAGCATTTAAATTTCAAAGTTTTTCTGTGTTCATAATAAGGCTAAAACTAATATAGATTGGTCTAAGATTGATACTAGTTAATGTAGAACATATATATAGGAGGGAAGATAAACAAGAGGAGGGGCGCGAATATTGGCCAGGTACATACACAATTATTTAAAGGGGATAGGAAATTGCAAGGGTCTAAACCTTTGCTCATTTGATTGTATCATATTCTTTTCATTGTTTAACACGATCCTAAACATAAAGGAAACTCTAATTTATGGGAACCAATGATCTTAGAGATAAGTAGCAACTCGCTAGATTAACGCTGTCATTGATGGCAGGGGTTACTACTTGAACTTCACAAATTTGCCTAAAAGATGCTCTGGGTGAGGACATCTATACCGGGTAAAGATCCGAATTGGCCATTCATTAGACTTGCAGAATATTTTATGAACCTTCGTTTAGTTGGATCTATGCACTCGTTTTTCTTAAGTAATTCACAAAAAGATAAGCATTTAAAATAAAATGTAGACGGGGTGAATGCCCATCCTGCAAGTGCATATCATGGAGAAGGAAGGATCCATCTAATCATTGGAGATAGATTATACCAGTAGAGGGTTTGAAAACCAAGCTCTCTGCAAGTTGTTCAAGTTATAATATCGGCTCCCAATTTGAAAACCAAGCACTCTGCGATTTGTTAAAATTGATGCCGGCACTGTCTGAAAACCAATCACTCTGCAAGATATGGACTTATGCTACACTGACGTACATGTGTGATTCCGCTTTGGAAAAAGTCCTCATGGTTTAGAGAGAGATGAAGCTCATAGTCAACTTCTTGATCACGCGCACACATACACAATGATCTAAGCTGAAAGCTCATTTGCCACAGAAAAGAAAAACAAGTTGATGGGCCACCCTGTCTTGTTCCATTTTAGGATCATCGAAATAGCCTAACACCAAATGGACCTGACTTTCCCTGCATGTGTTTACTGCGCATAACACGCACACACGACAACACAGATACAAACACGACAACATGGACGAGACTCGGAGAGAAGCCATGGACGACTACAAGCAGAGGACGAACGAGCAAAAGCAATAGGTACAGGACTTTTTCAAAGCAATGGACTGCGACGGACTCTACAGTGACAACTTCTACGCGCTTTTGGTGGAGCTCGACAAGGACAAGAACGGTACTCTTGGCTACGAGGAACTCGTCACCCTTTTTTTCACATTCAACATCGGAAAGTACAGAAATCGCTTGGCAGCAACATCATCTAGTGTCAACACTCATAAGGTAGAATCAAACCATGCTTTAATCTTAAAATAATATTTTTAGAACTGCTATCGGCAATCTTACAAAATATATATTCTAGACTTGCATATGACAATGTATCAATGATGGCTATGTGAGATGACTGTGAGAGGCAGTAACCTATCCATGCTTCCCATTAGATGAATGGGTGATTTTAAATATCAAACAACGTCTTGACTTAATTGTTTAAACTTTAGAACAGTTGTCGTAATCTCTTCAAAAATTCTCACATAACGTCAGCTCTTTTTAGGCCCCTATTTATCTCCTTAATGATACTCCCGCGCTTTAGGCTTAGGTCAAAGTCTAGCCTAAACAAATATTCAAATATTATACACTTTGATGACAGAGTAACTTCTTTTATGGCCACAATCTCCAACACTTTTTTTAATTTCTTTGCTAAGAAATGATGAATAAGCCTTACAACGCCATTGTAAATCCGTTTCTCGACAAACTGATGCCCATTGAAGCAACACTTCCATCTTTCTTCCATTCAAATTCCTAATATTGCAAGACAAGACTTTTGGGGGAGAAGAATAAATCATTTTTATGGGATATAGGACATGCATATTCGCCAATAACAATAATGAGAATAGAGTAAGATCAACAAGGATCTGCAAAAGAAATACTGATTACAGAGCATAGAGAAATTGAGTTAGGACCTAGAGCATGATGTTTAGGAATGTCCAATCCCAAAGGTTGAGTTATTAGATGGAGGAGCATATAATAGGAATACATTTAATTACTAGCTTGAAAAGATAGTCACTCCAATGAGCCCTAAATTTATTGTATGTCTGTTAATTCAAATTGAAACTTTTCAATTTCATCATGTATACCTAAACATTTGCACTAAATTTCAATGTACTTCTTCAGCTAATTGCCACGAGAAATTGCTGACACAACAATTCACAAGATATCGATGTCAACATGCTGTGTAGGACGGCCAATGATGATAAGCGTTGTGCTAACAATTTCTGATGGCAATTACTTAGAAGAACTACAAATTTATGACTGAATTGGTATCGTACAATAGGTTTACGACCATTTTGATAATTATCCCCAACAAAAGAACTTGGAGTGCAATTCCAACCATTTGATGAAATGAAAAACTCGGTTGAACATTTATTAATCTATTAAACATTTAAATTTTGAAGTTCTTTTGTGTTCATAATAAGGCCAAAACTAATATAGATTGGTCTGAGATTGATACTAATTAATGTAGAACATATATATAGGAGGGAAGAAAGAAGAGGAGGGGCGCGAAGATTGGCCACGTCCATACACAATTATTTAAAGGGGATAGGAAACTGCAAGGGTCTCAACCTTTGCTCATTTGATTGTATCATATTCTTTTCATTGTTTAACAAGATACCCTGACTTTTCGAATGCAGCTCAATGTGACGCAATAATTTCCTGCCAAGAAATTGGGTAACCACCTCCCCTTCTAGTCTCTTGGATCTACTTTGTGCCGACTCTATGTATTGGTCTCACTAGACTTTCATGGAAATGAGAATATGACAACTATTGTTTTCAATAAAAAAAAAAAAACTAATTTTCACATGCAGTAGAGCCAATTTATGTTCCTCGAAATCACAAAAAAAAAAATACAATCCTAAAAATAAAGGTAACTCTAATTTATGGGAACCAATTATCTTAGAGATAAGTAGTAACTTGCCAGATTAACACTATCATTGATGCCAGGGGTTAATACTTAAATCTCACAAATTTGCCTAAAAAATGCTCTGGGTGAGTTGTACTGGGTAAACATCTGAATTAGTTGTTCATTAGACTTGTAGAATATTTTATGAACCTTCATATAGTTAGATCTATGCACTTGTATTCATAAATAATTCATGAAAATATAAGCAATTAAAGTAAAATGTATACATGGGTGAATAATAGAGGTGGCAACATTGATCAAAGATCTATATTTTAACTCATATTGGGTAATGTGGGTCATAAATGGTTAGTTTAGAAAATTAAATCGGTTCTAAATTGGTCACTTAAAAACCTAATGGGTCATAAATGTGTTACTTAATTAATTTTAAGTATTATTGATAAATTATTTTAAATTTTATTAACAAGTCATTCTTAAACTATGAAAATCTAGTATTCTAATTTTTAAATTTTTCAAAAATAAAAATTTGATTATTTTTATTTTCCCCTTTTTCTGCTTTTTTCTTTCCTTTTTTTCCTCCTTTTTCCCTTTGTCTAAGTTAGTGGCCAGCCAAGAGGTGAGGATGAGCTCATTAGACTTTGGTGACTAGAAGAGGAAAAAGCAAAAAAAATTAAAATATATTTTTAATTTTTTTTGAAATTAGAAAAAATAGAAAATTTATCAAATAAATCGTATTGCATAAAATTGATTTAATAATATATATTTTTTAAAATCATGAAGCAAATTTTCCTGGATTTCATTGAATATGGAAGTGTTTTAACAATATGGGTCGAGGTCGGGGTCAGGGTTGGGTTGGGTACAGATCGGGTCAAGTATAAGTCGCTTGATTTATATTGTATAAAAATGTGTCAAAACATGTTAAATGGGTTAATATATATCGGACCATCTTCGACTTGATCCAACTCACTCATTTGATGCCCCTAGTGAATACCCATCCTGCAAGTGCATATCATGGAGAAGGAAGGTTTCATCTAATCATTGGAGATAGATTATACCAGCAGACGGTTTGAAAATCAAGCTCTCTGCAAGTTGTTCAAGTTAATATCGGCTCCCGGTTTGAAAACCAAGCACTCTGCAAATTGTTCAAATTGATACCGGCACTGTCTGAAAACCAATCACTCTTCAAGATATGGACTTATGCTTATTATTATTTTTATTAGTTTCCATTATTAATTAGCAAATGTCAAATATCTAACGCTGTGCTTCTCAATAGCTAGATAAAGAAGAATGGTACCTCGTGCCTCTAAAGGATTACTCGTCGCTGATTTGGGGTTCTGAGGGTGGATATTGCTGAGGTGATACACTGACGTACATGCGTGATTCTGCTTTGGAAAAAGTCCTCATGGTTTAGAGAGAGATGAAGCTCATAGTCAACTTATTGATCACGCACGGACATGCTTAATGATCTAAGCTGAAAGCTCATTTGCCACAGAAACGAAGAACAAGTTGATGGGCCACCCTGTCTGGTTACAGTTTAGGATCATCGAACGTCACTGCATGCGACATCGGGGGATCTCATGGTTAAGGAAGGGCCTTTACCCCTTTTAATAGAGGGTAAAACATTTATCGAGGGTGCATATGGGTAATGGTACTGCACCAGATCCATTTCCCATCGGGATAGTCTAACACCAAATGGACCTGACTAACGTTCCCTATATGTGTGTACTGCGCATAACACGCACACACAACAACACTGATACAAACACGACATGGACAAGATTCGGAGAGAAGCCATGGACGACTACAAGCAGAGGACGGACGAGCAAAAGCAATTGGCACAGGACTTTTTCAAAGCGATGGACACCGACGGGGATGGGAGCATAAGCATCCAGGAGTTTGTGGCGTTCCTTCGACAGAACGGGCTCTACAGTGACAACTTCTACGCTCTTTTCGTGGAGCTCGACAAGGACAAGAACGGTACTCTTGACTACGAGGAACTCATCACCCTTTTTTACATATTCAACAGGGGAAAGTACAGAGATCGCTTCACAGCAACATCATCTGATGTCAACACTCATAAGGTAGAAGCCCAATTTTTAATAAGCGCACTCTTTTTACCCGACGGATCTCGAATCGTGTCATCGCTCCAGCAGGCAAAAGTTATTATGTAGACCTTGCGCATCTGCTGTGAGTCCACAACTTAGCCATGAAACGTTGCGCGACCTGTTTAAGACTTAGAGCGGATCCACCTGATTCAGTGACACTCGGCACTTGTATTTACTCCTCTCGAGCTAGAGGTTCAGGGACGTATCAATTGCTTCAGAAACAAGAAAGAGGAAAGATGAAAAAGAAGAAAAAGATAAAACTCTAGGAGAACGACTGTACCGAAGCATGAAATCCCTAAAAAATAGCAGAGCCAATCATGCATAAGGCGGCCTCCTTGCCCCTCGCAAGGGTCTGCTCGAAGCTAGAGACCTTAGGAAGAATACTATTGGCGGGCTTTGGCAATGACTTAGTGACTCCTAACGGTGGCATGTCTGGTTAGACGGCCGTGGTGGTAGGTGTGGTGGATGGGAATCCGGAATCCTTACTGTCACGGTAGGGGATCTTACTTTTGTTTTATAGTAAAAGCCACAGCTGTTTGATCTGTGACCAAAAGTAAGATCCCCCTACAGTACTGCAAGGGATCTAAATCATGTGGATGGGAAGAAAGGATGCCTACTCTTTCTATAGGCACGAATATGCTAGGTCTCTCACAGCTTTTCTTCCCAAAAGCTATTCTTTCGCAAACTGCCAAATAACACATTTTTCTTAACGTAGCTCAGCCATTTACGTTGTCGCAACATACTAATCCCTAAGCACATATAACCGTCATTAAGACTTGTTCCTAAATTCTCGCATATCAGAAAAAGATGACAGTCTCTCATTCTACGCATAGGATATCGATAGTATCATTCTCCAATCTTCGATTGACTTAAAAACTGTTAATTTATGCAGGTAACCAAAGATAAGAGCACTTCTAAGCAAGTATGATGTCTCTCTCCCACCAAAACCACAATACTTCTGAGCAAAATTTACCTTCGAATGATCAAATTACAACAATCATCACAAGATGTTTGAGTTTCACAAACATCTTGTGATGGCTCATTAGCCGAGTGATAAGAGATATGATTTAACCGCACAAATCCTAGAGATTATCATTTGCTACGATTCTAATATTATTCACTCGACAATTGCAAAGTCAAAGTCACGCTTATTGAAATTTCAGCGCAGAAGTGGTGGACATGATTTTGGGGAACTTGTCGGCCTTTTCATCAGGATTTGCGACCTTGCCGTGAATATCGACGACGCAGCTCAACAAGACTCTTGTTCCATCATGTAGCTGGAGGAGGTACTTTTGCTGACGGTCACGTCGCATGGCAGCGAAGAGTGGTGTCATCACTTGAATAGAAAGGAATGTTTTGATATTTATACTTAAAAAGTTTGTCGGCATGCACTTTACGTAAGTAATGTGATCGGTCAGTCGCCCTACATCGACTATGTGGCCGATAATATTAATCTCTGTCTGTGTAGCCGACATGTGTTGGTAATTCGACATTCTCGGATACATCGTTGTTTCCCTTTTGCAAATGGCGTTACAATGTCGATGCTATATTGAAAAATTGGATTAAATACGGGGAGTTCATTTACTTGGGATAGGACTATATACATATAATTTCTTATGCGGTGGATATTATCAACTAAAAGGTTGTCTCTATTGGCATTTTTACATGACATGGCCACGGTATGGAAAATTGAGGAATTATCCCAATCAATGGTTATGAATATGTATATTGTATTGAGTGTGTGGTAGAAGCTTTCATGTGATTCGACATAATAGAAATTCAATCATGCTATATAAATTAAAAATGATACATGAACGATGTGATTAAAGAAATGATTAGACATCGGATCACTACAGTGTGAAATACCTATGAATATTTGTTGGTTGATATAGTTGTCATACATTTTCATTAATGGTCCATCAACATGACCAATGAAATGTTAGTAAAAATTGTTAGGAAAATAGATACGGACAGTATTCGTACGCACAAGAAAAATGGCGTTAAGGACAGTGTTCGAAGAAGTGACAAGATGGCGTTCGAGAACAACACGGTATAATGAAAACAATAATCAAACAGTGTTCATGAACAACAAATGGAATAACAAAATCTGGACAGATCGTTGGGATTGTTAATTGATCCAAATGCTTCCATTTAGATTCGAGCTTGACGAATTCATATTGTGTCCCTAAAACAATATTGCCCGCTTTAAACACGTACCAAAGCCGCCGGACAACTGCCTCCTAGGATAGAACGAATTTCCATCTCTCTCTCACAGTACAATAAGGAAAGACTCATCGAACTCAACTGTACATTGTGAACAATACCGCACGACCGAACCAAAATGAAATGACACATAATCACGATAATGAAGTTCGGTTTCTATCCGAACATGCACGAAGAAAGGCGCCTCTTTGTCGTATGGACACAACGACCAAATGTGAAAACGAATGACGAAGAATCACCATTTTTTACCTCTACTCATTTACAAGCATTTAGGGGATTAGGACACTAAAATCCCCAACATGAAATTTCTTTTTCACCTCTAATGATCCACTATCGCCATGATTCCTCTCTCTGAACCATATTTCTCTTATTAATAGAGATAGCATCACTTTACCTGTCAACTGCACGTGACAAATACTAATGAAAGTAAACTAGTGGAGGCAGGGACCATCACTAGCGGTCGATCCATCCCTCACCGCTAAAATCATTCGATACACGCGAGAGAAGGAGACTAGTGTCCCGATAAAGATGATCAGTCTAGTACTTAAAGAGCTTCAATCATAATTTGAAAACATATGTTAACAGCAAACCCACAATTGAATGAATCGTTAGTCATGATTCATCATAATCATTAGTCTCGCCATCTTCGTTCGTCTTTTCAAGTTATAGCTAACCCATATAATAAATCAGCCCATCAAATATGGATTACGAAATGAGTTCATCACCCATTTTGGCAGGTCTGCTCATAGGACATAGCCTTGAACCTGATTTCTTGTTTTATTTGTTTCATTCGCAAGAAATAAAAATGATAAAATTTTATACTCGGAGTAAGATTCAAGGCCTTTATAGGGATTTTTGTTTATTCAACCATGATTCGAGAAAGCCCGTGCCAGAGTGCATCACTGGACACTGGACTCTTCCATAAACATGCGGTAAGTTCAAACCTGATTTCTTGTTTAAGGGCTTGGGCTTGAAAATTGTGGAGAACTTTGTACGAGCAGAGTTCACCTCGGCTCACGGCACTAGGGTTTCCGGTTGGGCTTTCAGTTCAGGTTCAGTACCATGACACCAGAGGATCTTGAAGAAAAAAGAAATGGAAATTGCAGCAATGTGCAGCAAAGAAGTATTAATTGGGTGGTGGGGAATCCAGATTAATGCCCGGTAAGATGATGATGAAATCCTTAATCAGCAAATGGAACTCTTTTTGTAGGGATGTGGAGGTTTTTTTTTTGGGAACTAACCCTAGAAAATTGCCTTTCTGAGGTCAGCCATGGTGCATTAATCTATGTGGTTTGGACACTTTTACTCTGCAATCCACGAACAAGCATTCTTAGTGCATTGAACCTTGGGAGAATTTCGGAAAAATGGCCTCAAGTGCTCTCATCTTTTCCAAACAAGAGCATGAAGTGGATTTTATTTCAAATAAAAATGTGAAACACCCTCATTTTATCAAATAAGGCCCTCAAATAAATCCCGTTTTAAATAAGGGCCTAACTTCGTTGGTTGATCAAGGGCATTTTATTCAAATTTAAAAAAAATTCCATTCTTTTTTCCTTTGTCTTTTTTTATTTCAAAAAAAGAATAAAAAAGGCTAAACCTTTTCTAAAAGGAAAAAAAAAAAACCCAAACGAGAGGGCTGCCCCCAAAGCTCTCACCTAAAGTGGCCTCCCCATCATCGATGGGGTGTCAACCATGGTTGGCGGGATCACCTGGACTTTTTTCCTTTAAGTTTTAGCTTTTTTCCATGATGGCTTTGTCTAATCTGGAAAAAATAAAAGAAGGAAAAAGGAAATTAAAAAAGTAAAGGACATATATGATCTCGCTAAGGTCAAATCTTTCTTTGAGATCGATATAATTACTTAAAACCATTATTTTAAAGAAGGTCCATTTCATAACTTTATTTGAGAAAATAATAGCACCGTCAAGCTCTAACTTGAAAAAATGAGAGCGTGCCAATTCTTATTTGGATTTTTTTTCTCGAATTTCCCCGCAATAACTTCAAAGTTTTGGTTTATGCACTTATATTGAGTGTTTGGAAGACTCTACTTTTTATGATACTTAACTTGGGAATTTGGAAAACTTCAACCGTCATTCTTTGAGCGCTCCATTTTACCGAGTCCTTCAAAACTATAGTAGCTCACATGTAGGTATAGTTTTTTTTTTTCTTCCCTTATTATGGTCAAAAGGAGAGAACTTTCATTCAAATATGAAAAACGAATTGGACTAATAAATGGATTTCGATTCATAAGAGGTCCAAATGTATCTGAGGATGTCAAACAACCTAAGTTTGAAGGTAAAAACCAGCGTCCGTGGGCTTTGGCGGCCCGGCCCGCACCAAAATTAGCATCCCTTCTGAAGTTCTGAACCGTATGTGGCTGCAGTGCGCTGCTGTCCGCGATTTCGAGCTATCTGTCTAATGGTCTGTACACCTCAATCTGCGCGAAATGATCCTTTGCTGTTTCCCATGGATATGGATTCGCTTCTTCTGCACGCAGGACTTTCACTGTACACAAGCATTAAGGTGGGGTAAGTGATATCCAACCTCATCAGGTAAGTCGGCATGTGGAAGCCTTGGAGGCTAGTGAAACGGAAGGGGAGGAGGCCCAGTAAGGCGAGATTGTCTTTTCCTGTTGTTGTCTCCAGCGTCCAGCATAGTCACTTACACGATAAGCGATGCATGATCCTTTGAAGCTGACACCTAGGCCTGACGCTTCAAAAAAAGGTTATCTTTGTGACGTTAAATGAGATGGTGACCTGATACTGTTCATCGACTGTGCTGCACTACTTCAATTCCAATGGGGGGGAGCTGGGGGTGAAGAAGCTT
This sequence comes from Melaleuca quinquenervia, assembly GCA_030064385.1. Classification (NCBI taxonomy): domain Eukaryota; kingdom Viridiplantae; phylum Streptophyta; class Magnoliopsida; order Myrtales; family Myrtaceae; genus Melaleuca; species Melaleuca quinquenervia. Next base: position 15,586,317 of record CM057718.1, read on the forward strand.
CGGGAGGTGTAGCTTTGTGCCGGGTTTTACCAGGTCCATTGGGCATTTTTGTGATTTTCGCATGACTCTTGTATGCTTTTCTCATGGTTGACCATTACAATGTGTCGTACGTTGTATCCACAGCCAAAAAAGAGCCGTCGGATTTTTGGAGCGTCACACTCAATGTTGTCGTCCGCGTTTGGTTGTCTCCATCGTCTGATTTATTGCGATCGGTAATGCAGTAAAATGCCGCATCCCTTTTGGATTGGATCGTGTATGAAGCAGCTATGAAGATGGCCGACGGAGATGGTTCCGTTTCCATGGCAATACGTGATTCTCTCCCCCGCGACATCAACGGATGCGAGCGCAGTCGCAATCCGGTCGATCTTCATCGCGTGCAAGAGTACACAAAACTTAGGACTTGATAGTTTTGCGAAAGCTGTCTATACGACATGTTGCCTTCATTTACCTAGTACAATAGATTCCGGTGTATTTTTTCATGATATTGCCTTTTCATGGGTAGAGAAAACACTGAAAGAGGGTGTAGCCTGAAGAAAAACAGAGTGAGAGATGAAGAAGAAGCAATCAAAGAAGACGAAGCTTTGAGAACTCAAGAACTTGACTCAAAAGAATTCATCTGAAGCCTTGATCATTTCATCTCTTGGATTCGTTCATATACATGCCTCTGTAGGTAGTTATTATAACAACCTCTAAACTGTAACTGATAACAGATATGCCAGCTAAGGGTATGCCAGCTAAGAGACGTTAAGCGTAGACTACGCCATCTTCTATACTGTCCTCTGTAGCACTTCAGTCTTTATACTCTGCTTCGTATCAACACCCTGCTTCTCCTTATCACATTGCGCTGCTGTAGTCTTGATAGCTTTAACATCCCCCCTCAAACTTGGGGAAGGTTGAAAACCGAGGCCAAGTTTGACACGGAGAAAATGATGCGCAGGACGCGACAAGGGCTTAGTTAATATATCAGCCACTTGACATGAACTAGGCACATAGCACAAACGAAGATGGCCCAAAGAAACCTTCTCACGGACAAAATGGCAATCGATTTCGATATGCTTCGTGCGAGCATGCTGAACAGGATTAGAAGTAAGAGATATAGAGGACTTGTTATCACAGAAGAGAGTTGTTGGAGCAAAGAGAGGCACGCCTATATCACGCAAGAGAAAACCAAGCCAAGTCAAATCTGCAGTCGTGGAAGCTAAGGCTCGATATTCAGCTTCTGTAGAAGACCTGGAGACTGTGTGCTGACGTTTGGCACTCCAAGACACAAGATTAGACCCCAGGAAATTACAGTATCCAGTAGTCGAACGCCGAGTAGAACTACAACCGGCCCAATCAGAGTCAGAAAAACCATAAAGAGTCAGAGTACTCTGGCCACGAATAAACAGACCATAATGAGCAGTGCCTTTGATATAGCGAAGAACACGCTTCAATTTAGAAAAATCCCCCACAGTTGGTCGATGCATTTTCTGACAGAGAGAATTAGTAGCAAATGCTATATCTGGCCGTGTAAAGGTAAGGTACTGCAGTCCCCCAACAAGACTACGATAGAGATGTGGTGTAGAAAGCAACACAGCATCACTAGAGAGACCTGTGGACTTGACTGAGATAGGAGTGGAGATAGGTTTGCTATCTTGCATTTTAGCACGATGCAACAAATCAATAGCATACTTGGTTTGATTCAAAAATAGCTTCCCTGGAGAATGCTTAACTTCAACACCAAGGAAATAGTGAAGCTGACCCAAGTCCTTCATGTGAAAAATAGAGCTAAGAGACTTGATCAAGTCAGCAATCAGCTCAGGAGAAGAGCCAGTAAGAACTATATCATCCACATATAGTAAAAGTAGGATTATGTGATGCTGATGATGCAAGATAAAGAGGGAAGAATCAGCCGAGCTACAGAAAAAACCAAGTTCCAATAAGAAGTTACTAAACTTCTCGAACCAAGCCCTGGGAGCCTGACGAAGACCATAAAGTGATTTGTGAAGCAGACAAACATGATCAGGCTGTGCAACAAATCCAGGAGGCTGCTCCATATAAATGCGCTCATGTAAGGTGCCATGTAAAAAGGCATTTTTGACATCCAATTGGTGCAAAGACCACTGCTGAACCATAGCTACAGAAAGGACTACACGTATGGTAGCATGCTTAATCACAGGGCTGAATGTTTCAAAGAAATCAAGTCCCTCTTCTTGATGAAAGCCCTTGGCAACCAAGCGTGCCTTGAGTTTGTCAAGACTGCCATCAGCCGCCAACTTGGTTTTAAAGACCCACTTGCAGCCAATAACATGCATGTGAGATGTTCGAGGAACCAAGGTCCAAGTTTGATTTAGATGCAAGGCATCCATCTCTTCTTGCATGGCACGAAACCACCCTTCATGAGCCAATGCTGCCTTAACAGAGGGAGGTTCAATAGGAATAGATGATTCAGTGAGATAGACATATTTGGGATTAGGTTTAACAATTCCAGATTTGAAACGAGTTTGCATTGGATGGCTAGATATGGAAATAGAAGAGGCAGAACTAGAAGGTGTAGAACTAGGAGTGGTAGAAGAGGAAGTAGAATGGGATGACTCAGTAGAAGAGATTGAAGTAGCAGAGGAAGAAGAATTAAAGAAAGAAAGAAGTGGACTGGACTGATGTGAAGTAACAGGAGAATCAATAGGTAAAAGAGGAAAAGAAGTTGGAGCAGGAGGACGAGAGGGAGCTGAGACAGTAAGGGAAGGAGCTGAGACAGTATGAGAAGTGGTAGACAAAGACTGAGGCAAAGAAGAGGAAGGGATAAACTGAGAACTGGGAACCTCACGAATCCATTTCTGATACAGATTTGTTAATGGAGGAAAACTGGATTGTAGCTTGTGAACAAAGGGAAAGGAAGTTTCATCAAAGGTAACATGTCTACTAACAAAGACTCTGCCATCAGAAGGAACAAGACAACGATAACCCTTGTATTGGTCACTATAACCGAGAAACACACAAGGTAAGGAGCGTGGGTCAAATTTATGTGATGAGTAAGAACGCAAACAAGGAAAACAGCTGCAACCAAAGACTCTAAGATAGTCATATCGAGGTTTTTGGCCATACAATTTGCTATAAGGACTTTCAGAATGCAAAACTGGAGTGGGAAGAAGATTGATAATATAATTGGCAGTCATGAAGGAGTCCACCCAGTACATAAGTGGCATACAAGCATGATAGAGCAAAGACAGACCAAGTTCGACAATATGTCTATGTTTACGTTCAGCCTTTCCATTCTGTTGAGGTGTATGAGGACAAGACAAATGATGGATAATACCACAACTTTGTAAATGGTTCTGTAAAGAAAGGCCAGTAAACTCACCTCCTCCATCGGTTTGTAGGACCTTGATTTTCCTGTCAAACTGGTTCTCGACACACTTCTGGAACAGCAAGAAGATATCAAGAAAAGCTGATTTCAACTTCATTGGATATAACCAGCTGAATCTAGAATAGTCATCAACAAAGACAACATAATATTTGAAGCCTTGAACAGAAGTAACAGGTGCAGGACCCCAAACATCACAATGAACTTTGTCTAAAGGAAACTGAGCACATCTGTCTGAAAAAGAAAATGGTAGTCTAGTAGCTTTCACAAGCTGACAACTTGGGCACACTGATCGTGCTTGCTTCGACCAGTGAATAAGATTTTGTCCATGCCATGTAGTGAGTACATTGTGACTAGTATGAGCCAGTCGTTGATGCCAACGATCACCATCCACAGCCTTATGTCTGTGAGTGAACAACGCTATCTGAGGCTGTTGATCCACTCTGTACAGACCGCCCACTTTCTTCCCAAGAGGTACAGTGATGTTTGTCTGATGATCATGAACAGAGACACCGTATTTGTCAAAGATAAATGAGCATGGAAAATCATCAGTTAAACGTGAAACTGAGAGTAGATTCTTCCTTATGCTTGGAACAACCAAAACATCTTTCAATGGTAATTGACCAAGTGCAGTTTGTAATTGAGAATCTCCCATATGTGTTATAGAGAGATGAGTGCCATCTCCAATCATGACACTATCTTTACCATAATAGTCAGAAAGATGATGAGAATTACCGGTATTAGACGTGATATGTGCTGTGGCCCCTGTATCTGGGTACCAAGCATTGTCCAGAGGATCTTCAATATGAAGAGCAGCTAGCGCAGTAGGAATATCCTCAGTTTGATATGAATTATCAAACCTATACCAACACTTCAAAGCATTATGCCCAGGTTTATGACAAATCTGACAAGTCACCCTACCTCCTTCGCTAATCCTATCCTGAGAACCAGCTGACTGAGCTCCAGGAGCAGGATAGGAGTTGACATGCATATATCGTTGAGGTGAATTAGCATAAGGACGAAATCCATGATTCAAATTAATCACTCCTCTGGATGAAACTGTTTGAACCCCTTTATTCTGAATTAAGGGTCGAAAGCTTGAACCTCTAGTTTGATAACTAGAGCCACTCCCTCTACTGAAACCACGACTTCTCCCAAAACCTCTGGTACCACCACCTCTGCCTCTATAAACCTGAGGATGCTCCTTTTGACTTACAAAAGCATAATCTTGTGACTTAAGTATATTATTGTAAGACATATCACCATCAGTAATCAAACTCACATCACTCGTTCGTTGGCCATAATAAGCCATATTCTGATTTAAGTGATTTGAACTATAATTTTGCAGCCTTGCCTCAAATCTCTCAAGCTGCGAAATCACTTCTTCATATCTAGGCGGTGGTTGTAAGCAGTATATAGTTGTTCTAAAGGTCTCGTATTCAGGACCTAATCCTTCCAGCACTCCAAACACTTTTGTGATATCATCAATAGGTTTTCCAATAGCACTAAGCTGATCACAGATCAGCTTGAATTCACGAAGATACTCAACAAGCGATCGATCACGTTTTCTACAAGCCTGTAGTTTACCTTTCAATTCAAATTCTCTAGCCACAGAACGCTGACTGAATCGATTACATAAAACTTGCCATACCTCATAGGCTGTGTTGAGACCAATAGTCAAGCCAAGTATACCTTCTGAAATCGAACCTCTTATCCATGAGGATATCAACTGATCTGTTCTCATCCAGTCGATATAATCTTCATTACGTACTTCATCCTCTCTTCCTTCAACTTGTATGGTCTTTGATGGAACGACTAACTCACCTGTGATAAACTCCAGCAGTTCCTGGCTCTGTAGAAATCCCTGAAACTGTGCTCGCCATAGCAAGAAATTATCCTCTGCTAGACGTATGGTGACAAAGTTCCCAATATTAACATGTATGGGAAATGGATACTTTGATACTCGAGTGGTCATTGTTTATGCGAAGGCTTCAGAGAAGTTGCTCTGATACCATGAAGAAAAACAGAGTGAGAGATGAAGAAGAAGCAATCAAAGAAGACGAAGCTTTGAGAACTCAAGAACTTGACTCAAAAGAATTCATCTGAAGCCTTGATCATTTCATCTCTTGGATTCGTTCATATACATGCCTCTGTAGGTAGTTATTATAACAACCTCTAAACTGTAACTGATAACAGATATGCCAGCTAAGGGTATGCCAGCTAAGAGACGTTAAGCGTAGACTACGCCATCTTCTATACTGTCCTCTGTAGCACTTCAGTCTTTATACTCTGCTTCGTATCAACACCCTGCTTCTCCTTATCACATTGCGCTGCTGTAGTCTTGATAGCTTTAACATAGCCCGATGACTAATTCTGAATAATAAACTCTATCTTTTTTCTTTTGGTGTTCGGTTGACGCAATTCGAAGCCGCCGATTCATTGTCTGCGTCTCGACCCATCTGCCTCCTATTATAAATTAGATTCACAACTATATAATTGAGCTTTAATTAAGAGTAAATCTAATCCATAAGCAAAAACTCTAGATAATTAGGACAGTTTTAAAAAACGATAAGTTATGACGAAGTTCTGAATTGTTTATTCTCCTAAAATTTTGATATCATTATTAAAATAGATCTCGAGTTTTAAAAAATCATGAATCACTATCAAAAGAAGTCCTTTTAAGTTGATTGAGCCGTTTCAAGTCTGACACTTGAAACGGATTTACTCATTCTTCTTGACCAAGTTTTTCATCATTCTTCTTGACCCTTCACCCTCTTCGACACTGAGGCAATGCCCGAATCGCCCTGTCGGAGCTCGGGATCCTCATGCGCTCCCTCAATGGCAACCTCACTCAGGCCTAGCTCAATTCCATCATTGCCGGCGAGAGCCGCACCTCCCCTTTTGACTTCCCCTGGTTCCTCGATCTCATGTCCAAGCACCTCAAGGTCGAGCTCTTCGTTTGCCAGCTCCACAATGCCTTCAAGGTCCTCGACAAAGAGTCCAGTAGCTATGTTTATGTCACTGATCTGCACCATATTCTCTCCAGCATCAGTGAGAAGCTCGAGCCCTCAAGGTTGGACGAGTGGATCCGGGAGTTCGATGTCGGGTGTGATGGGAGGATTCGGAACGAGGATTTCATTGCTGGGATGGGCGCCAAGTGAGAGCGAGAGTCGCCAGGAGAGGGTAATTTCCAATTTGTGATGTTTGGGTGTTTTTCCTGAACTTCTGTTTTCTTTTTCCCTTTTTCCTATGCCTGGCGGTGCTTATTCTCTTTGGGATTGGAAGATTGTTTGGGAGTTGCTGTACAATGTTCAATATGGCATTTGTCCCGTTTATTGTTTATTTTCCCCCCTAATTTGGCGACCGAGTTGTTAATTTGTTCGATTAATGCATAGCCGTTTCTTTTTGCAGGCATGAGGTGCGTTAATTTATCCTCAACGAATATGATTAATGAGTGCCCAAAGGACATGGTTAACGAGACCAATATTATATTCCTCTAGCAATCACTGAAAAATACACGAAAGTACTTCATTTGAACTATTTTTACATTAGAGAGTGTGACCTTGATTCAAGATTACTTAGAGTGAGAAGCGTAGTAAACTACACATGAGATTTGCTAGATTATTTTGAGGGCCAACAATTGATTACATTTACGCGTAATGTAATTGATATAGAATCAAGGTATTCTATTGTCGTTACGTTTTTGGTAATGATAAACATGCAATTGGGAGGTTAAGCCTAGGGCATTCCAAGCACCTGTTGCTGAAATTACCTCATCGAATAGGACTTGATTGTACAAGTTTGATATGTTTTAAAATTTGATTGCACTTTTAAAAAGTTATAAGAATGAATTACACTTTCATGATAAGTTTTATGACTTTCAAAATATTTATCCCTATCTTTTTGTCTCAATGGTGACATAATAAATAGATTCAATCCTTATAAGAACAATATGATATATTCATATGTCTTATGCGTTTTAATACATATTTTAAAGAATGGCTAGATTGATTTATAGAGATAAGTCTAGGCAATGGCCAACTACATGTGATTGCAAGTTTGACATCATGGGGAATCCATCTGGGCATAGAGCTTTGAACTGTCCTATCTACTTGCGTGGGGGAATTAGCATTCAGGCTTCAACCTCTGCGCCAGCTTAAAATGCTTTATCTGGTCTTCCTCGAAAATCCAATTACTAATTCTATCTGGTACACAAGACGAATCGTGACTGACAAATCAAAGAACTAATTGTTGCGTTCACCCTTTTTTTAAGCCATTTTTGCCCGAGGCTTCCAGCATGAAATTAACTCTAAACCGCTCAGACAAAAATAGAGAAACATGTGAAAACTCATATCATTTTGTGATGACCAGTAGCTGTTTTATGGGGATAATTATCAAATTAATCGTAAGTCTATTGTACATATGTCAATTTAGTCTCAAACTATTCAATTTAGTTGATGTGATCCTAAACTTTCGTATGGAATTCCAATGCAATTATTTTGGCCAATTGATGTTTGAAATTGCTCGCCGAGCTTTCTCACGTGCCACCCTGATTTGGACAACTTTATTGAAAATAGCATTCTACATAGATAGCTACGTCAGTGGTTTTTGATAATAATTGGACAGAACAACTATATAAATAGTAACTTCTAGGACGTCGGTTGGTTGCATAACCAGCAATTAGAAGTGTTTCATCCAAGCACACAAACAACAAGACTCATCTCTAAGCTACTTCATCTTAATGGGCCAATGGTAGCTTCTTGGACATCAGTTGTTTGCAAAACCTGCGATTAGAAGTATGTCATCCAAGCCCACGACAAGGCTCACAATGAACTACAGAAAGGAACTTTCCATGAACATAACATAATAGATGAAATCTTATCGGCACGAGAGGATTAATGAAAGATGCCTACGTTTTGAATTTCCAAATAAACCAAGCGATTTGCTTTTAAGAAAAACAATGGCCTTACCAGAACACGCAACCTTCATCCGCCAGTTGCATACGAAACATGGTCGCTCGTGGAAGATCTTTTCAACGCAAGCAGTGAGCCAAACCAACCGTCGCATCATCCGAAGACGTCGAAAGATGGGTTCACCTTGTCATTTGGCGTTGCTCCTGTTGGAAATTGAGAACAAAAAGGGTAAATGATAAATTATTTTCAAAAGACAATCCTGAGTGGGATGTGGGTCCCACATGTGGAAAGTGTAGAAGCACTAATCACACATATAATAGAAAGAAGACTAGTGAGTACTTTAAATGTGATTACGTTACATTAAAGTGATAACGTAAAATCACAAATACTATGCCTTGTGTGCACGCGGGGGGTACAAAATCGATTCCCGATCAACCTGAACTTGGGTGTGAGCGTGCAACCTACGCACACGAATGCAACCCCAGAAAACTCTGAAAAGCGGGCTTAGAGACAAGCCACTTTTTGTCTTCTTTTTATACTGTTACGTATTTGTAATGGCGGGATTTATCTAAGTCTGAAGATGCATTAGACTGTTGACGTTTTGGCGATGGAACGTTCTGGAGACGATCAGACTTTGTACAATATGAAGAACATCAGACTCAACGGTAGAGTGTGTAACCGCCAGATTCAGATTAAATGACGTTTTAATCCGTTGTTTCGTAACAGTTGGTTACAATTAAGTTGTAACGTTCGTATTTATCAACGTTAAAGCTTGTAACGACTGGTTAATGACGATATTGAATTCCCAAACGACTGATTTAATTCAATAATAGTAGAATTATTACCGTAACATCTCCTCACTTTGTTTTATTATTCAATTGTTTTGCTCAAGCAGACGTGCATAGATTCAAAAAGCTTTTCTCTATGTATTCGAAAGAGAATTGCATTGTGTTAAACAAGTGTTCAACATAGAAGTTGTTCGAGTTCGCCGAAAGCCTCGAAGCTCCGTTCTTCATTGCTGTCAACCGTTGTATCCAAGGAGACAGACGTCCACGTAGCCTCACGTATACTGGAGATCGTCTCATTGTGTACTGGAGGGGGTGAATCTGTTTTAAGGAAACTGTGTGTTACACATATCTCGATTTTACATATTCTGTTCTTATCTTTATAATTTGAGTCAGTTTGTAATCACGTCGTTCTAGTGAAGTCCATTTGAATTGTTTACGCTCATTGTATTCGAGCAAATCCTCCAAGAGCTCCATTGCGCCCAAGGTTTTGCCAATCCCTTGAGCTGCTGCTGCGAACGTTGAGAAGGATGATGACCTCGTCAAAGTCGAGAACGCCACCGCTGTCCTTTTCCAAGTCAATAAAGACTAAGAAGTCATCGTCCTTGTAGAGCCCATTTTGGCGTAGGAAAGCCGGATCGAAACTCATGGATGCTTATGTTCCCATTCCCATCCGTGTCCATTGCATGGAATAATTTCCATGCCAATTGCTTTTGCTCCTTTGTCCTCCTCTTGTAATCATCCATCGAGGAAGCCACTGCTTCCCTTATCGAAGTCGACAAAGACTGAGAAGTCATCGCTGTAAAGCCCATTTTGGCGTCGGAACGCCAATGACTAGTGGCCGCTTGTTCTCCTGTTCCCGTCCTTGTCCATTGCATTGAAGAATTCCCATGCCAACTGCTTGCTCCTTCGTCCTCCTCTTGTAATCATCTATCGAGGAAGCCACCGCTGCCCTCATCGAAGTCGACAAAGACTGAGAAGTCATCGTTGTAGAGCCCATTTTGGCGTCGGAACGCCAATGACTCGTGGCCGCTTATGCTTCTGTTCCCATCCTTGTCCATTGCATTAAAAAATCAGTCCCTTACTTCATTTAACCAATGCTATTAACAACTTGTACAGTTCACATTCTTTGGCTCTACCCATGAATTATCTAGTAATAGATCTTTCACAACGAGATCTACATATACAGTAACGGTATTTAATTATGAAGATTGGCTGGGGTAGCTGACCATCTTAGTCCGTTTTTGCAAGAGTATAGGCATAAGATTTCGGCTTTGAAAATAGGATTTCCCCGCTTAATGGATAACTATTTTGTTACCAATGAGGAATTTTTTCTCATCGGAAACCATAAATTTCATCTACAATAGAAGAGATATTTTTTTTTTCGATATATAGATAGTGAACGGCCTTCTTCCTTCCATTTTATACTATTCACTAGTACTGATCATTGATACTGGAAAATTTCTTTCCCTTTTTTATACCAACGGTCCATGCCAACTGCTTGCTCCTTTGTCCTCCTCTTGGAATCATCCATCGAGTATGCCGCTGCTGCTCTTATCCGAGTCAACAAAGACCATGAAGAAGTCATAATTGTATAGCCCATTTTGGCATAGGAACGCCGGAGAACTCATGGACGCTTATGTTCCTGTTCCCATCCCCGTTCTTTGAATGGAAGAATTTCCATGCTAATTGCTTTTGCTCCTTCGTCCTCCTCTTAGAATTCTCCATGGCTTCGCTCCTAATCTCCTCCTCTTGCTCTTTTCTCTCTCTCACTCTCGCGCGCGCTCCCCTGTGCGTTTTAAGTGTCTTAATGTCATTACGTACAATCTTATATATAGTGTATCGTGAGGGGTGTCTAGTTAATATGTCAATATGATTTAGAAAAAAACTGGGGTCAATTTGCAGTGAAGTTGGCAACAAGGCCCATTTTAGACAATCCAGATGACCCGAAGAAGAACTAATATCTTTGAGATATGCTCATCAACTTGGACAAATTGCATAGAGGGCATGATATGATTTAAGTTTTGGCCAAATATCCAAACAATATGTTTGGGGTTAAATTGGAAAATTTTCAAAAGTTTTGGGAATAAATCGGCATAATTAAAATGTTTAAGACTATGTTGGGAAGTCGTCAAAATGTTTTGAACTAAATTTATATAATAGAAATATTACTGCTGTAAAATAGGTTCATAACTCTTTGGATAATTAAATAACAATAATAAAGTAGTAAGTTGCAAGGTTAGCATTATGGCTGGTGCCAAGGCGTTTGCAGCAAATTCACCAGGGGTTATTGTTCAAACTTCACAAATTGCATGCAAACTACTATAGTTGAGGATGCTTGTACAGGTTAAAGATTTGAATTAATTAATTATTCATGAAACTTAAAGAATGTTGTATGAACCTTTACATATAGTGGTATCTATGCACTAGTAATCTGAATTTATTCCCGAGTAGATAAGCAAACAAAATAATGTTTAGATGGGGGGTGAATCTCCATCCTGCATACCATAGAGAAGGAAGGTTTTATCTAATCATCGGAGATAGATTACACCAGCATAGAGTTTGAAAACCAAGCACCCTGCGAGGTCTTCAAGTCGAAACCGGCACACAAGTTGAAAAGCAAGCGCTCTACCGAGCAGCACTCTTACAAGTTGTTCAAGTTGATACCGGCACACAGTTCGAAAACTAAGCACTCTTCAAGATATGTACTGAAGACATTTTGTTGAGGTTTATTAATTAGTAGAAAGATACCGGGAAAATTGCCAAAAAAGTCCTAAACTTTTACCACTTATGCCAATTCAATTCTCAACCTTTTTTTTTTAAAGCCGATTCAGTGCTAAACCTTTTTGACGTTTGCCAATTAAGTAATTCCGGCAAATTTTGGTCAGAAAATGCTTACGTAAACCTCGCCGGCAATGACTCAACCTCGCCGGCGATGACGTGGCGACAACATGGCGGTAAATTTTTTTTTCTTATCTTCCGGCCGCTCCAATGGGCAACAAAACCCTCGCCGGCAACGGACGAGGGTGACGAGGGCTAGGGAGGCCGCCGCCGCTCCCGCCTGTCGTCGGCAAGGACCGGGTGAGGCCGCCATCGCCCAGATCTGGGCGACGTTGACCTCGCCTGGTCCCCGTCGGGCACTGGAGAGGCTGGCCAGCTGCCGACAGGGGCCGAAAGAGGTTAGCCCCGCCAAGATCTGGGCGGGTCCGGCCTCACCCTCGCCCAGATCTCGGCTGCGTGGCAGCCCCTCCTCGCCCAAAATCTGGGCGAGGCCCCACCTCTTCCGGCCTCCACCGGCCGTTGGCTAGCTGCGCCAGTGCCCAGCGAGGGCCAGGTGAGGTCGCCGTCGCCCACATCTGGGCAGGGCAGCCCCTCCCTCACCCAGATTTGGGCCAGGTAGAGCTGCCCCACCCAGATCTGGGTGACAGCGGCCTCACCCGGCCCTTGCCGGCGACAGGCGGCGGCGGCCTCCCCAGCCCCCGCCGCCCTCACCCGTTGCCGGCGAGTACTTCGCCGCCCTTTGGAGTTGCCAGAAGAGAAGAAAAAAAATGTTGCTGCCATATCATTGCCGGCGAGGTCCACGTAGGCATTTTCCAACCAAAATCCATTGGAAGGACTTAAATGGCAAATGTTGAAAAGGTTTAGGACTGAATCGACTTTAAAAAAAAGGTTGAAAATTGAATTGGCACAAGTGCCAAATGTTTAGAATTTTTTTGGCAATTTTCCCGAAATATACCTCGTGTACCTCATATTAGCTGCTGATTTGGGCTTCTGATGGTGCATATTGCCGAGGTCATACATCTACGTGCACCCGTGACTCTATTTTGGAAAGAGTCCTCGAGGTTTAGTAGAAGTTGTTCAAGTTAAAAGCCACTTGCCAAAGAAACGATAGACAAGTTGATAGGACGTTTGTTTGGTTCCTCTTTAGGATCGTCTATATATAGTCTAACACCAAATGGACCTAGCAGAACACCGCATGCAAACCCAACATGGACGAGATTCGGAGAGAAGCCATGAACGATTACCAGCACGGGACGGAGGAGCATAAGCAACTGGCATGGGAACTTTTCAAAGCAATGGACAGCGATGGGAAAGGAAGCATAAGCATCCCGAAGCTTGAGGCCTTCCTACGGCAAAATGGGCTCTACAATGATAACTTTCACCAGCTTTTCACGGAGCTCGACAAGGACAACGATGGCGCGCTCGACTTCGAGGAACTCGTCACCTTTTGTTTCATGTTCACCAACGATAAGGTAAAACCCCAGTTCGAAACAAGCGCACCTTTTTTGTTCACCCAGTAAATAATCGAAGGGTATCATCGCTCGATCAGGCAAAAGCTAATAGGCGTGGACCGTGGGCAGCTGCTCTGAGTCCACCCTCAAGCCATGAAACGTCACGTGACCCATTTAAGACTTAGTGAGACCTACCTGATTTAGTGTAATTCGAGTGTTTATGCTTGTTGCAACGTAATAATCCTCAAAAGTGTATATAACAGTCTTGTCAGTTTGTTTTTAATTTACCAATCTTATAACAATCTCACATTCTAGGGACAGTAAGTTACAAGAGAGATATAGTTGGTGTCATTCCCGAGTCATCGTTTAATTTAAGTACTCTTCATTTATGCAGGAAACTAGAGATGAAGACCCTTCTAAGTAAGATCTTTCTCTTTCTCTATCTTATTAATTTATCGCTTGCAATAAAATATGACAATCTCTTGTTCTGCACATAGTAAATTCCAATAAAGATATAGCTAGTATCATTCTTGAATCATTGTTTAATTTAAAAACTGCTTGTCTATGCAGAAAATCAAAGTGGAAAATACTTCGAGCCAGGTAAAGTCTCTCTCTTCTTGATTTCTTATAAAAAGATATTACAATCTCTTGTTTTACGCGCAGTAAGCGACGATGGAGATATAGCTTGTATCAGTGCTGAATCAACATCTAATTTAGAAGCTCTTTATTTATGCAGGATTGCAGATATCAAAGTACTTCCGACCGGCTAAGATCTCTCTATACCTTCCTATTTTTTCAGTTATAAAAAAAATATGACAATCTCTTGTTGTACACATAATATGTGGGAATAGAGATATGACTAGTACACCTGAATCATCGTTTAATTTAAATGCTCTTTATTTATGCAGAAAATGAAAGATGAAAGCACTCCTAACCAAGTAAGATCTCTGTCTTCCCATTCCTAATTTGTCACTCTAAAAAGAATATGATTATCTCATAGTAATTGCTCAAGCACTGTAGAGGTTGTTCAAGTTGAAAGCCACTTGCCAAAGAAAAGAAAGACAAGTTGATAGGACGTTGTTTGGTTCCTCTTTAGGATCGTCTATATAATCTAACACCAAATGACCTAGCAGAACACCACATGCAAACCCAACATGGACGAGATTCGGAGAGAAGCCATGAACTATTACCAGCAGGGGACGGCGGAGTATAAGCAACTGGCATGGGAATTTTTCAAAGCGTTAGACGACGATGGGAATGGGAGCATAAGCATCCACGAGTTTGTAGCCTTCCTACGGCAAAACGGGCTCTACAGTGACAACTTTTACCAGCTTTTCACGGAGCTCGACAAGGACAACAATGGCACGCTCGACTTCGAGGAACTCATCACCCTTTTTTACATGTTGACCCACGACAAGTACAGAGATCGCTTTGCAGGAACAACATGCGATGCCAACATCGATAAGGTAGGACCCCGGTTCGTAACAAGCGCACCTTCTTTCACCCAGCAAATATCGAAGGGCGTCATCGCTCCATCAGGCAAAAGCTGATCGGCGGGGACCGTGCGCAGCTGCTCTGAGTCCACCCCCTAGCCATGAAACATCGCGTGGCCCATTTAAGACTCAGTGCGATCCACCTGATCTCGTGTAATTCGGGTGTTTATGCTTGTTACAAAGTAATAATCGCCACAAGTGTATATGGCAGCCTTTACAGCTTGTTTTTTAATTCATCAATCGTATGAAAATCTCACATCCTAGGGACAGTAAGTGACAAGAGAGATATAGTTGGTGTCATTCTCGAATCACCGTCTAATTTAGGAACTCTTTATTTATGCAGGAAACCGAAGATAGAAGTATTGTTTACCAAGTAAGATCTCTCTCCTCCTTCCTAATTTGTCACTTTAAAGAGAATATGATAATCTCTTGTTTTATGCATAGTAATTGAGTATATAGATATAGCTAGTATCATATACCCAGATCATTGTTTAATTGAGGAACTCTTTGGAAATGAAAGATTAAAGTACTTCTCCTCAAATAAAATCTCTCTCCCTCCAAAACCGCAATGCTATGAGCATAATCACCTTCGCATGATTGAAGTACAAAAATCATGACAAGACATTTGAATTTCATGAACATCTGATTAGCCTAGTGGATAAACAATGTAATATATTTTGATTTCACAAATTTTAAATAATATCATTTTTCACTGTTCTGAATTTATTTACGGATAATTGCAAAGTCCAATTCACGCTATGTAAGTTTCAGGATGAAAGAGCAATCAAGGCATTGAAACGTCTCATGCTTTTGAAGAGCACTTTGGAGGTTACAGAGTTTGCCTTCGACGTAGCTGGATTAGTTGGTTGTTCCATTATGTAGCTGGAAAGGAGCTGTTTTTGCCGATCCTTGCTTCACGTGATAATGATAAGTGGTGTAATCCATTTAGTGAAAAAAGGAATGTTTCAAAATTTAGATTCAAAGGTTCTTTGGCACGCACATTACATAGATAATATGATTGATCAGTCACGTCACATTGGTTATATGACCGATGCTTTTAATTTTTTTTTTATGTAGCCCAACCAGTGTTGATGGTTTGGGGGTCTTCGCTTCCTCCTTGCAAATGATGTTAAGAGTGTTGTTGCTATCTTTAATAATTGGATCAATTAAGCATTATTTAGTTACTTTGCACACGACCATATGTCAATTATTGCACAATAGATATCATCAACAAAAGGTAATTTATATTGGTATTTTTATACGACGCAACCGCAATATAAAAAATCAAGCTATTATCCAAATCTATGATAATAAAATGGTCATTTATGTTGACACTTTTACATGACATGGCCACAATATGAAAGATCGAGAGCAATTATCCAAATTGATAATAATGAACATATTTTGTATCGAGTACGTAATGAAATCTTTGATGTAATTCAACGTAATAGAAATTTAATCCATGCAGAAAAAATATATATATATGGATGATTTGATTTAAGAATATGATTAAACATGGGATCACTATAGTGTGAACTATCTATAAATATTTCTTGGTTATTTTAGTTGCCACACCTTTCCATCAATGGTCCATCGACATGATCAATGAAATTCCTTTTCCACCTCTAATGATTCACTATCTCAATGATATCTCCCATTCTCTCTCTCTCTCTCTCTCTCTCTCTCTCTCTCTCTCTCTCTCTCAACTACATTAATTGCTCTTATCGAAAGAGATAGCATCACTTGACCTGTCAGCTGCATGTAACAATTATTGAAGAAAGTAAACCAGTGGAGGCAGCGACCATAGCGACAATAAGAGCTTCAATCATAATCCAAGAACATGTGGGCACAGCCAAACCTGCAAGTAAACGAATTGTCAGTCATAATTCGTCATAATCGTTAATCTCACCATCTCCGTTTATGTATTTTCAAGTTATAATTTGACCCATATAAGAAATCAGCCCATTATATACAGATTAAGAAATGAGTCCATGACCCGTTTTGACAGGTCTACTCATGTGGCATAGCTTAAACCTGATTTCTCATTGCATTTGTTTCATTCGCAAGAGATAAGAATGAGGAACTTTTATGCTCGGAGGAAGATTCAAGGCCTTTAGGGATTTTTGTTTATTCAACCATGATTCAAGAGAAGCCCATACCAGAGTGCATCACTGGACACCGGACCCTTCCATAAACACGCGGTCAGTTTAAGGGCTTGGGCTTGAAATTTCTGGAGAACTTTGAAGGAGAAGAGTTCACCTAGGCTCACGGCACCAGGGCTTCGGGTCGGGCTTTTTCTGTTCGGGTTCAGTACGACCCACGAAACCAGAGGCTCTTGAGAAAGAAAATTGCAGCAATCTGCAGCAAAGAAGTATTCCTAGGACGGTGGCAAATCCAGTTTTTTGTGACAGTTGAGGCCAGACCCTTGCGTGCAATGCCCGGTAAGATGATGATGAAATCCTTAACCAGCGAATGGAACTCTTTTTGTAGGGATTTGGAGTTATTTCTTGGGAAATAACCTAGAAGATTGCCTTTATGAGGGCAGCCATGGTGCATTAATCTTATGTGGTTTGGACACTTTTACTCTCTAATCCTCGAACAAGCATGCATTGAACCTTGGGAAAACTCCAAAAGAAAGACCTCAAGTGCTCTCTTTTTTTTTTTTTTTTCTAAACAAGAGCATGAAGCAGATTTTATTTTAAATAAAAGCTTGAAGCACCCTCATTTTATCATATAAGGGTCTCAAATAAACCTTATTTTAAATAAGGGTTTGACTTTACTGGCTAATCAAAGGTTTTTTCTTCCTTTATATTTATTTTTTTCATTCTTTATTCCTTTTGTCGTTTTATTTCAAAAAAGAAAAAAGAATGGCTACACCTTTTTTAAAAGAAAAAGAAAAAAAAATTAAACAAAAACCCAAACGAGAGTGCTGCCCCCAAACCTGACTTTTGTCTTTTTTGGAAAAAAGAAAACAGAAAATAAAAAAAGTAAAGGACATAAATTATGTCAGTAAGGTCAAACTTTTCTTTGAGATTGCCATGATTACTTCAAGTCATTATTTTAAATGAGGTCCATTTTAGATCTTTATTTGAGAAAATAATGACACTATTAGACTCTTAATTAAGAAAACGAGAGCATTTGAAACTCTTATTTGATATTTTTTTTTCCCTTAATCTTTCCCCCTGATAACTTCAGAGTTTTGGTTTATGCACTGCAATCCATCATTCTTTGAGTGTTCAAGTTAAAGACCAGGGTCCATGGGCTTTGCCGGCCCGGCCCGCAAGAAAATTAGCATCCCTTCTGAACCACACGTAGCTGCAGTGTGCTGTCCACGGTTTCGAGCGATTTGTCTAATGGTCTGTGCACCTCAATCAGCGAGAGATGATCCTTTGCTGTTTCCCATGGATATGGATTCGCATCGTCTGCACGCAGGACTTTCACTGTACACAAGCATTAAGGTGGGGTAAGTGATATCCAACCTCATCAGGTAAGTCGGCATGTGGAAGCCTTGGAGGCTAGTGAAACGGAAGGGGAGGAGAATTGTCTTTAGCTGTTGTTGTCTCCAGCATCCAGCATATTCACTTACACGATAAGGATGCACGATCCTTTGAAGCTGACTCCTAGGCCTGATGCTTCAAAAAAGTTATCTTTGTGACGTTAGAGATGGTGACCTGATACTGTTCATCTACTGTGCTGCACTACTTACAATTCCAGCGGGGGGTGCTGGGGTTGAAGAAGCTTCGGGAGGTGTAGCTTGTGCCGGGTTTTACCAGGTCCATTTGGCATTTTGTGATTTCGCATGATTCTTGTATGCTTTTCTCATGGTCTTTGCCAAATTGGGGACCATTACGATGTGTCGTACGTTGTATCCACAGCCACAAAAGAGCCGTCTCAATGTTTGTCGTCCGCGTTTGGATGTATCCATCGTCTAATTGATCGCGATCGGTAATGCAGTAAAATGCCGCATCCCTTTTGAATTGGATCGTGTACGAAGCAGCTATGAAGATGGCCGACGGAGATGGTTCCGTTTCCATGGCAATACGAGATTCTCTCCCCCGCGACCTCAACGGGTGCGAGCGCAGTCGCGATCCGGTCGATCTTCATCGCGTGCAAGAGTACACGAAACTTAGGACTTGATAGTTCGGTGAAAGCTGTCCGTACGATGCGTTGCCTTCGTTTACCACCCGTTGACTAATGTATAGTAGATTCCGGTGTATTCTTTCATGATATTGCTTTTTCATGGGTAGAGAAAAACACTTATAGAGGCGCAGCCCGGTGACTAATTATGAACAATAATCTCTATCTTCTTCCTTTTGTTGTCTGATTGACGCCATTTGAAGCTGCCGATTCATTGTCCAAGTCTCGACCCGTCTCCCTCTTGTTATAAATTAGATTCATAACTATATAATCGAGCTTTTAACTAAGAGTGAATATATTCCATAAGCAAAAACTCCAAATAATTAGGACGGTTTTAAAAAACGATACGTTATGACGAAGTTATGAACCGGTTATTCTCTTGAAACTCTGACATGGTTATTAGAATAGCTCTCGAGCTTTAAAAAATCACGAATCACTATCAAGAAGTATGACTTGAAAACGGATTTACTCATTCTTCTTGACCAAGTTTTTCATCATCGTGAGATGGTCAAAGGGAAGCGGTAATAGGAGCCATGCCCCCAAGAGGTTTATTTGATGGGGACGAACAGGTGAGATGACATGGCATTGATTAGGGTTAAGTAAGTTGAATCGACCGAATCGAGAATCGTCTAGACCAACAGGTTTGGTTTAGTTTCCGAAGGTATCGGTTCGATCTCCAGCTCTTAAAAGTGGAAAGATGTATGGGTGGTCTGATTCCTGATTCCTATGAGGGTTAGATCGGACAGAACCGATTAAATTTCTTCAAAATTTTCTTACATTTTACTAAAAATAAAGATAAAAATTTGAAAAGAATCAAATTTAAATTTCCGAAGTTTTAATCCTTACCAAATTTTAACAAAATTAAATAAAAAAGTAAATAAATTCAACTTTTTTTTAGAATTTCCACTATTTTATTGAATCACCTTGACACGGGCCCAAATCGATGGGTTCGATCTCAGGACTAGTCAGTCCAGTTCCCTTTTCTAAGAGGAACTGGATCGTCCAGCGAACAGATCATTGCTAACATTGGCGTGAAGGGTCATTTTGGGGGTGGAATATAAGGCCACCCTAATCCTCCCAATCCTTAGATGAGCATCGTTTCAATAGCCCTTTTTTCCAATGCAAGATTATCACCCCCCGCGGCATGAAAGGGTGCGAGTGCAGTTGCGATTCAATCGATTTTCATCGTGTGCGGAGTAAACGAAATGTAAAAGATTCGATAGATTTGCATAAGTTGTCCATATGACTTGTTGCCTTCATTCATCTAGTACAGTAGATTCGCGTGAGTTCTTTCATGATATTGTTTTTCCATGAGTAAAGAAAAACACTTATGGAGGATACAACCGTTGTAAACTATTCGAAAGGGGACCGAGAGGACTCTTTAATTCTAATCTACTTAGAGATTAATTTTGGACAATAAACTCTTATCTTTCTCGTCTGGTCTCCGATTGACGCAATTTGAAACCGTTGGTTCAGCATCTACTATAATTAGATTCACAACTATATAGTCGAGCTTTGATTACGAGTAAATCAAATACATAAGAAAAACTCCAAATGATTAGGACGGTTATTTAAAAAATTCGGTAAGTTATGATGAAATCAGAAATCAGCTATTCTTCTAGAACTCCGACATCATTATTAAAATTGCTCACGCCATTAAGAGAAGTCCTTTCAAATTAATCGAGCCGTTTCAAGTATGACCTGAAAAACGGATTACTTCATTCTTCTCGACCAAGTTCTTCGTTATCGGGAGATGGTAGCCGAGAGGTGGTGACGGGGGGCCGGGGCCATGCTCCCAAGACGAATATTCGACAGGGACGAACCGGTGGAGACGACCGTGGGGTCGGCGTGAAGGGCCATTTCAGGGGCGGAACACCGGGCCGCCCCCGATCCTCCCGATCTTTAGACAAGCATCTTTTGGATGGCCCCCTTTTTTTAATTAAATAAAAAGAATTGGAAAAAGGAAGAAGAAAAAAAGAAAAAAAGAAAAATAAAGAAGTGGGGGAAACTCGGGTGGTGGAATCACCACGCAGGTGTACAGTAGCACAGCCGAAAGAAAACAGAACAGGAGGAAAACGACCGGTCGAAGCTCCACCCCCCAACTTCTTCTTCATTTGCATCTTGGCAAAAGAGAGAGCGAGTCAGTGAGTCGGATCGGTTGACCCGTGGAATTCCCCGTAAAAGAAAGAGAGAGCGAGTCGGTGAGTCACTCGCCAACAGTCAAACCCCCCCCACCACCCCATTAACCGAATTCTCTCAGATCAATCCACCTCTCTCTCTCTCTCTCTCTCTCTCTCTCTCCCTCACTGTAACGGAATCGCACCCCCAAAACTTAGGGCTTTCTCTCTCTACCACCAACCATGGACGGCGGGGCTCCTCACCCGGCGGATGCCGTCATGTCGGAGGCGGCGCCGCCTCCCCCGCAGCCCGCCCAGCAGCAGCCGCCCCCGCAGGGGATCGAGAATATCCCCGCCACGCTCAGCCACGGCGGCCGCTTTATCCAGTACAACATCTTCGGCAACATCTTCGAGGTCACCGCCAAGTACAAGCCCCCCATCATGCCCATCGGCAAGGGCGCTTACGGCATCGTCTGGTAGGTGGAGCTCTCGTCTGCGGCTTCGAGCTCGCCGAAGTGGTTTTGCTTTTTCGATCGATGCGTGGAGTAGTCGTGCTTGACTGCTCGTTGAGCTGGCTGCTTATGCATCGTCGACTTGAAATAGTTGCTTCTGTTCTGTTAGCTAGTCATTATGAGCCATGTATAACTTCTCTTTTTTCCTTTTTTGTTTGATTCGGTTGTGCTTTTTTTTGTTTCTTCTCCATCTCTCGGTTTCAGTTCGGCTTTGAATTCGGAGACGAATGAGCATGTAGCCATAAAGAAGATTGCTAATGCTTTCGATAACAAGATCGATGCGAAGAGGACTCTTCGTGAGATCAAGCTCCTTCGGCACATGGACCATGAAAACGTCAGTGAATCCCATAAGCACCTTTTGTTTGTTACTTGACCGAGAATGGCTCTCTGGGTTGTTTGAACTGTTGTTTTCTTTTTTCTTTTAATATTTGGCTTTTGGTGCTACTGATATTGTGCAACGATGCATTTATATTGCTCTCTGTCTCAGTTCTAAATCTAACAAATGTGCAGTACAGGTAACTTAGGATTTCCTGTCCTGGCCAACAAATTAAGAAATAGTGCAACAATTTGTTGCTGTCAAGGGACAATACCTAAATGACACTTGAATCTTCCGCTTCGCTAGAAGGGGTATCAATTGCTTAGGAGAATCTAGTCTCCATGTTGTTCGATGGTACCCTTCCTCTGCACCAGTTGTTAATGAGCCAGAGAACAGATTGAAACACTAGTTGGATTATTGTCATTACTCATCTAGATAGAGAAGTTCTACCTGTTGCTATGCTACTTGGAATGTTTCTTCTTTGAGCTTTTAAGTGCATATGCTTTTATGTGTTGATGATAGGAAACATGGGGAGTTCTCTGAATGTATCCACTGAGAAAGATGTTTGCTATCTTTCAGTGGATGAAACTTTGCATGAGTGGCTATTGAGTGTAGCTGGCAAATATCTTGTTTATAACGTCTCTGTTCACCCTCACGTCACAAACATTTTGTAGGTGATAAATAAAAAGTCCTCAAGCCAATTTTTTGTTCTGGGATGGTTTCAATTGAAATTGCTTTTTGTTGTGAACTTTTTAATTTGTACAGTTTGAGCTGAGTAAATGTTGATATGGTGTCTTTGTGTCGAAGTGTAGCTCTCCTTTGTCATGCCGCATAAGCAAATTGAAAATACACTGTGACTTTTGGGCAAGAGAGAGGAAAGAAAGAAAAGGAAAAATGTTAATGCATTTTTATGGCAAGAAATTGTGAAACCAAATAAACATCTTCAATGACTTGATTATTAATTTGAACTTGGGCAATCTATCAATTTTCTCCGCGAAAGTTGGAAGAACTGATGGGATTGACATATTAGATGGTTCACTTATGATTCTCATCGTGAGAAAATCATGAGCATTGGAAATATGTATGTTTAAATTATCTTTCTTTATGTAGATCATGATATAGGCAATGTTATCAAGAGGGGATCAGGGAGGAAAGAAAAGATTAGAGAGGAAAGTTGTTTGCATTTGTTTGAAAGAAGAAAGACATGTAGTGGATAGAAACTAAACGAAAATTGGGATAAATGTGGAGGGTATCTTCAACTCTAAAAATCCGTGCAAAACACAAAGAAAGCGGATGAAGTTACTTATTATTATTAATTTTTTTACAGTTCTTAATCAGTTCTAGAAGAGTAATGTTCTTAAGTTTACCATATATGATCAGAACTTTACCTACAAAAAGCCCCCTAGGCGGGCGAGGGAGCGCCTTGGAGAACATTTTTTCTTCTTGCTAAATGAAGGAAAAAAACATTTGTTTTCCTCCTCCATTTCTTTTGCTAGTTAATTTACATTTCGTCCTGCAAAAAAAGTATCATAAATTGGAGCATGATCCCATTTCTATTGAAATAAATGATGGTATAATTATTTGGGTATCATTGACGACTATTCTTATGTTGGAGGCAAAAATTCTCAATAGTTTAATTTCTATTGTACTGATATAAAAGGGCGTTTGTACTGATCACTTTTAGAGGTGGAATAGGTGGATTTATTATGATTGGATACAATATGAACAATGATTGGTGGGATTTCACATGCATGACGTCCTCAAATGAGACTGTATTTTTTTTTGGCTTTGCTTTCATGTGAGATACAAAATGAGCTCTTTAATCAATACAGAATTGGCATTGCATGATTATAACGGAACTTGCTTTTCGGTTATTATGACTCTTAAATGCTCACGTGAGGATCTTTTGTGTTCATGTCATCCTCAAACGAGACTCTATTTATTTTTGGCTTTGCTGTCATGTGAGATACAAAATGAGCTCTTTAATCAATACAGAATTGGCATTGCATGATTATAACAGAACTTGCTTTTCGGTTATTATGATTCTTAAATGCTCACGTGAGGATCGTTTGTGTTCATGCAGGTTGTTGCAATCAGGGATATAATTCCACCGCCACAGAGAGAGGTGTTTAATGATGTTTATATTGCATATGAGCTAATGGACACCGATCTGCATCAAATTATTCGCTCCAACCAAGCTCTGTCCGAGGAGCATTGTCAGGTTTCATTTAGCCATTTATTGTATGATACTGGCACTTCCTTCTAGATGGGATGCTGCTTTCTTGTCAGTAGCTGGTTCTTAATTATGCCACTGGGAGTCGTCATCTGCTGCTTTCTTGTCAAAGGTTCTTAATTAAGCTATTGGGAACTTTCAATGAAAATCCATATTCTAGTGAGAGAGGAACAATGTTAATACAATCTCTAGCTGCCACATTTTGGAAAGGTTGTTGCAATTAACGATTTTTCTTGCATTGACACGGGGAAATAAAAGGGGGCACTTAATGATGCTGCGTGTACATATGAGCTAGTTATTCCATATGCGTAACGTCGGCTGGAATTTCATTCAGCCAATCCTGGCTAAAATGTTGCGAGTGGCCTTCTATGGCAATTATATGATATCATCAATTAAAAGATACTAGAGCTGCAGACTATGAATGGGGGGCTTCTCTTGGAGGCATATGAACCAAGAATTTATGTTTCTTATGTGAATTAAGTATTTGATAGTTAAATCGTAAGTAAGTATACATAGATCATTATTTATGGATAAAAATTAAGGATCTATTTCGGAATCCATGTGGCCAGAGATAATCTGGAACTGCTGGGTGATGGGAATAGCAAATGAATGGTGCTATCTTCTAGGTTTGCTTACTTGTAGGAGCTTGATGTGGATATGAGACTGGTTTTCCCATTTTGTCTATATGGCATTGATGGCAGTATCATTAACTTCTTGCTTGGAGAGGAGATGCATGAAGGTTATCATCATAAACACTCTCTCTTTGCCACAAACACTAGAAATTGAATGCCTGCACAGTGCTAATCATTTAGCTGTATACGGCTCATATAATTTATACTCAAATCACTTGCATTGCAGTTGATGACTATCCATTTGTGTCTCTTGCAGTATTTTCTGTATCAGATCTTGCGAGGGTTAAAATACATACACTCTGCAAATGTTCTGCATAGAGACTTGAAGCCCAGCAATCTTCTCCTAAATGCAAATTGTGATCTGAAAATATGTGATTTTGGACTAGCTCGTGTCACTTCCGAAACTGATTTTATGACAGAATATGTCGTCACGAGATGGTACCGCGCACCGGAGCTATTGTTAAATTCTTCGGACTATACAACTGCAATAGATGTATGGTCTGTTGGCTGTATTTTTATGGAACTAATGGATCGGAAACCTTTGTTTCCTGGCAGAGACCATGTTCAACAGCTACGTTTGTTAATGGAGGTAACTTTTAAGAAGTTGGTCAGTTATTGAACAGTTCTTTTTGGAGACTGTCTAGGTCACTTTCTTGCATTTTTTGCTTTCTCACAATTTCGCCCTTAGGAGTTCTTTTTCCTCTTGTATTTGCTGGTCTGAAAAAAAAATTCCCACCTCAGATGGTTCTAGATAGGCATTGTCTAATTTACACACTTTCTTGTTGCACCATTGACTATTACTGTGTCTTCACTGGAGATGGATTCAATTGAGCTCTGTAGATGTTATGATGCGACATCTGCCACTTATTCTCGTGTGCCTTGCAGCTGATTGGCACCCCATCAGAGGCAGAGTTGGGTTTCTTAAATGAAAATGCTAAGAGGTATATTAGACAGCTTCCTGTGCACCGTCGGCAATCCTTCACTGAAAAGTTTCCCCATGTCCACCCACTTGCCATTGACCTCGTTGAGAAGATGTTAACATTTGATCCCAGGATGAGGATCACAGGTGCGAACATGTTCTCTGATACTTCCCTGTAATCCATTTCTGCATCAGCTCTAATTGTTTTCCTAATCTACCATGAATCTTTTGTAAATAACCGGGTTGCTTGCTGATTTAACCGTCATTGATCTTGAAGATGTGGATCTTTGCTCTAAGATTTACTCAATTCCTTGTTTGGAATGTGTATGTTTATCCATAGCTGCATATGCTTGCTTCGCTTTCTGTGTATGTTTTATTTATTTGTTTCGAAGTTGGTAATGCTTTAGGCTGTATAGTCTTCTGTCTATCTCAGTGGATCAGGTATCCTAAGGGTGTCAGGATGTATGCAAACAATAGTGGTCTGTTATGTGAGCATGGGATAATTATCTGATTATAGTTTGAGAAACTCTCCGTCGGTCAAAAGATGAGCAAGTAATTATTATCTACCCAACTTTTCGTCTTTTGTAGGGTTCTATGAAGTTATTATGTTTATCAATTTTTCTCGGTGACAATTACTTAGGGGTCCTATCATTTCAGAAGAAGTAAACTTCTGAAGGATGTCAATGTTCCTATGCCTTACGGTTATTGCTTGGCATGCGACTTGCCAAGTTGCTGAACAGACTGTCCCTATTTGGTTCCTGAACTCAGGCATTGAATAATAAATGATTAGTAGGCAAATGGGGTTTGGAATGGAGGTTCAAGCAGCTCATTTTATTTGATTTATCTTCTAAATACTAGAATGCTTGAGAGAGATTTTCATCTAAAAAAGATGACGAGTGAGACAAATGCACTAGTATGTAACTGTCATCTAATATGGAAACCGCTGGGGTCATGTGCAGAGCTTATCGAGGACTGGGATTGGGGATGTGAATTGCAAAGAGCCATATAAGTCTTAGTCCAAAATTAACAGCAAAAGAAAAATGTTAAGCTAACACATTTGTCTTCCTACTTTTGAACATGAATTTTCGTAGATCTTCACAATTTGGGAAAAAAAAAAAAAAGAGGTAGAACAACACCAAAGTCGTACCTGAGAAGAAGTGAATATAGAAACATCAAGCTTCTATAGTGCAGTCTGATACCAATCTTGTTGAATTGTATCTCCCTGAAAGTTCGAAGCACTCTGAATGCATCAGTCTCACAGCGGCGTGAGCAGTCCATCAATTTAGTAAGTAATCTACAATCTTAATGTGGGGTTGGACATGGCAAAAATTTATGTAGACATCACTAAAGTGATTTTATGCTATGTAATTTTCATACGCTTTCCCTTAAGCTGGTCACCGTAAAGAGTTGGTAATGTGGCCTAACTAGTTCGAGATGATAGATACATATCTGGCTTCTAGGAGCTAACAAGTGACATTTGATTTGGATGACTAGTATACAGATGCCAAATGGGACCTTATAATGAGATTTAAATTAGTCATTTATTGATAGTCACCACCCAATACAGAATGGATATGTTAATTTATATGCCTGAGTGGATGTCATGTTGCACTTAAGATGTGCTTAATATGCTAGAAGATGTAGAGAAATACCGCGTCCAATCCATAACTTTGGTCATCCTTTGAAATAAGATCATGGAAGCATGGCATTCAATTGATCTTTTCAAGACAAAGCACAATTTGTACAGCCATAAAAAAGGTTCAAAGTTGGAATGCTTCTCTAGATTATTGGTATAAACTCAATCCATTGTAAAACCATGACATCAGAACGGGAGGAACCAGGAGTCTGTCTACATGAATTTGCCACCATCACCAAGCTTAAAATGCTAGCCACCATTGATGGACATACATGGCCGAAATCTCCGGTAGAGTGATAATGAATCTCGTAATCCCTCTAGCGCTGGTCTTTTTGGACTGGCAATGAGGGGCAAGAACTCATTGACTGGCTAGAAGAGATTGTTCTGAAATGTTGTGCAACTAATACATCATGTGGAACATTAGTACAGGAAAAAGGAATGATAATCACTTATTGAGCTACATGTCATAGACGTGTTTAGGAATGAACTTCCATATATGTTTTCTCAGCCTAGCTTTTTGAAGCTTAATGGCTGAATCCACAAAGTTTCTTTTTCGTTTTCCAAGTCCTTCAGTACACTTTCTGTGAGCTTGGATTGTATTCCTTCCGACAGCAAGCCTTATTTATAATAAAAGACAGAATGACACCGAAATATGATGATGACTTAGATCCTAATTTCATAAATTTGTCAGGTATGTCATACTATGCTAGAATGTTTGTAGTCTGGAAGATTCTGTATTGATTTAGAGACTGAACTGAAGACAGCTCATGGTGAAACTATTTAACCCTATTTTCCATTTATTTCCCTTTCCTACCTTAGATGGAGAGTGGAGTTTCAAAGTTACACTCTAATCAAGCCAGTGGGGTATAAAAAGAGTTTCTTGTGAGGGTTTTGTCATGGTTGATGTATATGTCCTCAGTAAAAGAGAAGCCGGTTTTGTGGACTGGCTGCTGTACATTGTTCTGCTATGAGGCAAGCTTTTGAACTTGGTTAATACCACCATGGAGCTGTGCTGGGGGTTCTTTTCTGATTAAAAAACCAATGCTGGAAAAGCTGAAAAAGAAAAGAAGTTATCTAATTGTTAGGACTTTTGTTCATACAGTAATTATTGGCATGAGTTTCCCCACGTATGTTTGCAAATGAAATGCTTCCTAAGTTATACCACTATCACCTGAGCTGGGGGTTCTGCTCTGTTAAAGAATTCTGATGCTTGAACCCCTGGAAAAGGAAAGAAGTTACCTAATTGTTGGGACTTCTGTTCATACAGTAAATATTGGTATAGTTTCCCCAAGTCTGTCTGCTAATAAAATGCTTGGTATCAGGTGATTGGCCTGGTTATATGCTTAAGCCACTTGGTTTGTCCTAGTGGATAGGGGATGCAATGAGCATTTATATATGCGAGTCATGATTTGCAGCCTTTCTGAGATAATACAAAAAATATGCATAAGTGAGTTTTCTGTAGCTGAAGCAGGTATCTTAACAATGTAATTGGGCCCAATTAGGGAATACTTCTGCATATTTGTTTTGCTCATTCACTTACTGTGGCATGCATGCTTTTGTCATTAGCCAAGGTAATGTGATTCTTGCCTGCTTTTTTTAACGGGGCAATGTAGATTAAAGATTTGCTTCAGGTGATAAGATAAAGGGATCTTGTAGAATTCCTTCTCATGCTTTACCATAAATTCATTTAA
The DNA here is from genome assembly GCA_030064385.1 of Melaleuca quinquenervia. NCBI lineage: Eukaryota > Viridiplantae > Streptophyta > Magnoliopsida > Myrtales > Myrtaceae > Melaleuca > Melaleuca quinquenervia. The sequence continues at coordinate 15,615,276 of CM057718.1, forward strand.
TTGACGTGAATGTCTTGCTAGGCCTTCTGTGTTTTAGTGAGATTTATGAGTCGCTTAACACTTTATCTTTTTTTTTTTTGCTCAGTTGAAGAAGCATTGGCTCATCCCTACCTAAACTCGCTGCATGACATCAGCGATGAGCCAACCTGCATGAATCCATTCAGCTTCGATTTTGAGCAGCATGCACTCACAGAGGAGCAGATGAAGGAGTTAATCTATAGGGAAGCGCTTGCATTTAATCCCGAGTATCTACAGTAATGAAAATCATGCTGTTGGTATGTGGTGGCTTTCCTCAAGTGTGATATGCCCGTGCTTTTACATGGCAATCATTTATTTCTTCATGTATATATTTTCTATCCGATTGTTGGGATGGCTCTGCTATTGAATTCTTTTCATGACTTTCAGAACCATAAGAACTTTCAAAGACTGGCTGTATTAACCGTTTTACTTTTTCAATGTTCCGCCTGTTAATTGAGCCTACATTTGCTGATTCTCCTTGCACGCGTCTTCTCTCTCTCTCTCTCTCTGAAGGAGATGTTAATAATGCAATGGCGTAACATGGCCTTTGTATTGTCGGCACTGCCAGGATATGAATGAGTTACTAAAGCTTACTGACACATGCCGAAAATTCATCAGAGTAATAGGGGAATATGAGGACGAGGTGTATGATGTTTAATGTTAAGACACTTATCATCTCTCGAGTATTTCATAGCCGTAATAGCCATTCATTTTGAATTCACAGGGTAGAAGGTGGCGTAACTATTCTCAGTAGCTCCACTCTCCAACATTTGCTTGGTCGGTACGAATTCCATTCCGTGTCGTCGATAGGACAGTTCACATAACACGAATGAGACGGGAACTGTTAAGGTTGCTCCGCTACTTTTGGCAGGTGGTTTCAGCGCATGTAATTCTACTGTGCCATGTCTCTGTGAAGGGGCAAGCTCCTCATTCCTTCAGTATCTCTTGGTAGAAACCAAATAGGGTAGAGGAGGGGCGTTCCTGTTATAATCGTTGTGCATATCTTATGTAAGTGAGCCTGATAAAATCTGTCTATGATGACCGGGGCCGTGAGGCACGCATTGCAGCTCTTCTTTAACCAGTAGGCAGGAGACGGGCATATGGATAACGCGGACGCATCGACAGAACTTGGAGAAAGGGATCTTGGCTTCGTCAACACCATCAAGAAAAAGCCTGCTGCACAAGGCCGGTCAATCTTGTTGCAAGCAAGGATCAGTTCGATCCAATAGCTTCTTCCATCGTTCACTAGCTCTCACATGTTCACATCTGCACGCATTAAAAAGCCTTTCGCATTTCACCATAAGCACGACTCGTTTTGCCCTGAAAAGCGCCGCAGCCATGTTATTCTGATTCAAATACATAAGTTACAGCTATTCTTACATCACGCTAAGGAGAGGCTAAAAGTAGAACTCGAGGTGCAAATGAGATATCGATGGCTAATAAAACCAGGATTAACAAATGTATTGAGTGAAACAATCAAGTCGTCAACTCCTCTCCTGTTTTAAGGAGGATTATCTTTACAAGGCATGCGGGCTACACGGCAAAAATGCTAACCCTTAACATTTTCGAAGAATCTGGAGAGTGGTACAGGGCCGGTTTCTTCATCATCGCTGCCACCCAGCTTTCTCGATCGGTGCTTCTTCTCCTTTTTATTTCTTTTAGACCTTGACTTTGATCTTTTAGATTCCCTCTCTCCTTCTTCATCACTTGAATAATCAGAAGATAAGCTTGAGGAGCTCGACCGGTGCTTCTTCTCCTTTCTATTTCTTTTAGACCTGGACCGCGATCTTTTAGATTCCCTCTCTTCTTCTTCATCACTAGAATAATCAGAAGAGTCTGAGGAGCTAAAATCTGAAGATCTCCTTGACCTCTGCAAAAAGAATCAACAAAAAGAATTCAGGATCATGGGAATTTTTTGGTACACGGACCTAGATATGCATCTTCCCCTAAGAAGGTGACCTAGTTCGCAGCTTCAGTTCGACAAACGAAACCCCCTCCAAAAGCAAATAAAGCCCGGAAATGTGGGAAGAAGAAAGAACCAGTAGTTCTTCCTTTATCATCCGAGGGAACAAGAAGAATCCTTGCTTTCTCTGAAGAGGGGAAAAGGCTTGCTTTTGATATTGAAAGGTCCAAACATATTGTCAAACAAATTCAGTCTTCACTAGGTGCATCCTTTACAATGTACTTTCTGATATTTCATCACTCTACAGATGTTAGAAACACATTTTAACATGTATCAGATGTTGGAGCCAAGCTAGCTCCACAGACGTCAGAACTCGGTGTAGTAAAAGAAATGGCTTCAGTTCCAATAGTGGAAAACCATTTAAGAATGAGAATAAGAAAGAAGAAATAGCAGCTTCTTTTTTGTGTGCATGCAATTTTTTTCAGGGGGGAGGGGGAGGGGGGGTTGCGCACGCGTGAGAGAGAGAGAGAGAGAGCAACAAAATAACTCACTTTTCAAGCGTTAGGTCTCCATCTTATTATAGAAAAAGAAGAGATCCCCATCCAAGTTCTAAGCAATAATTAGCACAGCTGTCAATAGAAATACTAAAAATGCTATTGACAGCAATAATAAGCACCATCTAGAGATCTTATTTAAGAAAAAGAAAGCACTTCCCAGGACTTTTCTAGACAAACGATAAAGTCTTAAAACTATAGCATCCGATCGTTATATATAATCTGGACTCATTCATAAGTACATTGGAAAAAAAATGTCTTCCACAAAAAGAAAAGAGCCTAAAAGCAGAGAATTTCAAGAGCTTCTATTGATCTTGTACATGGTGGACTAACAAAATGAGAGGTGAACTTTATGAGAGAGGACTGCTCCCACCAGAGAGAACAAAGACCATTCACATGCACAAGAAACCGAATAAGGATTAACTGCATTATAAAAAAGAATAGGCACCTTTCTCTTGCTACTGCGTTTCCTTTCATCTTTCTCCTTTCGATCTGCAAAGAAATTTGCACTTTGATATAGGAACTAAAAAGTGCGTAGAACTTGCAGGGCCCCAGTAGTTGTTACATACCCTTTTTCCGCTTAGATTTACCACTAGAGTGGTTTCTTCCATGTGCAAGCTTGCGCGCCCTCTCAGCATCTAGCTGTGCTCTGTACTCTCTCATCATCTTATCCTTGTCCTTTTCCAATTGCCCCTTCTTGATCTCTTCTTCCTAGTAAAATATATATTTAGTGACAAATCTAAATCGAGCTTTTGAATTTTGAAGAGCACACATCCAAACAAAGAGACTTAGACACGAGATTGGAACAAGTACACCAATGTATGAAGCAAGAGTCCAAGTACAAGTTTAAGCACACAGCTTGCTTGCTTGCTTAAATCAAAATAACAAAGCATGTCTGCTTCAAATTTAAAACACACGAACAAGATCCACTTAGGATAACACTATTTATTAGTTTAACCAATTAGTCTTAACAATTTCTTACCCTATCTTAGCAACTATGAGAGTTACTCCACATAACAACTCACGTATATGGTGTGCCAAGGAGACCGTGCACCTAAAAAGGTGAGGGCCTTTAGATGCAAGCAGCACAATTCAGAGCTAATAAAAGATAAGAAATTTGCATGCACAGAATTTGTATGGAACATCAGGCGTAATACCAGATCTTTGACCCAGCCAAAATCAAAAATACAATAATACAATCATGTAGTTGATTTAGAAACAACTATTGTGATCCCAGCATTTAAATTTCTCGCAGGCAACTACTTGAAAGCTAAAATTCAAGCCATCAGCCTGAATCACAATTGAACTCTATGGAATGGCACCAAATGGCACAAAGTTTCTTCAGCTGATATTGGAATTGCTTACACCAAGCTAGAGGGAACGGGTGCAAACAACACTAAAATTTGTCCCACCAGATAAGTCAGTTTACTTGATCCCACAAGGTCAGTCAATCACCAGTAACAATCCAAATGCAGAATGACAGAAGAAGGTTGAATTTACAGGAAAACCACCATAAAAAAAATTTAGAAACCATGAAGAAGCCAACACAAATAATTTGTATTGCTAAATGCAATGAAAAGATTGCCATGAAAAAAAAATTGACAAAAACTCCAACTGTACTTTATAAAGTAAACGGTCACAGTCACGACTATGTCACAGTTTATGTGTAGAGTCCTTCATTCATGAGAACCCTACCTAGGAAATTTAAATTAACAAAAAGACTGTAGATATTAGCTGAATAAAGTTTTCCTACTTAAAAGAGGAGGTTCTGATAATAATTTATTACATTTCCATCATTTAACCAATATGTATATTCTCTATGTAATCAGAATATGGACTAACAAAACTGAAACAGACACGTTCATAAGGCCTTCAAGAAAATGAGCAGTATGTGATGCCTCCATAGGGGAAAAGTTACAAGGAAACAAACAAGAATATGGGAAAAGATATAAAAAGGAGCAAAATATCTGGGCGATACCAGAAAAAGTTCTGTCAGTGTGTTTAGTCTTTTTATACGTTCTTGGACAAGATTAAACGATCATTCACCAGCTACTGGTTGTATTCTTGAGAGTATCTCCGAAACAGGTATCCATCACCAAAAATCTTGCCATTCTATTCATGCATGCAAAAGAAAAAAGGAGATATTTCACTGTGATAAAAAAGCAAGAATGAAGAAGAAGAATAAAATAGTTCCAGAGGAATAATTAATTTCAACATACCTTCTGCTTCTGTTTGAATTCTTCCCAGGTGATTGTATGAGAGGTATTAAGGCTTGCCAAACGAGCAGCATGCCACTCTGGTGAATGAAAAGAACCATCCACCTGCGACTCTCCTCATCAATGACTGTCCAGGGAAACATAGTCTTCCAAGGAAAATAAAACAAGCAGCACTGACAAAAAAGCTAAATCTTGCAGTCATAATTGTTCAATCAATTATGACTCTTCTGCTTTATAAACCTCCACCATATTTTTCAGAGCATAAAGTACCAAGGAAAACAAGTGGACGCATGATAATAAGGCACAGAAGCATGTTGCTCGGTACAAGAAAATAATTTAGCCCTTGAACAGCATCACAACACCAGCCCTAGGCTCCTAATAAGAATAACCACGGCTTGAGACAAGATTACCACAAAGACCGCGACAATCCATCATGAAGATACAAAAACATCAGATGACCGATATTTATGATGCCCAAGAAACTGAGTATTTCTTGGATTGGCCAGATAGTTCTGCTCCTCAGCACAGTGAAGACAGGGAGATATGCTCTGTGTACCAGTAGACTTCACCCAATTCCCAAATTATCTAGAGTTTAAACTCGCACGTAACTAATTTCATTATCAATTGCATTTTTAGAACAAAAAGAACCATAGAAATAATGAAGTCAGATGTCCTTCCTCGGTTTACAGCTAAAACTAAGAATGTAACTTTAACCTACGCAATCACGTACTGATCCTATCCACTAAAAAATAATGCCCATCATGCGAAAACACTAAATTCCAGATGGATCAGTTCTGAGAAGGAGGTTTATGCTTGAGATCAATTCTAGAAAGATTAAGTGCAAAAAAGGCACCAACGACTGCAGATTTTCAAACAAACAATTATATTTGAAGAGTCGCAGGGTAACACAAACCCAGTTCACCCATCAAGAAACCCAAAATGAGAACTTGGAAATCATCAGCTACTAAAGTGAATAACCAAGATAATTCTCCAATCAGGTCGCCGTTTCAAGATATCTACCACATCAAGCGTCCACAAGTTGAATGACAAGAACACGAGCCAATCATTCAACAAACTTCCCTGAGCATACACACTAAAGCGCCCCCAATCCGATAGAACCCACCAAGTCAAACAAAGGACGAGCTCTTCTTCATACCAAAATATATAGAATCGAGACAAATTAGACTAGCACGCGAAAAGGGATTTCGATTGAAGAAGAGGAGCAACGAATAGTATGGAAGGGTACGAACCATGCCATCCTCGACCTGCTCAGGAGCAGCTGAGCTCGAGCCCACCCTCGCTCTCTGCATGGCTTTGTACGCCTGATTCTTCCCCATTTTTCTGGACGATATCGGACAGGATCCGGTCCGAAGAGTTCGGATTTCAAGCGACGCGAAGCTTGTGGATGGGAAGGGGACGAAAACTTTCTAGGTTTCCATTGGGTGACGCGGTACTTTAGAACGGGAATTCCCAGAACCGGGTTCGATCCGATTTGGAAGCTGGATCGAGAGCATAAGAGAGAAACGCAACTCACGAGATACAAAGGCTTAAGGGCCTTGGAGAAAAGGGCTTGAGCCCAGGAAGAAAGGAGATTCATGGATACCCAAGGGGATGTTACCTAATTCGATATCAGGATCATCGGTTTTTCCGGCGGGTCGATTCTTGACTTCGAATCAAAATCCAGTTGAGTTCTTGGATGAAACCGGCAGTTCTAGGGCGTTGGAACCAGGATTCGAACCGGTCCTCTCTAGAACTGGAAGCTGGTCGATCCATCATCAATTCGATCTGGTTCAAATTGAAATATTCTTCTTAGCAAGCTTCGTTTATTTCATGAAAAAAAAATGAATGATTTGAAAAAATATTTTTGTAAAAGCGATCGTTTGTAATTCTTACAAGAATAAATCAAAGAAAAAAAAATATTCATCGTCAATGAAAAATGTTAAAATATAAATTACTATCTGTAACAAATATATTTTTCATTGTCTAAAACTTTTATTTAAGAGGGGATTTGTTATTTTTCGAGAAACAGAACAAATTTTTTCGCAAATAATAAATGATATGGAAAATATGTTTCAAAAAAATGATCTCGTATTACTTAAAAAAAATGAATATAATAAAATAAAAATTTCATCGTTCACGAAAATATTTTGACATTAGTTATCATCGATGATGAAAAGAAAAATCAATTGATGAAACGATGTAAGCGGTCTTTTTGAAAAGAATGCTTCTGTCAAATGGAACCTAGAGTTGTACTCGATCTAATGGTAAGTCTCATAGGGCAGATTTAGGTTGTTATACTACGAAAAAGTAATGACATTGTTTTATAATCTCGCAGAGCTCCCTTAAATCAGATGGACAGCTGAATACATTGCTTAAGTTACCTGAGAAGTTAACTGATTGAAACTTCTGGCTTAATGGATGTTCCAAAGTTTTCCAGTATTGTGTTGAATCCAATCATTCAAGGTCCCATATGTTATATTTTGATTTTCGGATGTGCCACTAATGCATTCTTTTGCTTATACCGTTTCCTTTATAAGATCAGTGATGCTGCTGATTTGCTGAAGCAATTCCATGATTGTATGAGACTTGATGAAGTGACCAAAGAATCAATTTTTGATGAGGTTCAAACCTATTCTATTTCACTATGTTGAATAGTCAGTTTTTGAAATGGTGTCTCTCTTTTCTAACTGCATATGTGCAAGTGTTCTTTAGAATTACGGAGCGGGACGACTGTCTACAGATGGGCTTGGACTTGCTTCAAGTAATCAAGAATGATCTTGGTCTTACCGCTTCACGAAATGTTCTCGACGCACTCCTTTGTGCTTGCGTCTGGGAAAAAAACCAAGACATATCTTTGTTGATTTGGGATGAATATATAGCAGTTGGCCTCACTTACAATATTCTAACTTTTTTGATATGATATTAATTACTCTCTCAAGTTCCCTTTACTTCGTCTCCCAGAGCAAATCACATTTAAGGTGTTAAAAGTGATATAAATTACCCCGTCTCCTTATACTTTTATGAACATTGGTATGATGTATCAAGCCCTTCTAGTTTTTGGAGACACCAGCTCCGCAGGTATTCTGCAACGCAAATTCCTCAAATCATGTGCGCCTCATCATCAATGCATCCAAAAGGGATATGTTAGAAAAGACTAAAAACCCGGAAGACAAAGGTAACAAAAAATAAAAGGTCGAAGCTGAAAAAGTAAGTATTGAGGACTAATATTATTCATATTCATGTACTTTGTAGATCCTAAGTCGATAATATCTTGTCCGTATATGCCTCATAAGTGTATTTAGAGTAGGATCATCCTCAGACACCTTCGGTTGTCTAACCTTCAAAAAGTTCGGGATAGTGGCACGAGAGATCCATCAAGTTTTTTCATTTGTATAAATATCATCTTTGATGTTTCCCTACAACTAGTTTTCCACCATGAACTAGCACTTTGTGGAGTTCAGGCGCAACGGGTTACCATTAACGAGGTATATTAGCGAGACCCTAGTTTTTGGAGACACCAGCTCCGCAGGTATTCTGCTACGCAAGTTCCCCCATAATGATTTGTTTGTGCGCCTCATCATCAATGCATCCAAAAGGGATATGTTAGAAAAGACTAAAAACCCGAAAGACAAAAGCAACAAAAAATAAAAGGTCGAAATTGAAAAAGTAAGTATTGAGAACTAATATTGTTCATGTTCAAGTACTTTGTAGATCCTAAGTCAATAGTATCTTGTCCGTATATGCCTCTTAAGTGCATCTAGAGTAGCATCATCCTCAGACACCATCGGTTGTCTAACCTTCAAAAAGTTCGGGATAGTGGCACGAGAGATCCGTCAAGTTTTTTCATTTGTATAAATATCATATTTGATGTTTCCCTACAACTAGTTTTCCACCATAAACTAGTACTTTGTGGAATTCAGGCGCAACGGTTTACCATTAACGAGGTATATTAGCGAGACCCTAGTTTTCGGAGACACCAGCTCCGCAGATATTCTGCTACGCAAGTTCCCCCATAATGATTTGTTTGTGTGCATCATCATCAATGCATCCAAAAGGGATATGTTAGAAAAGACTAAAAACTCGGAAGACAAAGGCAACAAAAAATAAAAGGTCGAAGCTGAAAAAGTAAGTATTGAGGACAAATATTATTCATATTCAAGTACTTTGTAGATCCTAAGTCGATAATATCTTGTCCGTATATGCCTCTTAAGTGCATTTAGACTAGGATCATCCTCAGACACCTTCGATTGTCTAACCTTCAAAAAGTTCGGGATAGTGGCACGAGAGATCCATCAAGTTTTTTCATTTGTATAAATATCATCTTTGATGTTTCCCTACAACTAGTTTTCCACCATGAACTAGCACTTTGTGGAGTTCAGGCGCAACGGGTTACAATTAACGAGGTATATTAGCGAGACCATTGTTTTTGGAGACACCAGCTCCGTAGGTATTCTGCTACGCAAGTTCCCCCATAATGATTTGTGTTGATACCTAAATTTTTGATTTCATTTAAAATAGGATTTATTTATGCATTTAATTAATTATGGTGTTTTGCATATCAGGAAATTTATGGCATATATTACATCTGGTTAAAATGGGAAAGAACAAAAGGGGAAATATAATTTTGGTGTTCAAAGAAGAAATATTTGGAAAAGAGAAGAATAGGAAAAGAAAATTTCAAAAGCAATATTTGGTCTTGGACCGAATATTTGCTTGGACGTCCTTTGAAAAGAAGAGTGGACGCAAAGGGGGGGAAGGATTTTTCGGAAAAGTGAGCGCAAAGAGAGACCAAGAGAGAGAGAGAGATAGAGAGAAAGAGAGAGAGGAGAAGACTTTTCGGAAAAAAGAAGACGTCCAGAGAGAGAGATGGTGGGGAAAAATAAAAAAAAAGAAAAAGAAAAAGAGACACACACGCAGGGGTAGAAGGGACGCACAGTGAGGGGGAGGGACGAGAAATAGAGAGGGTTTAAGGAAAAAGAGTGGAGACCGAAGTTTGGGGATTTCGGCGTGAGCTTTCGGCGACGCGACAATATTTTCTTTTATCCGCTCACAGGTGGGTCTTGATTTGAATTGATATGTGTGGTATCCCGAGGATCACGGTTTTTGGGCGATTTCGCAAATTAAGAATGGTTCGGCTCACGCTCGTTTGAGTGCACCTTCTCTCAGTTGTTCACAAGCCGTGTAGGGAGAATTGCTACTTTACTTTTCTCCTCCTGTGATCATATATTTGCCTCGAGTTTATTGTGATTTGGGTGGTTCGGTTAAATTTTTTAAGCTTTCATGATGCTTCTTTGCCCCCGTGATGATGCTGGTTTTTCTTGACGCACATAAGACCCATAATTTGTTTTTGCATGTCCTGAATCGCATCAATGTTTTGTGATTGCCCCTTTGCGAATGTATGCTGCTTGACACGCCATTTGGAGAAGAGGTAGTCCTTGGTGGTTGCAGGTGTGCGCGCAAAAGGAAGAAGGCCTCACGTGGGCTGGAGTTAGACTAAAATTGGCCTTGGGGCTGAATTTTTCTTTTGCGCGGGCTGGATGTTCCTTTTGCGCAAAGATTGGGCTTCACGTCGCTTCTGGGCCGAGTCTTCTTTCTGCGCGAGCTGGGCTTTATTGGTTTTTGGACTGATTTCTGTTTGGGGCTGGTTCTTGTTGTTTTGGGCGTGTGGGCTGCAAAGAAAAATTAAAGAAGCTGGACTGGGCCCTTTGGGCGCCCAGCCCAGCTTCTTCGCTGGGTCCAGCGAGCCGGATCGGGCCGGGACCGAACCGACCCGGTTTGGTTCCCGACCCGGTTTCATTTATTTCTTTTTGTTTATTTTGTGATTTTCGTTTTTTAAAAAAATATAAAAAATAAAAAAATCATTTTTTTTAGAATTTAACTTTTGGGTGCTTAGTTGCTTATTTTCTGTTTAATTTGCTTTTTATGCATGTTTAGTTAATTTTGCATATTTAAATTAATTTTGTTGCATTGCACGCATAATAGATTAATTACATATTAGGTTAGTTGCATAATTAGATTAATGGCATGTTTAGGTTTAAAATTGCATCTTTAGGTTAATTTCATGTTTAAATTGGAAATTGCATTTTGCACGTTTATTTAAATAATTGCATATTTAGATTAATTGCATGATTAGGTAAAATTGACATAATTAGTTTAAATTGCATATTAGGTATTTTTGGTAGGATATTTTTTTAGCTAGATTGCATTATAGGACATTATCTTTGGTTGGATAAGATTTAATTTAAATTAGGAATTGACATATTTGGTGTCCTAATTTAGATTAAGTAATATTTAGCTATGGATAATTAGGTTAATTAAGTCATAAAAATTCCAAAAAAATTGCACTTCATATATTGCATTAGATTCATAGATTTTCATGCATATCTTATTTTACTCTATTACATTTTACTTAGATTTTTATTTGATTTTGTTAGATTAGAAATTAGATTTTTATTTGATTTTGCTAGATTAGATTTTATTTGGTTCTTTATTAGATTAGATTTTTATTTGATTTTGTTAGATTAGATTTTATTTTACTAGATTATATTTGATCTGATTTTATTTGATTTGATTGGATTCTATTTGATCTTTGATTAGATGTGATTTTATTTGGTTTGATTTGATATTAGATGTGATTTGATTTTAGTTTGATTTTAGTTGATTTTGTTTAGATTTGATTTGATTTGTTTTATTATTGCATTCCTTTCTTGAATTTTTATTTATGTTTGAGTTTATGAGTGGTCACCATTGCATGTTAGGAGTAGAATTAAAATGAATCCAAACTGCTTGCGAAGTTTTGAAAATAATGAAAAGGTACCGAAAGGGCGTTAGAGTAATTTAGCGTAACCAAGTCCCCGAGTCCTAGATCTCTGGTTCGTAGGAGTAAGGCATGACTCCCGATGCCTTACATGGGTTTCTAACCAACCCACCATAAATAGGTTAGTGGCGGCTCCAAATTGAATATCTTGCATGTTTAAAGAAAGTGAAACCAAAGTCGTGAATTGGTCCGAGTTTGGGAGAACTCAAGTTAAGTCATACTTAACAAACCATTAGCCGAACCCTAGGTGGTGCACCTTCGGGGAGGTCGCGACAATTTGTTTGTGCGCCTCATCATCAATGCATCCAAAAGGGCTATGTTAGAAAAGACTAAAAACCCGGAAGACAAAAGCAACAAAAAATAAAATGTCGAAACTGAAAAAGTAAGTATTGAGAACCAATATTGTTCATGTTCAAGTACTTTGTAGATCATAAGTCGATAATATCTTGTCCGTATATGCCTCTTAAGTGCATTTAGAGTAGCATCATCCTCATACACCTTCAGTTGTCTAACTTTCAAAAAGTTCGGAATAGTGGCACGAGAGATCCGTCAAGTTTTTTCATTCGTATAAATATCATCTTTGATGTTTCCCTACAACTAGGTGTTATAGTAGTTTCCAATTTAAATACACGTTTCTTTTCTAGGACGGTTGGCAAAAGTTGCATAATTCTTTATATTGAGTTCGTATTCATGACAGGTACTTAAGCAACATTCATTATTGAAAGGTTCATATAAATTGGAGAGTGTGATTATTTCATCTCTTCTAAAGAAAAGGCAAACCGATGATGCTCTTAAATTGTACGAGGCATTCAAGCAAGATGGCTGTCAAATGGAACCTAGAGTTGTACTCGATCTAATGGTAAGTCTCATAGGGCAGATTTAACTTGTTATAGTACGAAAAAGTAATGACAATGTTTTACAATCTCGCAGAGCTCCCTTAAATCAGATGGACTGCTGAATACATTGCTTAAGTTACCTGAGAAGTTAACTGATTGAAACCACTGGCTTAATGGATGTTCCAAAGTTCTCCAGTATTGTGTTGAATCCAATCATTCAAGGTCCCATATGTTATATTTTGATTTTCGGATGTGCCACTAATGCATTCTTTTGCTTATACAGTTTCCTTTATATGATCAGTGATGCTGCTGATTTGCTGAAGCAACTCCATGATTGTATGAGACTTGATGAAGTGACCAAAGAATCAATTTTTGATGAGGTTCAAACCTATTCTATTTCACTATGTTGAATAGTCAGTTTTTGAAATGGCGTCTCTATTTTCTAACTGCATATGTGCAAGTGTTCTTTAGAATTACGGAGCATGACGACTGTTTACAGATGGGCTTGGACTTGCTTCAAGTAATCAAGAATGATATTGGCCTTACCGCTTCACGAAATGTTCTCGACATACTCCTTTGTGCTTGCGTCTGGGAAAAAATCAAGACATATCTTTGTTGATTTGGGATGAACATATAACAGTTGGCCTCGCTTACAATATTCTAAATTTTTTGATATGATATTAATTACTCTCTCAAGTTCCATTTACTTCGTCTCCCTGAGCAAATCATATTTAAGGTGTTAAAGGTGATATAAATTACCCCGTCTCCTTCTACTTTATGAGCATTGGTATGATGTATCATGCCCTTCTGGTTTTTGGAGACACCAGCTCCGCAGGTATTCTGCTACGCAAGTTCCTCCATAATGATTTGTTTGTGCGCCTCATCATCAATGCATCCAAAAGGGATATGTTAGAAAAGACTAAAAACCCGGAAGACAAAGGCAACAAAAAATAAAAGGTCGAAGCTGAAAAAGTAAGTATTGAGGACTAGTATTGTTCATGTTCAAGTACTTTGTAGATCATAGGTCGATAATATCTTGTCCGTATATGCCTCTTAAGTGCATTTAGAGTAGCACCATCCTCATACATCTTCGGTTGTCTAACCTTCAAAAAGTTCAGGATAGTGGCACGAGAGATTCGTCAAGTTTTTTCATTTGTATAAATATTCTCTTTGATATTTCCCTACAATTAGTTTTTCACCATTGACTAGTACTTTGTGCAGTTCAAGCGCAACGGGTTACCATTAACGAGGTATATTAGCGAGGCCCTCATTTAGGTGTTGTAGTAGTTTCCAATTTAAATACACGTTTCTTTTCTAGGACGGTTGGCGAAAGTTGCATAATTCTTTATATTGAGTTCGTATTCATAACAGGTACTTAAGCAACATTCATTATTGAAAGGTTCATATAAAGTGGAGAGTGTGATTATTTCATCTCTTCTGAAGAAAATGCAAACCGATGATGCTCTTAAATTGTACGAGGCATTGGAGCAAGATGGCTGTCAAATGGAACCTAAAGTTGTACTCGATCTAATGGTAAGTCTCATAGGACAGATTTAGGTTGTTATACTACAAAAAAGTAATGACATTGTTTTATAATCTCGCAGAGCTCCCTTAAATCAGATGGACTGCTGAATACATTGCTTAAGTTACCTGAGAAGTTAACTGATTGAAACTTTTGGCTTAATGGATGTTTCAAAGTTCTCCAGTATTGTGTTGAATTCAATCATTAAAGGTCCCATATGTTATATTTTGATTTTCGGATGTGCCACTAATGCATTCTTTTGCTTATACAGTTTCCTTTATATGATCAGTGATGCTGCTGATTTGCTGAAACAACTCCATGATTGTATGAGACTTGATGAAGTGACCAAAGAATCAATTTTTGATGAGGTTCAAACCTATTCTATTTTACTATGTTGAATAGTCAGTTTTTGAAATGGCGTCTCTATTTTCTAACTGCATAAGTGCAAGTGTTCTTTAGAATTACGGAGCATGACGACTGTTTACAGATGGGCTTGGACTTGTTTCAAGTAATCAAGAATGATCTTGGCCTTATCGCTTCACGAAATGTTCTCGACGCACTCCTTTGTGCTTGCGTTTGGGAAAAAACCAAAACATATCTTTGTTGATTTGGGATGAACATATAACAGTTGGCCTCGCTTACAATATTCTAAATTTTTTGATATGATATTAATTACTCTCTCAAGTTCCATTTACTTCGTCTCCCTGAGCAAATCATATTTAAGGTGTTAAAGGTGATATAAATTACCCCGTCTCCTTCTACTTTATGAACAATTGTATGATGTATCAAGCCCTTCTTGTTTTTGGAGACACCGGCTCCACAGGTATTTTGCTACGCAAGTTCCTCCATAATGATTTGTTTGAGCGCCTCATCATCAATGCATCCAAAAAGGATATGTTAGAAAAGACTAAAAGCCCGAAAGACAAAGGCAACAAAAAATAAAAGGTCGAAGCTGAAAAAGTAAGTATTGAGGACTAGTATTATTCATTTTCAAGTACTTTGTAGATCATAGGTCGATAAATCAGATGGACTGCTGAATACATTGCTTAAGTTACCTGAGAAGTTAACTGATTGAAACCTTTGGCTTAATGGGTGTTCGAAAGTTCTCCAGTAATGTGTTGAATTCAATCATTCAAGGTCCCATATGTTATTTTTTGATTTTCGGATGTGCCACCAATACATTCTTTTGCGTATACAGTTTCATTTATATGATCAGTGATGCTGCTGATTTGCTGAAGCAACTCCATGATTGTATGAGACTTGATGAAGTGACCAAAGAATCAATTTTTAATGAGGTTCAAACCTATTCTATTTTACTATGTTGAATAGTCAGTTTTTAAAATGGCGTCTCTATTTTCTAACTGCATATGTGCAAGTGTTCTTTAGAATTACGGAGCATGACGACTGTTTACAGATGGGCTTGGACTTGCTTCAAGTAATCAAGAATGATCTTGGCCTTACCGCTTCATGAAATGTTCTCGACGCACTCCTTTGTGCTTACGTCTGGGAAAAAATCAAGACATATCTTTGTTGATTTGGGATGAACATATAACAGTTGGCCTCGCTTACAATATTCTAAATTTTTTGATATGATATTAATTACTCTCTCAAGTTCCATTTACTTCGTCTCCCTGCGCAAATCATATTTAAGGTGTTAAAAGTGATATAAATTACCCCGTCTCCTTCTACTTTATCAACATTGGTATGATGTATCAAACCATTCTGGTTTTTGGAGACACCTGCTCCGCAGGTATTCTGCTACGCAAGTTCCTCCATAATGATTTGTTTGTGCGCCTCATCATCAATGCATCCAAAAGGGATATGTTAGAAAAGACTAAAAATCCGGAAGACAAAGGCAACAAAAAAAAAAGGTCGAAGCTGAAAAAGTAAGTATTGAGGACTAGTATTGTTCATGTTTAAGTACTTTGTAGATCATAGGTCGATAATATCTTGTCCGTATATGCCTCTTAAGTGCATTTAGAGTAGCACCATCCTCATACACCTTTGGTTGTCTAACCTTCAAAAAGTTCGGGATAGTGGCACGAGAGATTCGTCAAGTTTTTTCATTTGTATAAATATTCTCTTTGATATTTCCCTACAGCTAGTTTTTCACCATTGACTAGTACTTTGTGCAGTTCAAGCGCAATGGGTTACCATTAACGAGGTATATTAGCGAGGCCCTCATTTAGGTGTTGTAGTAGTTTCCAATTTAAATACACGTTTCTTTTCTAGGACGGTTGGCAAAAGTTGCATAATTCTTTATATTGAGTTCGTATGCATGACAGGTACTTAAGCAGCATTCATTATTGAAAGGTTCATATAAATTGGAGAGTGTGATTATTTCATCTCTTCTGAAGAAAAGGCAAACCGATGATGCTCTTAAATTGTACGAGGCATTCGAGCAAGATGGCTGTCAAATGGAACCTAAAGTTGTACTCGATCTAATGGTAAGTCTCATAGGGCAGATTTAGGTTGTTATACTACGAAAAAGTAATAACATTATTTTACAATCTCGCAGAGCTCCCTTAAATCAGATGGACTGCTGAATACATTGCTTAAGTTATCTGAGAAGTTAACTGATTGAAACTTCTGGCTTAATGGATGTTCCAAAGTTCTCCAGTATTGTGTTGAATCCAATCATTCAAGGTCCCATATGTTATATTTTGATTTTCGGATGTGCCACTAATGCATTCTTTTGCTTATACAGTTTCCTTTATATGATCAGTGATGCTGCTGATTTGCTGAAGCAACTCCATGATTGTATGAGACTTGATGAAGTGACCAAAGAATCAATTTTTAATGAGGTTCAAATCTATTCTATTTTACTATGTTGAATAGTCAGTTTTTGAAATGGCGTCTCTATTTTCTACCTGCATATGTGCAAGTGTTCTTTAGAATTACGGAGCATGACGACTGTTTACAGATGGGCTTGGACTTGCTTCAAGTAATCAAGAATGATATTGGCTTTACCGCTTCACGAAATGTTCTCGACGCACTCCTTTGTGCTTGCGTCTGGGAAAAAACCAAGACATATCTTTGTTGATTTGGGATGAACATATAACAGTTGGCCTCGCTTACAATATTCTAAATTTTTTGATATGATATTAATTACTCTCTCAAGTTCCATTTACTTCGTCTCCCTGAGCAAATCATATTTAAGGTGTTAAAGGTGATATAAATTACCCCGTCTCCTTCTACTTTATGAACATTGGTATGATGTATCAAGCCCTTCTGGTTTTTGGAGACACCAGCTCCGCAGGTATTCTGCTACACAAGTTTCTCCATAATGATTTGTTTGTGCGCCTCATCATCAATGCATCCAAAAATGATATGTTAGAAAAGACTAAAAACCCGGAAGACAAAGGCAACAAAAAATAAAAGGTCGAAGCTGAAAAAGTAAGTATTGAGGACTATTATTGTTCATGTTCAAGTACTTTGTAGATCATAGGTCGATAATATCTTGTCCGTATATGCCTCTTAAGTGCATTTAGAGTAGCATCATCCTCATACACCTTCGGTTGGCTAACCTTCAAAAAGTTCGAGATAGTGACACGAGAGATCCGTCAAGTTTTTTCATTTGTATAAATATTCTCTTTGATATTTCCCTACAGCTAGTTTTTCACCATTGACTAGTACTTTGTGCAGTTCAAGCGCAACGGGTTACCATTAACGAGGTATATTAGCGAGGCCCTCATTTAGGTGTTGTAGTAGTTTCCAATTTAAATACACGTTTCTTTTCTAGGACGGTTGGCGAAAGTTGCATAATTCTTTATATTGAGTTCGTATTCATGACAGGTACTTAAGCAGCATTCATTATTGAAAGGTTCATATAAATTGGAGAGTGTGATTATTTCATCTTTTTTGAAGAAAAGGCAAACCAATGATGCTCTTAAATTGTTTGAGGCATTCGAGCAAGATGGCTGTCAAATGGAACCTAGAGTTGTACTCGATCTATTGGTAAGTCTCATAGGGCAGATTTAGGTTGTTATACTACGAAAAAGTAATGACATTGTTTTATAATATCGCAAAGCTCCCTTAAATCAAATGGACTGCTGAATACATTGCTTAAGTTACCTGAGAAGTTAACTGATTGAAACTTCTGGCTTAATGGATGTTCCAAAGTTCTCCAGTATTGTGTTGAATTCAATCATTCAAGGTCCCATATGTTATATTTTGATTTTCGGATGTGCACTAATGCGTTCTTTTGCTAGAACAAAAGGAACATGGGGAATCTCTTTATTTATTTAATATTTTAGATCAGGAGCTGTAGTTGTTGACAAACTACAATTAGTGACGTCCGAAAAGAAGGTTTGACGATTTTAGGAATTGATAATTTCTCAATTTGGTTATTACGGTTTGATGTAGAAGTGATGGTGTCGGAGATATGGCCTTTATGTGATCTTGCTCGACGTTCCATAAACTTCTTTTGCTGGTTTAAATTGGCCAATATTTATAACTTCTTTTACGCGACTAAATTGACGTCCAATTAAAGATTACCTAGTTTGAACTATAGCAATGGTTTTCCGTTTATACTATGCTTATCAATATGTATATCTTTGATCGTTACTGTTAATTCGACTACGGCTTCTTGGGAGACAATAATATATTTGTCGTATGTCATGGCAATCAAGGTTTATTTTGAGGCTCCCGACCACTTAGATATACAGTGTTGCACATGGCAATTATGAAGAGTTGTCACTTCCCTAGAAGGAAATGACTCGAATAATCTTTGAATTTTCATGAGTAATGTAGTGTCTAATTTTTTAATTTGTTTGATAAGATCTCTGAATTTTAGCACAATATGCAATGTGATCCTTAAACTTTTAATTTATTCAATATGGTTCCTAAACTTTTTGTACACGTTCAATTCAGTATCTGAATTATATGAAAATATTCAATATTGTTCCTTATATTACATTAATTGAATGATGATATCAAACCTTTTCATGTAACTTCGAGGACCATATTGTACATGCGTCGAAAATTCATGAATTCACATTTAAGAAATTAAAAGTTCTAGGACCACATTGCGCACTATGCTAAAGTTATGGGGCCAAATCGAACAAATAAAGTGAAGGGATCATATCTCATATATTGAGTTAATATTTATAAAATATTTGTGTAATTATATCTTTTCTTAGATAAGGACTTAAGCTCCTATATGCCTCTCATCCGCCACTTTCCAAGACATGGTCCGAGACATCTTCGTCTTTCTCTCCTTTTCTTCCTTCTTTTATCTTCTTTCTTTGCTCTTGCCTTTCTCTCTTCTTCCAGTCAAAAGATTGGAAATGCTTCTGTTGATGACTTGATTGACGAAGAATGGGAAGACGATTTTGGATTCCTCCTCTCTCTCTCTCTCTCTCTCTCTCTCTCTCTCTCTCTCTCTCTCTCTCTCTCTCTCTCTCAATTCTGATGGCTCGGCAAATATCTCGTTGACGGCCCTTCCCCTGCATCTTCTCTCCGGCAACCTCATGATGTCAAATGTGATCGGACATTTGATGCCAGTACGACAGAAGAAACAGATAAACAGAGAAAAGAAGAAAGAAAAAAGAGAGAAAACTTTCTGAAAAAATGTGAGAGGCATGTGCGAGCGACGAGCGAGGTGAATGGTGAGCAAGGGGCAATGATGTGGTGAGGCAGATTCTTCTATCAATTTTAGGCTTGGCAATAAAAGAAGGACGAATGGCTCCTTTGCTCCCAGCTCCTCTACTCCTATGTAGTGTTGACACCAATTTTTGCCGATTTGGTGATTCACTTTTGGCTTAGTTTTAATTAATTTTTTATTAATTAGGAATTAAATTAAATTTATTTTTCTGAAAATAGCAAAAAGTGATTAATTAATTTAAGTAAAATAAAAAAGGACCTCCTATCGGGCCCGACGGACCCGGCCCATACCAGGCTCGCCCGCGCGATCTCTTTTTTCTTTCCCTGGGCCCATCGCCCATTTTTCGCTCTTTTTCGGCCCACTTCATCTCTGTCAGCCCATCTCCCTTATCCAAAAGGAAATGGATAGCAGAGCAGGGTGATCTAAACGGATCGGACGGGTGCCTCCTTTCTAAAGGAAAAAAAAAAAAAAGAAGGGGTGGGCCCATTGAGATGGGGCCCATCTAAAACCCTAGCTGACCCGTATAACTGCAAAATGGGGGGCGGGGAGACACACAGCAAGGGAGGGAGCAGAAGAGCGGCCGGGCGGGAGGGGCGGCGGGGAGGGTTGGTGCGCCCCGCCATTTGTAGGTAAACCTTCGTTTGAGCTACTCTGCCTCGCCCCGAGGATCACGGGATTTTCTTTTTGTATGAGCGAGCTATAAATTTTCGTAAACGGTGACTACTCCATGGAGCGTCCCAACTCGGGAGAGCCGTGAAGTCGAGGCAGGCGGCGGCACCGTCCCTCCCAGCGATTCACGAATCATGCATGCCCTGATCATTGCATTTGAATATGGTGCAGATTGATTCTTGATGGGTGTGAGTGAAATAAGCAGCTTCTCTGCTCTTTGCTCCGCTAAATTGAACGGCGCTCAGCAGCCGATTTGCTCATTCGAGAGAAGTCGCGGGAGGGTCGTCGCCATGACCTCCAATGGGGACGTCCAGCACTTGAGTGTGGACAACCAGCAATTGACCGGTGACTCGTTCATTCGACCTCATCTGAAGAAGTTGTCTCCTTACCAGCCTATTTTGCCTTTTGAGGTTAGTGTATCTTTTGGAATTTTAGTGTAAGTGTGCGAAAGGCTTGAGCTTTTGTTGATGCTCTATCCTTGATACATTGTGGCTAAGGTTCGATTGTTTCGCGAAAAATAAAAATATTTTTTAAAAAAATATTGTTCGAAAATTACGGTATTCGCACAGAAAATAATGTTAAATTTTCTTCTGAAATTAAAGAAAACAAGAAATATATTTGTTAGAACAATCGATACTTGATGTAGACTACATTACTAATAAACCTGCCGCCAGTCGTGGGACCGCCTGTCGCCGCCGCCCCCATAGTTGCTGGACCGCTGCCGTCTCCCGCTGGGTCGCCGGACCACCCCCGCCGGGAGCCCCTGCCGGTCGCCGGCAGCGGCGGTCCGGCGGAGGCGGCGGTTCGGAAATAACAAAAATTTGTGAATTTTTTTTAGTTTCAAATGAATACAGGAAAATATTGTAATTTTTTAAGAAAATAATTTAAAAAAAAATATTTTTCGAAAATGCTTTATTTTTCGCAAAACGAGCGGGGCCTAAATGTCACTGTTGTTGCTTGGGTTGTGCTGTGCTGTGCTGCTGAGTTGCTATTTTGGAGTTTTTTGTAATTTACCTGAGTTGTTTTACGCCCAAATGTTAGCACTGATTTATTTAGTTGCCAAGTATTTCTGCTTCCCAATCTTGGGCTTGCCTGAGAAAATGTCGTTATGAAAATGTGCTCTTGCAGCCTCTTAGTTCCCAGAATATAAATTTAAGGAATCAATTATTTAGAGTCTCGTTTATACACCACTAATCAAGCCAAAGGTAACTATCCTCCCATTTTTCAGTCTGAATGAATGTCAACTGCTTGTGGACGTCCTCCCAACCATTATACACCTCCAAACTCCTGGGCATCATTCTGTTTACGCTATTTGGTTCTCCTGTTTTCACTAAAATATGAAGCATAATACATCATTTGTAATCTACCACAGGTTTTGTCTACTCATCTTGGAAGGAAACCAGAGGACATTGTCAAATTAGATGCAAATGAAAACCCTTATGGGCCTCCTCCAGAGGTAAGTTATTTAAATGATTGTGACTGCAAAATAACACAATATTGTTCCCTTTTCTTGATAATTACGAATTAATTAATATTCTTCTTTGTTAAAGCTTTGGTCAGTTACTTGTCCAAAACAACAACAGCAACAACATCAGCAATAGTAGTAGGATTAGGAGTCGGAGTAGGAGGAATAGTAGTGGTGGTAGTAGTAGTAAAGCTTCACTTGTTAGAATAGCCCATCTGTTTTTAAATTCTCTTGTCCCTTGTCTGTTAAAATTTTCAAATTTGCAGGTTTTTGAAGCTCTAGGTTCAATGAAATTCCCATATATATACCCCGATCCAGAGAGCCGCCGGCTCCGTGCTGCTCTTGCTGTGGATTCTGGCCTTGAAGCTGACTACATTCTTGCAGGATGTGGAGCGGACGAACTAATTGATTTAATTATGCGGTTAGACAAAGCATTTCTTTTGTCCCTTAAAGTTGTCTTGCCAATAGTATTGCCCATGTCCTAATCAACTTTTAAGTATGTCATGCAGTTGTGTTCTGGATCCTGGTGATAAGATTGTGGACTGTCCTCCAACATTTACAATGTATGAGTTTGATGCTGCAGTAAATGGGGCAAATGTTATCAAAGGTATTCAATTGCAGATGAGATCTCTTTCTGTTCTGAGTGACATCTTAATAGGTGCATTTGATATTGACTCTGCTTTTATTTGTTTTTTAGCATGCATTATTCAACTTAACAACAGAAACGTACTACAATTTATGCTTTGGAGCTGATCATTTTTTTTAAATCTTCCTCTCCAGTTAGTAGGAAGTCAGACTTCAGCTTAAATGTGGAACTCATTGCTGATGCTGTTGAAAAGGAGAACCCTAAATGCGTATTTTTAACTTCTCCTAATAATCCAGATGGGAGGTATCTCTCAGTGCTGATTACTCATGCTTTTAACATATTTTTTGTGCTCTGTATTAGACTTGACTTTAAATTGTTAAGGTGTTTGTAGTTCAAATTTATATGAGTGAGATAATTGTTGATTTTTCTACTTATTATCACATTAAAACTCACAATAAAAGTCACGTTTGTTAATTGCCATAGCATCTCGCAATGCATGTTTGTGCGATTCACACTATGAATATGATAAAGATTTTATGGTTGTGACTTTCTTATTTAGTATAATCTGAATCTGCCTACTAGTGTAGTAGTGGTCGTTGATACTGTAGAGAAAGAGCTATCTGCTGATACTTGACTCAGTGTCCTAATTCTGCAGTATTATTGGTGATGAAGATCTCATTAAAATCCTGAAATTGCCAGTGCTGGTAGTGCTGGATGAAGCATACATTGAGTTTTCGGGGATCGAGTCTCGGATGAAATGGGTGAAGAAGTATGAGAACTTGATTGTTCTTAGGACATTTAGCAAAAGAGCTGGTAAGTATACAGTCTTGCAGTTCCCGGGGTTTTGACAGATTATGCTGGTGCTATTTTAATTTGTTTGAGGAACCTTTATATTCATGGATGTCTACAAATTTATGCCAATGTAGCTTTAGCTGGACTTCGAGTGGGTTACGGAGCATTTCCTTTGAGCATTATTGAGTATTTGTGGAGAGCGAAACAACCTTATAATGTATCCGTTGCTGCTGAAGTAGCTGCCTGTGCAGCGTTGCAGAATCCAACTTATCTGGAGGTGATTCTTTGTTAATTATCGATTACATATTCTTGGAATTATACCTTTAGTAATCCAAAAGCAAAGCATTGATGCTCTAAATTATTGAAGCCCTATCTTTGAACTGTTTGTTGATTACTACCAGAATGTTAAAAATGCTCTGGTACGAGAAAGAGAGAGGCTTTTAAAACTTCTGAGGGGAGTTCCATTTCTCAATCCATATCCGAGCCATGCTAATTTCATTCTTTGTGAGGTCACATCTGGAATGGATGCTAAAAAGCTGAAGGTATGTTAGGATTCACTTGCTCATGTTGATGTTGTCATGATTTGTTTACACCACATGCATTGAAAGTTTCAGACAGACATTCAAATATTCACCTGTAAAAAGGACATTCAAAGATTCCTCTTTGATGTTAGTTCTGTCGAGTGCTTCTATCATACAATCATATCTTATTTTGGCCATGAATGTTTGTATTGCAAGAATTACATCATTTTTTGGTGACATGTTCACTGAATTCCTTGAATCCTCGATTTGTTTTTTCTCTCTTTCATTTTCCACGAGGTAATGCTTCTACAATTTGATGCAGGAGGACCTTGCCAAAATGGGTGTCATGATCCGTCACTACAGCAAGAAAGAGTTGAAGGGCTATGTCCGTGTATCAGTCGGGAAGCCTGAGCATACAGATGCTTTAATGAGCGGCCTTAGTGGCCTCTCACAATGACTGTCGGTGATTTCACGACTTTTTCTGAAGAATGAGGTGGAACAGGAAATAGATCTCCTTCACATGCTATAATGCTAAAAACATTTGCCTTGCTCATGCAGAATTTCCGTAGAAAGACCTAGTACAAAATGCTTGTTATAGTTGCTGAGGTATGTGTAAGTTTACCAGAGGCCACGGTCCAGTATTTCGTTTTGGTTAGTCGTTCAGGATGCATCTGTGCAATTTATTCCAATGATTTTACTGCGTAGCTGTTATTGGTAGCCCTGTCTTTCATATCTATAATGAATTGATAAGGCTTTTACAGATTTGTGCTATTTAATGACTTTGAGCGTCGGCATCAATAAAGATCCTCTCCTCACTTGATATTACAATGTATGAATTCTTCGTTGTATTATGTTGCTGATATCTGAAGCACAGCAGTCGTAAGTAGTATTGTTAAGACATGTACTGGACTTCATTTTGTATTTTTTTTTTCTACATTTGGGGTTGAGTGTACTTTTGTCATATACTGATGGGCATGCAAATTAGCTTTCAGCGTGTTTATTGTAAATATTCCATATATGTGACGCTGTATTGCTGGAACCACGGTGCGATGAGTGATTACATGAGTAGTTCATGAAGTCTGGGTTAAGCATCTTCTTGCTACGGATGTAATTGTTCTCGTGAATTTCAATTAAACTGATGGGTATTGCTAGATGCTTATGGAACTCTATGACATTGACTGTCCCCGCAGAATCGGCAAGATGACTAACCACACGAAGTTCTGATATATCTTGGGACTTTGCACACCATAACACCTTTTTAGGTCCTTTCGTAGGCCTTGGGCGAGGCCTCTCATTAGCATTGATCCTAAAATCATAGTTTCAGTTGGATTTGATTATTAGAGGTAACTAAATAAATTTTAAGAGCAAATAGGTAAGATTGAGCGGATTGGACAAAGTAATTATTGCAAACTTCTGGGAGATATAAAGCTGAACAAGGACAAGGACTAGATCTGGTAGCAATGATCTCCCAAGTTCCAACCCCAGATCATCGCCCCAGTAAAAATCCATAATGCAGATGCATTGTCTTATCAAGGAAATCGACTTACCAATTGCGTCCAAGCATGTTTTCCAGGTAAATTTCTCAACAATTCCGCTGTGAAGAATCCTTATCATAAGAACTCTCTTACTTCTCGACACTCTCTTAGCTCTCGACACAACAGCAAGTGCGTAGGCGCAGGACAAAGCAAACAACTTCGTCACAAAGCAAGGGACGCTCGGCACATATATGCTGAATATAGTATGAAGTTTTTTCCAGCAGATGTGGAAGTCCACAACTTTCCGCTGACTATCCACCAATTAGAATCCACGACATGTCCAGTCCCATGTCCTCATGAACAGGCAAGGTCAATGTCATTTTACTTGGCATCTTCCAATCCGTGATCCATCTCATTCATGCAGTGAGACTTTCTCAGATGTAGCCAGTTCTAGCAAAGAAGTGGACGATGCAATGCCGATACACAGTTCCGTGGGTTAGGCAACTGTCAAGCTAATTACTAGACTGATGTCCTCTAGTTTCTCTTTTGCTGGGTACTGTTGTCCATTTTAAGCCTTCTGAGTATCGATTTGAGTCCCCCATTAACCTGCGAGTAACCGTGGATGTTCGCTTCATTCGCTGGAGTAGTGCATTCAGGATGAGGTCTGACAGCTCTCAGCATCCATACGTTCAAGGACACGCCGCGCCTCTTCTTCCGTGGATGGGACAACTTTCCGGATCCTCAATCCATCATTCAAGGCCTCGGGACGTACAGTGAATGTAAAGTAAAATTTGTTTGACACCTGTCAGAATGATAGATGAAATAATAACAAACTTATTAGGAGTATCCAAGACAGGGTACTGTGAAGCCAAGTCTGACGTAAGATATGGGGACTTCAGTTCAATATCTAGTTCGGATTAAAGACAGACTTCAGTGTCCATCAACTAGGAGATCCTGTTCATTCTCGTTAATTCTGTTAGAATATTCTTATACATGTCATCATGTTAAGATATGGTAAATACTTTTCGCCCACATGAAGGGGAGGGTAAGTAGATAAATCTCCTAACCACCGCATCCATTGGCTTCTGAGCAGAATAGCAAAGATATCAAAAATTGCTAAGAGAAAATGTAACAAACATGGGCCACAATCACCTCGCTAGATCTGAGCTCAGGTTGCGTTACGTGGGCCACAACTTCAACATTTATCAGGGGTTCAGCTGGATTGTCAAGCTCTGTATACAGAACACAACATTTGAGGCGGAGAAAATTACCAACATCCACCTGCATCCAAAAGATGATGTTATTCATATTATGATCTTCTGCTTAAAGCTCCATAATTTTACAAATATACATCAGACAGCAAGAGTGAAGGCACAAGTGGGACCATCCTGTTGATTGCCATGGTTCCACACTCAGCAGCCAAGTGATGCAGCAGCAGCACCTAGCTATAAAAATACATCATGCGCTGAATGAGGACTTACTGGTCTCAAGAAATCAACATGATCAACTTCAATAAACCGGGGTGCCACACCAGCAAAGGCATATGTGGTTGAAAAGGCCAATTCAAAAGCCCTTCGCATTAAGAATCCTCCAAATATTCTCCCATGGATATTCCTTTGCTGTGGCTGGCATATTAACGAGTTCTCAAAACAAGTATCTCTTATCAGAATGCTATCTCTGTCAGCCAGAGCTGGCATATCACAGAAGACACGACCTTCAGCAAGTAAAGCCTGAAGCCTTGATAAGTCCTCCATCTTAGTATCTCTGTTACGTTCTTCTCTCTTCTTTTTCCTCAATTTATTCCTCTTTTCTGCCTCTTGCCAAAGAAATTTTTCTCTGTCTGTCTCCGGTGAGACAGGGTTAATTGGAGCTGATTTTCCAGTTTTAGAATCACGAGCCACAAATGTGAAATTGGCAGCAAGTGCAACTGATTCTGAGGAATCCTGGGTTTCTGCAGGGAATTGCCAGTATAAGTAAACAACAGAATGGATCAGTAATACGACTATATCATGGACAGGAAAAGTTTATGAAGATCTGATCTCTGAATATTGTCTTGATGAGCATGTCAGAAACCTTGACAAACCTATACTTGTCAGCAAGAGGATGTTGATTAACAATCTTCTCTATATAGTATGGACGGCTTTCTATTTCTATTTATTTTTTTTGGTTACAAGGAAATGCTGGATGGCCAGCAAATCAGAAAGCCTCTCCACAGTTTTCATGATTTGAGTTAAGAAAACATGCAAGAGTAAGTATGGTTTGCGAAGTGTAAACATGTTTTTGAGGCACAGACATCAAAGTGACTCCATCCTTTGGGATCAGGAGAGATGTGACTCCTGCAACTGCTTAGTGGCAGCGGATGAAAATGTGTATAATTGTCCAATAAGCCAACAAGCAATGTCATCAACCTGAGGGGAGAAATTAGCATACTATCATCAGTTAGAATCACTATTTCTTCTAATACCTTCTGCGGACTGAGTTACTTCCAGTTGGATCTCCATTGACGAGCGCCCAACCCATGTAACAGCTCCCGCTATTTGCAAGTCGGTGTCAATACGAATTGGCCTCCTGAGAACCAGTCTGTCTACAGAAGCAGTGACTAGTAATAGAGGCCTTGTGGTGCCACGTTCGCTGGAGCAATGCTGGACCAAAAGTAAAAGGCTAAATACACTCCCACACTATATGAACTCGACTAATCACTGGAGAATGTAGGCGTTAAGCCTCTGATTGCAGAACTTGATATGGACAAAGATTGATGAGAATTTAAATATGCCATATTCAAACGA
Organism: Melaleuca quinquenervia; assembly: GCA_030064385.1. NCBI lineage: Eukaryota > Viridiplantae > Streptophyta > Magnoliopsida > Myrtales > Myrtaceae > Melaleuca > Melaleuca quinquenervia. The sequence goes on from CM057718.1 coordinate 15,643,041, forward strand.
TGGACACAAGGTGCTGCTTACAGCAAAGCAGCAGTGACCTTTTGTTCGATCTTTTCTTCTGAGAAATGATACTCTCTCTGATAACAGATGACTGATGCTAGATTATTCATACAATGACTTGACATATAAACTATGAATAACATGATAGTAGAACTGATTACCCACCAAGCACCAGCATCGACAGTTTTATATCTGGAATTTACCAAGGCACCTCGTAACTGTACTCTTCTAGTAGTGTCAATGGCCTTTTCAATTCATCTTCTGCAGAAAAAGCCTATACGAACTATCTTATTCCAATGATAGGGGATGCACTGCGTTGATTCAAGTAATAGGCTGGGATAAAACCGCTTAATTTCCCCAATAACCACGTTTCAACCATTGGACCGTCATTCAAACCAAGAAACTTAAGCTGGAGAAACATCGCAGAGTATAGATGGCACCATATTCAGAACAACGAAGAAAAATTATCACCATCCGGTAGTTTTTCAAAGCTCAGTTTATTCACCTTATAGCATATAGTTCCAGCGAGAGCATCGAGGTCTTCCACCAACTTCCCCATCCTGATCTCATTCCAAGGATTTCTATACTGCTCCCTAAGCACATAATCACTCGAAAACTTGTAGAAAATGCTCGTCCTGCTCCTAGACGGACTCCTCGGGACCAATTCGCTCTCCGGCGAAGCAGCTTTTTCGCTCGCACCGGCATCGCCGACCTCCTCGAATATCTTGGATCTCGCCTCCCACAAGGCGTTGGTGACGGGCGAGAAGTACATGCCGGGCCATAGGCTGATCGGCCGTCGAATCGACGATCCGGCGTCGATGGGCGGTGAACTCTCGTCGGGTGGAGCGGCGGCGGTGGAGGCCCCCGGGATAGCAGTCGCCGTCGGAGCGGGGGCTGCGCCGTCCGTCGTGGCGGAGAATCGGGCGATGCGAGGCCATGGCTGGGAAGGAGGAAGCTTGGAGAGGAGACGGTTTGAGAGCGCTCGGTGGAGAGGCGTCATCGTCCTCGGTTACGAAGCTGGACAAGAGGGACGTTGGACTATGAATATAATGAAAATTGATCAGTGATTTTTTTAATGTAAATTATAGTAAAAAGTAAATTTCTATAATTATGTAAATTATAGCATAAAGGAGTGGGTGATTTTTATTCTTCATTCTAGCTATAAAAAAAATGGTGCTTGCATAAATTATAAGAACATAATATTCGGAAAGCTGGATATAGAAATCAAATAATTATCCTAATAATGTTATCTTCATTGGACTTGGAAAATAGTTGAAAAATAAAAGTACAAGGGAAATTAAAAAAAAAGGAAAAAAAAGAAAGAGAAGTAGTAAGCAAAGTGGACTTTTATAGCATTCTAATAACACAAATCAAATAGAAAAAAATAAGAAAACTATTGAAAATCTATATGATTGGCTATAGTTTTGTAATAATGCTATTAGATTCCAATTAAATGGCCCGTTAAAAGTAGCAGCTGCATGCAATTTTCAGACACTATGCAAAACATCCTGCACCAATTTAAAATTCTTCTATTGGCTATCAAATGATTGAAAGATGATTAGATGCATTGAGCAATTGTTGAAAAAGTCCTAAATCTTTTGCAATTTTGCCAATGCAGTCCTTAACCTTTTTCTTATACCAATTCAATCATAATTTTTTTTACCAATTCAGTCATAAACCTTTTGAAATCTTGTTAATTGGACCATCATGTGTTTAAGACTGAATTAACAAGATTTCAAAAAAATTAGGACTGAATTGGCAAAAAAAAAAGAGGTTTATGATTGAATTAGCAATATCTTAAAAGGTTTAGGATTGAATTGACAAAAAAAATGTTTAGGCCCGAATGGGTAAAGTTGTAAAATGTTTATGACTTTTTCAGTAATTACCCCCATAAAAATATACATAGACTTGGAGATTTGGAAAATATAAGGCAGAATTTTATGTCATAAAAGGCAAGAAACCTTATTATTGTCAATTACTTTTAGTTGACATTTCAAATTGCGGATTTGATAGGAGAGAAAAGTAAACTCAATATTTAAATTAGCAATCAAGCAAATAATGAGTTATTACTAGGGTGGCTTCTATTTATGTGGGGAAAAACATCAGAACCTTTTCTCAGAACGAGGGGAGGGTCATTCTAAAGTCTAAGCATGCACGGAACATGAAAATTCACTCCATCTCAATCATTAAATCATGTAAACATTACATGGAGCCACGCTTTTTAATGATTAAGATGGAGGGAGTTCACATCTCTAGGCACTTACAAGAGGTTTTTTTTCATTCAAATGATTCAATTCTAGGGGGCACGTCTACAGGGAACACTTCAAAGAGACTTGGTTATCTTATTGTATTTAAAAGCAAATCGTGTCTTGCTTAACTTAAATAGATTTTCTTAATTTTTTTATATCGCTCTCAACAATTTTTCACTTAACTTGATGATACTCATTTTCTTCATCAACAAAGTCACCTGACAGCACGTGCAGGATTACCTAAATACTGGTATAAGTTAAACTTTGTTTTTTAATTGGAGGACCGGGGGCTTAAGATGACTTTGGCGAGCTAAAGAAATAGAAGAGAAACACATATCATGTCTCCATCTTCTCTCTTCGCCAATGTCATAATTCTTTGTGATTCCTATTCATCATCGTCACGGTCCATTCTATGGGGATAAGAACAACACGAGCGTCATAACCTTTCTATACTTAGACATGTTTATTTTATATTTTGAATTCTTTATTTTTATTTTCCTTTTCTTATCTTTGCTTCTTTTTTTGCCCTTGCATCCGTAGGGGTCACTAGCAACCCTTGCCAACTGCAAAGTCCCTAGGCAAGGCCATTATTGGCCATTGGCGAGGGCGGGAAGACCCTTTGAGATCTAGGTAAGGATACCTTGCTGCAAACCCATGGGTCTAAGAAGGCCTTTGCTCGTGGCCGGCGAGGGTTCAATGCCCTCACCTAAGGCCTTCATGATACCGCCAACCGGGAGAGACGCCTTGTGAACCTCACTAGCGCAGAAAAAAATTAAAGAAAACCAGGAAAAAATAAAATTTCATATACATTAGTATTGGCAATGTCTCGTAGGATGGTTGGTATACACATTGAATTTTTCAATGAGGAAACTTGCTGATTAGACTTAAGTTATCCTTTTGTTATTCGTAGCACTTAGATGAGTGAAAAAAAAAATGTCACTTAAGTGAGTATCCTGGAAAAGTTTCATCCCTTGATTTTCTTCTCGTAAATATTACTATCCTTTATACCGACTAGCAACTTAAGACAATCCTTAGAGAACAAATTTCCAAAGTACAACATGATAGATTGGTCACCTAATTTGTCATAAATGATATCACCTATAATCCTCTCATTTTATGATCGGGCCATTGGAATGGATTAGATGGTTCTCAAGTAAGCAAACATTAATTCCATTTAACATCAATCATTTGTCATTGAAGACTTCAACAAAACAAAGTCTTTCGAGAGATAAAAGCAACACAAGTGTTATAATTTTTTTTTATCACATGAGCATCTCATTGTTTAAAAATTATCTAGTTGAATACCACTGGCAATTTATGTGGCTAGAGAATTTGGCTTTGTATCAATTTATAATAAATTGATTAACATGGCTCGCCGAAAAGATCCATCAGCAGAAATAATAGGGATAAGTCTCAATACTTTATGTTGTTCAAATAAAGTATTTTGTATTTCACCTTTTCATAGCAATTTCAAGTTTATATGTAGTCTGCAGGACTCTTAGTCATTGAGTTCGAATTATATTAATAGATTATTCATCAAAATCGTACACGTGGACTTTGAGATTGTAAAAGATTGATAAATATTAATATCGCATTGGCAATTACATAGTAGATACCACACGATTAACTTTGGCAACTATCCAAAGGTATAGCAGTAGAAATGTGTGGAAAGATGCAACCACGAAACTCATTTCCAGTTGAAAGAGGATACTGTAGCTTTCTCGTAACGGTGGAAAGAGGATTTGTGGTACCTTCTGCTCACCCTTCCTCTACTGCTTTGAGAACCGTGCGAATGGAGAGTGGACAGAAGGGAAGGAGGCTCTCATATGCTGTCACTTGCGCACTTACTTGAGCAGTGCGGGAGACTGGAGAATGGGTCGGGTAAACGGATCCGGATTCTCTTATCTGGGGATCCGGGTCAGGAATTTTTTAAATGGAAGCCGTTTGTTTCTTGATTAGACGGCTCTCATTTAATAATGAAGAGTCAGTTTTTTGTTTTTTTTTTATCGAAATCGCAGTCGTCCAATCAAACGATTGTAAATGCGTCTAGTCACTTCTACCCTAAAAAATATCAGGGTAGAGGATCTAGATGTCGAGCAAACTGCCCTGAGCCAGAATTCATTAAAATCTAATGGAGAAGAATATTTCTTATCTGACTCAGGGCCAATGCTATGTGAGTGCATCACAAATCCAATCCCTCTAGGTCTTTTTTCTTAAAGGACGAAGACTATATTATCAGGTTAGCTATCCGTATCAAATTATCACGGTAAGTTGAAACCAACATCTTAACCTTATTGGGTGTAGTCCATCGAAATTGTATTTAATTGCAGATCGGTTAGCACGTATCATGCCGAGAGATTGTTGTTATACAGCTGACATAACAAGAATACAAGCACGGCCATTCCATCTATTTCTCAGAGGACAAAGGCCAATTGTCAATATATGCTTGCACTGCTTAATCTTCTTTCTTCCTAAGCAAATGAAAGATTCTTGAGGTTGTCTTGGCGGTGGCGGTGGCAGTTGGTGGCAGCGGCCCATCTCCATCTCCTTTGGTGTCTGTATTCACGACGCACGTGTCCAGAGGATAATGTGACGATTTGAGTTGTTTAAGACGAATTCAATGTGAGAAAGAATACTCTTAGCCAATGTCAACATGCCTAACAGAGATTTGAATGCATTCCAATCAAGGAGTTCAACATTATGTGGTAATTCATGTTAGATATTCTTAGCCATGTGCGCAAAAGCACACTTCCTCACGCTTGCAACACAACTTTCCTCTCAACTGTACATCAACATAGTTTGTAGGCATCAAGAGAACAGTGCTTTGCAGACATTATGAGAAAGCCTTGAAGAAGAAATTTACAATCAAGTGCAGCGTAGAGTGCAATAACGGGTGTACTTGGAATCATCTCTTCCTTCTTGCTCTCAGTGTAAATGTTGCATGGCTTTTTGCTTAAATAGAAACACAAATCGAGCGATCACTTCTTCGTTGCTTGATCCGGAACTAGTGGCTTGTGAAACGCTCCGATTTCGCTTCCTCCATGTGCACTATTAATGTCAAGAAATGACAACCATCTGTAAACCCTAACATATAGACTTATTTCCCATAGTCTTTCTTTATTGCTTCAGAAAGAGATAAGAAAGGACTTCCTTTCCTTATTCGATGGTATTTCAATACAATAGTAGGTTATGAATTTGAGTTGTAATCATAGTGATGCATCTTTGTCAAGTATTTGAAAATGACTCACAAGGTCAAGTAGTTAGTCAAAGTTTGTCGCGTCATTTCTTCTCTACAACCAGCATATCGTTCGCTGTTCAATTTTGTCAGGCGATGCTTGCGCTGATATTATATTTGATCCTTATCTTCAGGGAATAAATGCCGGAAACATTTCTTAGTGTTGACTCCTTGCAATCTTTATATACGCAAATACTATTCACATACCTCTAAGCAAAACCCAACATAGAAAAGAACAATTTGCTTCTCCTTTCTCACTCATTTTGCATCTGGTTGAGGGTTTGGCTGGTTTCCGTTTTAGTTGGTTTTGCGTATTTTGGGTAATTAGCTTTATATTTGTGTATTGTACTCTATAACTAATGAAACTTCTCAATCTATATTGATATATTCCCATCAGTGAATAGTTTTTCCAAAATTTGTCCAAAACGACTTCTTGTATTTTTAACTCTTTTGCTTTATTTAAATCTTGCAATTTGAGCATTATATTTTCAACTAAATCCAGACAAACACGCATGCTTTTGAAATTGACTTGATAAATGTTCAAGAAAGTATGTTATGGGTTGCCTTTTTATGACAATGCTCATAAGTTCACGTAATGGCAGTGAGTTTTATGTTTGTATGTATTCTGCAGGACAGTTAGTTTTTATTTCAGTTTATACTTGTAAATTATTCATCAATACTATACATTTGGACTTTGAGATTATAAAAGATTGAATGATCTCTGTATCACATGAGTAATTGCATAAAAGCATTTTTCGATTCCATTCAAATAACTTTGGCAAAAAAAAAGTTCATTAATGTGAAGATAATCTTTGAAATATGCATATTTAGATTGAGAGTAACTGCTCAATTTATACTGACAATTATTAATATGTCATGGCAAATTGTGCCTTTCAAATTATTAGGCTGTGTTATTCACTATCGAAGTTGATTTGATGGAGTGTGATTTATCAAAATGACGATTTGGCACAAATGGAGGAAGATTACTTAGTAGAATTTGGAATAACGCTTTTGATTTTGTTGGTCCAACACAAATCCAATGCCTCACTAGATTTGACACGCATGACTGTAGATGCTCTAAAATCAATTATCCTTTCATTTTTTTAAAGCTAAAAAATCTTTGACAGAAGACCATATTATCAAGTCAATCCACAATCCACATTGTCACGCCCCACACCCGAGCACGAAACATTTCTCGAAATCGGATCTCACAAGTCATTAAAATTTTGTGACAATTCCAAGAGTTGTCATCGAACAAATAAATAATTCACATAAGAAGAAATGTAGCGGAAATTATTAACTAAAACCCCTGACAAACTCTGGGAAACTCAAAACTTATCCAATGCAAATAAACTAAAGCCAAGTCTATTGGAGGCTTACCAAAATGTCAAACATACTTATTCAATCAAACAACATCAAATGGAAATAATTCAAATGAACTATCTAATCAACAAGGGCCTCCAACCTCTTCTGGCTCTCGAGGAGGAGCCCCATGGCCTAGACCTGTAAAAATGGTTAAACAACAACAATGAAATTACTCAGTGAATCTACACCCTAATTTCCAACTAAGAGGGTACTCACTCTAGGGTCCCTATTCCCCTAACCAAACTAATTCTCACATCTTTTGCCTACTTCCTCATTTAATTACTAGTTCATGCTCTCCTCTAAACCCCAATCCATCAACTCCATTTCGCTCCATAAAATAATCAATATAAAATAATCAACTGCATTCATAACATCAACCAACAATTGAACTCAATCAAGAAATAACCATAAGCCAATCACGAATTATAAACCACATACAATTAAATTCACATTCAATAACATTGAATAAATACTCATAATCAAGTACAACCAATTTCGAGATAAATCCCAAAGTCTCATAATCAAGCACAACCAATTTCGGAATAAATCCCAAAATTACTACAAAGCAACCACCTGAGCCCACCAATTAGGGACTTGCCCGGGTCCCTAGTCGAATCCAAGATCATTCGACAAACTACGGGTGTCATCACCATAATTGGCCATCATTTAGCCAAACATACAATTTCCATAATTTGCTCCATAACAATTCAATATATATTCAAAGGCTAATTTATCTCATTTCCTTATAAATATCGACTATCATAAAGATCTCTTTATTTTGCCCTTAATTTCCAAAATTACCATTTTGCCCCTAAGCTTTCATACTTACAATTCTGCCCGTATTGCCCCTAATTTCGCTGAAATTACAGTTTTGCCCACAACTCCTTAGAAATCTCTACTTTTGCCCCTAATTCATCTAAAAAGCATAACTTACACCACTTACCGAATAATTCAAGTAATTAACTACTAAAGTAAATAACCGCTTAATTAGGAGTTAGGGCGAACTCACCCCTCGGTCCAAGCTTTAAGCGTAATTAGCGGCGTCGATTGACTTCGGGCCCATGAAAAGTCGTGCCACTTGAGGCACAGGATCCCGGGAGATCTGGCACATCATAGAGGAGCTGGCGGTGACGGTGGACAGTGGTGACAACAGTCAACAACATTGACCAGCAACTTTGTTCGCCGAAACAGTCTCCTTTGTGGCTGGTCGGGAATCATTGTGGCTCCACAAGGCAGCTAAGATAGCTGGGGACGTTAAGGGACGCGTTGAGTGGTCCCAGATGTCGAGGACGATGGTCGGAGGTGCTGAAGGTGGCCGGAAGTCGTCCAGGTTGATTTTGGTCTTCCGGGGTCAGAATTCAAGGACACTGGGTCAGACGCGCCTCAACCGGGCCGAGGCCAAATTCGCGAGATCCAGAAAACTTCGAAGAGCAAGACCTATTGGGATTTAATGAGGACTGACTCACGAGCCTTTTGGAACCGGTGACAGCCGTTGAGGTGGCCGGAGATTCCGTGGGTGGCTCCACGAAGATGACTCGGAAATCCGGGTTTGGGAGGAGCAGCAGCACGTCGGGGCCAATTCGCATAAACGGGGAAGAGTCGATGATAACGATATGTGGCATTGTGCTCAGAGAATACTAAGGAAGGTTTTCCAACTAGTGGCCATGGCTGGTAACTCCCAAATTGCGAGATATGGCTACAAACCTCTACCAGATGCACAAACCGAGCAGCAGAGATTCCCAGCAATGTTCAATAGTCTTCCGGACTAAATCAATCATATAAAATGGCTTGGATACATTCTAGAGACTCCAAGTAACACATAGGTGTCCTTGATTTTTCATGGGTAGCTCTGGATCTCATCAATTTTGCAATTTCCTTCTCTGCCCGCAGATCTGAGCTCATGCACGACCCGATTAACTTTCCGGCGAGATCTCGACGATCGAACGACGAGAGGAGGAGGCAGACTGATCCCAGGAGGTGCGGAAATCTCTTCGCTTTCTATTGGGGGTCGTGGGTAGTCGTGGGTCGCAGTGAGGAGAGAGAATTGGACAGACAAGCGAAGGAGGGTCAGCGGTAGTTAGTAGAAAAACCGCCAGGAGAGAGAGGGAGATACGGTGAGATCATAGGGTTGAGTCGTTAGCGGGAAAGTAGGGGAAAGTGAGGAGAGAGAAATGCATGGGGAATTTACTGAAATGCCATTGTCCAATTTCAAATCTCGAGGGACCAAATTGCAATTATCCAGAAGTTTAGGGTCCTTTTTGCAATTAACGAAAATTCGGGGACCATCCAAAAATAAAATTCTTGAGTTAGTCCAGGGGACTCCCAAGGCCATTCGGCCATAACTCAAATCCGGAATCACAATTATTAGACCTTCAATTGGACAAAATCGGGCTGTTACAGTTCACATTCTTGGACTAGAGTTATTAAACATTGAATTGCGACATTATGTTGAAGGACCCAGTTTCAATGCATTTGAATCTTCATTAGGCTCATTGACATTGATTATAAGTATTCTTTCTCACATTTAATTCATTTTAAAAGACTCAAATTGTCAAATTTTCCGTCGGACATGTGAATTGTGAATATAAAACCCCCTCAATGATGGAGATGGGCCATCTCCACTACTTCCCAGAGAACTGCGAGAATCTCTCCCATTTCTTCAGGGAGAAAGAAGATGCCATGTGCTCAAAAAGCATGCTTCCTCGGGCTTGCCATACACAAATAGTTCACACCACCTCAACATTTGTGAAGATCTATTCTTTCATAGTGTGGTCTTAGGCTTCACACTACAACCCCACTAGGACGGTGAAATTGGCAGGTAACCGACCGATTTAGACACGCCCCTGTCAATTTCTGCACACTGCATTTACCTCCATCCAATTGCACAAGCCAAAGGAGGGAATTCGATTCTTGATGTGCTTTGTCACTCTAAAACAGTCGTCGACTAGAAGAGGACACAGAGGGACACGCTTTCTAGACGCATACAACCCTAAAATAAAAACTTCCTCAACTAAAATGAAATCGCTCATACAATTGCTGTTTGATTCTAACTACAGGTCTTTCTGTCTGATCTTGCTAGCATTGAATTTGCCCAACTAAATTCTTCTTCACGCACTTTAATTGAATTGTAAGATCTCTTACTAAATCATCTAATGACAAAGTAAATCGAGCCGGTTTCTCACTTTTAGGTCAACTTCTAACGTCTACGTAATGTTTCGTTATTAATAATGTGTCAAAACCATTCATCATCAATGTGGTCTTGATATAAGTTACTAATAAGCCTATTCTTTCCCTCCATCGAGAGGGAAACTAAGTTTATTCTTTTAAATATAATGACCATCTCTTTTTTCTAACAATGTTCATGGTGTTGATTGTGGAGAAGAAATCAGTAGCAAAATTATCTGCTCTGATGTTAAACTCGTCTTCTCATCTATCAACAATGACTCGATGGGAAAGGTAACGTGGGAAAAATGATTTGTTCATGTAATCAGTTGTTAATTTGCACATTAAATGATGATCACCAAGATATTTTTTTTTTGGGTGGGACTTTAGCCATTAAATCAGTCAACCACAAGAGGAAAACGATGCAGTGGTTCACTGTTCTCTTTAACACGAGCAAATAAAAAGACAAAGACTAGAAGCAAGAGGCTCAATATGATGAATTTCGAGTAATCTACTTGTTTCATGCTAGTCAAAATGAACTAAATGCCATGTTTTTACTTGGTCAGAATTTTCCTTCCCCCTTCCAGTACGATATCCATTACTGCTAAACTATTCTCTCAACTATCCGTCGTGAGAGTGTATACGCATCAAAGCAAACAGTGCTTTGCAGACATTACAAGGAAGCTGTGAGATATAAATTTACATGCAAGTCTTGTGTGGAGGAGAGAGGATCTCCTGACTTAAGTCAAGGAGAGAGTCGTCCGATTTAGATTATATGGCTAAAAAAATAACTTTTCTTAACAAAAAAAAAATCCCCCAATTGCGTCACGCCGGACCCTATGACCTGGAGTGTAATATTGAATTTCTTTTTAACTTATATAGAAAAAGGCGTCTCCCACCAAAGTAGACAGATTACCGACAGCAAAAATCTCTCTATATCTTTTTATTTATTTATCTAATACTTCTTAATTATGAATTTCTAGGACCTGAAGCGGTTCCCTTTCTTGTCTTCTTATCTAGACAGCACTAGTTGTCATTACATTAAAATATATAGGAAGATTATAAAATTGGTAGGTTAAGATCGCGTGTGCTGAATGTGTTTGGTCCATATTGGGGGCAAAATATCCTATTTCTTCTTTTTCTCTCATGCGTTTCCTCTTTATACATAGATCTTTTATTTTCTTGTAAATAATGGAAGTGCATTATCATTTGGATAATTTAAAGATATCGAAGCATAAAAAATGGAATTGACATAGACTAAGGACTTTGGACCGAACATCGAGATGACCAATTCGTGATGAGGACAAATATTAAACCATGTGGGGAATATCCGACTCTCCATATTCGCATCCACACGTAATATTTTTAACTTCGTTGATTTTCGGCCCTCCAAATTTAGTTTACATCCTTGCCTAGTGAAAAGTTTTACCATTCATATTAAGAGGGCTTCATCTGCACGATTGCTTGGCAATCTATTAAACTCTTCCGCAGGATTTATCCCTAGGTGGGGTCTCGACATCCAAGACGAAGTCCCTCCGTGAATAGCTTGATAGCAAGGGAAAGTGACTGAATTGTAATAGAACATTCATAAGATACCCAATGTTGAGCACTTGACGTGGTTCTACTTTTCATTAGCGGTAAAACAACTGAAAACATTCAACACATTTAAAAGAGATTGACGTGATAATGAAGAGAAAGGGAAGAACAATTTGTCAAACCTAATCAACTCCATATTCTGACAAGACGACAAATTCTCAGACGACACAAGCATAACAAATTTATCCTTCCTCAATCGAAATTCTTCATCAAATGTATTTACCAAGTAATCATATCAAGAGCGATTCAGAAGTCACGACGTTAAGTTGACTACAACAGCAACCGGCAAAGCCATGACGTCAAATTTGTTCTTGCTGTTTATGCAAGAATGACGCATCCAACCAAGAATCTTCCCCACCTCACAACGCGTCGTCTAATTAATAATCAATATAAAAAGACTCAGAGCCTCCTCCATATACAGAGCTTCCAATTTCTCACCTGAGCCCGGCAGATCATCCACTACATCGCCATGTCCCTTGCGGAGCTCGTGCTCGTCCCGTATCCCGGAATGGGCCATCTCGTGGCGATGGTCGAGATGGCTAAGCTCCTTGTCGACCGCGACACTCGCCTCTCTGTCACCGTCCTCATCATGAAGCTTCCGTTTGACTCCGATGTCGACTTGTACACAAACTCGCTTCCCACCAACTTGGCCGCCGACCGCATCCGCTTCGTCCACCTCCCGCACGAGAACACTGGTTCCAGGATCTCTTGGGCCAGTTCCCGCGCCCACTTAATCGAGAGCAACAAGCCCCATGTCAAGCGGGCTGTTGCCGAGCTCACCAACGTGGCCGGCTCGGCCAGGCAGCTTGCAGGGTTCGTTCTCGACATGTTATGTATCACCATGGTTGACCTGGCGGAAGAGTTTGGAGTCCCGTCCTATGTCTTCTACCCGTCGAGCGCCGCGTTCCTCGGAATTATGCTGCACCTCCAGTTGCTCCAAGACAAGCACCACGTGGATATAACTGAATTCAAGGACGTGGCTGGCAAGTTGGAGTTCCCGAGCTTCACGAACCCGTTGCCAGCCAAGGTCTTGCCCCCCGTGCTTCTGATGAAGGAGACGGCCCGACCGGTCCTAGAGCACACCAGGAGGATGAGAGCGACCAAGGGCATTATCATAAATACATTCCACGAGCTCGAAACGCATGCAGTGAGGTCTTTGACCGGCCTCGGGGCACCCGAGATTTACCCCGTGGGGCCCATACTAAATCTGAAGAGGGAGACTGGAAGGAGGGCTCAAGGTGATGATGACATCATCAAGTGGCTCGACGAGCAACCGCCTTCATCGGTGGTCTTCCTGTGCTTCGGCAGTTGGGGGGGCTTCGGCGAAGGCCAGGTCAAGGAGATGGCCTGCGCGCTAGAGCGGAGCGCGCACCGCTTCTTGTGGTCCCTGCGGCGGCCGGCTCCGAAAGGCAAGGTTCAGTTATCACGTGACTACGCGGACCTCTTGGAGGTCTTGCCGGAGGGGTTCCTAGACCGAACAACCGGCGTCGGGAAAGTGATAGGCCGGGCCCCGCAGGCTGCAATCTTGGCCCACCCGGCTATCGGAGGGTTCGTGTCGCACTGCGGATGGAATTCCATCCTGGAGAGCATATGGTTCGGCGTGGCGATGGCCACGTGGCCTCTATACACAGAGCAACAGCTAAACGCGTTTGAGCTGGTAGTGGAATTGGGCCTCGCGTCGGAGATCAAGATGGACTACAGGATGAATTCCTGGATGGAGAGCGACAACGTTGTGACGGCGGATGAAATAGAGGGCGGCATAAGGAAGCTAATGGAGGAGGCGGGCAGCGAGAGGCGGAAGAAGGTGAAGGAGGCGAGCGAGAAGAGTAGGAAGACATTGGTTGAGGGTGGATCTTCTTTTTTGTCTTTGGGTCGTTTGATTGAGGACATCTTGAATAATATACCTTGATTTACATTAGTACAATGGTTGAAAACTTTAGCATTTTTGGATTTTGCACATTGAATAAAAAAAAAAGGTTGCTTTCATTAAACAAGATCAATTGATACTCATGTAAGTCAGCTTAACGTGGAAATTCCAGACAAATTCTCCGGCACTTGTGAGGAAAGTTTCCTAAAGCATGGTCCAAGAGAATTTTGAAACAGTAAATCTAGCATCTACCATTGGCGCGCAAATATTCATCCACAAACGGATCCGGATCACCTCCCTTTATGACAAGTGATGTGACTTGAGGGCCGTCTAACTGCAGATCGGACGGTCCCCATTAATAGAGGGGATTTTGTTTTGCTTTTTTTTTTTCAACTGTTCGATCTGAATCGTGGCTGGACTTGACACACGTCACATGGCGATCCGAGTCATTCACAAACGGTTTTATCGGCTCTTGATTTGATGGTTAGTGAGAGATTTTGATAGTTAAAATCGTCAAATCGGTGATGGATTAGACCGCTTGGACAAGATTGTATTTACACTGCACCGTACGTTTTAATACTTCATTTTGAAATTTGAGCCTTCTTTTATGGTTGAGATTGGCAATTGCATCTCTTCAACATATTGGGTAGCCTAGAGCACAATTTACGAGATGTGAAAAAGGTTAGCATAGAGTTATTTATGAGCGACCCAATAAAATCAATCCTGGCCTATGAATAGTGCAAAAATTTATGTGAAGTATTTGCTTAAACAAAGTACTTTGGGGATTGATTATTTTTCAACCGTTGATCTTGACTGGGTCTTTTATTAAATGTAGCTATTGAAGGCTTAAATCATTCAGACTCTATTTGTTTTTCTATTATCATCATTTATGAAAATAGCGATAATATTTTGGATCGGCTAGTGATCGTACTTTCACTGTTTGGTTGCATGAATGTGGGGATGTAACTATCCCTTTGTCCTTCTCTCTCACCCCAAAAAATAAAGAAAAGAAAAACAGAATATTCTCCAGTCTCCGTTCATATTTCTTGATTGGTCCTATACACATCATTCGTGGTTGATATGCAATAACATACGTTAAACTTAAAAATTTGCTAATTTTATTCGAACTGGTATGTCTACAGTCCGAAGTTTTATTGTTCTTGTGAAATTTCAGCAGGCTAGGCTATCTTATGGGAAACGCGAACAACTTTAGTGAATCGGATTGATGGGCTAGCCAGCTTTTTCCCAAATCGATCTCAACTTGCGAATATGACAATAGCAATTTTGTGGCGATACAACATCGTGAAGAATGAAGCGAGTTAGGGTTGATTCCCCTTCAATTGACTGGGAAAACTTACATTACAAACTACTATGGATGACGGAGGATCTAATGCTAAGGATTGATGAAAACGACATTGTTCAATCCTTATCTCGACGAATTCAATAAGTGCTCTTAGTAAACTATTTGATCAGGATGTTGACATAGTTTACGCCTCTCGTAGTTTCTAGGAATTATATTTTTTTCTAAGTTATATCCCCTTATATCCGAGTTTATCATATTTTTAATTGTTTTCTTACTACCAAACATAACCTTAGTGCATATATATGGAAATAAGATTTAATTGCTCGGTAGCCATTTGACCATTTCCGAGGTTCTTATCATGAAAATGAGCCCTCCGCTGGATGTGTGCCGTCGCTTTCTCAATTCACAATTTGGAGTAAATAGTCATAGAGGAAAAGATGGTGACTGCGTGTTATATGCCTTTGAGCACGTTTTTTTTTTTTTTTTTTTTGGGGTCTACTTCAAGCAATTTTGTAAACCTTATTGCTTGTGGCGTGAAACCTGGAGGAGAGGAGAGTTGGACGACACTAAATCAATCGATCTGCAATGTCCCCGACAAGCATGTTCTCCCTCCCAAGCTATATGCAGGATACGCCGATGATCAGCTTAGAACCACAATCTCGTGATGTCCGAAGCTGTGCGGTATCCTCGTACGTTCTGACGGGTTGGAGCTTTGATTTTCATGCAGGTGTTCTAGCCTGCCCGGATGGACATATGAATGAACATAGCGATGGAACAGACAGAAGAGCACGTCAATTGGCTGCTGAATGACAAGTGCGGCGATGCTTTTATTCGAGGGAGCAATGGTAATTATGAGAGGTCCTGCTTGTTGTATCGTTTCTTTGCTGGCTCGGAGCGTGCCTAATGGGTGTGACTTCATTGCAGTTCTGTGCATCCGCACTTCAAAGCGGACTCTGGCAGATGGGGTTCAGCTATGTACTTTCAGCATATGGTGGGGTTACGTAGTCGTGAAGCTTTGATGGATCCATTCTCGATCGCGGGGTCATGCGGCTCTACAATCGTGGGGACGCAAACATATTCCAAAACTTAGAGCTCATTTGCGATTCTTGCTTATAAGCCCGCTCCTCATGGGATTGATATGATGTCCGTTAGTTCAGAACCACAATCTTGCGATGTCTGAAGTTGTGTGGTATCATTACATGTTCTGATGGGTTGGAGTTTTGACTTTCTTGCAGGTGTTCTTGCCTGCCCGGATGGATTTATGAACACAGCAAGGGAGCAGACAGAAGATACGTCAATGGGCAACTGAAGAACAGGTGTGGCGATCTTTTTATTCGAGCGTCCACATTGGATGCCATCTGCCTATGTCTGTATAATCGATTCCATTGCTCAAGCTCGTGGGGAAAATTGACATCATTGCGTTGGAATGTGCAAAGTCATTTTGCGCTCGCAACCAAAAAAGAGTCAAAATTAGATTATTTAACTGACCGAGCAAATTTAGGCCACCCGAAAATCTATTTGACCTTACCCGAGAATTGCACTTTCGGTTTGTAGGAAATGAGCATTTCATTTCAAATGTATTTTCTACAATACTACTGTTCGGTCGGCTTCCTTACGAGAATAATAATGGCGTTTAGGTCGTTAAATTGCACAAACTATGAAGGACAATTACAAAACCTCGATATCTTCATCCCGTCTGTGAGAATTACCATCCCTCGTATGAATTCACAATCCGTCATTTTCTTTAGAAGCACAACCTATTGGAGTTTTTTTTAAAACTATAATTACAAGTATGAACTAACTGTTCAATATGGAGACGAGAGGAGAGGCGTGCAAGGCTGACCATGAGGAATGGAAATCCATGGATCCTCCTACGCATTAGTCACAGATTAAGATACACAAACTAGTAATTTCTATTCAAACAAACCGATACAATATATAAATAACAAACCATACATTCAGCTAACAAATTTAAACTTTTAAAACAGTCGATGACTGTAATCCTATAAAATATTACAAAACAATTGTAGAAATGATGAGGACGGTAAATAAGACATTTAACATGGATGGATGTATTAAGATTCAATCTGCTCATCCCAAAATTCGTAATACAAGCCCCATTGAGGATTGAAGAGGCAACCGAAATGAGCCATCAACGTCCAAACAAAGGCAAGAAGCTCTCCCCCTTTGCTCAGCGCCTGCACATGTGCCTCTCCCTTTATATTACTTGCTGCATATGCCAGCATATCCACCCACGCTCTGCTCAAATTGTTCCACCTGTCCTCACCAACTCCTATTGCTTGGGCCAAAAGTACTCCTGCGCCGAGCGCGGATTCCGAAGGGGGGGCAAGACCCCGTTCGACGCTTTCTGCTGGAGGGGAGTGCAATTTTTCGCATATCCCTTTCAGATCCTTGGTCGCATCACGGGTGATGAGGTGCCTGAGCTGGAGCAGCGTCTCGCCTGATCTCATCTGGACATGGCCTACCCCCATCACGGCGGACAGCACATTAGGCCGCTTAAGTAAAAGATACAGCAAATAATCAGAAAGGATCTTGCTAAATTCCATTTCATCATTTCTTTTGCTGGGTTCCTCTATGTTGTACAAGATTTCAGTAGCAATATGAAGCGCTAGAGCCCAAATGTCGAAATGAGCCTTGGTGACTTGCTTAAAAACCTCATGGTCAGGGTCCAACTCCGAAGGGGTAAACAGACTTCTAGTGTTAATCATCAGACGCACCGTTTCTGGATTATCGACAAGCTGAGATTTAGATTTCACCACATCAAAGATAAAGATCCACAGCTTCTTATCAAAGAGATTCTTGGACATGTACTTCACATTCACAATCATTGAGCCTTTACCAAAGCATCTGGCGATTGTCTCACCAGCTTGATGGAAATAAGAGATGATATTGTCAACCACTCGGAATGGAAAACTGCAGATATCTTTGAAAACGACGATGCCCCAGAACCAATTGCTCTTACATATCTTTCTTGGATTCTTGTTCAGTGCCTCGGAAAAAAGGTTGCAAGCAAAGACAGATTCTGACCACCTTCGAAATATTAATAGTGTATCTAAGACCTCGTAAGTAATAATGGCGTTAGGTCCTACACATTTGGTGTATCGAGGCTTCCTCAGGTAATCCGTGGCAGATACCAACTTGTAGAGAAATGAATCTAGTTTAGATGAACCTGTGGTATTGTTCTTGATTCCAACAACTGTCCAATCGGAGAAAACAAGCATGAATAGAGCTATCCCATCAAGAATAATCCCTCCAAAAAGAAGGATATAAGTGATTTTCACATCCGATTCGAGAAATTGATGCTTCTTCGAGCGATTGAACAAGCCTAAAGCCACCATAACACTAGCGAAGGCTACGATGCGGAAAATGTAGCTTCCCTTGTGACGAATTATCATCGCTTTTGTGTGGAGCTCCTCATAAATAAAATTGAGTTCGACTGAAATCACCCTTAACGCATCCATCGCAGAAACTTCATCAAAATATTCGCGGCTCGTTTTGCGTTGTTGTTTTGTGAAGACGAGATCTACGATGAAGACCTTAAAGATCTGAAAAAATGAGTAAGCATGCTTCACCACAATGCTCTCGTCAAGCTTTGCTCCTCCTCCGTCAGAGCATTTATATCCTTCCTTAAGAGCTTTGAGTTCTTCAAGCACTTGTAATTGTGTGGCCATTCTTCGCTCGCTGTCTAAGAGCATCGATTCCCTGAGCTTTGGGAAACTTGAGAGATAAAGTGCCAGTGTCCTCTCCGAAATTTTTATAGCCCCTGCGAGAAAAACCAGGATGGTTGGGATCACTAGCGACTTGTTGCTCGGAAATATTCGTACAAAGACGTAGATGGCTGCATTGACTTGGAAGATGAGACTAAGCAGGTGCCGTCGCCAAAGTGAACTGTCTTCGAGAGAGAAGGCAGTGATGGTGTCTGGACCACCAAGATGTAGCAAAAGAAATGAGGCCCAAAATCCCTGAAGTGCTCCATTTACTTCTGCTACATGAGCGTTTGAATAGCATTGGTTGTGAGAGATGAGCCCGACCGCAAATGCAGCTACAGAGTCAGCCATCAAATAGGCCAACCACAAGAAGGAAATGATGAGGCGGTTCGCTGTTTTCTTTCTAAGGGGTGCAAATAGAATGAGAAGCACTTGAAGCGAGAGGCTCAGTACAACGAAGCTTCGGATGTTCCATTTGTTCCACAAATCCAAGATGAAGCTAAACGCCATGCTTTGCCGTAGTTTGAATTTTGCCTCTTTCTGTCTAATATGATTTCGGCTACGACAAAACTATCCTCTCAAACACCCACCTTGAGAGTTTAGAAGAATCATGAAAATGGTTGGGAGGTGGGGTGGATGATGTTGGGGAGGGTCAATGCTTGGGACTTTTTTGAGACCTGAAAGGATGAAGAAGCTACGTGCAGCGTGATAGAATCGTATATCAATCTCAACCGTTGAATTACCTGGATCCCATGTCGGTCCACATAATTCAACGAGTGGGATGGATTGATCTCATCATGATCATCAGTTTTGCTCTGTTTTTTTTTTTTATCATTGTTTCTTCCAGAGAAAGATACAAAAGCTTCGAATTGTAGATTTTGCTCCCGACATTTACGGACATGGCGGTGAAAACTTCCCACCGCCAAAAGGAAAATCAGTAAAATAGTTAGCAGTCACTTTTCTCATCGAGCAAGCAAACCTTTATCCTTGGGAATTTATTGTGGCTGCGATGGGCCCGCTCATTGTCTTCTTTATCACTGTCTAAGTTTTCCAATTTAATTCATATTCATGTGAATCAAGAATAAGCATTTTACTTTGAACCCTTCTCCATATTCGATATCGTTTCTCCGTAGAACTTGAAGAAATTATTAACAAATTCATAAACTTATTATATGGATTTTGATTCAATTTTTAAATTTTTTAATTTGATCAATTTAATTACAAATACTTTGATAGTTTGTCAATGTGGTCTTTTCAATTAAGTGACTAATCTTAGCCTATCACAGACACATTGATAAGGTCAATTAGCAAAGAAGATGTTTTTTTTTTGTATGAGAAGTTAATCCGTTTAAAGCTCAAACTGAATACATCTACAATCATATGTCCTATTCATATCATGTATATGAGGGCCTAGTTCCCTAAAAAAATCTAAATTTTAAGTCTAATCCCATATTTTCTCCCAAATTTTTTTCTCAGAATAGTTTACCACATTTTACTCTAGTCCTAAATTTGTACACATGTCCAAAAATTGCCACAGATTTCTTCAAAATTATCAACGTTGAAGCTAGGTGAAGGTTCCTTTATCATAACCTACGATTTAATCAACAGTCTCATCTTCATATGAAACATGACAACATTTTGATGTTGATAATATTGAAGAAACCGGTAGTAATTTTCGAACAAAGGGTTCACGAGGTAGATCCGGACACATGTGAAACTTGGTAATATTATTTAAGATAATAAAAATCAAATAAAATCGGGACTAGACATAAAGTTGAGTTTTTTAATATAAAATTACGCTAATTGATTAATATAAAAAGTTGGCCTGACTATTTTTCTTTTTTGGAACCAATTCATTTTTTCTTTTTTTTTCTTTATACTTAGATCCATTTATTTTCCATTTTCTCTTTTGCTTTTTTCTTTAACTTTGATTCATTTATGTTTTCCTTTTCGCGCGATGCTCCTGATTTGCATGAGATTACGTGATTCGGGAGTCACGTTTTATACTTTTCGAACAATTCTGCCCGGATTTTGTGAGTAACGTTGGTGTTCTAGAGTTGATGCATGACTCTTGGCTCTTTATCCCAAATTAAAATTATTGAATAATTAAATTAACAGCTTATGCAATTGTTCAGATCATTTACCATTTTCCTCGCAATATTTGGAATCAAGTAGGTATTCTAGGCTTCGGAAAAGGCTGGGAAATTAGGAGAATCTAGTGTATTTCCGTAGATTTTGTTTATGTTTTCCATTGAGAATTCTTAAATTGCTAGAGAGAACAATAAGAAAACAGACATGCAAAACATTAAGAAATGTCATTTTCTTCTCAAACTTTAATTTTTGTGAAGTTGATGTCCATATTAGCAAGTTTTATCTATGTTAATTAATGAAATGATGACATTGAGCGTTTATATCAAGTAACTAATTGAATCAATGTTTTGCAAATGTTAGGTGATTTGACTGGATTACAACAAGATGTGTACATTCACATATTAAGATGGTTTTTTACTTGTTTGTCAAAAGATTGTATGCATCTATCAAAAAAGCCCAACAATGTAGAAGAATTGTATATCAACCATTCTACAAATAAATTCGAGCTCAGGATAGAGCAAACTTGAGCTGATTTAACCATTGACGAGTAAATTCAAATGTTTCCAATGTATCAGGTGTCCATGACAGCAAAAGACGCTAGGAGGTTATAACCTGAACATTATTATGTACTTGGCGAGATGATAACATTATCCTTTCCCTGAAATATGACCTTGATTTAAGCAAGGACAAAATTCCACCAATAAGTTTAGTTTAGCCAGAGAAATGGCAAAAAAGGAAACTTGCCCTTTCATGTGGATGAGTAATATTAGCCAAAGCCAAATTGCCGTTGATATAAGTGGGACGCTCCAAGAAGGCATCTCCCACCAAAACCAAGTGGCGACAGGTTTTCAACAATCCTAGAATCTCTCTTTTACCTTTCTTTCTATTTCTCCATTATCAATTTCTTCAACCTGAAGTGGTCGTTACTTTCTTCTCTTTTTCACTAGACAAAATTAACTATCATACAGTTCCCTTACTGTCTAATAAGTTTGTCCGTATAAAGAGCAAAATATTCTTCTTCTTTTTTCCTCACCGTTTTCCCTCTTTATATATCAATCTATTAATTTAAAGCATTGACAGTTTCTGCCAAAGATTATTGCTTGTTGCTTATCCATAAGTATCTGACGAAAAAAAAAGTTTCTTATGCACGGATGATGCTTATTGCTTTGTGTTAAGTTATTGTTTAATCATTGAACTTTTCCTATCTCAATTCTTCTCACACATCCAACTGTAATGACCCGAGTTTCAAGCTATTGAACTTCAATATGTAGTTTTGTGAAATGTTTGATGATACCACATCAAACAAGACATTTGATATTATTGATTGACCAGGTACAATCTTACAAGTCACATGAGTGTGCATGTGAGGGATAAGTAGGTGTCGCGACCTTCCTAAGGTATACCTGAACAAGTCTAAAGGACTGCAAAGTGGGCATGACTAACCCTTTTACGAGGTGGCACTTACACTTAATGTTGGCTCTCGATCGCAACTTGTTATTCTCAAGCTAATTACGACATGTTGTTTTTCTTTAGGAGCCATCGCTAAATTAGTACCTCCTTTCCTTTAATCGGGAAAACAAGTCAGTGATCTAATTCTTCATTTTAAAATTTTTTTTTTCTGAAACACGTTGACATAATTTATCATGCGAGGAGAACTCACGTGACAAAAAATTAAACAGAGCAACGATCAAACAAATTGCATCAATATAATAAAAAACAGTACGGTAAGAAGAAGCCAAGCCACATCGAGCACAATTATAACTCCCCCTTGCATCAATATAATGTACAACATTAAATTGGCAATCAACCTAGTTTAAGGAATGTGAATTTTCTAATCTCGGTGATAATGTTACCCCCGTCAAACAAAACGATATTCAAGTAGGCATGAATCAAAATTGGCCCTAAAAATGCCATTTCTAATCAAATGCCTCTCCGGAAAATTTTTTAATCCTTTTTATCATTTTATTTATTTATCTATATTTCATTTTATCCATGATAAAATGATTTAAAGTCTGGCTATACTAAATGCATGTTGAGAAATAACAAACTAGATACAAGGCATGGAATTGAAATACGATAGGATTCAAAATGTGTGATTATGAATTGAAATGCAGATGATTTGAACATCTGAAGAGCTAACGAGACCAAACCGAAACACGTTGACTGGACCCTCAAGAGCCAAGCACATGCCATGCAAGCCATGGTTCAGCAAGCCCAAGTCTGAGCCAGGAAGCCCCTAGAGTGAACCGAACCTAAAAATTTAGAGAAGTATGTTGACAAAAAGTCAGACGGGTTCTTATACGCAACTCCACCAAATTGTGAGGATAGACAACATACGTGACACATATGATGAATCCAAACATACCTTGAAATCATACCTGTGGAGTCTCGACACTCAGGTATAACTTGACATGCATTCATTTTCAAACTTGACATGCATTCATTTTCAAACTTAAGCCATTAAATTGTGAGCCAATTAGGATATATTAACTAATTTACACTAAACCAATTCCTCGATGTAGAAATTTCCTCACACAACTCGGATGTACATTTTAACACGATATGTTGTAGTAATCATTTGCGTTAGTTTTCTTCCTTCTTCATTTTTTCAGTCGATATCAAGGTTAGGGTTAATCACTGATGTTCTGATTAGACTGAGAAGATTACTTTTTTTTGGATAATTGTCATATCTATGCATTTTATAAAGTATGTTTGGATATCATATCAACGTATGCGTTTTCCGGCATAAAGTTGCCGAAATGACTAAAATGGCAAAATTTCAAAAGGTTTATGACTGAATTGACAAAATAAAAAGATTTACAACTGAATCAGCAAAGTTATAAAAGGTTCTTGATTTTTTGGACAGTTACCCCCACCATTTCACGACATGCTCACAAGTTCACATGAGGGTAGTGAGAACAATATGTTGTTGATTTCAATTTATACTCATAAGTTATTGATTAACACATATATTATGTATAAGAGGTCGGTATATATTATTGTCACATTGATAATTGCACATATGTATTTTTAGATACCATTCAAAGAACTTTATGAAATACCCAGAAGTTTAGTAAATTCCCTTAATATAATGATAAATCTTTGAAATGTGCATATATAAATTGATGGAAAGTTCTCTATTCCGACTATTGTTAATACCTGAAAGTAATCTATGCCTTTCAAATTTTTAGGTCGTGTTTTTCATCATTAAAGTTGATACAACAGAGTGTGATTCATTAAAATCTAATAAAGATTATGCATAAACGCAAGAAAATTTCTTGTCTGGCCCAAGACAACACTTTTGATTATGTAGCTCCGATCCAAATCCAATCCCTCTGATCGAATTGGGTTAACGGACCCAAGTCTCGGCCAGCATTTCCCAGAAGTGGAGTCTGTGTTTGGGGATCACGGCTGGTAGAATTCTGCTAATACTAGCACTCATGATGCAACAATTGCAAAAGATGAAGCTTTGGGGTTAATGGATTAAAGCAATCTGATCCCACAGAAGAAGCTAAAATTCAAATGTAAGTAATGTGTATACATTATCCAGCTAACTCATGTACAGGTCACTGTATAGACTTATAGTATCAAAAAAAAACTATAAGTTCCCAGCAATATTTTTATTCTTTTTAAATTGGGACGAATCAAACTTTGTGGACGAGCATGGCTATTTAAGATACGAAGATATCACAATAGACCTGAGCACCGAGCTGAGAATGGTCCTAATGCATTCTTAGCTGCAATTACTTTGTTGACCAACATTTTCCACTTGGAATCATCTTTCTTGCTTTGATGCCGAATCTTCACTCTAAATTGCCTGGCAAAAGCAAAAAGAGACATAACGTAGAGCCCTCAATTTCACAGTAGAAATCAGTTCAACGAAGATGCTGCTCTTCAACTCTACACCCCAATAAGATCACTCAGCCCTGATATGCATGCATCTCACATGATCCCCGATATGCATCTTGCATAATCACTTAATTTTAAATCATTGAAGTATCATTTGGGAAGAAAAAAAATACTCTTACCTTAAAAAAGTTTTGACTCATCAACCAGTTTCCATAATTCAATGTCCGACTTTTTTCCATGCAAGACACTTAAAGTGCAAACTTACGATTCAGCAATGAAATTTTCACTTGACCATCTCAAGTGAGTTTTGCTCAATATCCAGTGCTTATTAGGACCTAACATATTAGGTGAATGAACCCACTAGGCCCAATGGTGGAGGAACTGGGTGGGATAGGGGCATTTATTTTCAAGTGTAGGTTTCAACTCCCACCTCTACATAGACGGAGTAGAAGTCTGAGAGAGAGAGAGAGAGAGAGAGAGAGAGAGAGAAGACTAAGAGTAGAACAGGCAAAAAAAAAAATTAGGTGAATGAAAACCAACCCATACATCAGAGGCAGTCACATTTAGACACGTCCTGCATCAATGTAAGACTTATCTAGGAAAAAATTGAGGTGAAAAACATAGGAGTTCTTTGACTTACCTACAGAGAGGAACTTGGCAATCTTCAGGTTCGGTGCACATCCGAGAGTGCAGTTCAAGAAGCTGCCACATGCGCTTGCAGTGAACGCATCCTCCAGGAACACGGATCTTGCAACTAGCAAAATGGCGTACTAACATCTCAAGTCCTTTACAAGCAGGGAATCCACAGGCAGGCTGAGATACTTTAAGGAGCTTGTCACGTGGTCCAATCGTACGGCAACCATCTCTGCATATGTGAAGGAGGGCTTCCATGGCCTCGTAAAGTTGCAAGTATACCTGTCTCTCTTCCCTTTTCCTCAGCCTCTCTTGTTTCCTCTGCCACAACAGTAGTCATAAGACCACAACGCAAAATATTCTGGATAGTCAAGTTTATCATGAAAGTAAAATATCCACCAGTATGAGAACAATACATAATAATTCTCGTCAGGGAGGAGTAATAACCAATCTTCCAGGAATAAATCTGGTTGTCATGTTGATAAGGGTGAAATCACAACCTTGTCAATAGAAACCAGAGGAACTTGATGCGAAGAATAATGTAACCAAAAAGATAAAAACGTGGACATTCAGTGATTCTTTGCTATGAAGGACTTGGAAGAGCATCGGATAGAGCTGAAGCATCTCTTAGTTTTAAAGCATCGAAAGAAGGAAACACAAGCATAACATAGAGAACAATCTTGAGAAAATTATTCAAGGTGGTTTCACGGGAGAGGCTAAATCAAGGGGGAAAAGGACAACATAGAAGACATCAGTAGTGAAACCCTCACATGGTTCTAGAACTGATGAGACCTACCCCACCCATGTGGGTAGACTTACTACTAACAGTAGTAGTAGCAGAAGCAGCAGCTAAAGATCTGTAATGAACCATTGTCCATTGCAATACACATGACATAGTAGCCAAAGATCTGCAAAGTCATAACTAGTTCTGCTACTTATGTTTCCCACGTACTGCAGAATAAAATTATTCACTGCGACTAGTACGTCACTATGAATATTATTGTACAATTTCAAGTTCATAATCCTCACTTCAAAAACCAAATAACTGTATTAATGACGTTCCTATGAGTTGCACATTATGATCCATAAGCACAGAGTATTCAATATGTACTATCATGCTATGAGTAGATCAGACATGCAAAATCATTCCCCCATTGCTTGGGTTTTCTTTAAACCTATTATTTTTTACATGATTTTCTAGATCACCTCTCTCTCCATGCAATGATGCCACATACCACAGCTTGGTCCATACCAACTCCTACACTTGAGAAAAGGCAAAAGCTACTCCAAGGAAGGAGCAAATCAACTTACAGAATCTACTTCAACAACCGCCTCTAGGAGCTCCTGTTCAAGAGCAGGATTAGCATGCTTCATTACTTTCCAACCTTCAGTCAAGGATATACTTTTGAAGTCCCTCAGAATCTTGCGGACACAAAAGAGGGAAAGCCTTGGTGCATCGCAGTACCTAGCTAACTGAAGCACATCTACAACATTTTCTTCATTCAGCCAGTGATACTCCAGATAGTGAGTACAAACCCTTTTCAATGATGGAACTGAATAAGAGTGAGATAGAATCAGCAAATGGAGAACATACTTCTTCATCATTTCTTCTTCATAGCTGCATCCAAGATTTATATAATATTAGAGCAAAAAATCCAGACAACCGGACGACGGGAACACTAAAATAGAGAGGAAAGTCATCATACCAGGATGAGTAAAGAAAGCGAATAAATGCTTGGACAGCTTCATTAGGAACCCCAGCAATCCTGATGTACCTCATACAATTCCGACCTGTTGGCTGTTGCATTATATTACGAAGCACTGGTGATGCAGCAGACTGCATGGAAGAAAAGTAATTTGTAAGCCTGGATCTTGACCGAAAGTATTTATCTCTCTTAATTGATGGTCACAATGTAATTTGCTCAATGAACCCCACTAAACTGCCTTCACAACTGAAGAAACAGATAGATTGGTGGACAAATTATTGAAGGCAGTGTCTAAAATAAATATCCTAAAATCATATGCCAGTCCAGATCATCTCTACATCATCATGACTTATGTGACATCTACAAGGAACTGAAATGAAACCATCAGGGAAAGGCAAAGGCAGTGTAATTGTCTCACCAGAATACTGGAATGTGCCATAATAAATGAATTTTCTTCCATAAAAATGTAAACATCTGCGCCATATCCATCCATGAAAAGGCTATCCCATGTACGTTTTGTTTCTTTGGGGACCAAGCTACAGTCTGGAAGTCTTGCGTGGTTGGATCTTGTCAAGGTTTTAACAGGGGAAGAAGGTGGTTGAGGGATATTACAATTATTGGAGGAGGAGGGAGTGGGGGATTCCAGCGCATGTGAAATATCGGCAGGATCTGCTTCCTCCAGTTGCATATTGAAGTAGCCACAGAATGTTTCACCATCGGAGGATGACCAGGGAAAATCAACATGTGGTGAAGCCATCAGCTTTGGAACTTCAGGAGAAAATACCAGCTGACACTTTTGCGAGAGGATCTGCAGGGTAAACAAAATAGTAAGATTACAAATGAATCCTTACAGAGATATGAGAAAGAATCAAACCTCCCTATGAGGGGAAAGAGAATTCCATTGGCTATTAGGAAGAATTCTGTTATCAAGAAATTGACCCCCTAACATAAATCTTAAAAGAGTATCTTCATTCTTTGAGTTTTATCCCGTGGCTTTACTTGTGAGAGTCGCATGTAACCCAGCTATAAGGTTCCAAAGATTCCCCTAAATAAAACTCTAGATTGCCTATCAGCAAGGCTGCTGCTTTTAGTTACCTCTAGATGCCTTTGTAAGGATATCAAACCCACAGCATACACAAAATGCAAAATTATGTTTTATCGCCAACAGTAGTAAGAAGCTACTGAATCAAATGACAGCTGATCTCAGAGAGCGTAATTCCACATACTTCAGTAAGAAACTAGTGAACCAAATGCATGCAAGAGTTTGGATTCACTAGTTCAATAGAGCTACACATAATAAAGAACATAGGCACAGACAGAGCACTGTTGACATTTTGAGCGACATCACAACCCTGATCAATGTCAGAGGACAAAACTTATTTGACATAACATGTAATAGCCATTTGGCATTCAGTAACCAACCCCTCATAAGATGGAAAAATTGCTAGGTGACCAACTAAAGTAGGACAATGGGCGTTGTGCTCCATCAATTTATGGTTACTACATTTGGCTCAATTGGACCACACAACGCGAGGAGGGAATTCCATTCTTAATGTGCTTTTTCACTCCGCACCATCATCGAGTTAGATACGAATGACAAAGCGACAGTTTCTGGTCACATGCAACCCCCAAAAAATAAATGAAAACTTTCTCAACTACAATTGTTTTCAGTGCTAGATTATTTTAGTGACAAGGTCCCTTCTGTCTGACTGACTGGCATTCAATTTAACCGACAAAATTCGTTTTCACGCACTCCAATCGAATTCCCAGTAACAGAAGAAGCTATCTTATATAGAGAAGTTAATCACTGTAGAAGACGAGGTGTTGCCTACCTTAGAGCAAAGGTAGGATGCAAATCTTCACCAAAAAAAAAATTCTGAGATTTGCTCTCTCCGACACTAGTCCACCTGAATCTGGCGTTGTACATAAACAGTAGCTAAAGAACCTGAAACGAAATGCCAAAAACCAAAACAAGCAAAGCCCATAAATAAATAAATCATTAAAATAATGAACAATCGAGATTATACTTTTCTACTGCACAGGAGCCAAAAGAACCCTCTAGAAATTCTAAGAAGCTAAACACAACCCAGAAAATGTTACACGACATGGACATGATCGCCTTTGCCTCCTATAACAATAGAACCAGACATCATTCAGGTCGGGAGAACTCCAGAAAACGAAAATGCGTTCTCAATTTCAAGGTACAGGATAAATGCATCCACGGTCCCAATAGACAACAAACATTCCCAGGTGAAGAAGCATAACAGAGCAAAAAACCCACCTGAATTGCTATCCAGGTACGACATGCAGAGCGAAAAATCTAAAAAAGAAAAAAGAAAAATCTGGAACGAGCATAAAGATGAACAACGAGCTTCTGCTCAAAACGTTCCGGAGTTAATCACCGCAATCGAAACGAACGCCATCGTCGGTTCGCGATTCAAACCCTCGAAGAGAACATCCGGCTTTTATCGCGCCGGTCATCATCGAGAGCCCGACAAATGGTTCGCACGGACGAGACACGAGGCGAAGCAAAGCTACAGAGAGCAGAAGCTGAAACAGTGAAACCATAGAGAGAGAGAGAGGGGGGGGGGGGGGGGGGGGGGGGGGGGGGGGGGGGGGAGAGACCTGGGTTTGACGACGACGACGACGACACGAGAATGAGGGAGTGATCTTCACTGGGAGGAGAGGAGGGAGGTGCTTCCATTAATGCGGACGCGAGGAAGGTCGGTATCTTTCTGGAGAAACACAAGACTGCTGTTTTATTTATTGTTTATTGTCGTCGTTGTTCACAGAGCGAGAAGGGCAGCTGTCTCATCTTTTATTTTTATCTTTTGTGGAAACATAAATTAATAAAATTTTTGTTGGTTGATTTAATTTATGTAATTATTTTTGTGGCGGACGGAAAAGTGAGAAAATGGTCGGTCTGCCGCTTCCCATACATTCCCGTGGCCATCCCTCGTCTCGCCAAACGGCTCCGTCGATAAGAGCTATTGCGAGTCATCAGCCTGTTATCTCCGGCGTACCTTTGATCTGTTGAGCAAGAGCCCTTCCAGACGGGACTCCGGAGTCACTATGGCCGACTTTCGTCTCTGTTCGACCAGTCGGTCTCATAGTCGGGAAAAGAGTGGTTTTTTTTTTGGGGGGATTGGTGTGGCATCAATTTGGGATTACTTGCATTCAATCATATCGTTAGCCGAACCGGTTCGAGCCGCAACTGATCATCACTATCTTGTAATCACATGTCATTTTGGACATGGGAGATCTTTTGCAATGCTTTCGTCTGATTAAAGATGTAGATTGCGAATTGTGGAGTGACAATGGACTCGGGATATGTCCCAAATGATCACGTATGCATAAAGGGAGAAAAGGGCATGGATCGCATTAGAGAGGAGATGAAAGGGGAAAGGATGCAAAGATGGTTAAAAAGAAATGGTAAAGATGATAACGATGAAACAATAAAGATAGATTAATGCATATCTAATCCCACACAAGGTATGTCTTATAGTATTAAGAGAGAATTACATAAATGGTCTCCGAACTTTTGATTCAATATTCCATATTATTTTTGAATTTTTAATTTATTTAATGTGTTTGATGAATTTTATCACAATACGTAATGCAACACGTGTTTCAATGAAATCTAGTTACTTCATTATATTAAAATATCAATGATCAATGAGATTATATCATTGAACATTTTTATTTGAATATATATATTTATAAATCATGTTGAATAAATCAAAAGTTCAAATAACGACATCACATATTGAGTCAAAATTTAATAACTATTTTTGTCATTTTTGCTATCGCCAGATTAGCTCCAAAAGTACAGTTTGCCCCGAGAGAAGCAAGATTGTGGATCGAGTGTAGCTGGACTTGTGCATTTCTTGTCTCTTTATGGGGATTCTCGACGAGTCTCCATTGACTTTGTCCACAAGCAAAAGGCAAAGTTTGCATCGGGCACCCTGGA
This sequence comes from Melaleuca quinquenervia, assembly GCA_030064385.1. Taxonomy (NCBI): domain Eukaryota; kingdom Viridiplantae; phylum Streptophyta; class Magnoliopsida; order Myrtales; family Myrtaceae; genus Melaleuca; species Melaleuca quinquenervia. The sequence continues at coordinate 15,673,795 of CM057718.1, forward strand.
ATCTCGCATGAAATTCCACGCTTTGACTTTTTGTTGGCATCTGAAAATCAGGCTGAGTTTGCATTTTTGACCGGCCGTGTTAGAAAGCAGGCCACATCTGTCCACTTCTCATTCTCTCTCTTGTTTTGCCCTTTTTTAGCTGATATAATAATAATAATTATTATTAGATCGTTACTTACTTTTCTTTTTTGGGGATCATTTGTTCTTTAGGTCAATTTATGATATATATGGAAAGATAATTCCCTTCGAGCAGCAATTAACCATTTAGGGGATTATTCATCACTTTGTCCAATTCATTCAAATTCCAACTAATCCAAATTTTGCGTTCCTTCCCACGTGGACTCGCCAAATATAGAGCACTTTGAAAATCAAGTAAGATCAACCGTATGGTTCTTAAGGGCACGGCATGAATTGAATTCTCTATACCGCCACTTAAGACTCGACTCGCATCTCGTTGTCCTTTGGCTATTATCTTTTCCACTTCATGTTTGATTGCAAAAGATTTATGCGAAAATCCATGGGCGAGATAAAAAGGCTGATTGGCCCAAGAATAACCAAATTCGAGCCGGACCTAATTATCGATGCAAAATCAAGACATAACTTGTGTTAGAAAACGGAATGAAAAAGAAACTCTAGTCCCACATAAAAATCGAACTAGCTTTGTCGCTTTTATTTATTTCTTTTTGGTCAAATAACGAAAATCTATCTAGGGTTTATGTGACTAATGGATGCACAAGAACAGGAAGTTACTATTTAGCTAAGACTCTAAGAAGTGATTGCAAATTGTCTCTTTATGAAAGACGACTAGCAACTCTCTGCCTCTTTCTTTATTCTATACATCCCACAACTTAATTTTATAAGGAGGACTAAAAAGTCAAAACAATGACGCATTATGAAACAATGATCACGAATATCGAGAAAAGAAACTTTCGCGAACCGCATCTGTTCAGTCGGCAGTTTCTTATGTTATCCCTACACCTTCATCAAACATGTTTCTTTGTTCTTATGAAATTTAATAATACATATGTCTTTTTTGCGATAAAAGATGTTGGATGTGTGCTTAAGTTACTGTCTCTCTGCGGCAGACGAGAGCTCGATTTCATTCCCACATAAATCTCGTTCCATGAAAATTTCGAAATTTATAAAGCGTTTTTAAATGATTTCTTATTTTCCTACAAAAATAGTTGACTAAAAAATATAAAATGTTTTTTCGTTGATGATTTTTTTTTAGAATGATGTAACCAATTATTTTTCAAAGAACAGTTTTCGAACATTAAATTTTTCGTAAACCAAACATTCTTAATGTAGTTTTTCGAGAGAGAGGGGGGGCATTGAGTTTATGGCGACGGCAACGACGATGGGACCAACGTGGGGAAGTACGTTGTCAAAAGCGCAGATCCACTGTGCAATAAGAGAGCGACACGTGTAGCTACGGCAGGACAAGGGAGAGCAAGTGGGGCGGCGAGACCGGACAAGGCTTGGCGACCTAACAAATGCTCGAAATTTCAGTATACGACCGACGATTTCTCATGATCGCCGGAGGGAAAAAGGCGTGGAGAGTGGGACCCACTTTTGGCCATACCTCTTCTAATTGCGATTTTAAGAAGAAAATGAAATTGAGGAGAAGCTCTTAGAGCCGTCACCCCCGCGGTCCCGCCCCTTTGATTCTCCTCAATGACAATTCTATTGACACGACCCGATAACATTGTCTTTAACGTACCACGTCACAACGTATTCTTGTCCACATCTACGGTCTTGTCTACCGTTTCGATATGATTGATGCTTAGAATTAAGGTGTGGTTCGAGCCCGGATTCATTTTCACTAGAGTAGACACCAATGACCGAAATATACTAATCGTTTCGGTTTCAGAATGGAGCTGTTCCCTTTATTCAATTCGATGCAATTATTTTTCTGTTAGCGTCGATGGATAATTCTCGGAAATCAGTGGATTTGTCCAAGTTTTCGTTATGATCTTCTCAACCATGCGAGATGGGCAACCAAGACATTAGAAAAACTGATGATCAAGCGACAATTGTGCTTGTACATTTTCCTAGGACTAACCTTCGTTCTATCGAGCCGGTACACCTTTCTCAATCAGCTCTTTGATCTCTCTGACATAAGGTCGCAAGCAGATATGGATTTGGAAAACCTTCGAAACATCAATGGCGTATCCAAGATTGCATATATAACGTTGGCATTTGGCTCTACTTCACATGCAACGAGTCAAGGCTTCCTCAGGTCACGGATGGCACATATCAACTTGTTGAGAAATGAATCTAGTTTAGATGGTTCTTTGTCGAGCCACTTGCACCGCTCGATAATTGCAACAATTCAATCAGAGAAAATGAGCATGAACAAAGCCATCACACCAAGAGCGATCCCTCCATAAAAAAAAAAGAAAAAAAAAGGGGAATGAGTAATTTCCGGGTCGAGTTTGAGGAGCCCGTGCTTCTTTGAGCGATTGAACAGGACGAAGGCCATTGCAATGTCGATGAAGGCTATGCATAAACTTCATGGAAGTATTCGCAGCACATTTTCGCGATTTTTACATGTGAACATGAGATCTCCGATGAAGACCAAAGCTATATGAAGAAGAAGGTGGGAAGCATGCTTCACCGCGGTGATCTCGGCAAGCTTTTGCTTCTTCTTCGGTAGAATAACCATCCCCTAGAACATCGAGCTCTTTACCAATCTCAATTAGGCGCACCTTTGATTGGGTTCTCCCCTCCTTCAGCACCGGGAAGGCTCAAGAAAGTATGCGCCTGTGTCCCCTCTGCATTTGTTTTATGACCTTAGTAAGACACACCAGCATCGACAGGATCATCAGCTGCTTGTCTTTGGAAAATATCTGCATGACCTATTTGGAAGATGAGACTAAGGAGGTGTCATCGCCGATAAACGAAGTGTCCCATAGAGTAGAGGCACTGATATCGTATGGATCGCCAAGATGTAACAAGAGAAAAGAGGTCCGAAATGCTTGAAGTGCTCCATCTAATTCAGTCACACGAGCGCATGAATTGATGAGCCCAATTACGTATGCAACTACCGAGTTGGCCATCAGATAGGCCAGTTGGTAATGGTCCTACAAAAACTTCACATTGCCAAATATAGTACTTTTTACAATTAGTAAGTAATTACCACGACACCAATCGAATTCCCTATTTCATCACTCAAGGCTCAGCCGGCATCTTTATTGTCCTTCCATTGTAATTTTTTTTTTCACTTCCTATTTGATTGCAAAGGTATATGCAAGATCTAGAAGTGAGAAAGAGAAAAAGATGCTTCGAGTCAAGAATAACCAAATCCAAGTCATATCAAATCGATGGTACAAAATTAGGACCTGACCAAAACCTGAAACCGAACTATATATTTTGGTCAAGTAACAAAAGTCAACATATGGCTTATGTAACCACTTAATGAACATCATTAGGTAGCTCCTATTTAGTTAGATTATCCCCGGCATATCTAAGTTTTATCAAATATACAATATGATTTATGAATTTTCAAGTCGTTCAATGTCATCATTGAACTTTAACTCAAAACCGACTTATGGCTTTTGTAACTAATGAAAGAATGAGATTAGGTAGCTCCTATTTAGTTAGATCATCCTCGGCACAGTTTTATTTAAATAGGTAAAGGTGATTGCGATTGTCACTTATAAAGACAACGAGTGACTCCACCATTTTCTTTATTTTAATACATTCTAATGGTTAGTCAGAAATCGATGGAATGTATAAAACAAGCATATGTCATCACGACATTTTGGGACAATGACCTTTGCAAACCGCATTATGCAGTCGGCAGTTTCTTATGTTATCCCTAAACCTTAAAAGCGAGCACAGGATAAAACAATTGTCATTATTTATTCATTGCCTTCTTTTTTAGATAAAGTTGTTTTTTTGGTGTGCTTAATCAGTGGCCCTCGGCGGCGGGACAGCGCCCAACTCCATTCCGGCATCCGTTAAATTCACTATTTTCTTATTTTCACTTTTGGATTAATGGAAGCGCATCATCATCGTTTGCATAATTTGAAGAAATCAAAGCATACAATAGTAGAAAAAATCAACCGATGATGAATAACTGTGTTGGTTGAGAGTTTCTCTCTCGTCGCGTTCCACTTTCATTCATTGATTCACTCATTCTTTAGATGAAATAGGAAATTAGCAAACAACCCGTTTTGAAATATTGGGAGGGGGACCAAGATCAAGAGGTTCTCGAAAATTTTTCTAAAAATTTGTTTGATTCAGGGAACAAATTCAATTTCTTCATCATGTGGTTCGATAAAATATTTTGAATCTCTGTCGAATTGGTAAATAATATCAATCAAATGAATTTCGATTTAATTGGGGTCGATTTCTTAAGTAATTAGGGCCAGCCTAGTTCGGAATCCGCAATTGTTAACGTCTTAAATAGGAGGCCATGGTGTTGAGATCTTGGGCTAGTCTGTTTCAAGGTAAAAGAGTCCGGCCCTTTGGTACCTTCCGGATACGGGAGCTCGTAGTGGATTCATTAGTCATCAAAAGAAAAAATAATAATGGAGATAATCGATTCTTAGGGACCGCAAAAATCAAGCCGGCGTGGGGGAGCCTCCGACTCTCCATGCCCCGTATCTACACATGCGATATCTCTTATAGCTCGATCAATTCTCGGGCACCAAATGAAGTCCGTATCCTCACGCCCCGGCGGTCGAGAGTTTGACCGTCCCCGTCGAGGAATGAATGATAATTCGCAAAAGGAACGCCTTCCTTCGCCGTCGCTCGGCCACCGGCGAAACTTATCCGGGCGCGAATCGCACTCTTCCATTTCCCACGACGAGATTCCCTTTGAAAAACAACGGCGTCGGATTGGCAACTCCTACGGAGAGGTGACGAGCCTTCGATGGATGAAGACGACCTTTGCGGCGCGCGCCATCGAGCAGAATCGGGCGGACGGAAACGGAGCAAAGGGAAAGTGGGGAGAGTCGGAAAGCGACGACAAGGACGGGACCAAAACGTGGGAGATCCGTCCGGAAAGGGCAAACCCGTGAAGCTACAGGAGCGCGACACGTGTAGCTCCGGGCAAGCGAAGCCCAGAGGGAGAGCAAGACGGGGAGAAGGGAGAGCCACTGCTTTCGCAACGCTCCCCCAAAAGAAAAAAAAATTCCAACACGTGAATTAACAATTCCACTTTATTTTTTTCCTTTTCTTTTCCGCAAAAGAAAAGGAGCATGGTGGGTGGGGCCCACTTTTATGTCTACACCCTTGATTGCGATTTGCTGACGTGACCGTGGACCACCAGGATGAGACGTGGAAGAGAAAAGCTCGAGAGGCACCCTCGCCCTGCCCCTTTGATTTCTTCCTTTGATGACAAAGTTTTTCATTCGATTCGACACGGATCACGTTACATCGACAATGCTAGATTAGCATCAATTAGTGTTGTCGTCCCCAGCATGGCATGATTGATAATTAACGCATAGGTAATTCCCCGAGAGCTCATGCTCTGAATAGAGAAGACGATCAAAATATATTAATTTTTCCGAATTCAATATGATTTACTTGATTTATTAGATCCAATGGAATTTTTCCCCTACAATAATGATATATTTTGATCCATGCATGTTTTAGCATATAAAAAGCCAACCGACACTCTTATCGATGGATTTGTCCAACTACGAGAGCATGTTATTATTAGGAATGAGATGTTAACTCCATAATTAAGGTTTGTCTCGATACGTCATAAATAAAGGCACGTCTCGATCGTAGCCAACAATTCGAGTCATACAATAATCTAAAAGAGATCATTATTCAAAAAAATCCTAGAGCTATTCTATGCTAATCAATTCGCTTCCAAATTTTTTAATTTGACCAATTTAATTATAAACATTTCAACAATTTTCTAATAAAATTCTTCCAATCAATTTCAACATAAGTTAATGAAGCGACTGCCATGACGTGTAACCATTTTTGCAAATTTTAGAATTTTTATATTTTCTTTTCTTTTCTCCCACTATTCACCTTCTTCGAAGGGCTACCAAATGGACGAGGGCCATGCAGATGAATAGTGGAAGAAAAGAAAAAATAATAACTTAAAAAACTTTTGTAAAAAGCAAACAATGCCAACTATAGCCGAGGGCCATGTTAACACTTTCCAATTAGAATTAACCAGAATGACTACATTGGAATACCATCTCAAGTTTAGAATGGAATTTATCAAATTGAAAAATTTAGGATTGGATTGCCAAACATACAATAAATTTATGACTTTTTGAACATTTTTCCCCAAATGGATTATTTGAGTTATTATATTTACCAAATTCAACTTATTTCCCAAAGTCTTTCATTAGTACAGGACTTGCTTCTATAAACAATTCAATCAAGGTCGAGCCATTCAACGATGGGTCATCTTCTAGAAATGACTTGTTTAGGGAGCATATATCATCATCAGCTACCATCAAAGAGATGAAAGATCGCCTTCTTACAAATCAAAATTGAGAAAGAAACAACACTTTAATTTAACAAATTTTTATTTAGTAATTATTGATGCAGAAAAGCTCTGACTATTTTCTTTGTTTACATACAATCTTAAGATCAGTATCACCGTTGACATGACCAAATGTGCAGCCTCCTTCCGATGACTGGAGCTAAATTTTACCTCTACACGCACGAAGTGGAGCTCCCATCACGGGCATCATAGCAAAAACAATGCCCAAGGAAGGCTAAATCAACAGGCTAAAAAAATATTACACTATCGGCTAAGATTTCAGCTTGAGTAGAAACCAATGCAAAGATCAGGAGACCCGACGCTTATCGGGATTTCAGCTTGTGTAGAAACCAATGCAAAGATCAGGAGACCTGACGCTTATCGGGCAACCAAGCTTCTCTAAAAGACCCAAGGATCAGGCAGCAGCGAACAGTGAGTTTCGGACATCACCTTGTGCAATCTTCAGCAGCATTAGTATCATCTATCCGACTGCCCAATCTGACAATGTCTTCCACGAGAATCTTCCCATCTAGGATATGATACACAAGCTCTTATTCTCATAATATCAAATAAAAATTTAACCAGCTTCTTGAACTTTCATTTTAAAGCGAAAAGACCAAAGTTTAACATTTCAATCCATGCCCCGTGTATAGGAGGACAACTACTGGTCAGCCTATTTCTTAAACACCATTGCCCTATTAATGCCCAATGGAAAACTGCGAGCTAAGCCAAAGCAAAAGGGAATCCGACTAGAATTGAATACTCCAAGCATTTACTACACACAAGTTTCCTTTAGTAAACTCTAGGGAAACCTTTCACAGATCAATTATCAAGATGTTACTTAAACAATTTCAACTGTTTATGCCTCGTTCTTTCTAGATAGTTGAGGAAAAAAAATGTCACAGGAGAAATCTAGATTTAGTAGCTTACCTCTATCTTTAGATAGATTGCTGATTAGCTCTTGAATACCCTCCTTGTCCAGAGTATTTTTCAAATACAAAGCAGCAGCAGCGACTTCCTCAGGTGTCACCTTCCCATCATGGTCGCTGCACATAAGTGACACCAGGAACGTGTCAGTGTATGACACGCAGTAGTAGAAACATCTAATTTATCAAAACACACACTTCAAAACAAGCCAACAGTGATTTGTATTGTACGGTTAATATATTTTCACAGGTTTCCAATATAATGGCACTATTCAGTTTTTGAAATTTTAATATAGTGAGATATACTAAAAAAGCTAAAACAAAGAGACCCTTATTACTAAACTATTAAATGCAATGTTTATGCTGTTATTTTTTTATATGATTGTAAACCAGCTTCCATTTAAGTGGCACTACTGGGATTCCCATCCCACTTATTGAGAAAAGACACGGTTATTGTTGTCATTGTTGGTACCAAGGGGATGCAGACTCTCAAAAAAACTCATGCATGACCTTGTTTTTATGGCTAAAAAATATTGATGTTGATAAAATAAGAGTCCATCCTTCGCATTTACAAGATCACTTTCTACAACCTTAAGCACTCCTGTTCCTTTCTCTCTATACTGAAAGTTAAAAGTAGGGAAAACATGTAGCCATTTCCTTTAAGTTACTCAATCAGGTAACCGAAGCCTTCGCTCCTCCATAGATGTGATATCTTCGTACTCTCTTCCTGTGATCTCTCATATCTAATCAAATGCTCATTTTCCTTTTGCAGATTTCAATAAAACTTTTCAAAACTCTTCAGGGATTTTTTTAGTGCCTGTGTTCCTTCGACCGCACAAAGGCGGTATAGGCTATCATCATCATACAATTAAAATAAAATGCCTCAATTTTCAATCTGACTTCAAATTTTGTCAGATTAAAGTTTGCACAAATGTCCTACCAATTGTTGTTTTGGCACTTGGTAACATCAAATGAGTCCCCATCTTTCTAAGATGAACCTGTGCCCCAACTTTTTTTCAAACAAGATTTGCCCTTCCTCCTTCAATAATACAAGGCCAACTAGAGCACTTTGAATAATCATTTAATTTGGAGATGTAAGTACATAAGATCCAAAAACCCTCCTATATCTTGTATGACAGGGAGCAACTAAAGTGGTGTAAGCATGTTCGGGATGTTACAAACCTATCAAGTAGTCGCCAGCGGTCACCAATTACAGCATCAACAGTGTCAATTTCCTTCTCTAGATTCTGAAGCATAGCATCAACCTGAAGAATGACAATATTACAAGAAAATCATGTACCATATGGCAGGTGTATGACAATTCTACTCAAGTAGCCATTTTTAGGGGATATTAGATTTTACCCTGTCTATTAGAGCAGATGAAACAGCCTCCCGTTCGGCGACTTCATCCATCTGATCGTTTTCCTCTCGTGCAGCCTTATACACCCTCATAGCATCTTTCTCACCATCTGTCCCCTCTTTGTCCACAATGCTATTATAGAGTCCTATCTGAACAGAAGAAAAAATGCATGCAATATTGTAATGATAGACCAAAGGATCCTCCACTTGATTACAGAAAATACAGCAAACAAATGTTCAGGGATTGACATGAGTAATGCATAAAAATCAAGACGACAACACCAGGAAAATTTCTTATTGCTTCATCATGAGTGCTCAGATAATTACTTGACCATGTACTATAAATTACCGAAAACAACACAGTAGTGTAACATTCTTGGGCAGAGAAATCTCCAAGTAAGAAGGGCAGTGCAAAACAGGAGAAATTATGGAACCAACTGATAAGCATCTTCAGGAAGCCTAAAGGAAGGTTAAGCATGCGTACAGGCAAATTTTTGGTGACAAAAAATCCATCCCACAGAACAGATATTTAACGAATCATTCTATATAGTCTGTGAATGCAGCAAACATAGTTTAAAAGATGCAGTTTTCCTTAAGGCAAAATCAAGCGATACCTCTTTATTGACAAGCTGCAAGAACTCCTCACGTTCCCTGCTCACTGACTGCAAATAATAGAAGACAGAAACTTGTCATGAACTGAGATGACTGTTAACAATTGGTTTATACCCAAATCACAGCATTCCAGGCTCTGATCCTTACAGATGCTGAAGCTAGAACAGCCAAAGCCCCACTTATTTTACAGAGATGCTCATGCTTCTCTAATGTTTTTGCTATAGCTTGTTCCTGGGCTTCCTGTGCTGTTGGCCGAACCATCTCCTCTAAAGCCACATCTACCCTACTAACTCCAGCCTCCTTACTCCTAGCTTGCTCTTCTTCTTCTCTCTCTTCCTCCTCCTGCAGAATATAAGCCAAACATTTAAATGCATGACAAGCTGTAGTACAATAGAATTCTACGGCAGATATAGTAAGGGTCCGTTTGCTTCGGGAAAACTTCAGGACAAATGAAAATGCTTTTTATGAAATCATTTTTTAGGAAATTTTTTTCCTTATTCAAGTTAGGGAATTCATTGTCGTAACTTTAAGCATGCATACTTTCTTTGACCCTAATGGTTTTCCGTTGACTGATGATATTTTGCGCAAAAATCTTTCATTCATACAAACACATCCTAAATGAAATGCATGAGGCAAGGCTTAAACTCACAGCCTTGACGGCAGAACTAAACTAAGGGAATCTCTACCACTCCACTGCGGAAATTTTCATTGATTACCTTACAATTACAACAGTTGCACATAGTAAAAGGTGTGATAAAAGATGGTGGTCTATTATTAGATTTGTCCTAAGTACAATAATGGAAAAGAATAATGACAATAATACGAATTCTCAGCAAGGGGAACTACAGCGAAAAATTCTTCAGGCTGCTGCATCACAAAGCATGGAAAAAAAAGGAAAAGGGGGAAACCTTTATCATTTCTTCTTGCATTGCTAGGTACTCCAATTTCCTCCTCCTTTCTGACACAGAATCTTCAGAAGGTAATGAGGTAACACCAACAGTATCCACAACTTCATCTGGAAGAGAAGAAAGTGTGGCTCCAACAGCTTCCTCTGGTCTGATCCGTCCAGATACAAGGAAAGCCCTGCATATGGGATCCCACACATAAAGCTGAACATATTGCATGAAAGGTCAACAGGAATTAAAGGATCAATGAAGTAAACCACTTAAGTTGTGATACTGTTTTAAGCACCACTTGACCAATTAAGGGACAAGTTTAAACACAGCCAGAGCAACTCTACCTGGAAAGGATCAGAAGAGAAGATGGTACAGAGTGATTCAGGGACAAGTCCAACCACTCACGAAGCTGCAGAAAGGACAATTGTTAAACCATGGAAAAAGCCACACTAAACTTAATCAACGTTACTAAAAGCATTATGTTTTTTCAGTAGTCACAGGTAAGCGCCATCCATTATCCACTCTGATCAGAAAGTTGGGATTCTAAAGCTGTTCCAGGAAAGGAAACTCTAGGATGCGAGAAATAGACACCTCCAAAAAGGCAAAAGCAAGTAACCAATTTATCTCCACCACAAAACCCCATGGTCAAAAAGATGAGGCGTGATAACAGGAAGCACCAACAAAAACTCCGTCTTGCATAGAGATGCTTAATATAATAAAATAGCAAATAACCAATTGAGTGCAATTGCCCTAACTTCTGACATATTAGACAGTAAAATTGCAGGTCACCAGACTCAATAAAGGAAACTTATGGATGTAGAGAGAGAGACCTATTCTTCATAGAGAATATAAGTCGACAACCACAAAATAAAAAACCTATGCAGGCTTAGGTAAGAGGTGAAGGCCATCTTCCTCGAGAACCATAGATTAAGGGGAGAAAACAAAAACCTGTTGGCGCATTTCTTCAACCGAACGCAATCCAAGCATGCCTCTCTCCCTGCAATCTTCACGGAGCTCCTCCTCCGAGAGGGACTCCACCCCCTCTGCTTGAATCAGTTTATCATCTTCTTTAATCCTGAAGTCATACCACGGAAGAAATGTGAGGTTCAGCCAAAAAAAAATTTAATAATATAATCTCCATCTCTAACTGGCACAGAAAGAGGAGTTCTTATCACCACACAAAAGAACAGAACATAAGCAATTGAGAACAAAGTAAGATTGATCTGTATTGTACAGATTGTTTAAAGAATGTTTAAGTTTTGAAGACATATCGAGTGCAAGATTCCGACTGCCTTGACAGACAAAACTCAATAAATAAAGACCAGTAGTGATACTCAGGAAAAAGTCTGAAATGAGGGGGGTCTTGTCCAAAGTAGACAAGCAAGATGTACAGCAACCATTACACATAGGTCTTCGCTTAATTAAATGTGTCTTAATGGGTCCTAATTATATATACTTAATCTATGTCATGTAGGCTCTGCACTAGTAAAACATTTTGATCAAATCAGTAGCATTTGAACTGAAGCAGAAGTGCTCAAAGCAAATGTTTGCAAGTAAGTTCGAAGTTTATGGGGCAAAAATATACACAAGCAATAGTCAAATACTTTAGCAGGCCAATGAACAGGGGAATTGCCTTACTTCTTTGCTAGGATGCATATTGTTCAACTTGACTGAGTATCCTAGCCATTTCTTGTCAAGTTCAAAGAGCCAAAATTATCCATAAATAAAATGATTACTTGTTAAAAAAGAAGATTATTAGAAGGCTGAGCTAAACAGATAGTTGAAGCTTAAGTTGAAGAAGACAGAGTGACAGAAAACTGTAGTTTGCTGCATTTCATCAGTATTCACGACCCAGACTAGCTGTACTATTCAGTTGCCTATTGCATTTGATCATACTGAAAATAAGGAAAAAGTGATCACTGATATCCAAGTCTCCGTCATCTCCACCACTCAACCACAAGTTAATTCGATTTAAAAAAAAAATCCAGCTCACACAAACGAGAAGCAGTTGACTATAAGTACAAAGCTCAAGGAAGAACTAACAAGGGAGAAGCCCCTGCTAATCAATTATGTTCTCAAAATATCTAGTTTAGTCCCTAAATTTTTTAGAACATCAAGACCAAAGGAACCCATCAGCAATAAGTCAGAAACAGAAATGAGTGACAATTAGAGTATTGAAAGATCTACTTGAAGAAAAGCATGTAGATATTTTGACTGCACAAGATGCATCTAAAAATGTCAAGTCAGCTACCTCATCGAGCAACAAAAGCAACGATGAGAGAAATAAATTATGCATAAAGACTATTTCTAGCATTTCCAACCAAACTGGAATATGATAATTAACTTTCCACTCCAAAATGAATAATGTATAACTGATTATCTCTACAAGAGTCGAAAGAGGATTCTCCAAAAGCCTAAAACACCATCAAATATAAAACGGGGAAGGAATATATTTTATGGACAATATTCCTGACCTCTGAAGCCGCTTACGAAGCATGTAGCGTAAATACGCATCTGTTCCAAATGGGCTGATACCCATATATTTGCACATGTTTACTAGTCTGGGTCTGAAAGAAGGAAGATGAACCGACAGTAAGAAAAAATGGCATCAAAGCTAGTCCAAGCAGAGAGCACAGAAATAAAGGAGCTTGAGATCAGCCCTAAGAAAGGCCTACCTGCTGATATTATCTAGCGTAAGCTCATCATTGAATAACTTGGCAAAACCCAAAATTTCTTCATTATTCACTTGGGCGCCTGTTCTGACCTGAGTATTGATATATGATTGTCAGACATTAAGATCAGAGGCCAATACCACAAAAAGGCTTGAGAGTTTGTTACTCAACCCTACCCGATTGAGAAATTGATCAAGATCTTCCGCAGTTTGTCTTAGTTCACCACTTCTTGAGTTTTGAACTTCTTTAGCCATTTCTTTAACTGTGTCTTGCAGAAACTTGGCGTATTCAATTCTTGCATTTAACCTCCGTTTTAGCGCTTCCTGCACATGAATGAGTTTCAATGGAACAACGAAATCTATTCTAACACAATAATATTCAAACTAAATATGAATGAATGCACTGTTCTTGTGTCAAAATAATCATGTCCAGAGTCAATCTATTAAAACTCAATAAAGTGTAAGAAATATGGCAAAGATATGCAGCCGGAACTCTCTATTTATATGCATATAATATGCCTGCAATATAGCAAATTTATAAATTATCATACATTATCAACCGCATCAATCATCTTGACACAAATTTAGATGACCAGGGCCACAATGAGCACAGCGTAAAGATGCCTATGATATTTCAAAATAGGAGAAACGCCTCTCTAGCAAAGAAAATCAATGGACATAATAGCAATAGAAGACGCAATAGGAGCATGCCCATTCTAAGCAATAAAACTAAAGCACCTATATAGATATCTCAGGATTTTCAGAAGCATAGATTAAGAAGATAGGCAGTTAATTCATTCATACAGCCCAATGGTAGTCACTACCAAACTAAGCATTGGAAGGTTCTACATAAGCAGAAACACCCATATGGGTTCCCAAACAAATACTAACTGAAGCCAGCCTTTAAGAGGTTCTATTTCACCATCAGAGGTTCGTATCATATGAAGCCAACTCCTCAAGGAACCACAATAGCAAAGTTTGAACGGAGAAGTACAGATGAATAGAACATAAAAGGGTCAACGCAATATATAGGACAAATTTTTATATGTATACCTGCTCTTTCATCTTGTCTTGAAATGTTGAGGGCAACATATTGGGGAACAACTTGAGAAATACCGGCAGTAGAAATTCCATGAATGGAACGATTATGAACACTGCAAAAGGAACTAGCCTAAAAATATCAGCTGCCGTACGGGTTAGCTGCTGCCTCTCCCTTCTTGAAAGACTCTTCCCATCTGCAAGTTTTAAAAGCAATCTAGAACTAATCCTCACATCTGCCCACAATAACTTTGTCCCCAACCAGTAGTGTTGCAATGTTGACACAAATTCTGCTTTCCAATGCAGGAGCTTCTTGGCCCAATCCTCTCTGCCGGAGAAATCACCAATGCAGAAAGCAGATGTGACTACAAAATTCTGTCTACACACCAAACTATTTCACAAACTAGGAAACAGATGCTAACCTGCTCATGGAAGCCACGGCTCTCAATGCAGGACCAATCCCCAGGAGACTTGCCCATACCCTTTGCAGGATGGACTGGGCTGCTCTTTGTGAATCTTGCAACTTTTTAGCTTTTGCTTTTGCTTTGGCAGAACTTAGATCAGCAACAGCTACATCACAATCTTCTGCAGATGCTTCCTTTCTCCTTTTAGCAACTAAATCTTCATTGCCTTCATTGTCGCTACCCAGCTCCTGCTGCTTCGCAGCAGCAGTGGAAGCATGGCGAGTGGAGTGCAACATCCACCTCAGACCCAGTGGATGCATGAGTTCTTGTCGTACATTTCCTCGAACATACCCAGCATTCCCACATATTCCCCCACAATGTCCAGAACTTTGATTGCTAAACAGTTTCTCTTTTGCGACAGAGAGAGCCGTACTACTACTTTCTCTGTCTACATCTGCAGATGGAAGTTCTGCAATGGAGCTGTAACCATGTAGATCTCTGTAAAGAGGAGCATGCTTATGTCCAAGACATTGGAGATATTGAACCGAGCGAACTGAGGAATGCAAGTAATCCGAGATAATGCTCTTCCTCCTGACAAGCGCTCTAGATGCCATCCTCACATGAAGGTCTCCTCAGGAAGAGAAGCACATCCAATTTCTCACCAAGCACCCAGATGTATCTCAAAAGGGTTAACTTCTCATAGAACTACGCTGAGAACATCAACCATGGAGGAGGAAATAATTAGAAGGAGGGCTTGTCAATTCAGGGCACTGCAATTACGAATAACTAGAATCGTAATAGTAATAACAAGAAGGAGGGCTTTGCCGACAATTCAGCACACTATAGTATGACCAGAGGTAGACACCTTTGCTGTATATCTCACATAGAGTAATACCCGCAGACTAGAAGAGAGTCACAGCCCAAGAAGGGAATTCTCAGAACCAACTCGTGAAAATTTGAAGCCCAATGCTTTTTTTTGGTTCTTTTTTCCTTTCTAACAGCAAAAAGTACGTTGAATCAAAGACAAAACCACAACTTTTGATAGAAACGAGAACTGACAAATCCTCCTCTGATCGGTTACCGATCTGCAGGAGGACGAAACGCGAACACACATAAACCACCTCGTTGAAATCCATTCCAAAACATGTAAAAACACAAATAAAGAAACCAGAAATATGAGAATGAAACGCGCCGCAGGCAAATGAAGACGACCTCGTCGATGCGGCATATCAATCAACAGCTCGAGACGATAGGCCACAGCCAAAACTAACCAGATGGAATGAAGGAGAACAACTCATCGCGAATTCAAGTTTTCAGAATCAAACGCACCACCATTTCCACCGATCACAAGAGAGATTATTGAGGGAGCAGTGAAGCACACTCACCAGCGGTACAAGCAGATGAAGCTCGCCAGCGAGCTAGGGTCTCTGTCGAAACTTGCGGGAGGGAGAAAACGGGGGAGAGGTATAAGGGAGGGACTAGGAGGGAAGGTGCGGCGGAGGTCCACGGAAGCGGGGCTACAGGAACCGTCCGATCCAATTATTCGGTCAAAGATGGCCAACGAGGGCGTCCGAAGCGCTCGGGTCCCACGTGGAGATCTTTCGCAGTTTTGACGTTCCAGGGTGCGTCACGTGTGGACTCATTTTCCGAGTGCTGCCACGTGGCGGAAGTGGGGGTGAGCTCCTTTCCATCACGTGGGTCCCGAACGATGCCCGCAAAAGTTTCGACGGCGGAGATTGCAAACCATCCCTAGATCTGGTCCAGAGAAAAAGATCTCCACTGGCCCCGGCGCGACGACTCGCGGGGTGTCCTCCTCGCTTGTTGGTTACGGAACATCCGTGACAGTTACTCTTTTGATTCTCGGACAACGTTGGGCATATACTATAATCCCAATTGGGTTGATATCGGCAGTACTCGCATTTTCGACTACCTTATATTATTTCTCTTTCGTATAGGCCAAGCTAGTCAAACGTTCAAAACTCACAAAATATGCTACATTGACGAGTTGGGCTTAGATTATAAGTAAAATTTTCAATCTCCCACGCGTTTGTTGAGCTCAGCACAATATATATATGGTTCCATTTCTATAAACCAAATTTAAAATTTATAAAACAAGTAGCGTTTTGTTCTTTTATTTAGTATATAGAATGAGAAACTGCGATCAGCTTAGTGATAAGGTTATCTTATGATATTCGTGACAAGATATTGTCTGAATTATGGTTTTTGCTCTCTTTACAGCAAGTCTATCACCGTCGTCATACTATGGTGCTGGTAAGATTAGTTAGGTTATCCTATGACATGACATGATCAGAACTCATATCGCAAAGACACCAAGGCTTCCTAAAGCCAAGGGGCAACTGAAGGATTACGAATTTATGACCAGAGGGCGCCAAACCACTTGGGAGACCACTAGGCTTCACAAAAGGGATGGTATTAAATAATTTGTCATGTCATGTAAATTTACTGGCATGACTCTCTCACTTAGCATATCCAAGCACAATCTATAAGGTTACTTAGCAAAAATTATGACATTCAAGTGTTGGGTGATGAGGAGAGACACAGCACCATCTTGAACAATTTTTAGCCATCCAATATCTCCCTACTTATCTGGCATCATCAAAAGATCACACTGAATGCCAACATGAATAAGCAATGCCAGAGAAAGCTTGGAAGATTGTGAGGGCTAAGGTAACCAGATTAATTGGAAGAACCGGAATTTAACCCATTTTATTTTCCGGGCAAATTAATCGCTCCCTAAAAGGATACTTAGTAGTACTTCTATTTCAAGGAGTCAAATGGTCCTTTCTCGGGGATGGAAACAAAATTTGCAAGCACAAATGGATTGGCAACACTTATGAAAGTTTGTTTCGTAATGGCTCAATGGGCGTATTATCAATCATATCGTTAGTACTCCAATAGTAATGGAGTAATTGATTCTTGCTTGTGCCAAAACGTTTTCCGATTCTACTAGAGAAAAGATTCTTTCATGAGAAGTAGTTATGAGCAGATTTATTAGAGCCTTCAATTAATCAATGGTGTTGGACTATCATTCCCCCGTTTCAATGCAAGATGCCCAATCGCACTTTTGCCTTGTTGGCTTGGAAGTCCACAACGCTATGAATGTGAAAATGACAATAGAGAGAAAATTTGGGAAAAGGGCATGGCAAGGCCTCGCTGGTGGGGCGCCACCATTGCTCGTCAGGGTTCGATGGTGTTCACCAGCCCAAGGTGAGGGTCGGCATGCCCTAGATTGGGCCAGGTACCTATTTTGCCTCACCCAAATTAGAGCACCAAGCCCAGTTTGGGTTATGGCAGCCATTGTCTATTCAAACACATGATTTGAATCTCTCTCCTAAGTACAATAAGTTCTGAGAAAAATCAAAGCAAGAATAACTTCTTCCACCGCAAGGAATTTTTCCAAAAAATTATGAATCTAATCTTTTTCTCTTTTTTTGAGGATCCATGTATATAAAGAGAAATAGATGAAGAATCATTAAAAATGGAGAGAAATAGTGAACAAACGGAAAAGAATCCCCTGCCCTAGCAGCCCATCTCTCCCCTCCCTTACCATCGGATCCCCTGCCGCCCATCTCTCCCCTCCCTTACCATCGGATCCCCTGCCGCTAAGGCAAGGGATCTGGATCCGAGGAGAACTGCTACCAATAGTGCCATCGTCAGTGATGTGGCCTATGGTAGGTATCGGTGAGGTAACTTATGAGTTATCTGAATTACTTGAGCAATTAAATGGGGCAATATAACTTAAATGGATAAATTTTAATCCAATTCACTTATGACGCACTCGAACTCGACCCATCCTAGACCATCTCACCCATTTGCACCCTCTACTCTTGCTAGATCGTTCAAATGGGAGCATGGAAAAGAATGCAAAAAGATTCTCAGTGCAATCTGCAAGAAAACCACATCACAGCGCACATCCAGAACCAACTTGGCTCAAGCAGCGAGCAGATATACCAAAACAGTGCAATCAACGTTATCGTTGAAAATTTAGAAGACTGCAATAGACAACCAAACAAGAAAACATCAATGAGCACATCGATGTTACTATTGGGAACAAAAGTAGCGCGTCCATTTTGAAAAAGCGACGGGTGCAAAAGGAACCAAAGGATTAACCATATATCTACTTCCTACGCTTCAAAGGTCCAGTCTTGTACCCGGACTTGGAAGGCTTGCCCCATGGTGTTACCGAACATCTCCCATAGTTTCCGCTACTCTTGCTACGCCCTTCACCTCCTCCGTGAGGATGATCAACTGGGTTCATTGCCACACCCCGAACAACCGGCCTTCGGCCCAGCCATCTGCTCTGTCCAGCTTTCCTGAGCTTTCGACTCCCATGGCTAGGGTTCGACACCTGACCAATCGTTGCTCGACATCGAGTATCGATCAACTTTTCAGCTCCTGAAGGCAGTCTCACCATGACATATCTTGAAGTGGGCTCTTTCAAGATCTTCGCACAGGTTCCTGCGGCGCGAACTAGTTTCCCCCCTTGCCCTGGGTTCACTTCAATGTTGTGGATCATGGTTCCAATACGCATGGCAGCAAGCGGCATACAACTGCCAATTTGTGAATTGACATCAAGATGACGCATCTGATCCATCATCTTCTCGCGGAAGGAATGAATATTTGCACCAGCTGCACTAGTCAAGCCACAGCAAGAATTATGAGGACCAGATTATTGAGTCTAAAAAAGCCTACGAGCCAAAACACTTGGAAGCACAACCTCTTCTTCATGAGTTTCCCATCAACAGCACTACTCTTTTCACAGTTACATCACTGATCCTTGGTGATTACTTACTTTATTAAAACTTAAAAGGCACGTGCTATATCATTTGGATGAGAATAATGCGACTTACAAGATACTTTCAAATAAACAAAAAGCACAATGTAGCAGGTGAAATATACACAGGACACTCCAATGGAGCAAATAATAAACCAAAAGAGACTAAAGACCAATAGAACCAAAGATATAGGGATGGACATTTACACCTCCCAAGCTCGCCTACATTAATGAGCCAGCCCAATCCATTGCCAAAGGGCCTTGTCTCCAACAATTCAGCATACAACAATAAACTACAAAATTAAATTAGCACTTTTCCTAACAGACACACTGTACCGTTGTTGGCAGGATTCAGAGGCCCTCAGGATCTAAAGGTGACTAATCATACAGAATCAACCATTCAGACCAGACTATAATAGTGTCTATTGCTCTGGAATTATTTACCTGCTAACGTCCTTTCAAGGAATTTGGTATCACTAAAACTTCCAAGCAAACCATGAGACGACACAAAGCAACAAATGAAACACCATAACATACTTCTTCACCAACTTCATGAACTATAGTGTATACAACATGATTAAATTCTACTTTACTTCAGAAGATGGACCCACAAGCATCAAACCATCATGCAACTCAACAGCCTAAACCTGATGCCTTCGAATAAATACCAACACTCTCTCCAAACAATATGTGTAACATATGCTATAGTTAACCTCTTGTTTATATGCCAACAATTTGAACCATTAGCACAAAGTAGCATTAATGAAAACTTAAAGCCCTTTCATTCTTTCCAAATATACTCGCTCTTGACTATTCCAAAACTCAATTGCCTGCCACCCTCTCTCCATGCCACCTGTTGATTTCATAAAATAACTCCAGGGTTATGAGTTCACCAAGAACTTGTCGTCCTTAACCCAGTATCGCAAAAAAGAGCAAACAACTAACCATAGCAGGAGTCGGAGAGGCGAATTCATTTTTTCCTTTCCCACTAATCCCAGCAACTCAAATAGGCGAACTCTTTATCCTATTTAAAAGTATCCAAAGTGCTAATGGTAACATATCTATCAAGGGTCTATGTTTACGCAAGTGAAAAGCAGCTTCAGTTCTATTCGCCTGGCTTTTGTACTGAGCTACCACTTGTAAGTTCCTATTGATTGTGAGATGCATACAAAGTTCAACCTTCAGACACATTTTTGATGAAATTCTCTAACTCCCAAGTGCAAAACACTCGAGATCCCGACAAATCAACCACATTCAGTCATCTCCCACCGTTCACTGCGCATTGTCATCAGCCAAACGGTTCGAATGGAACTCAAGGTGCTAAAACAGGAGAAGCCACTGAATCGTAACCGGTGCTTCGCCAAACCAAAACACCATACAAACGGCATTTCAAATCCAATCAACACACCTTGCTGCAAAGCTAGGGCATCGAGGACGAAAAAATTTCCCCCATTTCTTCTCACTGACGGCGACTTGCGCCACCCCAATCTAACCAAAAAGAAGCACGAGAGACAGCCATACCTGACGAGAAATTGCGAGGGGTCTGGCTACTGATGCGCCCATTGACGAGTTGGTTGAGGCAGGTTGAGGAAGCTCTTCCCAATCTCCACAGCACCATCTTCTTCAGATCAACTTCTTCAGTTTTTTTTTTTTTTTTTGCCCTTCTTAACACCAAAAAATACGTTGATAGAAACGAGAACTGATAAATCCTCCTCTGATGGGTTACCGTTCTGCAGGAGGACGAAACACGCACACACTTAGACCAATTTAACCTCGTTGAAATCGTTGCCAAAACATGTAAAAACACAAACAAAGGAACCAGAAATATAAAAACGAAAAGATCCACCGCGCCGCAGGCAAATGAAGACGACCTTGTCGATACGGCATATCAATCAACAGCTCGAGACGACCGGCCACAGCCAAGACCAACCAGACGGAATGAAGAAGAACAACTCACAGCGGATTCAAATTTCCAGAATCAAAGGCACCGCCATTTCCATCAATCGCAAGAGACATCATTGAGGGAGCCATGAAACACACTCACCTGCGGTATAAGCAGATGAAGCTCGCGAGCGAGCTAGGGTCTCTGTCGAAACTTGCGGGAGGGTGAAACGTGGGAGAGGTTCAAGGGAGGGACAAGGAGGGTCATTACACGGTGCGGCGGAGGACCACGGAAGAGAGGCTACGGGAGCCGTCCGATCCAATAGGTCAGCCAACGTGGGGGTCAGAAGAGCTTGGGCCCAACGGGGAGATCGTTCGCGGTTTTGACGTTCGAAGGTGCGTCACGTGTCGATTCATTTTTCGAGTGGTGTGTCTCCACGCGTTCATTGAGCGTAGCACAGTATATATGGTTCCATTTATGTAAAACAAATTTATAGTTTATAATACAAGTAATGGGTTATTCTTTTTTTTTTTTGTAACCGAAGTGTTTGGGCCAGCTTGCGCGCACCTTGATTATTTCTCGGGAGAGACTAGCATAACAACATACCGCCATGGCCTCCCACTTAAATCACACGTGCTTCCATAAAAAATTGAACCAAAAGTCTCAAAGAAGTCCAAATTCGTCCTAATTAGTTGGGCTACCCATGAGTAGATTATTCTTTTATTTAATTCATAGAATAAAAATTTGCAATTAATTTAGTGATCCTTTGAAATTATTAAAAAAGCATCATATTCGTGACAAGATATTTAGACGAGATTATAATTATTGCTCTCTTTTTAGCAAGTCTATCATCATCGTCATACTATGATGCTAATAAGATTAATGAGGTTATCCTATGATATGACAATGATCAGAACTTATTTTGCCAGCTTACTAAAACCAAGGTGCAACCAAAGGATTACAAATTTATGTCCAAAGAGCGCCATTTGAGAGACCACCAGGCTAACCACCAGCGCAGTAGTCAGAAGAGTGGTTCTACTAAATAATTTGTCATGTCATGTGATTTTACTGACATGACTCTCTTACTCAGCAAATCCAATCACAATCCGTAACGTGACTCGATCACATTCAAGTGTTGAGTGATGAGGAGAGATGATACCATCTTGAACAATTTTTAGCCATCCAATATCTCTCTACTAATCTAGCATCATCAAAAGATCACATTGGATACTAACATGTGTAAGCAATGCCATCTAGCGGTAATGTCTCAATGGGCATTTTCCATCTACAATTTCAACAAAGGCCTCGCATTATTGACCCTTTTTTGATAAGTCAAGAAAATGATTCAATAAAGAAAAGAAGTTCGAATACCCAAATTGTACAAAGGACCGAAAATTTTAGGTAATTGCAGTGTAATTGCCCCTTGATTTAAACAAGGATCTATGTCACAACTAATCATGTTCAATCCCAGGATTCCATGACCCATCTGGTGTTGGATGTCTCGATGACTTGCACCTTGTGTATTACACAAGTGAGGAAACTACCGAACTATCATGAAAAATTGAGGAAACTACCAAACTATCATGAAAAATCTCTCATATTATACATGCCCATAACGATGGAACTGTTTCAGCTCCACAGAAGAACAAAAACTAAAGCTTCTTACATTTTCATTCAGATGTCTCTTACACAGACATTATTACATATTCAACGTCGTAGCTCCACAACTGAAGGCGAAAGATGACTCAGAGCTTTGTTTGCTTCCTTGTCCAGTAGTATAGAGTGCTTCCTCTCATTTCCTGCATGTAGTTCAAACAAGAAATTGATTTTACTTTGATTGAAGTACTTTGTACAATAGAGTCTGATCTGTCCAGAACATATAATGACAGTCACGTCATGTTCCAATGCAACGATGGACTCGTGCCAGCTTGCACTGTAGTAAACCAATGTACAGCCACCGAGTTCTAGGGTAAATTTCAACGACTGAATCTGCTAAAGAAAGGAGCCGAGTTCGGCTTGTTTATTTCTATTTTTAAACTACCATACTTGGCTGTCAACTGGTTGCAACAGTCGCAACTACCTAGTTGCAATCGATTTAGTGGCTGTCAATTATTATTATACTCACTGCATGTACATTTACCACATGTCGCACATTCTTACTCTGGTCACCTCCAGACTCGTCGATACTGCTGTTGCCCTCTATTCAATGTGCCATTTAGACATATAAAGTCTCGCTATCAAAGAAAGGGAGGAGGAGAAGCATACCAAGGAAGCTTGAACGTGTCCTTCCACCAGCCCTGCTTGGAACAATTTGCAACTATCTTGTCCAAGCGAACAATAATTTCAGAAAAAGTTGGCCTCATGACAGACTCTGGATCCCAGCATTCCTCGATCAACCTACACAGATCCAACATTCCCATGCAATAGCATGCTTGAGAGTTAGCGACCATCAAGAAATCATCTATGCTCTAAGAGGAAAAAAAGTCATGATCATCAGTCATCACAGATCGATTCCCGTTCTTAACAATGAGCAGCAGTGTCATAGTTACAGCCCTTTCACCAAATCAAAAGTCAGCAAGGTAAAAAGGAAAAGGAAAGGCGGTAGAGCTGACTCTGTGGAAATACATCAGCCTCAGTTTGTAATGTACTCACTCTTTCAAATCAGGAGGGTAGTTCTTAGCTTTGATCTTGAAAGGTGGTCGTTTTCCTTCTAAACATATCATTTTGGCTGCCTCTTCTGGAGAACTGGGATAGAAAGGCTGAACTCCTTCAATCATCTATGCCAATGTGAAAGCAGGTGGTTAACATTTCAGTGGTGGCGACCAATATTCATCATCATATAAATCTGAGGCACATGTCAAGCACCATATGCATGCTTAGTTAACTCACTAAATCAAACAAAATGTCATGCTTTGGTAACAGAGGTAAGAACAAGTTTGTCTGGCAAACCAACTACATCAGTTTTGCGAAGAATTGCGACAGTGTACTTGGACATGTTAAATTAAATTGAAGGCACGGAACAAATGTGTGTATTCAATTTTATCATGAATAAAAGTCCATCATGTAACATTTACCTCATAAAGAATGAGACCAAAGGAAAAGGCATCCACACTTCTATCAAAAATTTCATCATTATAAACTTCAGGTGCCACATATAAACCTGCACAGGATGGATACCATGAGTAAAGCTTGATGAAGAGTTACGACACAATCATGAATCCAATTGCTTGGATGAAGACAATTCTATTGAAATGAGAACTTGGTATATGGAATGATAACATGATCACAGGAGGACTAAATTTTGCAGTCCCAAAAGATGGGACTGCATTTTGGGGGAAGTTGTTTAAAACTGACAATTTCCAGGAGTTATCTACCTTGGATCCTATAAGAGAAAGTTCTGTTGCTTCACTAGCGACAAGGATATTATTACTATCTAGTGTTCACATGGATGCAAAATGTTTTAGTGCGTAGGGACTCCTAGCAAAGATATTTCCTTCTTTGGACTAAATTTTAACTATACATGCAAAAGCTCATTGACAACCAAAATTGTTGCCATAAGGATGCTAGTTAATTCAGCACAAGATCTAGTAGCAGCTACATCAAATAAACAATACTTTTTCTTTTTGTATCAAGCAGTCAATTCCTTCATTTATCCAATTAAACTTCGAACAATTACACAGTGACCAAAAAGGAAGGCCTGAATTTGTACTTTGCCATTGTTATTTGAGGTTTATACGTGTGAGCTCAGTGATAAAAAGAATACAGATCTGATAAGATTAACTTCTAGAACTTTTGATAACTTACGTGACAGTTCAGCTTGAGTCCCAGGCTGTGCAAGTTTTGCTTTATCAGGTGATACTCTTGCCAAACTTATCAAACCAAATCCAGAAATCTTTAACTGACCCCCACTATCCAGCAAGATATTTCTGGCACCTTATCAATATTTCAGATATTAATGCAAAGCAGATCCGAAAGAACAATACTGATATCTAGTTTGCAAAACAGTATACTAAATCAACTCCAGCATTTAGTTGTCTTACTTAGGCTTTAAGTCACAATGGAGGATGGGATCTGGTTTACATTCGTGGAGATAATTCATACCCCTGCCATTACAGGAACAACAAAGAAAAGTTTATAATATTGCAATTAGATACACTGTACTACAATTAAATAGAAAATCATAGTACTGCCAGAAACATTAAATGCAGATGCCATTAGCTTTAGTGCATGTACCTTGCAATATCAAGAGCAAACCGTAGAGTTTTAGATGGAGAGAGACGCCCTTTCTTCTGAAGATAGCTTCCAAGATCACCCTGAAACACCAATAACAATATGCATTGTAGCTATTAGCCAAGAAAGAGAACCATCCTGCCAAAACAGCTTTCTTCTACTCTTTAAAACAAAAATCAAAGGAGCGAACTTGTGAACCATAGAAATGACAGTTACAAGTACTACTAGGAAAAAAAATGAAAAATAATTTTCATTGAAATTAAAAAACAGGCTACAATTCAAAGGCACTGATCTCCAAAGTATCAAAACATATGAAGAAAGTTAGGGTCTAAAGGAATCTATGACTGAGAACAACCTTTTCCTGTATAGGAGGACATCCATTATTTGAGCAACACAATAGTTTCTCATTCCCGTAATACAAGAGATGACTAGTCATAATTGACATTAACCCATGAAATAACTGATTTCCCTACTTCAGTAGCGAGAAATTGGTTTGGCCCAAATCCACAAACCTTCTGTGTGTTGTTTTTTCCTCCAATTCCAGCGTTTTAGATAAGGACCTCTCCAGCAGTACCACTTTGAGCGGTCTCCCAGTCAAGAGAGCCTAGGCAAAAAAAAGTTTTGGTTGTCTCTTTGTACTCTTAAAAGTATCCCAGATTTAATAATATTACATGCCTGTCACCCACTTTAGAACATGGATGCAAGCCATTCCATTATGAACTTTAGGCAGGAGAATTTATCTTATTTCACTCATAACGCTCAAGTCCTGACATTCCCTCTTAAACTCCCCAAGAATACTATGGAATTAGAAACAAATATATAATTAATATAAAGAAGACGGGCACAACAGCAAATGAGCAAATGCCTACATAAACATGAACAGAGAGAGAGAGAGAGAGAGAGAGAGAGAGATGCTCACTTTTGGATGGTACTCCAAAACAATCATCATGGGCATGTTTTGGGTGACAGCTCCAACAAACTGAACCACATTTGGATGTCTCACTTTTTCTAGTAACTCTAACTCGTGCTTGAAAGCATTTCTGCTCATAAAATAAATAAACAAAATTCATTGAAGGAATTTCCAGTCACTGTGGAACTATATCACATAAGTTTAAGAATGCAGTGTGCCTCTAGTCACAATAAATGGTACTGCAAGTTGCAAAAGTAAATACACCTCTTGTGAACTATATGGAATTCAGTCATGTGAAAAAAAGCATCAAATAACAAAGGTCCAGCAAAGTAGAACTAAGACGTTCTCAATTCTGACAAAAAAGATTTCTGGCCTTGCTTTCTAAGACAAAAAAGTTTTGACTGAAGTTAAGAGCAGAGATTAGTTTACTAATAAATTTAAATAAATATGACACGTCATGATAGATGAATTATGTGAACAATACTAAAGCTTTATGATTTCAAAGCTAGGTAAAGGTCCTCCTGCTCCTATCCAGGCATGCCCATTAACTTGCAAGACGATGATGCACCAAACAGATACCCAAAAGACTGCCATGAACTGGGGGATAAAGTGAACTGTCTCAATTACCCTTTTAGGCAAAATAATCCTATGGCCATAAGTGGAAAATAGTTTGGAAAGATAATAATGTGGTAAAGCAGTAAAGAAAGGCACACTTAAAGCGGACACTGATATGTCAATTAGCAAACTACGTTTCAAATGAAGTGAAGAAGTGCATGTGATGTAAGTTTTTATGTTCTAACAAGGTACAGACAAATATATAGGAACTTACATAGTCTCCAGGTCTGAGTAACTTTCCTTATCCAGTATCTTAACAGCCACCTTCGTACCATTCCATTTAGCCACTTGATATGTTCCCTGTTCATAAGGAAAAACAAAAAAAAAAATACATGAATAACCATAACTGCTACCAACATAAATTCACTAAAGAGATATCAAGCAAGATAAGCATTGTAAAGGTAATAATTAAGTATGCAAAGAGCACGTAGTATTTTCAATAAATTGAAGATGTAAGCATTCAGAATACAGAACACCATCTCGAATTTATTTTCAACTTGTCCTAACCCAAGATCACTCAGAAGATTCCTGATAATTTTAGCACATATAAGCAGAATAGTGGAGGAAAACAGTATCGTGCAATTGCATTGAAAAGCTTTTTAAACCGAGCAAAATTCATTAACATAAGTCACTAAAGCATTATAATTTCTGAAGTTACCTAGGTTACGTATCATAAATAGCTCTGGTATCTGAACCAAAACAGGAATGCAGATCATTCCTCACGAAAATTGTGGATAGATAGTGTAAGGGATAAGATCCTTTGATTATGCAGTTCGAATAAGACAGGACTACTTAGTTATACAAAGTTAATATAGACAAAATGTCTAATACATAAGCTACAACTAAATCCTATGCTAAAGCAAAAATTCTTATGTCAGAAAATATTTTTTCAGAGAGGATATATTAGTAATTTTCTTTCACTTGACCACTGAGCTCTTAGCCTAGTGGCTTGGTTCCCTCTCGGAAGCATGGAGGTGAGGGATCTTATCTCGCCCCACAGGATGATTCATATGCAACAATGCTGCTTTGAGAAAAACCTGTATCTTTTTCCATTGTGCAAGATCCCACCTTAGGGAGACGGGTTTATATCCTTCCTCAGTATTCAGCTTGGACATATCCAGGTGCCCCCATGGGGACTTTACCACAGCAATTGACACAAGCAAGGATGGCACGGGGTCTCCCCACAGTCGTCAAAAGAAAATATTGAGTTTCTTTGATTCAAGGTTATGTATTTATGGCGAAATACGAATCATTTTTACATATTCAAATGGGCATAGGATTTAAGAAATGAAGCTATTTAAAGGTTAGCCATCAATTATGGAGAGGAAGAGAAACATGCCTTTGAAACACCATCTCCCTTCCGAACCTGAAGTTCTAAAGGATTGAGCTCATATTCTGGAACTTCCCGAGGGTTGGCAACAGTCATGGGGGTTCTTCTTGATTTCTGGAAATACAGGGCAAAGCTTTGTGTTAGCATAGTTTCTATGGGAGAGACCTCCAGTGATCATATAGGTTCATAGATTAATCATACAGGGACTTTGGCTCCACGAGCTTTCAGAGTGTTGTATACTTCCAGATGTCCGTAGTATTTTGCATCAGCAGCTGCCTGTTGAGATGAAAAAAAATCCTCAATTATGACTGAGCTGGAGACAGATTAGTATAAATGACAACATAAAAGTTCGACCAAATTTAAGGCCATTATGACATGCAGTATCTTCTTCGAAATTAAGCACGAAAGAGCATCTACCAGTTAATGCTTCGTGTTGGCATATTTCCGTACTTCACTGACAAGTCTGTGGATAAAGACTTCCCAATGCATCAATATACTTTCAGCTTTTTTTTTTTTAGAGAGTACAAATATGCAAAGATAAAGTTGAGAAAAACATCGTGTTCACCAACTGCAAGCGTTTACCTCTCCCTTGAAGCAATGATGAGGTACTTTCAGTCAACCTTGACTTCCTAATGAATGACATCTCGCCATTAAATTATCTAGTGAAGATGAAGGACTGAACCACTGCTCTGGCCCCTAGTTTCCATTTTCAAGCGATAAAACTTAAAAGGGGCAGTTGAAAGAATAATGGGACCCAATTCTCGCTTGAGTGACATTGAACAGCCAAACTTGAGCACAAAGAACAAGAAAAAAACTCTACAGAGAAAAAAACTCTACAGAGTTACTTACCAAAAAAAAAAAAAAAAACTCTACAGAGTACAAAAACACCAAACCAGATTAACCGAATAAAGACCCAAACACACGTCAAGAAACAGTAGAGAAGGAGAAGTTACCGTACTCCCCCACCGGTCACGGGCATCGATGTTAGCCCTCCTACTGAGCAGAAGCTTGACGACTTCGACATGCCCTTCGCATGCCGCGATGTGCAGCGCGGTCCTCCCGTCCAAATCAATGCTATTCACGTCGATTCCTTCGTTCAGCAGGTCCTCCACCCCCCGCACATCCCCTCTGCACGCCAGGAACAAGAGATGCATCGTGGAGTCCAGGTTCTCCGGCACCGTGAGTACGTCATCCGGGTCGGGGCTCCTCCTTATGGGATCGAGCGAGGACTGCCTCCCGAAGCTGAACCTCATGTTGTTCCGCCTCGGGTCCAGCGACGATTGTCGAGTGAACTGCCTGCTGAAGGTCCTCTTCATAGAGCCAGTCGAGAACTGGCGCGATATCCCTCGCTTCAGCTGAGCGGCTAAATCCATTTCTTTCCTTCTTCCGACCTCCTCTTCTCCTCCTTCCTTCGATCAAACTCTATTCCTTCAATTCCGACACCAGATTTCGCCTCACAAAAAGAAAAAAGCAAAAGAACAAAAGAAGAATCCTCCTCAATTCGAGTCAAGCCGCATCCCCCGCCCAACGACCGTGAACCATCAAGCCTAGCCAAACACCTCGACTTCGGCCGCGCGCAAGTGGCTAGCTCTGTCCGGGAAGCACGGTTCGCGAATCGCGCGAGGCATGACAGACGCGGCGCGCATTCGATGCGGGAATCCAGGGAAAAAGGCAAAGAGCCTCGCGAAACCGGAGAATCGGCCAATGGCGCGCGCCGGGCAACAGCACCGGACCGGCGACGGCGGCGACGAACGGGATCGGGAAACGACGAGAGAGCTCGAGGGATCGAGAGCTAGGAGAAGGCTCTCGACATCGAGCGAAAGAGGGAAGAGGAGGAGGAGGGGGGTCGCGGAGGCGAGCGGCGAGACGTTCTCAAGCCATCGTCGATTCGCATTCAAGAATAGAGGACGAGCGACAGAGAAGACACGGAGATGGCGGGATCCGAGCGAGAAGCATGGAAGAGAGAGAAGAGAGAGAATGGTTTCCACACAGATGTGCGGGAAAGACGGAAGTGAGAGAGAGAGAGAAGCAAAGACAGAGGAGCGAGCACCTTGATGAATCGAAGGGGGGGGATGGTCGTTGAATTTATAGGATAAGGGGAAAAAAAAAACGCGGCAATATTTCGTTATTGAAAATGTACGGCTGGCTTTTGTTTTTATTTGTCGTCTCCCTGTTTGTTCTATTAACGCGTGTTGCGATCGCCAACATGCGGAGTCTGGCGCAGATACAGTGAAATTTTCCGATCCTTTCGTTCGAAATATCTTCCTTGTTCAAATTATGGTCCCGTAATATAAATAATTCCAAC
Source organism: Melaleuca quinquenervia (assembly GCA_030064385.1). Taxonomy (NCBI): domain Eukaryota; kingdom Viridiplantae; phylum Streptophyta; class Magnoliopsida; order Myrtales; family Myrtaceae; genus Melaleuca; species Melaleuca quinquenervia. The sequence goes on from CM057718.1 coordinate 15,704,228, forward strand.
TTTTTATATCATTGAAAAATTATGAATTTACCTATCATGGCATAAATGGTCTTTCAACTTTTGAAACTACAACTTCAACGTTTTATAGCGACACAAAAAAAGGTCTGGAATATTTATAGCGTAATCGATATAGTTTCGGATTTTTTTTTTGTAATTGAGGTGTCGGGCATACTAACATAGTACCCATCACCATGACCCACCACTTAAATCATAAACGCTTCCTTATAAAATCGAACCCAAGACATCAACAAAATCCAAGTCCGCCCTAACCAGCTGAGCTATCTATGGGTGGGCAAATATCGGGGTTTGTTAATATTGTATTAACCCAATTATTTGATTTAGTAAAGATTTTGTTAATATACTACCCCCTTTTTTGTGGTGTGATATATGATCGATATTTTCAAAATCAAGTTATTTGGTATTAAATAATTTTAATAAGTATTTTTTAAGACGCTCTTTTCCTTTTTGTAATGTAACCGATTAACTGCACCCGACTCTTATCATACCATTGCAATCGAGTAATTATACAAAAGATCCTAGGAAAATCACTAGCTTCTTAAGAACATCATTTGATCACCCAATCAATTGTAAAACCAAAGAATTGTATAATCTAAGCAACTAACTAATCAGACGGATGGTAAGGTTATTTATTCACACAAAAAAAAATTGTTCAAAATATTTATGGCATAGTCAATATAGTATATGGTTTTTTTTAATGATCGAGAAATTTACAACGGGCCCTCCATGCATAAATGGCACTAAAGAGCTGAGCCCCTATACTCAATGGAGATTAGTATAATACCCTAATATCATGGTCCCTACTTAAGACACTAGTTGACAATTAACTAATTTAATAAAAATTTTGTGGTTTTTTTAATTATTGCCCCTTATGTGGTGTAATCTATGATCAATATTTTGAAAATCAAGCTATTTCGTATTAAATAATTTTAAATAGTGGACGCCCTTTTCTTTCTATAATGTAATTAATGAGCTATACTCAATTCTTAACAATTGCTACGATCGATTAATTATACAAAAAATCCTCGGAAAGTCGCCTAGCTCCTAACAACATCGTTTGATCACCCCATATCAATTTACCGTAAAAGCAAAGAAGTGCATAATCTCACTTAGTTCCCTTTCAAAGCCTCCTCCCGGAGGGAAAAAAAAGCTTCATAAAGCAATGAATTGATCAAACGAACAATTAGGTGGTATTTAATATGAGAAATAGTAAATATTACTCCACGCTTAAAATCAACTGAGTAAAAACTGTGAATTTTTTGTAAGATCACTACCAACTGTCCAAAAAGCTTAAGCCGTTAGGTGAAAGCGAAACTGTAAAGTTTTTGTAGGACCACTGCTAACTGTCCAAAAAGTTTAAGTCGTTAGGTAAATGCGTTGATTAATATTCATACTCCCTCTCACGTTTAGTCTGGTCTTTTTTGCTGAATTTGGAGAGACTAGGGGTCTGATAAAATTTGAATTTAGGACCTCCCGCTCAGATACTATGTGAAATTTTTGTAAGACCACTGTCAACTGTCCTAAAAGCTTAAACCGATAGGTGAATGCGTGGATTAATATCTAAGTACTTTCACAAAAACAATATGAGTCGGCCCGGCATCGTCTCTTAGCTTGTCCCGATGAATATTGGAATATGTCTTGATGGCATAAGATGAACATTATATGGAGTCATAAGTTTGAATTTCGCATGTGCAACGAATCTCCGGTTATGTTCTAATGATTCAGGTCGCCAAACTGGGGCCCCAAAATAAAATGTACGGAAATGGGTGTCGGTTTCATTGCTTGCAAATCCGCAATTTGGGTCGAAGACGTTAATAATTTGGAAATTGACTTTGAGGCCACGCGCCATCATTACGAGTCTTAGGAAATTCAAGGGACGCGTCACTCCATTATTATTAAGGGATGTTGTTTAGAAGGAGAAAATATTATGTGGTTAGCAAGTGCCATGTCAATAGCTAACATAGCATACATTTTTAACTCATACACAATTATAAGTCGACACATGTCAGCTGAGATGGAATAAAAAAAATTCTTCTTCCTCCTTCCTCCATGGCAAATCTAGTTTCCTCCAGGGCCAAGGACGAAGCAGATCTGATTTCCACTGGCATTACGAAGGACGGACGGTGGAGCTCGGGTTATTTTGAGGTAGACGGCGACTGAGGCAAAGCTTCGATGACTCTGTCGTCCTTGGTTGAAGCGGTGGCAACAAAGGAACAACAACAACGGCTTCGTCGGGCAGCGACACGGAAGCAAAAATCCAGAAGAACTTGCTAAAGAGAAAGAAGAATAAGCGCAGAAGGAGCTTTTGGAGGGAAAGGAGAGAGAGAATTGGTGTGGACGAAGCATATTTGGTTTCCTCCGGCGTCACGGAGGATGGACGGTGGAGCTCAAGTTTATTCCGTGGCAGACGGCGGCTGGTGGGGCGACTGAGGCGAAGCGACTTCATTGTCCTTGGTCAGAGTGGTGGTGAAGGAGAGAGAGAATTTGCCATGAAGGAAACTAGATTTTCGATGGAGGAAGGAGGAAGGAGGAAGAACAATATTTTTTTTTGTTCTGCCTTAGCTAATACATGTCAACTTATAATTGGATATGAGTAAAAAATGCACGCCATATCAGCGATTGACATGACGCTTGCTAACCACCGAATATTTTCTCGTTTAGAAGGGTCCAGCTTTTGTTTCGGAACTCGTCAAACAAAACTTTCTTCTTCTTTTTTGTAATAATAAAATAACAAGATAAAAATAATCATTTTATTTCATAACTGCACTCTTATAATGATGCGTCGAAATTTACTAGAACGCTGAAGAAATTCATGATAATCGGTTAAAAATTATTAATTTTTTTTATTTATTTGACTGAATGTGCTCACCGCCACGTATACCTTTTTATCATCAAGAAATTTAAAGTTCGGTATAAACACATGCCGATAGTTATTTTCTCATGTGTTAACTTCCGAGCAACATGGATAAGTCACGAAGCGTAATAAGGATCTCAGCCACATTTTGGAGATAAGATTGCTAGTCATTGAAACAGTCGAGCATTTTTTTTTTTTTGGGGTGGAAATTTGCTATGGACATTGGGGAATTACTCATTGTGGTTAAGTCAAAAACTATCCCTTTTTAAAAATAAGGTCACTAACCAAAATAACAAAACGCCTATTTTCATGGTATAAAAAGTTCTCCGTGACAAAGGAAAAAGGCATGTTGTCAAGAGAAGAATTCGCTAATCCTCGACCATATCCTCTTCTTTTTTCGCAGTGAAACCGTTAATTCTTATTGACTCTAAGAATCGAAGGGCTCTCGACGAGGAAGCGGAACGGAATCCTCCTGAACCAAAACGACAAGGGTTAAAGACAAAAAAGAAATTAAGCCCAGTATGCCTTCGACGGTGCACCGAAGTTGTGGCCATCATTGGGTGACGATTCAAAGAGGCTAATCATAGGAGGTTGACCTTGACTTTGCTGGGCGACAAAACCGAAAGTTCAGGTTCGTGACAAAGTTAAGCATTGTCCGTGTTCCGCAATGATGCGAATTTTTTTTTAGGATGATGAGTCTCTCTTGTCCTCACATTTGATAGTAGAGATGAGATTAGAGGGGATCGGGTCCAGGGTGAGTAGGTTCCAAATCTGGAATCTGTACCCGACCATATTATAACCGTTTTTTTTTCACCATGTTCTCGACCCCGGACCATGTTCCCAATCCGGTTTTACAAGTGGGCCAATCCGGGAATTGGATTTACCTGATCTGGCTGCACAACCTTAGATTGATGAGATGAGATGAGATGAGATGGTTCTTAGCTCATGTTTCATTTATGAGTTCCATACCTTAGGATTTTAATTATTCGTGTCTTAGGAAGTCAAATATGTAGCCATGATCGAGGGGCAGTTGTCGGCAGAGCCATAACTATATCGAGTTTGCAATTTTTCAAAATTCAGTTACCTTAGTCATTATTATATAATGATTAAAGAAGAGAAAGAGAGAGAGAGGATATGACCTAATTATAGAGCAAACCCACTTGGATCCGAGTCATTAACTTGTGGAACGGGCAATTACAATAAGGTGGGGCTTTTTCTTTTTGTACGTTTATTTGAAGTTTGTCCTAGATGTTCAACCAATGGCAACCGGACAATCAAAGTCGAACAAAAGCCACATGATCATGTCCACATCATAACTCGTCCTTTGTTTTTCGTTTCATTTATCTTATGGATAGTTACGTGATTTCATCAGAATCAATCACAAGATCTCCATCCAAAATTCCTCGGACCCTTTTGTTTCGAGGGAGAGGATGTTATGATTTGTTTCTACATTACGTGTCGTACCGACATAAGCAACACGAATCATAATTCAAAAGCGACCTGCATTTGAGAAATAATAATAATAATAATAATAATAATAATAATAATAAGTTAGTATATTTTTTGGATCAGTGTTAGCCACGTCACTTTCAATTATTTCTGCCTCGGATCTGGCAAATCCCATTGACCGAGTCTTGGGAGGCTGAGGAGGGAGGGAGTCGCACTCGAGAGTCCAGATAAGATTTTGCTGGAATTTCATGGGGGGCAAATAAGGAAGGGATAAATAAAATTTGAGTTATAAAAGGGGAAAGAATTCTGTTTGCCACTATGTCAAGTTGAATCGGTCTTGTGACACGGTGTCGCCATGTCGGCCGTTTTAAAAAAAGAAGATTTATGGACTCCGAATATTATTATTCTTATCGGGTATTATTCTCTTTTAACTTATAAGCTCCGTTCGTTTCACGAAAAATATAATATTTTTTAAAAAAATTTCAAGAAGTCATTTTCTAGAAAATGATAATATTTTCAGATGTTCGTTTAAAACTTAAGAAAAATTATTAAAAATTTTTAATTTTCCTTTTCTTTTCTCTCATTTTTCTTGTTCTACATTGATTGATTACTGGTCATAAGTCACTTTTGAAAGAAGATGAAAAATATTTAAATGTGAAAAAAGAATATAGGAAATGTTTTCCACTTTCTAAAGAGCGGAAATCAATTTTCTCACTTTTGACGGTTTTTTTTTTCATTGGTGGAAAATATTTTTATTGACTATCTTGTTTTTCGCAAAACAAACACAGGAAAATCCGGAACAAACATAGCTTTAAAATTTAGAATCTATTCCGATATACCGATGTATCTTCATCGTGTAACATTCTCATTAAATTCGTAATCTAATGTGCCGGACGAAAGGGAACAGCTTTTTTTTTTATCCTACCGCTAGAGTTCAGCAAAATGGATCCATTACCTATCATTTGATTTTGGATTTATTGAGCTGAGTGAGATACGGATTGTTCGAAATTTTAACAAAAAAAAAAGGGGTTAAAATAGGTCCGCAATAATAAAGCCTAATTAGACGCGGGCCTAAAACAAATCCATTTTCAATCCAAAAAGTTATTAGCCAAAAAAGAACAATAAAAAAAGATAGAAAAGATAATAGGCACAGAGAATTGTCAAGGCAACATTCTCTCAGGAGCGTGTAGCCGACGCTACATCTGTTCTGTCCATCTATCGTTGCCAATCTCTGAAGACTGGATTCGATCATTTCCCTTTAGGCCATCTTCTCCATTGGGCGATGGATAGAGCTTGACAGCGCAGCGCAACGCATCTGTCAACCGCGACCGTCCGCTAAGCGACGCCGGTCTGCATCAGGCGTCGATGGCGGCGTGCTTCAGGACCACCGTCAGCGATCGGCGTCGTACAGCCATGCGAAAGGGGTGGTGTAGAAAGGATTTGGCCGGCGTTCAGGTTGGAGCGTTGGCTGAGGAATGCAGAGGACGGCGGTGAGGAGCGCCGGGGGGGGGGGGGGGGGGGGGGGGGGGGGGGGGGGGGGCGGGGCTCGGGAGGACTGCATTCGTGTACTTGGTGCTCTCGGTGGTTGCTAAGCGCTACGTCATCGGATGAGGTGGCGCACATTTTCCTGCTTGGATTAATTGCAACTTGACATGTGATACCGTAAAATAAAATATTCTAAAATGTTCCATCATCCACAAATTATACATGGCAACTTTAGCAGTACTACATGTAGTAATAATTTATTTAAATGGAAAAATACGCATCACGTCAGCCGGTAACATTATTGATCGAGGGCAAGAACAAAATGTCAAACGATGTCGTTCTAAGTCATCGTGTTGGTTGGGATTCTCTGTAGAAGCCGTTTCAATTGCTTTATAATATAATAAATGTTTACTCATATTTTCATTAAGGGAGACTGTGGAAAATATTGGCAGAAAATATATTTGAGTGAGCACTATACCTATACGAAATACGAATATTATGGGATCTGTATTTGTTCTTGATCCGTACCCTCGTGTTCATCACAAATAATAATTAAGACGAACCACTTGCGCTAGACTCATTAACTTCCGGAGTGGGCAATTAGAATAAAAGTGGGCATTCTTTTTCTTCCTATTTATTTATTTTATTTTTGGGATCGTTCAATTTGAGTAAAGTTGAAGGAGTATTCAATGTTTGAGGATCTACGATTGGACAATTTTAATGTCAGGAAAAAAAGGCCACGTGACCATGTCAATGTCCAAGTCGTAAACTGAACGCAACCCCATGAGCTTGATGTCATAAAAGATGTAAAATCTTCGTTTATTTTACAAAAAATAACTTTTAGGAAAATATAATTTAAATTTTTCGATATTCGTTTCATAAAAAATAATATAATCATGAAAAAAACACATTTAAAAGTATAAATATTTTTCATCTTCTATATAAAAAAAAACATGTGACGAGTGGCTAATTAATGTAGGAAAAAAATGAGAAAACATTTAAATGAATATCGAAAAATATTGTCATTCTCTCATATTATGAATTTATGAAAAATATTTTATAGAAATACTATATTTTCCGTGAAATAAACGGAGCCAATATCTTCTTTATCTTTTGGGCTAAGAATATGATCCCGTCATATTGATCCCAAAAATCTCCATCTAAAAATTACTGAACCCCTTGTTTGGAATCAAAATTTATTTGTCGTTCCATTTTTAAATTTATTGGCATGGCTACCGACATCAATTCTAGGAGTCATACTTTAAAAGCGACGTCAGCCTTAATAATATAATGATAATAATAAGTTGGTTATATTCACGCATGCGGTGCTATTCATGTCGCTCTCAAATATTTCTTTCTCGGATCTGGCAGTCCCATTGACGAAGTCTTGGGAAGGCTGAGGGGGTCGCATTCAAGCGGTCCAGGTGAGACTTGACTGGAGTTGAAGGTGGGGGAAAAATTGGCAAATGAAGAAAAAAGATGAAAAAATAAAATAAGAAGAAGAGATAATCTCTCAATTTAGAGTCCACATCGAAATATCAAACATATTCTTATCGTGTAAGATTCTCTTAACACGTAGGGTCCGTTCGTTTGGCGGAAAATATTCTTTCGGAAAATATTTTCCAGAAACTGGGCTGTTCAGGGGGCGGAAAATATTTTTTTTAGGAAATTGTTAAATGTTTTCCAATCAACCAAAGATTTCCTTCTAAAACTAAGGAAAATGTTTTCCGGATCTCCTTTCTTTCTCTCTCATCGTGAGTCTATGAGTAATTTAATTGCCGGCCGTTGCCGGCGGTCGTCGTCGTCACCCGCCGCCGCCACCCGACGACCACCGCCCCCCACCCGACCCCACCCCTGGCCGTCGCCCGCTCGCCGCTACCCCCCCCGCCTGCCGTTACCGCCACCCGTCAACTGCCACCCTGGACTGGCCGCCGCCCTCGACCATCGCACGCCCGCCACCACCGCCCTCATCGGCCACCACCCCCCGCCTGCCGCCGCCGCCACCCCCCCCTTGACCGCCACCCCCGCCCGCCGTCACCCGCCGCCTGACCGCCACCGCCGTCATCCGTCGGCCGCCGCCCGACCGCCGTCGCCCACCGTCACCCGTCGGCCGCCGCCGTCTGACCGCCATTGCCGTCACCCACCATCACCTATCAGCCGCCGCCCCTCGCTGCCGCCCGCCCGCCCGCCGCCGTTGCCCCTCAGTCGCCAATCACTAGATAATTTCTCAAAAAAGAATTTCGGAAAAAAATTTTGAAAAATTTTTAATTTCAAACAAACACCGGAAAATGTGTCGTCAGAGTTTCAAACGAATACCGAAAAATGTGTCATTTTCCAGGAAAATGACTTCCTGGAAAACATTTTCCGGAAGCGCTTTATTTTCCGCCAAACGAACGGACCCGTAATGATGATATTTTCCTCTATTGCTATGTGTACGACTGTCACTCTAATTAGAGCCGGCAAAATGAGTCATTCAAAGTCAATGGACCAAGTGAGATATGCATTGTTTGAAATTGTAAGAGGGATAATTATACAAACGATTTCTAAACTTTCAATTTGTTCAATGTGGACCTCGAAAATTTAAATACATGTTCAAATCGGTCCATAAATTAAAGTTTAAGGATCATTTATTATGTTTACAATATGTTCACAATATCCAAGCCCAAAAAGACGTGGATCTAAAACAAACCCATTACGCAAAATAGTTCATGTGTATATATAAAGAGAAATAGACAAAGTATAGTCAAAGAAGATCAAGAAAAAGGACGAGGAGAACCACTACCGACGGTGCCATCATCCGCGATATGGCCTATAATGGTAGGTCTGCTGGGCTTAAGTATGGGCCATCTAAATTACTTAACCAATTAAATGGGCCAATATAGATTAAATGGATAAATTCAATCGAATCTAGTTATGACGCACTCGAACCCGACCCACACTTGACCGACTCATCCACTTGCTCTCATCTACTCTTGCTAGAGCATTCAAATGGAAAGCAAGCTATAGAACTTTCAATCAATCAGTTTAAGAGTTTAGTGAAAAAAATGTAATTGCATTTTGAAATTTTATTTTTGAAAATTATAGGCAATTCGATTGTATGTATGTAATTTTATATTTTTTTTTATCAAGGAAACTTGGTTGCACTATTTGGAAAAGGAAATTGTTGAATTAATTAAATCAATTTTAAGGTTTCAAAGTCGATTTTATGCCATGCACAATACTTTTTGTTATGCTTCACACACAATACTTTTTCCTGTTTTCCGCAAAACAAATAACGAAAAATCCCGAAAATATTTTATGTGAAACAAACATAGCTTTAAAATTTAGGATCTATTCCGATATACCGATGTATCTTCGTTGTGTAATATTCTCATTAAATTTGTAATCTAATGTGCCGGACAAAAGGGAACAATTTATTATTTTTTCCCACCGCTAGAGTTGGCAAAAAGGATCGATTACCTATCATTTGATTTTGGATTTATTGAGCTGAGTGAGATACGGATTGTTCGAAATTTTAACAAAAAAAAGGGGTTAAAATAGGTCCGCAATAATAAAAGCCTAATTAGACGCGGGCCTAAAACAAATCCATTTTCAATCCAAAAAGTTATTAGCTAAAAAAGAACGGCAAAAAAAGATAGAAAAGATAATAGGCACAGAGAATTGTCAAGGCAACATTCTCTCAGGAGCGTGTAGCCGACGTTACATCTGTTCTGTCCATCTATCGTTGCCAATCTCTGAAGACTGGATTCGATCATTTCCCTTTAGGCCATCTTCTCCATTGGGCGATGGATAGAGCTTAACAGCGCAGCGCAACGCATCTGTCAACCGCGACCGTCCGCTAAGCGACGCCGGTCTGCATCAGGCGTCGATGGCGGCGTGCTTCAAACTGAGGAGGACCACCGTCAGCGATCGGCGTCGTACAGCCATGCGAAAGGGGTGGTGTGCCCACACGCGTTTTAGAATGAGAAAGGATTTGGCCGGCGTTCAGGTTGGAGCGTTGGCTGAGGAATGCAGAGGACGGCGGTGAGGAGTGGGGGGCTTCTCGGGAGGACTGCGTTCGTGTACTTGGTGCTTGGTAAGCGCTACGTCATCGGCTGAGGTGGCGCGCATTTTCCTGCTTGGACTAATTGCAACTTGACATGTGATACCGTAAAATAAAATAAAATAAAATATTCTAAAATGTCCCATCATCTATAATTGCATTATACATGGCAACTTTTACGGTACTACATGTAGTAATAATTCATTTAAAGGGAAAATACGCATTACGTCAGCCGATAACACGATGTCGTTCTAGGTCATCTTGTCGGTTGGGATTCTCTGTATAACCCTTTTCGATTGCTTTATAATATAATAAATGTTGACTCGTATTTTCATTAAGAGAGATTGTCGAAAATATTCGCAGAAAACATATTTGAGTGAACACTATACCTATACGAAATACGAATATTATGGGATCCGTATTGTTCTTGATCCGTACCCTCGTGTTCATCACAAATAATAATTAAGACGAACCACTTGCGCTAGACTCATTAACTTCCGGAGTGGGCAATTAGAATAAAAGTGGGTATTCTTTTTCTTTCTATTTATTTATTTTATTTTTGGGATCGTTCAATTTGAGTAAAGTTGAAGGAGTATTCAATGTTTGAGGATCTACGATTGGACAATTTTAATGTCAGGAAAAAAAGGCCACGTGACCATGTCTATGTCCAAGTCGTAAACTCAACGCAACCCCATGAGCTTGATGTCAATAAAAGATGTAAGGGCTTCGTTTATTTTACAAAAAATAACTTTTAGGAAAATATAATTTGAATTTTTCGATGTTCGTTTCATAGAAAACAATATAGTCATGAAAAAAACACATTTAAAAGTAGGGAAAATATTTTATTTCTTCAATTTTAAATATTTTTCATCTTCTATAAAAAAAAACATGTGACCAGTGGCTAGTTAATGTAGGAAAAAAATGAGAAAACATTTAAATGAATATCGAAAAATATTATCATTCTCTCATATTGAAAACATTTTATAGAAATACTATATTTTCCGTGAAATAAACGGAGCCAATATCTTCTTTATCTTTTGGGCTAAGAATATGATCCCGTCATATTGATCCCAAAAATCTCCATCTAAAAATTACTGAACCCCTTGTTTGGAATTAAAATTTATTTGTCGTTCCATTTTTAAATTTATCGGCATGGCTACCGACATCAATTCTAGGAGTCATACTTTAAAAGCGACGTCAGCCTTAATAATATAATGATAATAATAAGTTGGTTATATTTACGCATGCGGTGCTATTCATGTCGCTCTCAAATATTTCTGTCTCGGATCTGGCAGTCCCATTGACGGAGTCTTGGGAAGGCTGAGGGGGTCGCATTCAAGCGGTCCAGCTGAGACTTGACTGGAGTTGAAGGTGGGGGAAAAATTGGCAAATGAAGAAAAAAGATGAAAAATAAAATAAGAAGAAGAGATAACGTCTCAATTTGGAGTCCACGTCGAAATATCAAACATATTCTTATCGTGTAATATTCTCTTAACGCGTAATGATATTTTCCTCTATTGCTATGTGCACGACTGTTACTTTGATTAGAGCCGGCAAAATGAGTCATTCATAGTCAATGGACCGAGTGAGATATGAATTGTTTGAAATTGTAAGAGGGATAATTATACAAATGATCTCTAAATTTTTAATTTGTTCAATACAGACCTCGAAACTTTAGATACATGTTCAAATCAGTCCATAGATTAAAGTTTAAGGATCATTTATTATGTTTACAATATGTTCACAATATTCAAGCCCAAAAAGACGTGGATCTCAAACAAACCCATTACACAAAATAGTTCACGTGTGTATATATAAAGAGAAATAGACAAAGTATAGTCAAAGAAGATCGAGAAAAAGGATGAGGAGAACCACTACCGACGGTGCCATCATCCGTGATATGGCCTATAATGGTAGGTCTGCTAGGCTTAAGTATGGGCCATCTAAATTACTTAACCAATTAAATGGGCCAATATAGATTAAATGGATAAATTCAATCGAATCCAGTTATGACGCACTCGAACCCGACCCACACTTGACCGACTCATCCACTTGCTCTCATCTACTCTTGCTAGAGCATTCAAATGGAAAGCAAGCTGTAGAACTTTCAATCAATCAGTTTAAGTTTTAAAAAGTTTAGTGAAAAAATGTAATTGCATTTTGAAATTTTATTTTTGAAAATTATAGGCAATTCGATTGTGTGTATGCAGGGAAACTTGGTTGCACTATCTGGAAAAGGAAATTGTTGAATTAATTAAATCAATTTTAAGGTTTCAAAGTCGATTTTATGCCATGCACAATACTTTTTTGTTCTGCTTCACACACAATTTTAGAACTTTTGATGCAATTTCCAAATAGTCTTGTCATGAAGAAGAGCTTTCAATCTATTTAAAGCTAACAACATGTCCATAACGATAGTTCCCCTTCGGTACAAAAAGTAAATCCAAAAATAGAAACGACAAGCAAATTCTTCATAGGCAAATCCCAAAAAAAAAAAAAAATTACTGCCCGAGAGATGCAAACGGCGCTTGGGGATCAATCATGGGCGAATGATCTTACGTGGCAGCCAGCATGCCAAGCTGTGCTGAGGTATCACAGTCATGTTGTAAACAAAATTTAAAAAAAATGATAATTACAAAACAAAAACAAAAGAAAAGAAAATTTTCCACTTAGGGAAAAATTGAAGAGACCTAAGATATTGGCTTTGCTCTTGAATATTAGTGTAATGCGGCTCCTACCGGTGGTTATGTTAGATATAGTAAAATTGATCTTTGGCTGAAGAGGAAAAGTTCAAATTGGTCTCTGGTTCCTATTCCAATTAAGGTGACACTGCATGTCACTAGATTTAAAGAAGCTTGTTTAGCGAAAAATAAATAATTTCATTTCCACAAAATTGATTGCTTATATTGTTTGGAATAATTAATTAGTAAAAAAAATATATTATCAATGGAAATTTGTGTCTAAGTATTTTCGTGGGCGATAAAATTATTTTAGTTTTGTTCATATTTAGTAGTAATACATGCGAAATTTTTTTTTTTTGAAAAAATGCTTCTTGTTACTCAATTTTTGCGAACAAATGGAGCCAAATTAAGCGGCTTAGGATTTTGTATGATTGTTTTTTTCTTTCCTTTACTTTTCAAGATGTACAAGGGATTGTTTTTTTCTTTCCTTTACTTTTCAAGATGTACAAGGGACTCTCTTTTATCTTTAAGAAATTACCATTTACATAATGGGCAGATAAAAATAACGTCAATAAAGAGTCCGGTAAGACCCGAATGGGATTTCACTATCCGGTCCGGAAACGAACCGATCCGGCCCGACCCGTCGGATGAAGTACGGAGCTAGACGATTCTGCAGAGGGAGGTCAATGGTCTGAGCCCAAAACCAAAACTCTGTACCCAATCGAGACCGAAAACTGAGGAAGTTCATACGAAGAAGATGATGGCGTGGAGGGCAGGAAGAGCTTCCTCAACCTTCCTCCACAAAATTGTCAATGGGCGCATCAGTAGCCAGACCCCTCGCAATTTCTCGTCAGGTAGTGTTGTCTATCGTGCTTCTTTTTGGTTAGATCGGTGTGGCGCGAGTCGCCGTCGGTGAGAAGAAACGGAGGAAAAGTTTTTCATCCTTGAAGCCCTAGTTTCGAAACAAAGTGTGCTGATTGGATTTGATTTGTCATTTGGATGTGATATGGTTTGGCGAACCAGCGATTACGATTCGGTGGCTTGTCTTGTTTATAGTCCCTTGAGTTTGATTCGAACCGTTCGACTGATGACAATGCGCAATGAACTGTCGGTGAAATCTCGACGTAGTTGGTTTGTCGGAATTTGGAGTGTTTTTCACTTGGGAGGTGTAAATGTCCATCCCCATATCTTTGGTTCTATTGGTCTTTTGTCTCTTTTGGTTTATAATTTGCTGCATTGGAGCATCCTGTGTATATTTCGCATGCTACATTTTGCTTTCTTTGTTTATTTGAAAGTATCTTATAACTTGCGTTATTCTTATCGAAATGTTATAGCATGTGCTTTTAAAATTCTAAAAAAGTAAATGGTCACTTAAGGATCAGTAAGGTAACTGTAAGGAGGAGAGTTATGTTGTTATGCAAAACTCATGAAAAAGAGGTTTTACTTCCAAGTGTTTTGGCTCATAGGCTTTTCTAGACTCAATAATTCGGTCCTGATAGTTCTTGCTATGGCTTTATTCATGCAGCCGATGCAAATATTCATTCCTTCCGCGAGAAGATGATGAATCAAATGCGTCATCTTGATGTCAATTCACAAATTGGCAGTTGTATGCCGCTTGCTGCCATGCGCATTGGAACCATGATCCACAACATCGAAGTGAACCCAGGGCAAGGCGGGAAACTAGTTCGCGCCGCAGGAACCTGCGCGAAGATCTTGAAAGAGCCCACTTCAAGGTATGTCATGGTGAGACTGCCTTCAGGAGCCGAAAAGTTGATCGATACTCGATGCCGAGCGACGATTGGTCAGGTGTCAAACCCTAGCCATGGGAGTCGGAAGCTCAGGAAAGCTGGACAGAGCAGATGGCTGGGCCGAAGGCCGGTTGTTCGGGGTGTGGCAATGAATCCAGTCGATCATCCTCACGGAGGAGGTGAAGGTCGTAGCAAGAGTAGCGGAAACTACGGGAGGTGTTCAGTGACGCCGTGGGGCAAGCCTTCCAAGTCCGGGTACAAGACCGGACCTTTGAAGCGTAGGAAGTAGATGAATGGTTGATCTTTCGGTTCCTTTCACACCTGTTGCTTTTTCAAAATGGATGCGCTACTTTTGTTCCCAATAGTAACATCCATGTGCTCATTAGTGTTGTCTTCTCTAGTTGTTTTCTCTAGTTGTCTATTATAGTCTTCTAAATTCTCAATGATAATCGCTACTCGAGCCAAGCTGGTTCTGGATGTGCGCTGTGATGCGGTTGAGTTGCAGATTGCACTGAGAATCTTTTTGCGTTCTTTTGCATGGTAATGATTTAGAACCCTGATGGGACCAATCAAAAAGTTTACGTTTTGAACATGATTACATTACACATTACAAATCAATCACTCGTTAAGTAATTATTTGCAAAGAAAAAAAAAGTTATGGCCCATTGATAAGTCGTGCTAATTATACATGGATTATTTCCAAATTTATCATAAGGACTAATGTCGAATCAACAATTAATCAAAATTCGATAATCACACACGAGGAAAACAAATACAAATCCTAGAAAGTCTGCACATAGCTACTAGCATGGACATTCTACGGGCGCCAAGTAGTTTTAGTTTTAGCAAATTCAATTCACCAGAATTATCTCATAATTTAGTATTCAGATTCTCATTCTAATTTGGCAGGATCGCGCGAGGGGTTTATCGATTCCATAACTACGTCGGTATTTCCAATCTAAACTTTGTAAGTATTTTGCATGAGGTGGATGTCATGTCAATTCAAAAGGGAAAAAGAGCAAAGAAAATTCTGATGTAAAGAGAGCTTAAAACTGTGATATCTTATTTCCCACTACTCTTATCCTTTGTTAGCTGGTGGGGGATTTTTGGGATTGCCTTTAATTACGGGGGAAACCAGCAATCGGCTGTTGCTCTCTTTACCGAGTTTGAATTTCCAATAACAAAACACATAAGGATTCGGATATTTATCTGTTTCAACAATTTTCTCCATGAAATTTATATTGATTTTTTTTAAAAGAAGCAAAATCTTTGAGAAGTATGACAGCTATTCTTCCGAAATATTTATCCAGGTGTCATAGTGTTAAAATTGAAAAAAAAAACCCATCTCAATCTAAATAATTTACGCTCTAAATTGAAAATCAAATTGGAAAGAGAAATAAAACTTATTAGATGAATAAGATTTATATTTTGCAGCGACTTATCTTGTCGGCATAAAATTTTTTAGTTGAATCTGGAAGATAGCTTAGGCTATGGCTTATATTTATTGATATTCATCAAATATAGATGCGACCCCGGCATTAATTTATTTTACAAAAAAAAAAACTTAAAAAGTTACAGTGCCATTAATTTATTAAAGGAGGAAGCTAAAAGTTTTAATTAGTGTTGACATTCCATTCATTTTTGGCCCAATTTGAATCCACATATCTTAATTATATCCTATATCCCGTTAAAAGATGGAATTATTAAATATAAAAAGAAAAATGAATGTAGGCTTATGTAAACTTTCATATAATTAGAAATTGATTCCATAAAAAGTAAGAGAGAAGTTCATAACTTTTTTTTTTGATCGGAAGTTCATAAAATTTTGACAGATCAGTTTGGTAACCGGAATTTTTTTTTTTTTTTTGGTAAGGTGACCGGAAAATTTTTTAAATGCTGCAATGTTGAAAAAGAAGTTAAATAACAGATAAAAAGGATCAGATAATCTCTGGTTTTGAAAATTTTTAAAGATTGTTGCTAACACTTCACTTTGTTTATGTGATCTCTCTCTCTCTCTCTCTCTCTCTCTCTCTCTCTCTCTCTCTCTCGTAATCTTGACTCTCGGCTTTCATTCATTCTTTGAAGATATCTGTTCGATCTTTCTTCTTCTTCCATCATCCGTCAACTCCTATCAATCAATGGCGGAGAATCCACCGGACCTAGAATTAAATATGAGGCCGATGGAGATGTCATCCGGATCTTCGAACTCTACGGCTCTCCAGATGTTGCTCTCCATGGGAAGTCGGACTGCTCCTCAACGAGAGGCGAAACCAGCACCAGACCTTCAAGAGTCAAGATCCACCGAGTCAAATCCAAACCAATCGCTTGCTGGAAGAACCGGAGATACCCCAGTTCCAAATTTAGAACCGGCTGCACCGAGGCCGACGGACAGTTCACATGGAACCTCGAACTCCGCTGCTCCCAACTATTCGCTCTTCGGAGATGACCCGTGTGACCCTCAACGACCGATCGCCTGGGTCGTATTGATGATCCTTGTAGAAGTTTCGTTCGTCGCTCTGCATATTCGTGGTGGCCTGAACCATCCCTGTCCTTATCTCATCGTCTTGGCATGCTTATTCACCGTGGTGTCATGTGTTTCTGTGTCGTTGCTGCTAGTCGGATGCACGTGCGGCAATGGCAATGTACTTTGCAAAGGGTGGTGGTTGACCCTCTTCAACCTCAATCTGATGTCGTTCTCGTCCGTTCTTGTGCCGAGATGCAATCGTGAACGGTGACCAAGAGGAGGAGGGGTCAGCGTGGCCTCTGCTTCCCTCTGGCTTTGGTATGGAAATTGCGGTTTTATTCCGTGTCTACTCTTTTCTTTTCTATTCTTTTTCTGCACTTTATTTGCTCTTTTGTACTCGAATTCTGTCGTCGGTGAACACTAAAGATCTGGAGAGAACACCTCAAGGAGCCCGAGTTAGAGCACCGCTCTATAACGTTTCACTTCTCCGATAAGAAGGCTTGTTAATGTGCATCTTATCAAATTCAATCAATTCGTCATTATTTTCTCTTCATCTGTTGTTTGAATTCTCTCTCTGGGTTAGTAGGATCACATGAGGGGTTTATTGATTTCATAACTACGGCGGTATTTCCAATCTAGACTTTGTATAATTAAGAGTTTTGCATGAGCGGATGTCATGTCAATTCAAAGCGAAAAAGAGAGAAAATTAGAAGCTTAAAGTGTGATAGGTTATTTCCTAATATTCTTATCCTTCCTCGCTAGTTGGTGGAGGATTTTTTCGGATTGCCTTCGACTGCGGGAAAACAGCAACCGGTTGTTACTCTCTCAACCGAGTTCGAATTTCCAATAACAAACACATAAAAAGTCGCACATTTATCTGTTTCAACAATTTTCCTCATGGAATTTATATATTCATTTTTTTGGTAAAAAGAAGCAAAATCTTTGAGAAGTATGACAACTATCCTTCCGAAATATTTATCTGGGTATTATCCCTAATTAATGTTAAAATTGGAAAAAAAAAGTGCAGATATATAACTTATCTCAATCTAAATAATTTACTCTCTAAATTAAAAATCAAGTTGGAAAGAGAAATAAAACTTATCAGATGAATAAGATTTATATTTTGCAGCAACTTATCTTGTCAGCAAAATTTTTTTTAGTTGAATCTAGAAGATAGCTTAGGCTATGGCTTATATTTATTGATATTCATCAAATATAGATGCGACCCCGGCATTAATTTATTTTACCAAAAAAAACTTAAAAAGTTACAGTGCCATTAATTTATTAAAGGAGGAAGCTAAAAGTTTTAATTAGTATTGACATTTCATTCATTTTTGGTCCATTTCGAATCCACATATTTTAAGTATATTGTATATCCCGTTAAAAGATGGAATTATTAAATAGAAAAGAAAAAATGAATGCAGGTTTATGAATACTTTCATATAATTGGAAATCGATTCCATAAAAAGTAAGAGAGAAGTTCATAACTTTTTATCTTTTTGATCAAAAGTTCATAACCTTTGACATATCAGTTTGTTGTCCGGCAAATTTTTTATATACTGCAATTTTGATAAAAGTTAAATAAAAGATAAAAAGAGATAATCTTTAGTTTTGATAATTTTAAAGATTGTTGATAACACTTCACTTTGTTTATGTAATTACTCCTCTCTCTCTCTCTCTCTCTCTCTCTCTCTTCTCTCGGTTTTCATTCATTCTTTGAAGATATCTGTTTCATCTTTCTTCTTCTTCTTCCATCATCCGTCAACTCCTATCAATCAATGGCGGAGAATCCACCGGACCTAGAATTAGTTATAAGCAGGCCGATGGAGATGTCATCGGGATCTTCGAACTCCATGGCTCTCCCTATGTCGCTCTTCATAGGAGGTCAGACTGCCCCTCAACGAGAGGCGAAACCAGCACCAGACCTTCAAGAGTCAAGATCCACCGAGTCAAATCCGAACCAATCACTTGCTGGAAGAACCGGAGATACCCGGCCAGTTCCAAATTTAGAACCGGCTGCACCGAGGCCGACGGACAGTTCACATGGAACCTCGAACTCCGCTGCTTCCGACTTTTTGCTCTTCGTATTGATAGTCCTTTCAGGAGTTTCTGTGGTTGCTTTACATATCCGTAATTGCCTCGACCATCCCTGTGGCACTTATCTCATAGTCTCGGCATGCTTATTCACCGGGGTGTTATGTGTTTGTGCTGTTGCTGCTAGTCGGATGAACGTGCGGCAATGTCAATGTGCTGCGCGGAGGAACCTCTGTCTGAAGTCGGTCTCGACCTTTATTGTGCCGAGATGCAATCGTGAACGGTGACCAAGAGGAGGAGGGGTCAGCGTTTGTGTAGATTTTCCTACTTCTTTTAGGTAGTCTTTGTTTTCTAGGTCTATGCTTCCCTCTTTTATGTTCATAATTTATGACTATGGCTTTGGTATGGAAATTGTGGTTTATTATGTGTCTGCTCTTTTCTTTTTTCTGCAATTTATTTGCTCTTTTGTACTTGAATTATGTCGTCAGCAAACACTAAAAGTCCTGGAGGAGCCCAAGTTAGAGCCAAGCTCTATACCGTTGCACTTCTCCGATATGAGGACTTTTTTGATATACTCACACGTGCATCTTAAGAAATTCAATTTGTCATTGTTTTCTCTTCACCTGTTGTTTGAATTCTCTATTTAGATTAGTAGGATCGCATGAGGGGTTTATCGATTCCATCACTACGGCGGTATTTCCAATCCATATATTAATATTATTAAGAGTTTTGCATGAGGCCTATGTCATGTCAATTCAAAAGCGAAAAAGAGAAAAGAAAATTAGAAGCCTAAAAGTGTGATATATTTTATTTCCCAATATTATTATCCTTCATTGGTCCCGATAAGGGGAGTCTGCTGATAGCAAATTCGTACTCTGATTCGGCAGGTTGGATTGGGGGTTTGCGACAGCCTCGGCTCCAGCTCCACACTCTTCAACAAGCTCTCAGCGAACGGCCCCATCGTGGCGATGGATGGAATAAATTATTAAAAAAGCTTTTAAGTCTATTATAATTTTGTCAATCAAATTCTAAATTTTTTTAATTGTATCGATTAAATCCATTGCCCAATAATCATTAATGTGAACACTTGTCACCTCATGTGGTATGGCCGGCATCGATATGGACAATTTCAAATAATATTTTTCTTTTTTATATTACAATTTTTCCCTTTTCTTTTTCTCTTAAGAGGTTGTTGGGCAACTCTCGTTGGCCACAGGTTATGCCCTTGCCTGGATCAAATAAGGCCATCACGACCCTTGCTAGCCGAATAAGGACGATGGTCAGCCAAGCGAGGGTTGACCAAGAACTTCGCCGACTAAGGTTTAGAAAAAAAAGAGTTAATTTTTAATAAATTAAAATTTGTTCACATCGATGTCAATCATACCATGTAGATTAGTAGATGTACACATTAGCAATTTTTTGATAAAATTGATCAAATAGATTCACCTGACAAAATATGAAAAAAAATAATTAAAATGTTTACAGTTAAGATAAAAAAGTAATACATTTATGATTTTTTCTAATAACTTTCTCGAGTAAACGAAGGAAGATCCTCCTTTTAGTCCTTAATGTAGTCACCCTCTACGTCAAGAAAACAAAAATTTCTAACTAAATACGATTAGATTACAAAATGCTCAATTGTACCTTCATAGTAATATTATCACCTATTATAATTTACTAATTGTGCACGATTTGCTCTTGGTCCGGCCCATCTACACAAGTCAAAAGCATGAATTAAATTGATTCATACTTCACGAGGCTTTTATGGCGTCTCACTCTATATATAATACCCCTAAATATGAATAAAAAATGTGAATTTGTGGATAATTGTTAACAAATTTGTAAAAATTACTGTAATTTTCAGTGCAATGATTTTCTTATGATACTACCAAATCAATATAGAGGGTGCTCTTCCTTTGAAACAATTTAAGGTCATTCCATAAATCTTGAAGCTGCGATAGCTTTGACATAAATTTTGGATTGTGATGATTAATTTTGAATTACAATGTAAGTTTCATGTGTTTCGCAAAAGAAAAATAATTTGAAAAAAAATGAAAATGATCGAGTACATCGCTTAAAGCAGTTAGCTGATGCACAAAATTTCCATTATCAATTACTTTATTTTTATAAGCGATGTGAGATATCGTTTTTAGCAAAATATTTTGTAATTATTTATTTTTCACAAAAGAAACGCCTTCGTAAATTCCATAAAATATTATTCTGTGAGCCAAGTAACGAAGCAAATGAAGATCATACTCGTGATCTGAGGGCAATTTTTAATAGGGCGGTAGACCAGAGTGTAAACCAATGAGCTTCCGGAAGCTTCTTCTCATCCAACTCCACAGCCTTGCGCTCACATTCCCCATACTCAAGACGCCGTCGTTTCACAGCGTCCATCATATTACAATTACGAGTTGCTTAATTGGAAAAGACACGTGTCATATATGACCCTCTGAAGCATTATAATTGAAGCACCCCGAATCTAGAAAAGAAGAGAAAGTTATTCCGAGATTTCTGAATATTTTTGGCTAAATCGACATCACAAACGAGTTAGAAATTCCGATGGTCAAACAAAATAAAAAAAAAAGTTGGAAGGAGCCCTAAAGGTATGCTTAGGCTTCGACGAAAAGGTGGAGATAAATTTTCTGTTAGTTTCACGAAAAATATAATATTTCTGTAGAGTATTTTTTCGTAAAATTATTTTTCTTAGAAAATGATAATCTTTTTGGACATTCGTTTGTCAAAGATCGCCGACTCGTTGGCCTCTAACTAAGTTTAAGCACGCTATTAGAGGCCGCGATATTTAAAGGTAAACAAAGAAGACGAAAAATGTTTTCACCTTTAAAAAAAAACGGAAAATATTTTTCTCACTTTTAAATGTGTTTTTTCTATTGGTGGAAAGTATTTTCCTTGAATATTTCATTTTCCGTGAAATGAACGCCAAAAATTTTAGAAAATATTATTTTGCAAGTTATTTTTCGTAAAACGAACATAATCGAAAATAGGAATGAAGAAGAAAGAGTGACTTGGCGATTGCCCTCTTCTTTTTAATTGCCGAGGCACACGCGTTGCCTTATCGTCAACATCGGCATGCCCTGTTACGTCATTGACACATCAAGTTGGTTGGTATCCCCCGCCCAGTACCTGTGATTACTTCAACTTTCAAGGAAGATCTTTGGGAAGGGCCTACTGAGAAACATTTCTTAGTTTCTAGTTTCCTAATAGAAGAGAAAAATCAAAATGTTCAATGTAGTCTTTGCACTTAATTTTAATTGAAAGACCACATTTAATATTTTTAAATAATTTAGAAACTAGTTTGAACATGTACAAAAAAATCCATGTATCATATTAAATAAATTAAAATTTTAGGAATGATATAGTGCATTGAGTTAAAGTTTATGAACCATTCATGTCCAATTGAAAATTCATGGACCATATTGTACATTTGATCAATGTACATGGATTATTTATGTATTTTTTTAAAACTAAATTTCTAAGGATATGAATGTAAAAGGCCTAACTATATGGAGGCCCATGGAATATTTAACGATGTGATGTGAGCCCCGTGAATTAGCTAAATCCGAACTTTTGGCCTTTTTGCGGATGACTCTGTCACGAGACAATCTTCATGTTATTTTGATTTGGAATCAAAATGATTTTGGCTGAGCTCAATGCGATATTCATTTTTTATTTTTGAATTTTAAATATTTAGCCATCATCTTGACGTAATAATACTTCAAGATTGATAAGTTTCACTTCAAACTTGATATGTTAATATATTTTATAGAGAAGTCGCATGGCTATTAAGTGTTAACAATTAATTATCTTTTCTCTATGCTGAAGTTTTTATTTATATATATTTCTTATAAAAAAATGCAGTCATAAATCTCTCCAACGGCTACATCACCCCTCTCTCTCCTCACTCTTCCTCTCTTCTCTCGCTGCCTTGTCCCCCTCCTCAAACCCTAGCTCTCCTCTCTCTCTCTCTCTCTCTGACGATGAAGCACTCCATGTTGCCCAAAGGCCGGCTGTTGTTCAGAGAAGCGCAGGCGCCGCCTGCCTACGATTCGCCGCCGCCGCCGAAGAGCAAGTCGTCATCGAAGAAGCAGGGCTGGTGCAAGGAGAACACTCCGCCGGGATCCGAACTCCATGGGCTCGGACAAGAAGGCCTCGCCGGTGGCCGCCGCGAAAGCGAGATGTCCGCTGCCTCTCTCTCCTCTCTCTTCCCCTCTTCTCTCGCTGTCTTGTCCCCCTCCTCAAACCCTAGCTCTCTCTCTCTCTCTCTCCCTCTGTGACGATGAAGCACTCCATGTTGCCCAAAGGCACGGCCGTGTTCAGAGAAGCGCAGGCGCCGCCTGCCTACGATTCGCCGCCGCCGCTGCCGCCGCCGAAGGGCAAGTCGTCATCGAAGAAGCAGAGCCGGTGCAAGGAGAACACTCTGCCGCCGGATCCGAACCCCATGGGCTCGGACAAGAAGGCCTCGCCGGTGGCCGCCGCGAAGGCGAGATGTCCGCTGCCTCCGCAGCCGCCCTCTTCTAATCCGCTCAAGCGGAAGCTGAGCGCGGACGCGGTTGCCGAGAGTGCCCTAGCTGGAGCTTCCGATACCGGCGTGAAGGTAATCAGGCTCTGTAACTCCACGATCTTGCTTTATTTTTTATCATCAGCTGTGATTGATTGCTGCAGACGATGGCAAAATAGGATAAAATGTTGTGAGATTGAACTAAAACTTTACTATGCATTCATTCGTAGTGCGATGCAGCAATAGGAGTTGCTATGTTTAAGCTATAATTGAATCATTTTTTGCATTTTAATGGAGCAGTACTGTGCTAAGATACACTTCTGCGGATTTAACATAATGTTCAGGTTGTAGTAAGGATGCGACCACAAAATTACGATGAAGAAGAGGGAGATGGATAGTGCAAAAGGGGTCTACAGACTCTATTACAATTAATGGGTCAAACAATTACATTTGATGCTGTAGCTGACGTAGAGGCATCACAGGTACTTTTTGTTGACCTCAAGCTACCTAAGGTCCGTTGTTACCTAAGAAATGGACTAAAACATCAGTTTGCATTCTCTTGTTGCAGCTTGATATTTTTGAGCTTGTAGGTGCCCCTCTTGTTGAAAATTGCTTCGCTGGATTTAATAGTTCGATATTTGCTTATGGCCAGGTACTCGATCTACATTTCTGATCTGTTTCGATATTGGCTGGATTTATATGTTATTACCCGTTCTGTGTCTGTTTTGGTAGACTGGAAGTGGGAAAACATACACGATCCGGAGTCCAGCACAGGCATTGATGGAAGATAAGTTGTCGAATCAACAAGGCTTAACTCCTCGTATTCTCGAGTGCCTCTTTGCTCGCATGGACGAGGTGAAAATTGCTCCTATCTTGGTACAATTTTTAAGGCACTTCCCTTACACTGAGCTCCATTATAGTGCAAAGTCTTCCTTTTTTCTTTGGTTACAGGAAAAAATCAAGCATGCTGACAAACAACTCCAATATCAATGTCGCTGTTCATTTCTTGAGGTTTTTTTCTTTTGGGTGTTTTTTTATTTCATTTTCTCCTTAGGTTGCTTATATTATGAAGCACCAAATTTCCAAATTACATCACTCACCATTTCATATTTGTAGATATACAATGAACAAATAACTGATTTACTTGATCCAAATCAGAGAAATCTTCAGGTAAGATTACTGTAATTTTAGTATAACCTCTGTTATAATATAATATGATTAATCCGCGTAAAGTCTCAAGATTCTTTTCCTAAACCATATAAGATAAGATGTCAAATATGGTGTATATGTCGAAATGTTGTGTTAATGCAGATTTTATTATTGGCATTGAATTTAAGAACCATTTTATTATTATGGGGATATTCTTCCATAAAAGTTCTACATAATATTTAGTCATCTTGGAATATTGTGAGAAGTGGTCTTTGTCATTCATTTATCTACATGTATAGCATATTGTACGGTTGTGCAGTTGAATTAGAATTTTATTCACCCAGTCAGCTTGAATAATTGTTTAGTTCATTGTGCTAGACGTCCCTCCACTTCCATTCATCCTGTTCATGGCTTGTTGATAATCTTGACATCATGTGGAGTTCCTGTTGATGGACTATATCGATACGTGTCACTTGATTTCTCCATTGGGCGGTGATTTGTCTTGTTGCCAACTATATGCCTATAAGCACCGATTTGGATTGTGGCTAAGTGTAGTATTTGACTCTCATAGACATAAATCATAGAAATTTCTTGAATTTGTGAACGTATTTGACTGGCATAGACCTATAAACATAGAAATCTCTCCTTTTTGTTTCTCTAACTCTTATTTTTGGGAGGGCGGGGTGGGTGCTTAATTGTGTTATTTGTCACCGCAACACCTAAGTAGCTTATTTTGCCACTAATCGTGAAATATGCTTGATATACTAAATGAAAGGACTTCTAGAGAATCATTTTGGTAATCGTGGCCACAATTATTGCGGAAGGTTCCCTTATATCTTTTTCACTTTTCACTGAATCCCCTTTATAAATTTGAGCGAAAATGTAGAAATGTCAACATTTTTGTGTGCCCGCTCGACCATGCCGCCAACATGTATGATCCCTAGAAAATAGATGAAAAAGGTCTCCCTCCCTTTGTTTGC
The DNA here is from genome assembly GCA_030064385.1 of Melaleuca quinquenervia. Classification (NCBI taxonomy): domain Eukaryota; kingdom Viridiplantae; phylum Streptophyta; class Magnoliopsida; order Myrtales; family Myrtaceae; genus Melaleuca; species Melaleuca quinquenervia. The sequence continues at coordinate 15,729,651 of CM057718.1, forward strand.
GTCGGGTAAGGGATTCCTAAACTTCTTTTTTTATTGGACTTGCATCATGAATCCCGTTTCTTAAATTGAACCTTTGCCCGAAAAGAAAAAAATCCTTCGTTTTTTGGATTGGATCCATCCTTCTTTCAGTTGTATGTAAAAAATTTTCCCTCTCTTTTTTATATTGATATTGAAAAATGGAAAAAAAAATGTGGTTTTTCAGTCACAAAAGACAAAATTTAGGACAAATTGGAACCATTAACGATTCTTGGATTTGAATAAAAAATTGTCTTTTCTTAATCCTAATGATATAAGACAATCCAAATGAATACATACTAATCAGTATTTCTTTTTTTCCTACTGGATTGAAATCACGTGATGTAGGACGTGATGTAGGATGATTCTTGAGACAAAACTGAGTCAAATTCTAAAGAAATTTTGAAGTTGCTTGATTGTCTTTTGAAGTCCTGTTTATACCTAAAAAAATCAAAAGTTCTCAAGTTTGACTTTTAGAGCTATTGGTTTGTGGGGTGCTCTAAAAGTGTCTCCTTTCAAGTTCTAAGTTCTTGCTTTCCTTTTGTAGTCCTATCTCTGGCTCTTTTTGTAGCCAAAAACGAAAAATGGTGTAAAATTGTGGCGGGCGGGGGTTAAAAAAAGCTAGAAATATAGTTATCCTTGTAATTACAGAGCCTTGTAATTACAGAGCAGTTTTAAGATCGGGGTCGGTCGGAAGGTGGTTAAAAAAAGCTAGAAATATTTGGGCCATTTCTCTTTGATTGTGATTATATCCTGGAATCCTGGATTACCTGTTGTTAATTTCAGATGATCTTAAAAAGACTTTACAAAAGTTGAAGTTATTATTTGAATTTTGACAATGGACTTTAGTCGAGGTTTGCTTTACAAACTGCATATCGTTTATTCAGGAACATGGGAATCGATTTAAAAGAGTATAAATTTGACATACTCGAGGTTTCATCGTTTCATCAAATTTCAGAGTTGTCTGTTTACAACTGGCTCAGCTAGAAAAGCAATACGCGACTTACCCTCTGAACTTCGAAGAACTCCCTAGCGTGCGTTAAAACTTCCAATAAACTATACCTAGTCGTTTGTGTGAAACTACTGTTCATTACAGTCGGTTTAATAGAAACCAACAAAATGATATGTTTCCTAAGAAGTTATATTATTCAGGAACAAGCGAATAACTCGAGTTAAAGATTAACTGACGTCGCAACAGGAGTTGGTATCATGCGTCTCAGCCAGAAGTCTGTCGGCCAAAGCAAGCGGTGCAGGACAAAACGATATCGAAACCATTCGCGACTTATAGCATGCGTTAAAACTTGAAACAAACCAAAAGTAAGCCCAACGATTTGCGACTTACCCTCTGAACTTCCAAGTTTCCAAGTTCTCCCTAGCATGCGTTAAAAGTTCCAAGAGACTTACTTACCCTCAAAACGAATTGTTTGAAACTACCTGTACAGTTGATTTAATCGAGCCCAAGAGTAACTTCTCGATGAATCCTAGCATGCGTTACCTCAAAGCGATTTGTTTGAAACTACTGTTCAGTACAGTTAGCTTAATTTTATTAAAACTAACAAGAGGCGCACCTAAGTTCTCCCTAGCATGTGTTAAAAGTAAAAAGAATGACTTACCCTCAAAGTGAATTGTATATTCGGCCAAGGTTATACTGGCATAAAAAATCAGGTCTGCACCAAAAGATCTGCAGAAATTAAGTAGCTGGGAAAACAGAGCAAGGAAAAATCAGAATCGCAAAGGAACAAGATCTCCCCCGCTTTTCCCTCTATTGCAAAGAAACTACTGTACAGTCGATTTAATCAAGCCCAAGAGTAACTTCTCGATGAATCCTAGCATGCGTTAAAACTTCCAATGAACTTACCTCAAAGCGATTTGTTTGAAACTACTGTTCAGTACAGTTGGCTTAATCGAAACCGAGAAGTAAGCCCAATGATCCTTTTATTAAAATTAACAAGAGGCACACCTAAGTTCTCCCTAGCATGTGTTAAAAGTAAAAGAATGACTTACCCTCAAAGTGAATTGTATATTCGGCCAACGTTATATTGGCATCAAAAATCAGGTCTGCATCAAAAGATCTGCAGGAATTAAGTAGCTGGGAAAACAGAGAAAGGAAATATCAGATTTGCAAAGGAAAAAGATCTCCCCTGCTTTTTTTCCTCTACTGGACATGCCCATGGGAGATGAATAAAAAGAAGTGTGACTCCAACGCATCTTTCTGTTCAATCCCTTGGTTTTTTCGGCGTGTGAAATGCATCAAAAATCAGGTCTGCATCACAAGATCTGCAGAAATTAAGTAGCTGGGAAAACAGAGAAAGGAAAAATCAGATTTGCAAAGGAACAAGATCTCCCCTGCTTTTCCCTATATTGGGCATGCCCATGGGAGATGAATAAAAAGAAGTGTGACTCTAATGCATCTTTCTGTTCAATTCCTTGGTTTTTTCGGTGTGTGAAATGCATTAACGACATCGACCTCCCAAATAACGTAGATACATCCTCACCTTTATGATCGTCACACTCTCGTGGCTTCTAAGGTACAGGATATCCCAAATTTTCCCTCACATTCTTGCGAGCAGCGAAAATCTTGTATTCTTATTTTTCCTTTTCATCAAGTCTCTCAGGTGACCAAATACGTGAACTACACTTACCACGCGAAATGCAAGTACCTGTCTGGTCCCAGAATGGACACCTCCCACAGAGTAGGACACGCGTCATAACCGATACTCCACGCATATGATTCGTGTCCTGATTGGCATCTCAGGAGCAATGTATGTGAGACCTCTGTTAATGTCTCGGAAATTCTTTCCTGCAATCAATTGAAGGTATCGACGATAGTGAAAAGATACACTGGTAAGTGCACCAGTACCTATTCCTCTTCATATTTAGCTCAGGATTGGAGGAGGGCGGCCGCGGAGGGAGCGAACATCTCCCCTTCGCGGCGGCCATTGGTGAGGCCTTCTTCTCCGAGCCCATGGAGTTCGGATCCGGCGGCGGAGTGTTCTCCTTGCACCGGCCCTGCTTCTGCGATGATGACTTGCTCTTCGGCGGCGGCAAATCTTAGGCAGGCGGCGCCTGCGCTTCTCTGAACACGACCGTGCCTTTGGGCAACAGGGAGTGCTTCATCGTCACAGCGAGAGAGAGAGGAGAGCTAGGGTTTGAGGAGGGGAACAAGGCAGCGAGAGAAGAGGGGAAGAGAGAGGAGAGGGGAGATGTAGCCGTTGGAGAGAGATTCTGAAATTGAATATTTTCTCGATAGGATAGAGAATGTGAGGAAGTGACATCGCATGTGCCGATTTCCTTTAAGCGTGCGAGCATCTTCATAATTGGATTTGGAGCGTTTCCTGGATTTGTTAAATTGTGGCCAGCGCACCAAAAACTGATTCAAATAATTATTGATTTATAGCTGCATTTAATTTTAAAATATATATATGTGAATAAAAACTTTAGAATAGAAGAAAGATATCATTCAACTAGCACTTAACAACCCCATGACTCCCATTGGATAAAAAATATCGACATGTTTGGCTTGTGGTGAAACTTGTAAATTTTGAAGTGTTATTGCGGTGATCCGATATTTAAATTCAAAAACAAAAAATGAACATCGCATTGAGCCCGGTTGAAATCATTGTGATTCCAACTCAAGATAATATGCAGATTGTCTCGGGACAAAACCATCCTCAAAAGGCCAAAAATTCGGATTTAGCTAGTTCATAGGGCTCATATCGTTAGATATTCCATGGGTCTTGGAGTAGTTAGGCCTTTTATATTCATATCCTTAGAAATTTAGTTTTCTTTTAAATTACACAAATAATCCACGGATGTTGGCTAAGTATATAATCCGCTTCATGAACTTTCAATTTGATACACATGGTTCCTAAATTTTAACTCAATGTACAATCTTATTCCCGATTGATGATGATTAACCATAGACGGTGGTTTTTACAAATATTTTGTGCTTTTCTAGCTTTTAATGTAAGATTTGTCTGGATTTGTTGGCACACTCCAAAAAATTAAGGATTTAAGTTACGGAAAATTAGCGACGAAAAACAATTTGTCACTAATTCCGACGAAATTAGCAACAACAAAAAAGTCGTCGCTAATTACCGACGGAAAAAATTTCGTCACAAATGTGTCGCTAATTCGCGATGGAAATAAAATTTGTCGCTAATTAACAATGGAAAAAATTTGTTACAAAATTATCGCTAATTAGGGATGAAATTTTTATTTTCGCAAAATCCATCTCTAATTAGCGATGAAAAAAAATCCATCACAAATTGGTGATGGAAAAAAATTCATCGCAAAACAGTCCCTAATTGGCGAAGAAAAAATATTCGTCGCCAAATTAGCGACGGATTTTGCGAGGCAAGTTTTTCTCATAGCAAACTAGTGACCCAAGGATAAATCCATAGCAAATTAACGATGAATTTTGCGACGAATTTTTTCCCTCATAAAATTTTGGAATGGAAGTTTTTTCCGTAACAAATTAGCGGCGAAAGGAGAAATCAGTCGCTATTTTGCTACGTATTTTGCGATGAATGTTTTTCCCTCACAAAAATTTGCCATGAAAATTTTTTCCATAGTAAATTAGCAATGGAAGGAAAATTTGCCATAGCAAATTAGGGACGGATTTTGCGACGGGAGGAAAAATCCATTATAAATTAGCGATGGATTTTGCGACGAATTTTTTTAAGTTTTTTACATAGCAAATTAGCTACGGAAGGAAAAATCCGACGCTAACTTGTTACGGATTTTACGATGAATTTTTTTTTCATCACAAAATTTTACAACAAAAATTTTTTCCATGGCAAATTAGCAACGGATTTTGCGACGAATTTTTTTCCCTCACAATCGAGTTAGAAATTCCGATGGGAAAAAAAAATAAAAGTTGGAAGGAGCCCTAGGGGAATATGCTTGGTTGTCAATGAAAAGGAGGAAATAAAGGTTTTGTTCGTTTCACGGAAAATATAATATTTATGGAAAGTATTTTTCACCAAATCATTATCTTAGAAAATGATAATATTTTCAAGTGTTCGTTTGTGAAAGGTCGTCGACTTGCCAGCCTCGAGCGAGATCGAAGCATGCTATTAGATGCCACGATATATAAAAGGCAAACAAAGAAGACAGAAAATGTTTTTCCCTTCCAAAAAAACAGAAAATATTTTTTCCACTTTTGAATTTGTTTTTTCTATTAGTAGAAGATATTTTTCTTGAATATTATTATTTCATGTTAAATGAATGTCGAAAAATTTAGAAAAATTTTCTTGAAAGTTATTTTTTGTGAAACGAACATAGCCGAAAAGAGAAAGGAAGAAGAAAGAGTGACTGGCTAGCGATTGCCCTCTTCTTTTTAATTGCCGAGGCACGCACATTGCCTTATCGTCATCAACATTAGCATCGACATATTCTATTACATCATCAACACATCAAGTTGGTTGGTGTCCCCTCGCCCAATACCTGTGATTACTTCAACTTCCAAGGAAGATCTTTGGGAAGGGCCTACAGAGAAACACCTCTTAGTTTCTAGTTTTCTAATAGAAGAGAGAAATAAAAATGTTCAATGTACTTTATGAACTTAAATTTAATTGAAAGACCGCATTTAATATTTTTATATAATTTAGAAATTAGTTTGAACATGTACAAAAATCCATAGATCATATTAAATAAATTAAAAGTTCAGAAATCATATTTTGTATTGAATTAAAGTTTGAGAACCTTTTATATCAAATTGAAAGTTAATGAACTCGATTGTACATTTGGCCAACATACATAGATTATTTGTGTAATTTTTTTAAAACTAAATTTCTATGGATATGAATGTAAAAGGCATAAGTAGTTGGAGGCCCATGGAATATTTAACGATGCCCATGAACTAGCTAAATCTGAACTTTTGGCCCTTTGGGGATGGCTCTGTCCCAAGACAATTTGCAAGTTATCTTGAGTTGGAATCAAAACGATTTCGACTCTTGCGTTGGAATCAAAATGTCTTTGACTAGGCTCAATGCAATGTTTATTTTTTGTTTTTAAATTTTAAATATGCATCCATTATCAAATTGCTGCAATAACACTTCGAGATTTACAAGTTTCACCCCAAGGCTAACATGTTGATATTTTTTATCCAAGGGGAGTCGTGGGGCTACAATTAATTGTCTTTCTTCTATTCTAAATTTTTTATTCGTATGTATTTCTTAAAAATAAATGTAATGATAAATCTAAAATCATTGGAATCAGATTTGGGTGCACCGGTCACAATTTAACAAATCCACACAATGATATTAAGATGCTCACACGCTTAAAGGAAATCGACACGTGCGATGTCACTTCATCATCTTCTCCATCCGGAACTCTCCCGATTTCAAAATCTTTCTCCAACGGCTACATCTCCCTTCTCTCTCCTCTCTCTTCCCCTCTTCTCTCACTGCCTTGTCCCCCCGCTCAAACCCTAGCTTTCCTCTCTCTCTCTCGCTCTCTCTCTCTCTCTGACGATGAAGTACTCGATGTAGCCCAAAGAGCGTAGGCGCCGCCTGCCTACGATTCGCCGCCGACGCGGAAGAGCAAGTCGTTATGGAAGAAGCAGGGCCGGTGCAAGGAGAACACTCCGCCACCGGATCTGAACTCCATGGGCTCGGACAAGAAGGGCTCGCCGGTGGCGGCCGCGAAGGCGATATGTCCGCCGCGTCTCTCTCCTCTATCTTCCCCTCTTCTCTCGCTGCCTTGTCCCCCTCCTCAAACCCTAGCTCTTCTCTCTCTCTCTCTCTCTCTCTCTCTCTCTCTCTCTCTCTCTCTCTCTCTCTCTCTCTCTCTCTCTCTCTGTGACGATGAAGCACTCCATGTTGCCCAAAGGCACGGCCGTGTTCAGAGAAGCGCAGGCGCCGCCTGCCTACGATTCGCCACCATCGCCGAAGAGCAAGTCGTCCATCGAAGAAGCAGGGCCGGTGCAAGGAGAACACTCCGCCGCCGGATCCGGACTCCATGGGCTCAGACAAGAAGACCTCGCCGGTGGCTGCCGCGAAGGCGAGATGTCCACAGCCGCCCTCCTCCAATCCGCTCAAGCATAAGTTGAGCACGGACGCGGTTGCCGAGAATTCCCTAGCTGGAGCTTCCAATACCAGCGTGAAGGTAATCAGGCTCTCCAGCTCCGCCATCTTGCTTTATTTTTTATTGTTGGCGGTGATTGATTGCTGCGAACGAAGGCAAAATAGGATAAAATGTTGTGAGATTGAACTAAAAGTTTACTCTGCATTCATTCGTAGTGCGATACAGCGACAAGAATTGCTATGTTTAAGCTATAATCGATTCATTTTTGCATTTAATAGAGCAGTACTGTGCTAAGATATACTTCTGCTGACTTAACATAATGGTCAGGTTGTAGTAAGGTTGCGACCACAAAATTAGGATGAATAAGAGGGAGATATGATAGTGCAAAAGGTGTCTAAAGACTCTGCTACAATTAATGGGTCAAACGTTCACATTTGATGCTGTAGCTGACGTGGAGGCATCATAGGTACTTTTAGTTGACCTCAAGCTACCTAAGATTCATTGTTACCTAAGATATGGACTAAAATGTCAGTTTGCATTCGCTTGTAGGTTCCCTTCTTGTTGAAAATTGCTTGGCTGGATTTAATAGTTCCATATTTGCTTATGGCCAATCTACATTTCTGATCTGTTTGTAATTTTATATAGATCCCATTATGTTATTAGCCGTTCTGTGTCTGTTTTGGTAGACTGGAAGTGGGAAAACATACGCGATGCAGGGTCCAGCACAGGCATTGATGGAAGATAAGTTGTTGAATCAACAAGGCTCAACTCCTCGTATTCTTGAGTGCCTCTTTGTTCGCATGGATGAGGTGAAAATTGCTCCAATCTTGGTACAATTTTTAAGGCACTTCCCTTACGCTGAGCTCCATTATAGTGCGAAGTCTCCCTTTTTCTTTTGTTACAGGAACAAATCAAAGCATGCTGACAAACAGCTCCAATATCAATGTCGCTGTTCATTTCTTGAGGTTTTTTTCTTTGGGGTGTTTTTTTATTTCATTTTCTCCTTAAGTTGCTTATATCATGAAGCACCATATTTCCAAATTACATCACTCACCATTTCATATTTGTAGATATACAATGAACAAATAACTGATTTACTTGATCCAAATCAGAGAAATCTTCAGGTAAGATTACTGTAATTTTAGTATAACCTCTGTTATAATATAATATGATTAATCCACGTAAAGTCTCAAGATTCTTTTCCTAAACCATATAAGATAAGATGTCAAATATGGTGTATATGTCGAAAGCCTCTCTGAGGAAAGCGTGAGCACTATGAAGGACGTGAACCAACTCTTACTACGGGTAAGAATTTAGAATCTTGTTGTGTTAATGCAGATTTTATTATTGGCATTGAATTTAAGAACTATTTTATTATGTTTCTTAGTCATATGGGGATATTCTTCCATAAAAGTTCTACACAATATTTAGTCATCTTGGAATATTGTGAGAAATGGTCTTTGTCATTCATTTATCTACATGTATAGCATATTGTGCGGTTGTGCAGTTGAAACAGAATTTTATTCACCTGGACAGTTTGAATAATTGTTTAGTTCATTGTGCTAGACGTCCCTCCACTTTCATTTCATCCTATTCATGGCTTGTTGATAATCTTGACATCATGTGGAGTTCCTATTGATGGACTGTATTGATACGTTTCACTTAATTTCTCCATTGGGCAGTGATTCGTCTTGTTGCCAACTAATATGCCTATAAGCACCGATTTGGATTGTGGCTAAGTGTAGTATTTGACGCTCATAGACATAAATCATAGAAATTTCTTGAATTTGTGAACGTGTTTGACTAGCATAGACCTATAAACATAGAAATCTCTCCTTTTTGTTTCTCTAACTCTTATTTTTGGGAGGGCGGGTGGGTGCTTAATTGTGTTATTTGTCACCGCAACACCTAAGTAGCTTATTTTGACGCTAATCATAAGATATGCTTGACATACTAAATGAAAGGACTTCTAGAGAATCATTTTGATAATTGGGGCCACAATCATTGCAGAAGGTTCCCTTATATCTTTTTCACTTTTCACTGGATTCCCTTTATAAATTTGAGTGAAAACCTAGAAATGTCTGACATTTTTGTGTGCTTACTTCGAGAAACATCTGGATTATTGAAATTGAAATCAGGTGATGGAAGGATGATTCTTGAGACAATACTATTGAATTGTGCAAGTGTACATAACAATATATTCAAGAAACTGAGTCAAATTAAGATTCTAAAGAACTTTTGAAGTTTTTTGCAGTCCTGTTTCTGGCTCCTTTTATACCTAAAAAATCAAAAGTTCTTAAGTTTGACTTTTAGAGCTATTGGTTTGTTAATAGATTCAAGAAAACTGAGAAGAATTTCTGAAGTTTGCTAAGCTTACTTTCCTTGGGAGTCCTGTCTCTGGCTTTGGTTTACTTGCATAATTGAGTCCCGATGCAAGGTAAATAGAAATTTTTTTTGACTTAATAGAAAAGATTGCAAAACATGGTTAAACGAAGTTATTGCTAAATAGAAATTTTTTGACTTAATAGAAAAGTGGACTGCCACGATTAAGGAATAACCAGCTTTAAAACGAAGTAATTGCCAGCAGGACTGCAAAGGTGCTCTAAGCTCTAAAAGTGTCTCCTAGAGCAGTTTTAAGATCTGACGGGTCGGAAAGGCGCAGTAGTCAACTCACGGTTAAAAAAAGTAAGGACAAAATGTAGGTTTGGGCCATTTCCTGCAAATATATCCTGCAATGATCTTTACAAACTGCATAAAAGTTGAAGTTATTATTTGAAGTTAGACTAATTTCCAAACTGCATATCGTTCAAAGTTATATAGTTAACATGGGAATCGATTTAAAAGAGTATTGAATTTGACAAGTTGATGTCGCAAAAAGGCTGTCTGTTTGCAACTGGCTCAATCAGAGTTCTAGAAAAGCAAAACGATATCGAAAACAAGGATTCGCGACTTACCCTCTGAACTCCCTAGCATGCACCTCAAAGCGATTTGTGTGAAACTACTGTTCATTACAGTCGGTTTAAGCCCAATGGGCACTATCTTTTTCAACAAAAAAATATGTTTCCTAAGAAGTTAATTATTCAGGAACATGCGAATAACTCGCAAAATCTATCAACTGGCTCACAGAGAGTTGTATCATGCGCCTCAGCCAGAAGTATGTCGGCCAAAGCAGGGGAGTGCACAAAACGATATCGAAACCAAGGATTCGCGACTTACCCTCTGAACAAACCAAGAAGTAAGCCCAAGGATTACCCTCTGAAATTCAAAGTTCTCCCAAGCATGCGTTAAAAGTTCCAAGAGACTTGCTTACCATTGTTTGAAACTACTGTACAGTCGATAAATCCAATAACTACTCTTGTTCGAGCCAAGAGTAACTTCTCGATGAATCCTAGCATGCATTAAAACTTCCAATAAACTTACCTCAAAGCGATTTGTTTGAAACTACTGTTCAGTACAGTTGGCTTAATCGAAACCAACAAGTAAGCCCAAGGATTACCCTCTGAAATTCAAAGTTCTCCCTAGCATGCGTTAAAAGTTCCAAGAGACTTGCTTACCATTGTTTGAAACTACTGTACAGTCGATAAATCCAATAACTACTCTTGTTCGAGCCCAAGAGTAACTTCTCGATGAATCCTAGCATGCGTTAAAACTTCCAATAAACTTACCTCAAAGCGATTTGTTTGAAACTACTGTTCAGTACAGTTGGCTTAATCGAAACCAAGAAGTAAGCCCAATGATCCTTTTCTTAAAATTAACAAGAGGCGCACCTAAGTTCTCCCTAGCATGCGTTAAAAGTAAAAAGAATGACTTCCCCTCAAAGTGAATTGTATATTCGGCCAAAGTTATATTGGCATAAAAAATCAGGTCTGCATCAAAAGATCTGCAGGAATTAAGTAGCTGGGAAAACAGAGAAAGGAAATATCAGATTTGCAAAGGAAAAAGATCTCCCCTGCTTTTCCCTCTACTGGACATGCCCATGGGAGATGAATAAAAAGAAGTGTGACTCTAACGCATCTTTCTGTTCAATCCCTTGGTTTTTTCGGCATGTGAAATGCGTCAAAAATCAGGTCTGCATCACAAGATCTGCAGAAATTAAGTAGCTGGGAAAACAGAGCAAGGAAAAATCAGATTTGCAAAGGAACAAGATCTCCCCTGCTTTTCCCTATATTGGACATGCCCATGGGAGATGAATGAAAAGAAGTGTGACTCTAATGCATCTTTCTGTTCAATCCCTTGGTTTTTTTGGTGTGTGAAATGCATTAACGACATCGACCTCCCAAATAACGTAGATACATCCTCACCTTTATGATCGTCACTCTCTCGTGGCTCTAAGGTATAAGGATATCCCAATTTTTCCCTCGCTTTCTTGCGAGCAGCGAAAATCTTGTATTCTTATTTTTCCTTTTCATCAAGTCTCTCAGGTGACCAAATACGTGAACTGCGCTTACCATGCGAAATGCAAGTACCTGTCTGGTCCCAGAATGGACACCTCCCGCAGAGTAGGAAATGCGTCATAAACGATACTCCACTCATATGATTCGTGTCCTGATTGGCATCTCAGGAGCAATGTATGTGAGACCTCTGTTAATGTCTCGGAAATTCTTTCCTGCAATCAATTGAAGGTATCGACGATAGTGAAAAGATACACTGGTAAGTGCACCAGTACCTATTCCTCTTCATTTTTAGCTCAGAATCTGGTGAATGTCTTCTAAGAAAGAGCAAGAATAGTTTCAGCTTTCAACATCTAATTAACCGGTTTTATAAAATCTGAGCAGCCGAAATTATAAGCTTTCAGAGGCGATTCCTCTTCCTTTGACTTGAACATCAAATTCTGCAGGTGACAAGGGACGATAAGAGAGCTTCCCAATCAGCAGTACTTTGCATCGTATGCAACATGTTTAGAAGACCAGGGACAGGGATGATAGATAGACTCTATCTCGGGTGTCATGTCACAAGCCACAGAAATGACATTTGGTGGCAATTTTCAGAACCTGTCTTGCAATTTGGTGAGTAATGTACTTTGGAAATTTGGTGCTTCATGATATAAGCAACTTAAGGAAAAAATGAAATAAAAGAACACCCAAAAGAAAAAAACCTCAAGAAATGAACAGGGACATTGATATTGGAGCCGTTTGTCAGCATGCTTAATTTGTTCCTGTAACAAAACAAAAAAAAGGGAAGACTTTGCACTGAAATGCAGCTCAGCTCAAGGGAAGTGCCTTAAAAATTGTACCAAGATAGGAGCAATTTTCACCTCATCCATGCGAGCAAAGAGGCATTCAAGAATACGAGGAGTTAAGCCTTGTCGATTCGACAACTTATCTTCCATCAATGCCTGTGCTGGACCCCGCATCGTGTATGTTTTCCCACTTCCAGTCTACCAAAACAGACACAGAACGATTAATAACATAATGGGATCTATATAAAATTACAAACAGATCAAAAATGTAGATTGAGTACCCGGCCATAAGCAAATATGGAACTATTAAATACAGCCAAGCAATTTTCAACAATAGGGGCACCTACAAGCTCAAAAATATCAAGCTGCGACAAGAGAATGAAAACTGACGTTTTAGTCCATTTCTAAGGTAACAATAGATCTTAGGTAGCTTGAGGTCAGCTAAAAGTACCTGTGATGCTTCCGCATCCGCTACAGCATCAAATGTGAATGTTTGACCACAGAGTCTGTAGACACCTTTTGCACTATCATACCTCCCTCTTCTTCATCGTGATTTTGTGGGCGCATCCTTACTACAACCTGACCATTATGTTAAATCAGCAGAAGCATATCTTAGCACAGTGTTGCTCTATTAAAATGCAAAAATGAATCAATTATAGCTTCAACATAGCAACTCCTGTTGCTATATCGCACTAGGAATGAATGCACACTAAACTTTTAGTTCAATCTCACAACCTTTTATCCTATTTTGCCTTCGTCTGCAATAATCACCGCTGAGGATAAAAAAATAAAGCAAGATCGCGGAGCTACGGAGCCTAATTACCTTCACGCCGGTATCGGAAGCTCCAGCTAGGCATTCTCGGCAACCGCTTCCGCGCTCAGCTTCTGCTTGAGCGGATTGGAGGAGGGCGGCCGCGGAGGGAGCGAACATCTCGCCTTCGCGGCGGTCACTGGCGAGGCCTTCTTCTCCGAGCCCATGGAGTTCGGATCCGGCGGCGGAGTGTTCTCCATGCATCGGCCCTGCTTCTTCGATGACGACTTGCTCTTCGGCGGCGGCAAATCTTAGGCAGGCGGCGCCTGCGCTTCTCTGAACACGGCCGTGCCTTTGGGCAACAAGGAGTGCTTCATCGTCACAGAGAGAGAGAGCTAGGGTTTGAGGAGGGGGACAAGGCAGCGAGAGGAGGGGAAGATAGAGGAGAGAGAGAGAGAGGAGATGTAGCCGTTGGAGAGAGATTCTGAAATCGGGGGTGTTCCGGATGGAGAATGAGATGAAGTGACATCGCATGTGCTGATTTCCTTTAAGCGTGCGAGCATCTTCATACTGAGGTTTGGAGCGTTATGTGGATTTGTTAAATTATGGCCAGGGCACCCGAAGTTGATTCAAATGATTATAGATTTGTATCTGCATTTAATTTTAAGAAATATATATGAATATAAAATTTAGTATAGAAGAAAGATAATTAATTGTTAAAATCATTCAACTAACACTTAATAGACCCACAACTCCCATCGGATAAAAAATATTAACATGTTGGGCTTGTGGTGAAACTGGTAAATCTTGAAATTTATTGGAGTGATATGATATTTAAAATTCAAAAACAAAAAATGAACATAGCATTGAGCCCAGTCGAAATCGTTGTGATTCCAACTCAAGATAATATGCAGATTGTCTTGGGACAGAGCCATCCTCAAAAGGCCAAAAATTCGAATTTAGCTAGTTCATAGGGCTCACATCTTAGATATTCCATGGGTCTCAAAGTATTTAGGCCTTTTATATTCATATCCTTAGAAATTTAGTTATTTAAAAAAATTACACAAATAATCCACGAACGTTGGCCAAGTGTACAATCTGGTCCATGAACTTTCAATTTAACGGACATGGTTCCTAAATTTTAACTCAATGTACAATATGATTCTTAATTGATGATGATTAACCATAGATGGTGGTTTTTACAAATATTTTGTGCTTTTTCTTAACTTTTAATGTAAGATTTGTCTGGACTTGTTGGCACACTACAAGAAAATAAGGATTTAAGCTATGGAAAATTAGCGACGAAAAATAATTCATCTCTGATTTCGACAAAATTAGCGACGAAAAAATAATTAGTCGCTAATTACCGACGGAAAAATTTTCGTCACAAAATGTGTTGCTAATTCATGATTAGGAACGGAAAAAAAAATCATTGCAAAATCCATCGCTAATTAGGAACGGAATTTTTTCATTGCAAAATCCATCTCTAATTAGCGACGAAAAAAAATTTGTCGCAAATTGGTGATGGAAAAAAATTCATCACAAAACGGTCGCTAATTGGCGAAGAAAAAATATTCATCGCCAAATTAGCGACGGAAGGAAAAATCCATAGCAAATTAGTGACGGATTTTGCGACACAAGTTTTTTTCGTAGCAAATTAGCAACCCAAGGATAAATCCATAGCAAATCAGTAACGAATTTTTTTCCCTCACAAAAATTTGGAATGGAAGTTTTTTCTGTGGCAAAGTAGTGACGGATGGAGAAATTAGTCGCTATTTTGCTATGTATTTTGCAATGAATATTTTTCCCTCACAAAATTTTGCCACGGAAATTTTTTCAATAGTAAATTAGCGACGGAAGGAAAATTTATTGTAGCAAATTAGGGATGGATTTTGCGACAAACTATTTTCCCTCGCAAAAATTTGCGACGGAAGGAAAAATCCGTAGTAAATTAGCGACGGATTTTGCGACAAATTTTTATAGTTTTTTATGTAGCAAATTAGCCATTGAAGGAAAAATCCGACGCTAATTTGCTACGGACTTTGCGACAAATATTTTTTTCACCACAAAATTTTACCACATAAATTTTTTCCATAACAAATTAGCAACGAATTTTTTTCCCTCACAATCGAGTTAGAAATTCTGATTGGAAGGAGCCCTAGAGGAATATGCTTGGTCTTCGACAAAAGGGAGAAAATAAAGGCTTTGTTCGTTTCACGAAAAATATAGCATTTGTGGAAAATATTTTTCGCAAAATCATTATCTTTAAAGATGATAATATTTTCGGATGTTCGTTTGTGAAAGGTCGCCGACTCGTCGGTCTCGAGCGAGGTCGAAGCACGCTATTAGAGACAACGATATATAAAGGCAAACAAAAAAGACGGAAAATGTTTCCCCTTTCAAAAAAATAGAAAATATTTTTTCCACTTTTGAATGTGTTTTTTCTATTAGTAGAAAATATTTTCCTTGAATATTTTTATTTTCCGTGGAATTAATGTCTAAAAATTTAGAAAAAATTTCCTGAAAATTATTTTTTGTGAAACGTCGAATAGAGGAAGGAAGAAGAAAGAGTGACTAGCGATTGCCCTGTTCTTTTTAATTGCCAAGGCACCCACGTTGCCTTATACTCATCGGCATTAGCAGCGGCATGTCCTATTACGTCATCAACACATCAAGTTGGTTGGCGTCCCCCACCCAGTACCTGTGATTACTTCAACTTCCAAGGAAGATATTTGGGAAGGACCTACAGAGAAACACCTCTTAGTTTCTAGTTCCTTAATAGAATAGATAAAAAAATACTTAATGTAGTTCATGAACTTAAATTTAATTGAAAGACCGCATGTAATATTTTTAAATAATTTAGGAACTAGTTTGAACATGTACAAAAAATCCATAGATCATATTAAATAAATTAAAAGTTCATGAATGATATTGTGCATTAAATTAAAGTTTAGGAACCATTTGTATCAAACTGAAAGTTCATGGACTCGATTGTACATTTGGCCAACATACATAGATTATTTGTGTAATTTTTTTAAAACTAAAATTTTAACGATATGAATGTAAAATGCCTAACTACTTGGAGGCCCATGGAATATTTAACGATGCCCATGAACTAGCTAAATCCGAAATTTTGGCCCTTTAGGGATGGCTCTATCCCAAGACAATCTACAAGTTATCTTGAGTTGGAATCAAAACGATTTTGATTGGGCTCAATGCAATGTTCATTTTTGGTTTTTGAATTTTAAATATGCGGCTATTATTGAATCGCTGTAATAACACTTTAAGATTTACAAGTTTCACCCTAAGGCCAACATGTTAATATTTTTTATCCGAAGCAAGTTGTAGGGCTACAGTTAATTGTCTTTCCTCAATTCTAAATTTTTTATTCGTATGTATTTCTTAAAAATAAATGAAATTATAAATCTATAATCATTTAAATCAGATTTGGGTGCACTGGTCGCAATTTAACAAATCCACACAATGTTATTTAAGATGCTCGCACGCTTAAAGGAAATTGACACGTGCGATGTCACTTCATCATCTTCTCCATCCGGGACTCCCCCGATTTCAAAATCTCTTTCCAACGGCTACATCTCCATTCTCTCTCCTCTCTCTTCCCCTCTTTTCTCACTGCCTTGTATCCCTGCTCAAACCCTAGCTTTCCTCTCTCTCTCTCTCTCTCTCTCTCTCTCTCTCGCTCTCTCTGACGATGAAGCACTCCATGTAGCCCAAAGAGCGCAGGCGCCGCCTGCCTACGATTCGTCGCCGCCGCGGAAGAGCAAGTCGTTATGGAAGAAGCAGTGCCGGTGCAAGGAGAACACTCCGCCGCTGGATCCGAACTCCATGGGCTCGGACAAGAAGGGCTCGCCGGTGGCGGCCGCGAAGGCGAGATGTCCGCTGCGTCTCTCTCCTCTATCTTCCCCTCTTCTCTCGCTTCCTTGTCCCCCTCCTCAAACGCTAGCTCTCTCTCTCTCTCTCTCTCTCTCTCTCTCTCTCTCTCTCTCTCTCTCTCTCTCTCTCTTTGTGACGATGAAGCACTCCATGTTGCCCAAAGGCACGGCCGTGTTCAGAGAAGCGAAGGCGCCGCCTGCCTACGATTCGCCACCACCGCCGAAGAGCAAGTCGACCATCGAAGAAGCAGGGCCGGGGCAAGGAGAACACTCCGCCGGATCCGAACTCCATGGGCTCAGTCAAGAAGGCCTCGCCGGTGGCTGCCGTGAAGGCGAGATGTCCGCAGCCGCCCTCCTCCAATCCGCTCAAGCAGAAGCTGAGCACGGACGCGGTTGCCGAGAATGCCCTAGTTGGAGCTTCCAATACCAGCGTGAAGGTAATCAGGCTCTGTAGCTCCACGATCTTGCTTTATTTTTTATTGTTGGCGGTGATTGATTGCTGCAAACGAAGGCAAAATAGGATAAAATGTTGTGAGATTGAACTAAAAGTTTACTCTGCATTCATTCGTAGTGCGATACAGCGACAAGAATTGTTATGTTTAAGCTATAATTGATTCATTATGTTTATATAGATCCTATTACGTTATTAGCCATTCTGTGTCTGTTTTGGTAGACTGGAAGTGGGAAAACATAAGGATGCAGGGTCCAGCACAGGCATTGATGGAAGATAAGTTGTCGAATTGACAAGGCTTAACTCCTCGTATTCTTGAGTGCCTCTTTGCTCGCATGGATGAGGTGAAAATTGTTCCTATCTTGGTACAATTTTTAAGGCACTTCCCTTACACTGAGCTCCATTATAGTGCAAAGTCTTCCTTGTTTTGGTTACAGGAACAGATTAAGCATGCTGACAAACAGCTCCAATATCAATGTCGCTGTTCATTTCTTGAGGTTTTTTTCTTTTGGGTGTTTCTTTATTTCATTTTTTCCTTAAGTTGCTTATATCATGAAGCACCAAATTTCCAAATTACATCACTCACCATTTCGTATTTGTAGATATACAATGAACAAATAACTGATTTACTTGATCCAAATCAGAGAAATCTTCAGGAAAGATTATTGTAATATTAGTATAACCTCTGTTATGCTAATATGATTAATCCACATAAAGTCTCAAGATTCTTTTCCTAAACCAGATAAGAGAAAATATCAAATATGGTGTATATGTTGAAAGCCTCACGATAGAAAGCGTGAGCACTATGAAGGACGTGAACCAATTCTTACTCCGGGTAAGAATTTAGAATCTTGTTGTGTTAATGCAGATTTTATTATTGGCATTGAATTTAAGAACTATTTTATTATGTTTCTTAGTCATATGGGGATATTCTTCCATAAAAGTTCTACACAATATTTAGTCATCTTGGAATATTGTGAGAAGTGGTCTTTGTCATTCATTTATCTACATGTATAGCATATTGTACGGTTGTGCAGTTGAAACAGAATTTTATTCACCCGGTCAGCTTGAATAATTGTTTAGTTCATTGTGCTAGACATCCCTCCACTTCCATTCATCCTGTTCATGGCTTGTTGATAATCTTGACATCATGTGGAGTTCCTGTTGATGGACTATATTGATACGTGTCACTTGATTTCTCCATTGGGCGGTGATTTGTCTTGTTGCCAACTAATATGCCTATAAGCACCGATTTGGATTGTGGCTAAGTGTAGTATTTGACTCTCGTAGACATAAATCATAGAAATTTCTTGAATTTGTGAATGTATTTGACTGGCATAGACCTATAAACATAGAAATCTCTCCTTTTTGTTTCTCTAACTCATATTTTTGGGAGGGCGGGTGGGTGCTTCATTGTATTATTTGTCACCGCAACACCTAAGTAGCTTATTTTGCCACAAATCGTGAGATATGCTTGACATACTAAATGAAAGGACTTCTAGAGAATCATTTTGGTAATCATGGCCACAATCATTGCGAACGGTTCCCTTCTATATTGTTCACTTTCCACTGAATCCCCTTCTTCATAAATTTGAGTGAAAACCTAGAAATGTCAACAGTTGTTTGTGGTTACTCCGAGAATTGTGTCTCTTGCAAATATCTGGATTGGAATCGGGTGATGTAAGGATGATTCTTTTGACAATACCATTGAATTGTGCAAGTGTACATCACGACAATAGATTCAAGAAACCGAGTCAAATTGCAAGATTCTAAGAACTTTTGAAGTTTACTAGGCTTGCTTGTCTTTTGCAGTCCTGTCTCTAGCTCCTTATATCCAAAAAATCAAAAGTTCTCAAGTTCGACTTTTAGAGCTATTGGTTTGTTAATACATTCAAGAAACTAAGTCAAATTGCAAGATTCTAATGAACTTTTAAAGTTTGCTAAACTTGCTTGTCTTTTGCAGTCCAGTCTCTAGCTCTTTTTATACCCAAAAAATCAAAAGAAATTCTCTAGTTTTACTTTTAGAGCTATTGGTTTGTTAATAGATTCAAGAAAAATGAACTTCTGAAGTTTGCTAAGCTCGCTTTCCCTTGCAATCCTATTTCTGGCTCTTTTTATACCCAAAAAATCAAAAGAAGTTCTCCAGTTTCAAACAAAAAGTTGACACCTTAAACTTCGTGCAGGGACTGTCAAACAGGAGAACGGGTGCAGAGTTCTCGCTCACACAGCGCGTTCACTTGCTATTCATGGCTGTTCTGTTTCTATGAGATTTAAGGGACTGAACGGGTGCATAGTAGTTCTCGCTCACACAGTGTTTAGTTGCATAATTGAGTCCCGATGCAAGGTAAATAGAAAAAAATTTAGCCATGGTATACGGAATAAGTTGACTAAAATTGTGGGGCGCGTCTAGAATTAATCTATTAGAGCTATTGGTTTGTTAATAGATTCAAGAAAAATGAACTTCTGAAGTTTGCTAAGCTCGCTTTCCCTTCCAATCCTATTTCTGGCTCTTTTTATACCCAAAAAATCTAAAGAAGTTCTCCAGTTTGACTTGTAGAGCTATTGTTGTGTTTCTCTGAGGTAGTTTCAAACAAAAAGTTGACACCTTAAACTTCGTGCAGGGACTGTCAGACAGGAGAACGGGTTCACTTGCTATTCATGGCTGTTCTGTTTCTATGAGATAAGCATTTCAAACAAAAAGTTTAAGGGACTGAACGGGTGCATAGTAGTTCTCGCTCACACAGCGTGTTTAGTTGCATAATTGAGTCCCGATGCAAGGTAAATTAGAAAAAAATTTAGCCATGGTTGACTAAAATTGTGGGGGCGCGTCTCCTTTCAATTACAGAGCATAGTTTTAAGACAAATAGAATTAATCTCGTCGGAAAGGTCTATCGACAATCGACAGGTGCCTAGAAATATAAATCGGTCACTCACACCTATGGGCCATTTCTCTTTGATTGTATTCAGATGATCTAAAAAAGTCAAACTGCAGAAAAGTTCAATAATATTATGTTCAACAAAATGTATCCTTTTCAATTCAGGACATGGGAATCGAGTTAAAAGAGTATAAAGACAGTATTTTGAAATTTGACAAGAATAAAGACAAAATATTATGTTTCATAAGAAGTTGCATTATTCAGGAACATGGCAATAACTCTCGAGTTAAAGAGTATAAATGACGGGAAATTTGACAAGGATATTGGCATAAGCAAGGGAGTGCACAAAACGATATCCAAACCAAGGATTCGCGACTTACCCTCTCCTAGCATGCGTTAAAAGAGACCCCCTCAAAAACGAATTGTTTGTACAGTCGATTTAATCGAGCCCAAGACTTCTCGATGAAAAGCTTGGCAGCATCGGGCATGCGTTGAAAGTTCCGTTAAAAGTTCCAGTAAACTTACCTCAAAGCGATTTGTTTGAAACAAACCAAGTAAGCCCAAGGATTCGCGACTTACCCTCTGAACTTCGAAGTTCTCCCTAGCATGCGTTACAAGTTCCAAGAGACTTACTTACTTACCCTCAAAACGAATCGTTTGAAACTACTGTAAAGTCGATTTAATCGAGCCCAATAGTAACTTCTCGATGAAGCATGCGTTAAAAGTTCCAATAAACTTACCTCAAAGCGATTTGAAACTACTGTTCAGTACAGTCGGTAGTAAGCCCAATGATCCTTCTATTAAAATTAACAAGAGGCACACCCCTAGCATGCGTTAAAAGTAAAAAGAATGACTTACCCTCAAAGTGAAGGCCAAGGTTATATTGGCGTCAAAAATCAGGTCTGCATCACAAGATATGCAGGAATTAAGTAGCTGGGAAAACATAGAAAGGAAATATCAGATTTGCAAAGGAACAAGATCTCCCCTGCTTTCCTGCTTTTCCCTCTATCGGCCAAGGTTATTTGGCGTAAAAATTCAGGTCTGCATCACAAGATCTGCAGGAATTGAGTAGCTGGGAAAACAGAGAAAGGAAATATCAGATTTGCAAAGGAACAAGATTTCCCTGCTTTTCCCTCTATTGGACATGCCCATGGGAGATGAATAAAAAGAAGTGTGACTCTAACACATCTTTCTGTTCAATCCCTTGGTTTTTTGGTTGTGTGAAATGTGTCAAAAATCAGGTCTGCATCACAAGATCTGCAGGAATTAAGTAGCCGGGAAAACAGAGAAAGGAAAAATCAGATTTGCAAAGGAACAAGATCTCCCCTGCTTTTCCCTCTATTGGACATGCCCATGGGAGATGAATGAAAAGAAGTGTGACTCTAACGCATCTTTCTGTTTAATCCCCTGGTTTTTTCGATGTGTGAAATGCATTTACGACATCGACCTCCCAAATAACGTAGATACATCCTCACCTTTATCATTGTCACTCTCTCATGACTTCTAAGGTATAAGGATATCCCAATTTTTCCCTCGCTTTCTTGCGAGCAGCGAAAATCTTGTATTCTTATTTTTCCTTTTCATCAAGTCTCTCAGGTGACCAAATACGTGAACTATGCTTACCATGCGAAATGCAAATACCTGTCTGGTCCTAGAATGGACACCTCCCGCAGAGTAGGAAATGCGTCATAACCGATGCTCCAC
Source organism: Melaleuca quinquenervia (assembly GCA_030064385.1). NCBI lineage: Eukaryota > Viridiplantae > Streptophyta > Magnoliopsida > Myrtales > Myrtaceae > Melaleuca > Melaleuca quinquenervia. Next base: position 15,751,549 of record CM057718.1, read on the forward strand.
TCATATGATTCGTGTCCTGATTGGCATCTCAGGAGCAATGTATGTGAGACCTCTGTTAATGTCTCGGAAATTCTTTCCTGCAATCAATTGAAGGTATCGACGATAGTGAAAAGATACACTGGTAAGTGCACCAGTACCTATTCCTCTTCATTTTTAGCTCAGAATCTGGTGAATGTCTTCTAAGAAAGAGCAAGAATAGTTTCAGCTTTCAACATCTAATTAACCGGTTTTATAAAATCTGAGCAGCCGAAATTATTAGCTTCCAGAGGGGATTCCTCTTCCTTTGACTTGAACATCAAATTCTGCAGGTGACAAGGGACGATAAGAGAGCTTCCCAATCAGCAGTACTTTGCATCGTAAGCAAACACTTTGGAAGACCAGGGACAGGGATGATAGACTCTATCTCAGGTGTCATGTCGCAAGCCACGGAAATGACATTTGGTGGCAATTTTCAGAACCTGTCGTGCAATTTGGTGAGCAATGTAATTTGGAAATTTGGTGCTTCATGATATAAGCAACTTAAGGAAAAAATAAAATAAAAGAACACTCAAAAGAAAAAAAACCTCAAGAAATGAACAGTGACATTGATATTGGAGCCGTTTGTCAGCATGCTTAATTTGTTCCTGTAACAAAACAAGAAAAAAGGAAGACTTTGCACTGTAATGGAGCTCAGCTCAAGGGAAGTGCCTTAAAAATTTTTTTAAGATAGGAGCAATTTTCACCTCATCCATGTGAGCAAAGAGGCACTCAAGAATACAGGGAGTTAAGCCTTGTTGATTCGACAACTTATCTTCCATCAATGCCTGAGCTGGACCTCGCATCGTCCCACTTCCAGTCTACCAAAACAGACACAGAACGATTAATAACATAATGGGATCTATATAAAATTACAAACAGATCAGAAATGTAGATTGAGTACCCGACCATAAGCAAATAAGGAACTATTAAATCCAGCCAAGCAATTTTCAACAATAGGGGCACCTACAAGCTCAAAAATATCAAGCTGCGACAAGAGAATGCAAACTGGCGTTTTAGTCCATTTCTTATGTAACAATGGATCTTAGGTAGCTTGAGGTCAGCTAAAAATACCTGTGATGCTTCCGCATCAGCTACAGCATCCAATGTGAATGTTTGACCCATTAATTGTAACAGAGTCCGTAGACACCTTTTGCACTATCATACCTCCCTCTTCTTCATCGTGATTTTGTGGTCGCATCCGTACTACAATCTGACCATTATGTTAAATCAGCAGAAGTATATCTTAGCACAGTATTGCTCAAGTAAAATGCAAAAATGAATCAATTATAGCTTAAACATAGCAACAACTCATGTTGCTGTATCGCACTACGAATGAATGCACACTAAACTTTTAGTTCAATCTCACAACCTTTTATCCTATTTTGCCTTCGTCTGCAACAATCACCGCTGAAGATAAAAAATAAAGCAAGATCGCGGGGCTACAGAGCCTGATTACCTTCACGCCGGTATCGGAAGCTCCAGCTGGGGCATTCTCGACAACCGCGTCCGCGCTCAGCTTCTGCTTGAGCGGATTGGAGCAGGGCGGCCGCGGAGGCAGCGGACACCTCGCCTTCGCGGCGGCCACTGGCAAGGCCTTCTTGTCCGAGCCCATAGAGTTCGGATCCGGCGGCGGACTGTTCTCCTTGCACCGACCCTGCTTCTTCGATGACGACTGGCTCTTCGGCGGCGGCGTCGAATCATAGGCGGGCGGCGCCTGCGCTTCTCTGAACACGGCCGTGCCTTTGGGCAACAAGGAGTGCTTCATCGTCACAGAGAGAGAGAGAGAGAGAGAGAGAGAGAGAGAGGAGAGCTAGGGTTTGGGGAGGGGGACAAGGCAGCGAGAGAAGAGGGGAAGAGAGAGGAGAGAGAGGGGTGATGTAGCCGTTGGAGAGAGATATTGAAATCGGGGGAGTTCCGGATGGAGAATATGACGAAGTGACATCGCATGTTGCGATTTCCTTTAAGCGTGCGAGCATCTTCATACTTGGATTTGAAGCGTTGCGTGGATTTGTTAAATTGTGGCCAGTACACTCAAAGCTGATTCAAATTATTATAGATTTATAATTGCATTTAATTTTAAGAAACATATATGAATAAAAACTTTAGTATAGAAGAAAGATAATTAATTGTTAAAATCATTCGACTAGCACTTAATAGCCTCACGATTCCCCTCGAATAAAAAATATCAACATGTTAGGCTTGTGGTGAAGCTTGTAAATCTTGAAGTGTTATTGTGGCGATCCAATGATAGCTGCATATTTTAAATTCAAAAATAAAAAATGATCCTCGCATTGAGCTCGGTCAAAATCGTTGTGATTCCAACTCAAGATAACATGCAAATTGTTTCGAGACAAAGCCATCCTCAAAAGGCCAAAAGTTTGGATTTAGCTAGTTCATAGGGCTCACATCATTAGATATTCCATGGGCCTTGAAGTAGTTAGGCCTTTTATATTCATATCCTTAGAAATTTAGTTTCTTTAAAAAGTACACAAATAATCCAACGTTGGTAAAGTTTTTAATTTGGTCTATGAACTTTCAATTTGACACAAATGGTTAATAAACTTTAACTCAATGTACAATCTGATTCATGAACTTTTAATTTATTTAATATGAATCATGGATTTTTTTATATGTTTAAACTAATTCTTAAATTATTTGAAAATATTAAATGCGGTCTTTCAATTAAAATAAACCAGAATGTCTATGTTGCGCAGACAATTTTAATCAAAACCAACACATCAGAAATGTGCACGGTTCAGCTTTAGAATGGGAAAAGGTGCAATGCGATTGCAAGTTATTTTAATCAGAGTTGTGAGGAGTAGTTTAACAATCTATCTAATCACTTCGACCAAAAAAAAAATCTATCTAATCACAAAAATCCATGAGGTTCACAATCCATGTTCTTCTGTTTTATACGGGTAACATGATTTTTGTATTTACTATTTTTACATCTGGGCAGGGGATCAATGGTGAGATGAGGAGAGAGGAGAAGGGAGTGTCCCCCATTTATGAGGGGTAAACATTTGGAGGGTGGGGATTTCAAGGATCCCCTATCCATTTCCGTTAGTTATCAGCAATGAGTTGGCCATCTACAGGACTTCAAATGACCTCAGACGTATAGTGATTTTGTGCAGAATAATGTAATTTGACTATTTACGTTGTCAGTGTGTTAATGGTGTTGACCTTGACAAGGCTGCTCTCATGGGCTGATGCATGTGACTGGTAACTGGAGATCCAGCAAAGATGGCGGCGGTGCAGAGAAACTTAAGCAAGTTTGGCATCAGGGAAATTGCAAAAACTGGAAAGGTTGAACACATCTACATGCCATGTCTAACATCTGTTTCATTTTTTGTAAGCAAATGGAGATAGCTTTATGACATGCATTCTATACGGCAGTAAGATTTATTTAATTTTTTCAGTAGATTGCTCTTAGAAGGGAAAAAATGGGCGCATTTGCTCCATTTTGGCGATTTTCAGCTGCTTCCTATCCAGATTTGGAAGGAACCATGCCTGTTGATTTTGTAATTGCAGGCGCTAGAGATAGAACTGTTCCTGGTAAAGCTGAGGTATATGTAGGGGTATATGCATCTCAAAGTATCTCTCTCCTCCGCGGTGAAGGGCATGTTGTTTCTCTAAAATGTGCATATCTCTCTTCTTCTTTTTGTTTTTTTAATGGTTGTGTTTTGTGTGTAATCCTTCTGCTTACCTATCATTGTTCTTGTAAGATATATCCGGCCAACGTTTTTTTATTCTAAGGCTTCTAGCTATCCTGGAGACCCCTATTCTTGTGGATTTTATATGAGAAACTTATTTTCTGTAGTTTTATAGCATTGGTTTCTTGACTTGGCTCATGAATTGAATGTCAGATGTTGATCTAAATTAACATTCTACTGCCACGTACTTAAAATTGCAAAGATGTGCTTTCAAGCTATGATGCTAGTGTTAGTATGTTGCTATCATAAAGTACATTCATCTTTTCTTCTTTTTGTCGTTACTGACTTAGTTAGCTCTGGTGCATGATCTGCAGTTTTCTTCAGTAAAGAAAGAGTGGTTGCTTGATTGATGATTAACCATAGACGATGGTTTTTACATATATTTTGTGTTTTTTTGTAGCTTTTAATTTCAGATTTATCTGGATTTATTGGCAGTCGATGGGATGCCATACCGTTTGATGATGTTGCTTTTCTGGTTGTGGATATGTAATTTTTTGACTTCCTTGAGCACGTTAACTGTTTTGACTGTTGTTTTCCAATGAAGGGAGATCTTTACCCAGTGGAGCCAACTGATGGTTTCAGTTTCAATGTCACTGATATGTTCTCAATGATGAGGATGTAAGAACTCTCGGAGTTTTCTTTGCTGCTTATAACCTGACTTTTGTTCTAAGATAAGATACCTGTTTGAATATGGCTTTTAGTAATTTTGTTGTCTCTTTTCCTTGAAATGTGAAAAATGTTGATCTCATGTTGAGGGAAACATCCCTATGGGTGAAATTGTCTGAGTGCATTTTGCATAACTGGTCTGTGTTTGCTGTAGGATTGGATTAGAATGTTTCTCATTCTAATTGTGATTTGTGGAGTGGAAGTCTTAAATTTTGACAACTATGCATGTTACTGTAGAAGGAAGACAATCTCCAAAGAAGAGGTCTGTTCAGTTTTAGTTGAGATGCCCAAAAAGGAGGATGGACACATCATAAAGGACCTTTCAGAGTCATGATCCAGCCAACTTCATAAAAGATGATCTACATTTTAAACTGGTAAAACAATGTTACAAGCTTAAGTCTACCAAAGCCGAAAATTGGACGATAATAGGTTCAAAAGATTGTCCCTGAAAATTAAGGTCAGAAAACTTTATGAAATACTCATGGTTTTAAAGGAATTGGGATATACTCATTTAAAGCTTCAACAAATGGCAGACTTTGATTTATGTGACATTCTTAGAGTTGGTCGCTAAAGTAAAATACTTTAGTCTTGCATGTAATTGAAAATTTAATAGATTTTAGATAACAACTATGATGTCCGTAGATAGTATAGTTTTACATATAGAACATGGCTACAGTCGAACTTATTATCCTTTAAATGCGGTACGCTACACATAAATATTAACAGCTGGGGCATTATTAGAGCGTCTCCTGATTGAAATATGACAATGGCTCGATTAACTGTTCGATTATCTTAATGTAGTTTAATTTGTTTCTGTATCTGGTATTAGTATCCAAGGAAGGACATTGATCGATATCCTATGTAAATTTATTAGTTCCTCTTTGTATTCGAAAAAACTATTAGTTATGTTGTACTGCCGAAATAGCTTATGGTGAGATTTTCCTCCATCGCTAGTTAAAACAATTTGAGATGAACGATGACGGCTTTCAACTTAATATGTCTCTTGTATGTCTGTTTCTCCATTGACTTTAGAAGCTTTTAAGCTCTATATCCTTAAACTGATTTTTCTGTACGAATCAATTCAGAGAGAGTTGGGTCCATAGCTATCGCATTGGCACCTCTTTGCAAATGTGAACAGTTTGCACAGCATATCCCTACTGTCATAGTTAGTAACAGTAGCCTACCTAGTTTCCCATGGCGCACCATTACATGTTGATAGAATTATGGACCGTCCAAGATAGGCTATGTGTCCAATGCCACCAAAAATGGGCCAAGCCTAATATGAGTCCATAAGTGGCAGTTAAGAGAGATTATTGTGAACAGATGTAATACACGTCTTCCTCCTCTCAATGAATAGATGTTTGCTCGCACTCTTTCTCTCTCTCCATTGACAATTATTGAAGGATTTCTCATGCCCCGAAGAGGCCATCTAATTTATGGAAACCCGAGGTACGTTCGTCTTACGTGAAGTGCTTTTAGATTGGCGATACAACATAAATTCTGGATAAGTTTTCCGCTGCGTTTGGAATCAATATCCATTTCTGATTTCCAGAGAATTTCAATAATCCACAAAACCCATCCCATGTAATTGAAGCGTATGAAGCATGTGGTGAAACTATGGACGTGTGAGGTGGTTAAAAATATAAACAATCAAGTAATAAAAGATGCAACCTAATTCAAGGAATACCTTGTGACTTCTAGAGAATGACGGTAGCATTCAGTTTTATATAACATTGTCCGATCTAATCTTTCCAAAACTGGTCACAAAATAATCTTCTGCATCTCAATGATTTTTTATGTGGCAGCTGATGCAACTAATAGTGTTGTGGTGGCTCGTCGATGGGTTGCTTCTTTTTTTTTTAAAATCTTTTTCTCTTAAGCATTTTCGAATAATCAAATTAATGTTTGTAAAATAAAAATTAGTCTTCGATTAGGGAGAAAAAGAACTAATGTAGGGATTGAGCTTACAGACGTTATTTCTATCTGCTATTGTCTGACCCGCCTCTTGAAGATTGCCAACTTGACTTAGGGCAATTCCGGCTTGAAGACAACAAAGCTCAACTTGCAAGACTTGGGCTCCCTTTTTCATTTTTGACAAAGCTCCTGCCTTGCTGCTGGTAATTTGTCCAAGATGGTCCATTTTGCTGCTTGAAAAGTCAAAACAATTGAAACAAAATCCTAAGTAGATCACCTAAACTCTATTTGTTCGTGAAAGTTGAGTATTCGATTTTTTTTTTTGAAAAAATCGCTTATATTGCAATTGATAATGAACAAAACTAAAATTATTTCATCGCCCACGAAAATGCTTAGACACAAATTTCCATCAATAATAAATTTTATTTACTAATTAATTATTTCAAGCGATATAAGCAATCAATTTTTAAGAAAATATATTTGAAATCATTTATTTTTCTTTAAACAAGTTTCTTTAAATCCATGCGAAGCACTAGCACCTTAGTTAGAGTAAGAACCAAAGTCCAATTTGAACTTTTCCTCTTCAATCAAAGATCAATTGGACTATTTCTAACATAACCACCGGTAGGAGCCGCATTGCACTAATATTGATAGCAAAACCAATGTGTTAGGTCTCTTCAATTTTTCCCTAAGTGGAAATTCTATTTTTCTTTGGATTTTACTATTTCTAACATAACCACCGGTAGGAGCCGCATTGCACTAATATTGATAGCAAAACCGATGTGTTAGGTCTCTTCAATTTTTCCCTAAGTGGAAATTCTATTTTTCTTTGGTTTTGTTTTGTAATTATCACTTTTTATTTATTTATTTTGTTTACAACATGACTGTGATACCTCAGCACAGCTTGCCAAGCTGGCTGCCACGTAAGATCATTCTCACATGATTGATCACCAAGCGCTGTTTTCATCTCTCAAGCAGTAGATTTTTTTTTTTTGGGATTCACCCATGAAAAATTTGCTTGTCATTTGTATTTGTGGATTTACTTTTTGTACCCCAGGGGATATATCGTTATGGAGATGTTATTAGCTTTAAATAGATTGAAATCTCTTCTTCATGACAAAACTATTTGGAAATGTGCATCAAAAGTTCTAAATATTGTGTGTGAAGCAGAACAAAAAGTTATTGTGCATGGAATAAAATCAACTTTGAAACCTTAAAACTGATTTAATTAAATCAACAATTTTTTTTTTCAGACAATGCAACCAAGTTTTCCCGATTAAAAAAAATCTAAAATTACATACACAATACTTAAAACTTTCCTATAGGGCGTTCTTAATATTTTCGAAAATAAAATTTCATAATGTTATTACAATTTCTTTTCACTAAATTTTAAAACTCAAACTGATCATTTGCGGGACTTGCGACTCGCTCGCACTTTCTGGGTAATGGCCCAAAACCCCAAGGGGACCAATTGAAAGGTTTAAATTCTGAAGGTGATCACATTACACATTAACAAAACGATGACTCGTAATGCAATTCTCTGCAAAAATAAAAGTTATGTCTCACTGATAGGTCGTGCTTGCTATACATAGATTAGTTAGCAAATTTGTCATATGACTAATGCTGAATCAACAATTAATCGAAGTTCAATAATCACCCACTAGGAAAATATACAAATTCTAGAAAGTCCAGGTGTAGCAACTAGCATGGTCATGCTAAGGGTGCGAAGTAGTTCAGGGTAACATAGCTTAGTGTGAGCCACGTCAGCATCGACGAACATGATTTCATCAATAAAATAAGATAAAAAACCAAAAAAGAGAGAGTTTTTAGATTTATACCGACCGGCTTCAGCGTCGCTCGCCTCCCTCTCTCTCTGCTCCTCGGATGGCGGCTGCCTTGTTCCAACCCACGCCAATCTGCGGCGGGAGCTCTTCCTCCGCCTTGAAGGTCAACAATGGCTTGCCCAGGCCTCTCGCCTTGGGGAAGCTCTCGCAGGCCGTGTCGGCCGCCGGGTCTCGCCGCTCGCACGGGAAGCTGGTGGTGGCGGCGTCGGCGGGGAGCGTCGACAATCCAATCGCCGCCGACAACAGCCCATTATCCGTCTCCAACCCTTCTCCCGTCGCTCGACCTAAGTACGTCTGGTCAGGGGCTCATTTCGTTATGTTTGGTGTGGTGCTTGGTAGTTCCTAACACAAGTTGGATGGTGTTTTTGGATGACATCGTTAGCTGTGTATGGTAGGATATTCGTACGGAAAGTCGGAAAGTCGTGCCCGTGTTCGTTTTTTGGATCTAAGGTGAATTGTACGTGCATGAGATGCAGGCTTTTGTGAGCATTTTGAAGTTGATTTGTGGTCATATAAGGCTAAACTTAGATTCTGCTATAAGGCTCTGATTGCTGAAATATTTTCGTTGGTTGATTGTGAATTTTAATGTGTGAAAAGTACGATGTAGAGACCAAATGAGCGGTTTTTCCTAACGCTGGTTAGTGCTTCTTGTTATCGGTACATTATGGGCTACCCTTTCACGAGATGAGCTGTCCGATACACTTTTTTTTTTTTTTTTTTGTAAATAAGGGTGATGATGGTTAAGATGGAGGCAAAAGGATATTCTACGTTAGTCATTGCATGGCTGTTGGAGACTACCGTTTTGACTAATTGATTATTGTTTTCAAATATTCATGTTGCAATGATACCAGGATGAGGAGGCATACGATTTCTGTGTTTGTTGGTGATGAAAGTGGAATGATAAATCGGATAGCTGGAGTCTTTGCAAGGCGAGGATATAATATCGAGTCTCTAGCTGTTGGTCTGAACAAGGACCGAGCCCTCTTCACCATAGTTGTTTCAGGAACCGAAAGGGTCTTGCAGCAAGTTATGGAGCAGCTTCAGAAGCTTGTGAATGTGCTGAAGGTATAGATGCTTTATGTCGCAGATACCAATTGATTCTTGTTCAACCATGGGTTACTTTCTCTAAATGTGAGGCTCATCCTCATTTGCTTGACCAATTTTTCTGGTGTGATTTTTTAAATAAGTGCCCTTATGTCGCCTATTAAGGGGTGTTTGTGGTCATGGGATATGATTTGTATGATCCTCCTTGCCTCTCTGTCCGTAAAACTTGGAGTATAGATATGTCTGTGCTGCTTCTATTTTGGTTTTTTGTCTTTCATCTGTCCTGCATATTGCGCGGAATATATATGGATTTTCAATTATACTTCTGCTGTAGGCTTGAAAATGAGTTCACTTGATATTTCTTGACGAACACATAAACAACCCTGCTCCTGCCTATTGTCTTCCTTCTTTTGATGTAGTTGTTAAAAATCTGAGCTAATCACCATGTGCAGGTTGAAGATATATCTAAGGAACCCCAGGTTGAGCGTGAATTAATGCTCATAAAAGTCAGCGCTGAACCTGAACATCGTCCTGAGGTAGTAGATCTTTCGTTGAGTGCCAATACAATGATGTTTACCTTTCTTTTAACAACTCCTAAGTTGCACATTCTGCTTGGCATGTTCAGATTATGTGGTTGGTGGACATCTTTAGAGCAAAGATCGTGGATATTTCAGATCACTCTTTGACAATTGAGGTGATTTTATGTAATTTTCTAGCTTATAGTTTTACATGCTTCGCTGTATATCTGGAAACTTTTTGTTCACGATTTAATTGAGTCAGTAATTAGAGGTAGGGATGACCTAACTTTTGACTCAAAGAACTACCAATCATGAGAATTTTAACGTTGGGCAGTGTAAATGCATGGTGAACTCAGTTCCAATAAGATTAATAAACCAGAATGCTGTTTTGCGCGGGCGATTTTAATCAACACCAACACATCAGAGATGTGCACAATTCAGCTTCAGACCAGGAAAAGGTGCAATGCAATTGCAATTTATTTTGGTTCTGATAGATATTGACATTTCTTTCCTTTTTTTCAATGGTTCTGCAGAAAAAAAATGTAAGAACTCTTGTTGCCATCTAATGATGATTGTGGTGGTATCAATCTTTTTAATTTCTTCTTTCTATTTGAAAGAAACAATCAGAGTTGTGAGGAGTAGATTAACAATCTACTAATCACAAAAATGCATGAGGTTCACAATCCATGTTCTTCTGTTTTACAGGGTCCACATGATTTTTGCATTTGCCATTTAAGTTGGCATGTCTATAGTTATTAGCAATGGGTTGGCCATCTACAGGACTTCAAATGACCTCAGACTTATAGTGATTTTGTGCAGACTAATGTAATTTGACTATTTACGTTATCTGCGTGTTAATGGTGTTGACCTTGACAAGGCTGCTCTCATGGGCTGATGCCTATGACTAGGTAACTGGAGATCCAGGAAAGATGGTGGCGGTGCAGAGAAACTTAAGCAAGTTTGGCATCAGGGAAATTGCAAGAACTGGAAAGGTTGAACACATCTAGATGCCATGTCTTACCTCTGTTTCATTTTTTGTAAGTCAATGGAGATAGCTTTATGACATGCATTCTGTACAGTAATAAGATTTTTTTTTTTTTTTTGTAGATTGCTCTTAGAAGGGAAAAAATGGGCGCATCTGCTCCATTTTGGCGATTTTCAGCTGCTTCCTATCCAGATTTGGAAGGAACCATGCCTGTTGATTCTGTAATTGCAGGCGCTAGAGATAGAACTGTTCCTGGTGAAGCTGATGTATATGTTGGGGTATGTGCATCTCAAAGTACTTCTCTCCTCCGCATTGAAGGGCATGCTATTTTCAATAATGTGCATATTTCTCTCCTTCTTTTTTTCTCCTTAATGGTTGTGTTTTGTGTTTAATCTTTGTGTTTACCTATGGTTATTCTTATAAGATATATCCAGCCAACGTTTTTTATTCTAAGTCTTCTAGCTATCCTGGAGACCCTATTCTTGTGAATTTTTTATGAGAAACTTATTTTCTGTATTTTATAGCATTGGCTTCTAGACTTGGCTCATGAATCAAATGGCAGATGTTGATCTAAAACATTCTATTGCTGCGTACTTTTGAATTTCAAAGATGTGCTTTCAAGCTTTGATGCTAGTGTTACTATGTTGCTATCGTAAAGTACATTAATCTTTTCTTCTTTTTGTCGTTACTGACTTAGCTCTGATGCATATTCTGCAGTTTTCTTTAGTAAAGAAAGAGTGGTTGCTTGATTGATGATTAACCATAGATGGTGGCGTTTACATAGACTTTGTGCTTTTCTTTAGCTTTAATTTAAGATTTGTCTGGATTTGTTGGCTGTGGATGGAATGCCATACCAATTGATGATGTTGCTTTTCTGGTTGTCAATATGTAATTTTTTGACTTCTTTGAGCATGTTTATTGTTTTGACTGTTGTTTTCCACTGAAGGGAGATGTTTACCCAGTGGAGCCAACTGATGGTTTCAGTTTCAATCAAGTGCTTGATGCTCACTGGGGTGTTCTCAATGATGAAGATGTAAGAACTCTTGAGTTTTCTTTGTTACTTATAACCTGACTTTTATTCTAAGATAAGATACTGCTTAAATATGGCTTTTAGTAATTTTGTTGTCTCTTTTCCCTGAAATTTGAAAAATGTTGATATCATGTTGAGGGAGACATCCTTGTGGGTGGGATGGTCTGAGTGCAATTCGCATAACTGGTCTGTGTTTGCTGTAGGATTGGATTAGAATATTTCTCATTTGTTTTGTGATCTGTGGAGTGGAAGTTTTAAATTTTGATAATTAATGCATGTTACTGGATCTTATGCGAGTAGGGTTGGCCAATCTGGATTTTTGTCATAGAAGGGTATGGTTGAAAGTTATAGTCACTAAAGTTGGTTTGCTAATAAACTTTGTATTATTTGGTTAACCTGAGGAAAGAACAATAGGATCTGTTAGAATTCTGGATATTTTCCGGCCCTTTATTTTGTTTTTTGAGAAAAATATGAGTGGCAATATGCTCATTGGATGGTTATCCCCTTTTTCTGGAGAAGGAAGACAATGCCCAAAGAAGTCTGGAAGAAAAGGAAATGGTCTGTTCGATTCCAATTGAGATGCCAAAAAAGGAGGATGGACACTTCATAAAGGATTTTTCAAAGTCATGATCCAGCTAACGTAGTAAAAGATGATCGAAAATTTAAACTGGTAAAACAATGTTACAAGCTTCACTCTAGCAAAGCCGAAAATTGGAAGATAATAGGTTCGGAAGATTGTCCCTGAAAATTGAGGTCAGAAAACTTCATGAAATACTCATGGTTTTAAAGGTATTGGGATAGACTCATTTAACGCTTCAACAAATGGCAGAGTTTTTTTTTTTTTGTGTGACATTCTTAGAGTTGGTCATTAAAGTAAAATATTCCAATGTTGCATGTAATTGAAAATTTTATAGATTTCAGATAACAACTATGATGTCTGTAAATAGTATGGTTTTACATCTTGAACATGGCTAAAGTCAAACTTATCCTTTAAATGTGGTACACTAAACATAAATTTTTACCACTTGGGTATTATTAGAATGTCTTCTGATTGATGTCTGACAATGCCTCAATTAACTTTTTGATTTTTTTAATGTAGTTTAATTTGGTTCTATATTTGGTATTAGTTTCCAAAGATGGACATCGATAGATATTCTATGTGAATTTATTATTTCCTCTTTGTACTCGATAGAATTATAAGTTTGGAAGGAAAAATGTCAAAAAGATGGAAGATATGATTTTGTCTATTGTCAAGATTAAGTTATGTTCTACTGTTGAAACAGCTCATGGCAAGATTTTCCTCTTATCACTAATTAAAACAATTTGAGAAGAAGGATCTTGGCTTTCATTTGTATTTACTTAGATGTCCCTTATATATTTGCTTCTCCATTAACTGCAGAAGCTTTTAAGCTCTATATCCTTAAACTGATTTTTCTGTGCGAATTAATTCTGAGAGAGTTGGATCCATATCTATTGCATTGGCACCTCTTGCAAATGTGACCAGTCTTTACAGCATATCCCTACTGTCATAGTCAGTAACAGTAGCCTAGCTGGTTTCACATGGCGCATCATTGCATGTAATTGAAGCATATAAGGCATGTGCTGAAATTATGGATGTGTGAGGTGGTTGAATATAACCAATCAAGTAATAAAAGATGCAACTTAATTTAAGGAAGACCTTGTGACTTCCAGAGCTCTTTTTGCAAATAAAGGAATGACAGTAGCATTCAGTTTTATATAACATTGTCTGATCTAATCTTTCAAAGATCCATTTGAATTGTCAAACATTGGCCACAAAAGTTGGTTGCCTGGAACAGTATTATCCATTGCGTCAATAAAGACAGGGTTCTCTTTGTTCCTTTCTTTAACCAGGTGAGTGGACTTCGGTCACATACTCTATCAATGCTTGTTAATGATGCTCCTGGTGTTCTCAATATCGTTACGGGTGTCTTTTCAAGAAGGGGATATAACATTCAGGTATTTTGGCTTTGGTATCGTATGCCAAACACTTTTCTCATTCTTCTTTAATCATTTTAACCATCTCCTTCAACTTGCCGAACATCTTTTTGTGTTATCAGAGTTTAGCTGTGGGACATGCAGAAGTGGAAGGGCTCTCTCGCATTACAACTGTGGTTCCTGGTACTGATGAATCAATCAGCAAGTTGGTACAGCAACTTCAAAAGTTGATAAACCTCCATGAGGTGAGAATTCAGCTATCAGGCGACATTGATCGATTGCCTGGCTGGGGAAATCAGGGTTCAACATCTTTTTTCTTACCTCAGATAGATAGGGTTTTACTTGATTGCTCTGCAGTACTTTGCGGTTATGCAGGTCCATAAGACTCATGAGAAATTACAATGTTGGGGGTCACTGAGTTAATTTGTCTATATTATAATTAGTTGTGTTGACTTGTCTAACTACTAGTTGGTCTTCTGTCTCTAGGTTAAGGATCTGACTCACATACCATTTGCTGAACGTGAGTTGATGTTGATAAAGATTGCTGTAAATGCTGCTGCTCGGAGAGATGTCCTTGATATTGCCAGCATTTTCAGGGCAAAGGCCGTTGATGTGTCTGACCACACAATTACTCTTGAGGTGACTTACTTTGTTATCAATAAGGGGGCACTTTTTTTTTGTCCATAAGAGCTTATCTCCTCCCTTCACTCAAATGTCTGGGTTGTTGTGACAAATTTACCTCACAAGTTACCTTATCACCAACTAATATTTCATAACATTGAAATTGATCAAAGGAGGATACTGTGAGGATGTTTTTCTAAATCATGGCTTATTTGAGTAGCTGAAATTGTATTTTCTTCAGAAAGCACTTGCATGATCAACGAGGTTCTTCATTGCATATTCATATCCTTTCTATCGATCTCCTTCTGTAATTGGCGTAAAAGTTTTGTAGCCACTTCAGGGGAATGGTTTGCATGTCATTGGTTCAGAGTCTTGACTTTTTTTTTTTGGATTGAAAACCACAGATCTAAGTTTATGCGGACACTTGTCAAGACAGATTATATGTGAGACAAATATTTAATATTTATGAGCTAAGCAACTCAAATGCTCAACCACAGAGTCCTCTTCGCATGGTAATAGACAAATAACGTCTATAATGGGATTCAGCAAGCATGTATACTGAAGTTGATTTACCATTTTCACAATTTAGATTTTTGTAAAACATTTGAAGCAAAATAAACCAAAGGAAATAAGGGAGGACAAAATGAAAGAATTCGCATATTTTCCTTGATAATCTGAAGAATCTGGTCATCCTTTTTGTGTAGATGCTCACGTAAAAAAATTAATCCGATATATGAAAAATTGAGAAAGAATCTGTGATTTTATCTTAAAGTTCTTTTAAGGGATCAGTTTTGTCCACAGCTTTGCTGCAGAAAAGGTTGGGACCAATGAATCTTTTGGGTTTGGGAGTTTTCTTTGAAGACTATGCATCTTAAGATTAGACGAAAGAAAAGGACTAATGAGAACTTGCAAATCTAGATCCTTATAGGTCGAGAATCTCATCTGCTGAGTACTCCATTGGTCATCAGTGGATGATGGCAAAGGATGTTCACAACTTTCTTTTGTGCTTGTATTGTGTATACTTCACCTCCAGCCTTCTGTTCATCCTGCATTATATGTGTGTTTACCCATTGAAGCTGATTATTTGATTGATTTTGGTCCCAGCTGACAGGAGATCTGGATAAGATGGTTGCATTGCAGAGGCTGTTGGAACCATATGGCATTTGTGAGGTTCGTATTTACACACAGTTTTTATGAGATTTCGTATTTTCATTCTCAATTTGGCGATACTATTTCTGTATATTGAACAACCTAAAAACTCTAAGACTAGAACCTTGTCTATATGAGGAACAACCTAAACACTCTAGACTAGAACCTTGTCTTCACTTGCTGGTCTATTGCTGCTCTAAGTATCCAACAATCAAAGGTCGTTTACCTCAGATGACTTCTGAATTTTTCTGTAAACCCTGGGTTTCTGGTGACAAGGGGAAGTTCACTGAAAGCCATCTCCCAGAGTTTTAACTGGGAATTTACAAAACTCTTCATTGATATTGGAGACACCCAATTAATACATTTCCCAGTTTTTTTCTGGTCTTCCCACCTGTAAGTTCTGCTCACCAATTTCTTCTCTTGCTTTGGCCACTTCTTTGTGGCATTTGACTGCTCCTTAGTGTCCTTCGTGCTAGCTCTTGGTTGTCATGTTAAGAGATAACTTGTGATAGAAAATTTCTCCACTTTGTTGTGGAAGGAGAAGGGGAATATAAAATGCAAAGGAAAGAACACGGTTCTTGACCCTTCAAAGGAAAGAGTGGATTTTAACGTGGTCTTGAGACTGTTTGGTTGAAGGAGAGTGATTGTAGCAGAGACTTTTTGGCTGCGATAAAGAGTCCAATTATGGTGGCATTTATGAGGAGGAGGAGGAGCAAAGTTAAAGAGGCCGGTTATCACTACGTTCTATGAGTAGAGAGACCCATGTTAGAAGCCATATTTAATCTAATCACTTACTCCCCTTGTTGATGTGAGAATATGCTTCCCTCAGATTCTTTGATCATGTAAAATTGTGCCAGTCTCAATTTCTTTTGCAAACTCAACCATGTTTGGCCAGTAACAATTACTAATTGTCTTAACAAATTACTGGTATTTTTTCTATTGTTGCAGATTGCACGAACTGGGAGAATAGCATTAGTACGTGAGTCAGGCGTTGATTCTAAGCACCTGCGTGGGTATTCTTTTCCACTGTGAGTGTTGAGGCTTCTCGTCCTAATGGGGAGCGTAATGCGATCAATGTTTATTTGCCAATTTCCAGGGATCGCACGGTAGTTCTGTTATATCTATGAGGAAGAAGTA
This sequence comes from Melaleuca quinquenervia, assembly GCA_030064385.1. Classification (NCBI taxonomy): domain Eukaryota; kingdom Viridiplantae; phylum Streptophyta; class Magnoliopsida; order Myrtales; family Myrtaceae; genus Melaleuca; species Melaleuca quinquenervia. The sequence goes on from CM057718.1 coordinate 15,768,144, forward strand.
ACTTACAATGAACAATGTAGAAAGGCGTTATCCTACGTACAGCTTGTATGGATGGAGTTTTGCATTTTCAGTGACGGAACGTAAATTTGCATAGTGGAGTTATTTGTCTTTCACGACTCTACGTTCGGTAACCGTAGTTGTAGATTAGGCTCAATCCTTGTTTACGCTTACACGGGAATTATCCACAGGCACGAATAAGAGAGGTCATAATTTTTTTGGCTTCAGCTGAAAGGTCAGAAATTGATGCTTATTTAATATGCTGTAAGAGACACATTAGCGGCCGGACCGTTTTCAAGCCCTTGGACAATGTCTTCAACATAGGCTATCCTTCCCTCTTTGAGCCGAGGCAAAACCATCTACAGGAACTTTGGATAGAGATGATAATAATCAAGCACATTGAAACCTTCCATTCGAACCCGCTTCATGTTGATATGCAACTAGTTGTGTATACCTTTGGGCTGCTCAAGGTTGTATTGCGAGATCATTCCATATGCCGCAACTCGACCATAAAGCTTCATGTTGAGTAGCACTGAATCTAACATCTTTCCTCTTACAGTATCAAAATAGATGTCGATCCCCTCAGGGAAGTATCTAGAGATTTCAAGATGGAAAAGTCAAAACAAGTCGGCTTCACGATGATGGTGCGTGTACATTAACAGTTGACTAATTCCCTCGATAATCACTGGCATTTGCCGAACTAACCTTTCAGTGCTGCATTCAGATCTGGTTGTTCCCTATAGTCAAAAGCTTCATCGAATCCAAGCTTGTTTTTAAGCAAGTCAACCTAATTTCCAGAAGTGGAAAAGAGATAAAAAGGCTATTTAATAAAGATTGTTGTGCATTCATTTTAGTTGAGAATGACGAGGATATACATCCAACACAGCAATCACGCTCTTTAAAAGCATTCTCAAATTGAGAAAGCCCATGGCGCTTGTAACCTATAATACCTTGAGTGATTTTTCAGATTGATTTAAGACAGGATGGCTTTTTTAAGTCTTTAAGTTTCATGCTGATGTAAATGTCTGTCTAGTGCCTAAAAGATATGAAAATATTGCTGATGCTAAACGAGCGCCATGTTGGAGGTGAATGATGCCTGAACAACTTAGTTTGAGGAAAAACCGGATGTCCGAAAAGATTTCCTTTTCTTTGCTACTGGCGCTGCCAACGACGTAGCAACCAAACGAAATTGCAAACTGGCCAACAAGCTGACCAACTGCACCAGATGCCGCCAATACGAAAACAATATCACATTTCTTAGGAGAACATAGCTAAAAAAACAAGGCATAAGCAGTCATGCCTGCCATGCCTGCAAAGCTCAGGCTTTAAAAGTTAAGAGGGGCATCAAAATTTTGCTGAAGCTAAAGAGTAGGAGCGATAGGGCCACTGCGAACTCTCACTGGATAACCATACTCATTTGGAACAAACGCTATCCTAGAGGAAATATATTGACTTCACATGGAAAATCACTAACTACATATCGAGACATCCCCAGCTTACTCATGCCTAATTCAATCAACTATTACTACTGTGGAACTTGCGGAAGAAGTTGTTGTAAGTGCGTTACAACAAGAAGACTTTCAGGGGAAAAGCAGAGTTCATTATCATTGAAAGAGCAAAGGACGATGATCAAAGGGATCTAATCAGACCGCACAGATGTGAAAACACAACAATTTCTCTACCTACAAGCATAAACTTGGTTCTTTTAACGCCCTAAAATCCTCCAACGCACTGTCAAGAACTACTCGTGAGACATTGAGAACCACAGGTAAGCTTTCAGAGCGGGCCTCGAATCAGCTTCCCGTCCCAGAGATTACAAGTACTTTAACCATAAGCAAGAATAAGATATAAAAATGAAAGTCCTTTGACATAATCACTATTTTGACAAAATTCCAACGCACAACCAGCTCGGAAGTATTATTTAGCCAACCTGAGAGGAACAATCCAAGAGCAGGAGCAAGCAAGACATGCCAAGTCAAATGCCTTGGAAACTAGTGTGAAATGCCACAATTTTCACTAGGGAAAAATATTAGCCAATCCCAGTTTTTATTAACAAAAGAATCATCTTCTTGTCATTCTTGTTTCTATATCCGAAAAAGAAAAAAGCCAAAAATTGAAAAAGAAAGAGGAATGACTGGACTCACCTAACCAGGTTGGAAGGAAGCGTGATAGCTTTGAGTGGAGGCAGGGAGCTTCAGGATGGGAGTTTTCATGTATGGATCGCAGGACAGGTAGAGGTTCTTCACCAACACTCCATTGTCCCCAAAGGCGACAACTCTCGTCGGTTCGATGGTCGATTCAGTGACCTCCATGTCCGACTCTTTAGGGAAGATGCCATAGGCCACGAAGTCCCTGAATATCACTTGCTTGTTCCTCACTATTCTCACTCCCCACAGTCATTATCATTCTCGTTTCATTTCAACCAAGTCTATATCTCCTTGTGCTATACCCCATGCAATCTATTTTCGTCAGTTATCATGCTAACACACGAGTGGAAGCGATAACAGCAAGCACCTTGACTCATTCAATGTGATTTTATCAGAATGCGCAAATGTAAAAGCACACCAATTTCTCGATCTGCAAGCATAATCTCGGTTCTTTCACGTGCTAAATCCTCCAATGCATTTCAGGAACTATTCGTGACACATTGAGAACCATAAGTTCGCTTTAAAAGGTAGCCTCAAATCAGTTTCCATCTCAACGATTACAAGAACTCAACCAAAAACGAGAATAAGATATAAAAGGGGAAAATCCGTCGACACATTCACTATCCTGACAAAAATGCAACACACAACCAGTCTTGATGCCCTATTTAGCCAACCTGAGAACAACTTAAGAAGTAGCATGCAAGAGCATGCAAAGTCAAATGCCTTGGAAACTAATGCTAAATTCCACAATTTTCTCTTGGGAAAAATGATTGATCAATCCCAGAGCAAGTTCATCAGCAAAAAATACAAAAGAATGAAAAATATTAATTGAGCTGGGCTGACCAAACCAGGTCGGAAGGCGGCAAGATAGCTTAGAGCGGAAGCAGGGAGCTTTAGCATGGGACTCCTCATTTAAGGATGGAAGACAGGTAAAAACTCTTCATCATCACTTCCTTGGACCCATCAGCAACGACTCTCATCAGTTTAATGGTCGAATCAGTCACCTCCATGTCCGGCCCTTTAGGGAAGAAGCCATTTGCGATAAAGTCCCCGGATATCACCTGCTTGCTCTTCACCGCCTCCCGATCTCACTCCCGACCCTTCCTTCTGTCGTATCTTTCCTCTCGACCCAACAAGCTAATAGTGAGGAGGTGGGGCTGGGTGTGTCTCTATATGTGGAGATTTGACTGATGCTTCTCAACTGTGAGCAGGTGGGCACATTTTGTAGATCACACACAACAGAATGAAACCAACTTTCACGGGCCTGGTACTAGGAACCTTAAATAACAAGACAACTACGAAGGCGTTTGCGCAGAACAGAAAAGACAAGTCTCACAACAAGACGCGCACAAAACGACAATCGCTAGGAAGAGGCTCACGGTTTATACACATTCCACGGTCAACCCCTCCAACGAATCCCGCTTTGCTTCATTATGGAAAAACATTAGCTCATGCTCCGTTGACCGTCTCATCCGGCTAGGAAACTGTGAACTTCGAAGGTATAAAGCTAGGGGGGCATCCATGTCAACGCTGGCGAGAAGACTATCGTCGGATATGCATTTGGGGGAAAACAACAGGGCTCGGTGGATGTTGGGCATGTGCTTTTTAATGCATCGGATCGGTTGCGACTTTCGAGATAAAGCGGTTCCTTATGATTAAGAGAAGGTTAAAGGGAACATATTCCATGGGCTTGACCAACCACCTTAAGCCTCAATTCCTTGAAGAACTGCCGCAGGTTGGGTGAGCAGTTTCCACTGTTTTCGGACTTCGCCCTTGTCTCTACAGGTCCGAAGATCTTCTCTTCCCAGCGAACTGGAAGAAAAATGGATGTCTCGCTATATATGTGTGGCATCTGAAAGATTTTCCAAGTGGATGATGAACGAGGTTGAAAAAGGAATGGCAATGGGTTTATACAAAGTTCATGAAATTTGTATTTATTGGTAAAATCTATTCAAAGTACAAACTTCAATATTCGAACCCAATCGGGTCGAGTCGTTTGGTGTCTTACGAAATTCGGCTGGTGGAGCAACCCCAAAATTTACTCTTCCAAAATTTAAGGTCAAGCTTGATTTGGTTTAATCCTACGAGTAACACTTACGATAATGTAATGTCATTGAAGTGTGACGATAACCAATACTCGATAACCAATACTTTCTTCTTTAACTAATGGATAGTACAAGGTCATGAAAGTTAACAAATTTAAAAAAAGCGTCTAAGTATACTCATTAGTTTAGCTAACATGATTAACTCAATTAATTGCACGCATGCAACAGGCGACTTCACATCGTATGAGGATGAATCCGAACTATACGCACCCAACATCAATACTTTCAAGTGGCTTGACACGATCTTGATTTAACTCAATTAATAACTATTTAAATAAATCAAAGGAAATCATAATCAAAGAAATGTTTAAGCTCATATTATTGCTAGTAATAGCAAACATTTTTCAGTGATTCGCTTTTTTAATGCGTTAAGAATGATTCAAATCACAAAGTATTTTTTGAATTATTCTTGTTGGTGAAATGAATGGAATGTAAATTGGCGTGGATGCATCACACCACAAAGGGTTAGAATTATTAAGATATCTATCCTATTGGTTTATTCTTGGGTAATGGATGTGAATCTGAGGATATGTTGATCAGCCTCTTAAGCTTGCCAAAAATGCATCGTTATGATGGTTGATGTGATGGGCTTGATGGATCTCTAATTTAGATTCAAATATGTTGCTCCTATTACACATGAAATGACATATAAAAGTCATAAATTTATTGTAATTGTACTACTTTAGTCATGCTTTCATATTTGTGCCAATTCAGTCAATTTGGGCAATTTTGGCTGGCTGGCACTCACGAAATTTTTTTAATATTTTATCGACCTTATTTATTTTCCTTATATTTCTTTCCTTTTCTTTATTTTTCTTTTTACAAATGCAGCTGCCAAGAGCATTGTGGCCCTTGTCGGCAATGGTGAGGGCCTCGGGCCCTTGCCCAGTTCAAGTGAGGCCTGCGACCCCCTTGCTTGCCACAAGCGAGGTCCATGATGCCCTTATCGGCCAATGGCTGGGGTTGCGACCCTTGCTTCAATGTGGGCGAGGGCTGGCCTAGTAAGGTTGCTTGCCCATCAATATAGTTGACGATGGTCGGGTAGCGACCTCATTGGGCATAGTTGTTAAAAAAATAAAAATGAAAAAATTGATAAAAACTATTGAAATATTATTAAAACTATTGAAATTTGTCAAAGTTAGTGCTAGTTGATAAAAATTGGTCAAATGGACTCAATTTGTATAAATACAAAATGTTTAGGATTCACTTGACAAAATAGAAAATGTGTAACACTAAATTAACATAATTATGATTAATTTATGACATTTTAATATTTTCCTCCTTATTGCGGGCGCCATAGTCACATCATGTTCATTTTTCAAGAGGAAAGTCAGAAGTTTATGTTGATTATAGCTCAAAATTAGATCTTGATTGATTCGATCCATGAACAGGAACCATGTTAAGAAAGTTGGAATTGAACTCTTGCCAACGGATTTGTGAATGATAGAAGGAAATTAATTACCTTCAAGAGTTCTTTTCCTTCTTGATGTCGAAGAAATCCTCATAGTCTTTCTCGTGTACATATACTGTTATTGCAGCAAAGTGCGCTTATCTATGTGTGTGAAACTCGTGAGAGATTCATATTATATCAAGAGCCATTGGCCAAGAGAGTCAAGAGTGCAAGAAAAGCCCTCTCTTAGATAAATTTTGTGAGTTGGGATTAACGTCAGAATTGGAAAACACCTTATCAATGGCTGTGATTAAACAATTGTAATCATATTTATTTTTATTGATTATATATATATGACTCATCTCTATCTCTAATTGCGAAATAAGCACAACGTCAAAACACGAGAAGTATAATTTATTTCTTACTAAAATTGGTTGACTTCTAATAACTTGGCATCTCAAGCCAGTCTTTATTTGAAGGCTATGAGAAGGTACGAGAAGACAAATTTCCATCGACATCTTGAGGCATATCATATTCAATACCCGATACAGAGAACAATTTCCCGAAAGCAAAGGAGAGCCATGCGCAGCCAAGAAGTGCAGAAAGCAACTCATTCGCGAAAAGCTCCAAGCCACCTGTTTTCCGACATTGCTACCGGAAAACAAACCAACCAGATGGTCCCTTATTACAGGAGAAACATTTAGAATCAAGCGTCCTCTGTATCATCCCCAAAGAAAGAAGCAGCCTTTGTGTCCTGGCACGAAGGAACAGCAACACAAAGACATACAGAAAACAACCAAGTTTGGGAAAACTAGAGAAAAAGGACGCTATGCCAATGAAAACAGTACAGAGAACTGACTCATTCGTGAGAAACCACGACCACTTGTTTCCCCACATTTCGGCCAGAGAACAGCCCGAGGAGAGCCGCTGGGGCATTCTCGAGACCTTCGGCGATGTCTTCAACATACGCAATCTTCCCCTCTTTAATCTGAGGCAATATCATCTCCAGGAACTTTGGATAGAGATGATAGTAATCGGACACCAGGAAACCTTCCATTCGAAGCCGCTTCAGGACAATATTCATCAAGTCGGGTAGGCCTTCGGGCTTCTCGAGGTTGTACTGTGAGATCATTCCACATGCCGCAATTCGGCCATGAATTTTCATGTTGAGCAGAACCGCATCAAGCATCTTTCCGCCAACATTTTCAAAGTAGATGTCAATACCCTCGGGGAAGCATCTAAACATTTACAACAGAAAAAGTCAACTATAGTTGGCTTTGAGAACAGGTACATATTTTATATTCTGTGCCGCAGTCACTTATTTGCTTAATCAACATTTCTTATACTTGCAGCTCACCTTTTGAGTGCTGCATCCAGATCCACTTCCTCCTTGTAGTTGAAAGCATCATTGAATCCAAACTTGCTCTTCAGCAAATTAACCTCTTCCACACCCAATAAATAAATAAATAAATAAATAAGAACTTTAAATAACATGAAATTGGGAAGAGAATAATAAGACTGTAGTTAGTGAACTGATGATGATAGTATATTTAACAGGGGCATTAATCACTTGAGCATCGTCAAATTTGAGAAATATAGCACTCGCCATACCTCAAGTGCTTCTTTCAGATCTAATTCTACATGAGTAGACGAACGCTTAATCCATTAAGGGTCGTGAGAACATGAGCATGCAAATTATTTCAAACACTTGTCTAGTCACTCCTAGTATGCAATACAGGTGAAAATTGCAGATGCCAAAAAATGTTTGGTCAACCATTAACATGCATGAGATTATGTTCTACTTCCAACCGTGATATGATTACCTTCTCTTTGCTACCAGCGCTGCCAACGACGTAACAACCAAACAACTTTGCAAACTGGCCAACAAGCTGACCAACGGCTCCTGATGCTGCCGATATGAAAACAGTCTCTCCTTTCTTAGGGGAGCATACCTCGAAAAACCCGGCATAAGCCGTCATGCCTGGCATACCTGCAAAGTTTTAATTTGTAGAAATCAGATGAGTCACAGGATATGCTGAGGCATAAGAATAGGAGTGTAACGCTATGGCAAAATCTCAAATGGTTCAATTATTGCCACTAGGTGAAGCCTGTCAGAAATGTATTGACTTCTCAACGAAAGATACTATTTCTCTAGAAATAACCGATTTACACGCTTCTCTTAAAGCGAGCAAACAACTTCACAGGTTTCTATCGTTTAGACAATTCAATAAGACCATAAGGCTTCATCAACAATGGAGATCCCTACAAGGAAAATCTCAACTATCTAATTCTCCTTATTCATTACCAACAATTGTGATAATACATTCGATATTTAAAGAGCATACCCAGAAGGCCAGTGTAGTGAGGCAGAGGAACATCGGTGTGTTCAATCTTAAAGCAAGTCTCTGGTGCAGTAATTAGGCTATACTCCTCCCATCCAGTGAAACCCCAAAGCAAGTCACCTTTCTTGAAGTTTGGATGCCCAGATTCCAAAACTCTAGCTACTCCATGTCCAGTAATAGGCTGCGTCAATGTGTTAAATACTTCAAATATAAGTACAAATAATTTAGCAAACCCAAGGAGACATTTTACTTCCAAGAAGGAATGATCAGACATAAAGGCAATTTCATGATAAAAAACGCTACGATAACCAAAGACCTCTTCACTTTAACCTTTTTCTTATTTTGAAAATTTGCCACTCGAGTCATATTGAAGTTAGGTAAGTCAAAATGCAGCTTTCCAAACTCTTGATATAACTTCCAACAACCCTAGAAGACGAGCTGCACAGCCATAATATCTCAGCAGGAATAAAATTGAAATCCATAGTAATACATCGGAATCCTGAGCAACATGCTGAAGGATCCAACTAAAACTATGCTATCCCAGAGTCGTGTTTATTTTATATTTCAATGAATACATCCCACCGTCCTATTTCGCGTGCAAGCCATCAACATTCATCATGCTCTTCAATACATTTAGCATAAGTGAGGTTCTCTGGACACACTAGGCTCTTCAATACATTTGCCGAATCTTATGGCCACGTCACAAGCCACTTTTACACTTCCAAAACCACCAGCAATTGGTTCACAGTTAAGAGAGGAAAAATAATTAGCCTCGATAGAAATAAAAACATGAATAGACATAGAGCACAGAGTACCTACAATCCTTTAATTAGAACGATTGGACATAATCAGAACTAATACTTCACAAGTCCTTGAACATTAACTTAGCCAAACCTGAGATCATAATCCAAGAACAGTAGTCAAACTTGTAAATTCCACTCGGGAAAACTAATATAATATCCTCCACCCATCAGCCGAGACAGCAAATTTCTCCTAATACAATATAATCAATCCTCAGAGCAAACTGGTCGACTAAAAACAGGACGACAGTATCTTACTCAAGAAACCCACATCATCCGACAACCGGAGCTTCTTTTATCCAATATCTTCCAATTTCAACTACGAGGAAGAGCAGTTGACGCCGAATGGAAGACCCTTTTTTTTTTTCCCTCTTTTTATGTTCTTTTTTGGAAAAAAAAAAGGACAGAATTTGACACGGAAAGATTATGTAGGCTTCCTCACCGAACCAGGTTCGAAGGAATTAACATAGCCCGGGACATCGAGCTTCGCCATGCGGGTCCTCATATAAGGATCACAGGACAAGTAGAGATTTTTAACGAGAAGGCCGCTCGAGCACTCCGGGAGACGCAACTTCATGGTCGATTCCCGCACCTCCATGTCCGTCTCCTTGGGGAAACCACTCACGAAGCCCCTGAATATCACTTGCTTGTTCCTCACTACCTCTCCACTCGCCATCGCTCTCCGCTGCTATCTGGACCCAAACTCGAAACACCCAGAAGAGAGGAGATGACCAGGCGTGGAGTGCGAAGTGCGGAATATATTATTTTATCTTTTAAGCGACTCAGCTGAGCGTGGAACAAGTGAAAAAGCCTCGCCGTGACGGAAAAGGATCTCCTGTCCTGAGACACGATCCGCGGTGACCGGAAAATGTGTCAACTTTTGTTGCGCATCGTGTGTGTGCAGCGTCTGCCGTAGGTCTCGCCAGTGACTTACAAGATTTTGCCTTTCTTTACTGGTTATAGATCTTCTGCGAGGAAGACGACAAGATTTCGCCTTTCTCCTTCTTTACTCTTAATCTATTCCATTGGCGATTTGGGCGTGTTTGATTGATTCTTTTTTAAATTGGTTAAGATTTTCGCTATATCCCGAGTAGGCACAATCATTAAAAAGGGTTAAATGTTAAAATATATCTCTTAGTTTGTCTATTAATTAAAAGTGACCGTGATGCTATCAACAATCTCATAAGCTTGTCGAAAATGCATGGGTGATGACGAATGATTTGGTGGGCTTGATTTCATCTCTCATTCGGATTCAGACATGGATTGAGATTTTAAAAAAAAATGTCGTCCTTCGTTTTTAGAGCATCCTGGATTTAATTCCTCAATCAAGAAACTTCGACCGCTCAATGTGAACTGTGCTTGTATGGACGTGCTAGCAGCACATTGCTATGCGCGTGTGCACGGAAGAAGAAAGCGGGGAAGTTCATGTTGATTGTAGCTTGAAGTTAATTTCGGTTGATTTGGTGTGTTCAATCCATAATTTATGATTCGTTCATTTGGCGGAAAATAAAGCATTTCTGGAAAATATTTTTCAGGAAGTCATTTTCCCGGAAAATGACACATTTTCCAAACTTTTTCTTGTGACACTAAAAATCCAAACTAGTATTCATATGATATATTTGCTTAAAAATTTTTGTATCACTGAATAAAGTTTGGAGTTCTCGAGTCACATAAAAAGTTTGAAATGAATATTTTACACATATATAAGTTTGATGTTTTCGTTTTTACAGAAAAATATGGAGTAAATATATTACATGAATATAAGTTTATGGTTTTTGGGGTCATAAAAAAAAGGTGAATGTACCAGAGTGCATAATCTTTTTTTTGTAACTTTTTCCCTTATATTGTTGAGTTTGATTTAGTTTTTCTAGTGAATGTGCTTGAATATATGAAATTGCAAGAAATACCAGAATTGTTGTAAGCGGTCATCTAAGAGAGTTGAGAATCTGACATACTCCTTTCTTGCAAATGAATTTTGTGGGTTTGAGTTTAATTTAGGATTAGAAATCACTTATGAGAGTGTAATACAATTTTTTCTATAATGACCCGTTTTTGGTCAAATTGGAGGTCTAACATTCAAAATTTTGACCTTAGGTTAGCGGTTTGTTAGCCCCCGGAATCCCCTGGACAAAACCGTGAAAATTTGTTTCAAGCGGTCCCTGAACTTATGATACTTGCAAAAAGGTCTCTCAACTTTTGAAAAATTGCATTTTGATCCCTGGGTCAACAATCAACACTGACCTTCGCGTGTTGACCGAACGCATGCCGTTTTCCTCTCTCCCCTGTTCACTGTGCTTGCCGCCCCACCGCCCACAGCCGCAAGTCGTCCCAATCCGTGCTGCCCACTGCCGCCCAAGCCATCTGCTCCCGGCCACACACGCCCACAGACGGGGCCCACCGTCCACACGGCCCAATCGAGCCATCGGTGTCGCCCAGGCTGGCCAATCCAGCTCGCGACGCCGGAGTGCTCCGTTTTGAGCCCGACGGAGTCTCTCGGCAAATCGGAGACAGCCGTCGTTACTGACTTAGTTGGCTCTGATGCATGTTCTGCAGTTTTCTTTAGTAATAAAGAAAGAGAGGTTGCTTGATTGATGATTAACCATAGATGTTGGCGTATACATTTACTTTGTGCTTTAATTTAGCTTTAATGTAAGATTTGTCCGGATTTGTTGGCAGTGGATGGAATGCCATACCGTTTGATGATGTTGCTTTTCTGGTTGTGGATATGTATTTTTTTGACTTCTTTGAGCATGTTAACTGTTTTGACTGTTGTTTTCCAATGAAGGGAGATGTTTACCCAGTGGAGCCAGCTGACGGTTTCAGTTTCAATCAAGTGCTTGATGCTCACTGGGGTGTTCTCAATGATGAAGATGTAAGAACTCAGAGTTTTCTTTGCTGCTTATAACCTGACTTTTGTTCTAAGATAAGATACCTGTTTAAATATGGCTTTTAGAAATTTTGTTGTCTCTTTTCCTTGAAATGTGGGAAATGTTGCTATCATGTTGAGGAAATCATCCTTATGGGTGGGATTGTCTGAGTGCAATTTGCATAACTGGTCTGTATTTGCTGTAGGATTAGATTAGAATATTTCTTATTCTAATTGTGATCTGTGGAGTGGAAGTTTTAAATTTTGACAACTATGCATGTTACCGTAGCCTATGCGAGTAAGGTTGGCCAATCTGGATTTTCGTCATAGAAGGGTATGGTTGAAAGTCAGTCACAAAAGTTGGTTCGATTATAATAAACTTTGTATTTTTTGGTTAACCTGGGGGAAAGAACAATAGGATCTGCTATAATTCTAGATATTTTCCAGCCCTGTATTTTTTTTTTATAGAAAAATATAATGGTTGCAATGTAACAACCCAAGTCGCAACGCCAGAGAATTGACGCTGATTAAGGACATGTAAATCTCTTGAAAATTAAACTAAGAGTGGAAGATTTGAAATTTTCAGAATTGGAGGTCTAGGAAATTTTAAGAGAATTTTTAAATTTAATTGTTTTGAATTTCCATTGACCCGTCAACGGTCAATGTTGACTGGTCAATGGTCAACGGGAGTGGGCGCTCATTGGTTCGAGGCAAGAGGGTGAACTGGCCGGTTCATCGCCCACAGACTAGTTCACCGAACCATAGGCCCCTCCATTTGGACAATTCCTCAAACACGTGGCAGGCAAGGGAAAGGGGAGCTCACTAGGGCCAACTGGCGTGTATTGCCGCGAGCCATATGCCCCTGGCCCTCCAACTCGATCGGCCAGGCGCTAGCAAGGCTGTGTAGGGCCGCTTCGTGGCTCAAGCCACCCGTCCTCTCCCCAGAACTCCCTCACCCCCTATTTTTGCACTGCCCCACCGATCCAACTTTACAGAGTGATCACTCGCAAAATAGAGAGGAAAAAGAGACATAGTGGGCATCAAACTATTCAGGGAGTTATGGTTTTCAAGAGAGAACTATCGGACTCCGGCGGCTCTGACCTGAATGACACCGGTGGCCCTCGAAACCTGACCCAACGACCAGCTGACGACCCTATTTTTTGGTCATGTGGAATCAAGCCCGTTCGTCGATACGGTCACCACTCACAGGCTGCGGCTCACCCTGGTGCACCCTTCCCAAGTGCCAGGTATTGCGACTCAAGGTAAGTGGCTTGTCCAAATCAAATTTCAAGTCTAATTATTATCTAGATTATAATTCGGGATGTGTATGGAATTTTTATTATGTGAATGAGTTTTTACATTATGATGATAAGTAATTATTGCAAGAATTTAGGGGGTGTGAATCATAAGGGAATGAGGTCAAAGGCATCATTATATCGTAGGTTGGTAAACAAGAAAATGGAAACCATTACCTAGAGATTTAAATAAGTCTCAGACTGATTACGAACGGTCTTATTTATTGGTTTCAGATAGTGTTAATTATTAATATTGGTCAATTATCTAACCTAATTATGCAGGAGATCGGAGTTAGGGGCAAGTGCCCCGACTAACCATTGATTGGTCTATATTTAGAGGTATTTGAAGGAGGACAAGTATTTATCGTAGAATTCTATTAGAGCATCAGAGCGATGACATTCACAATCAAGGTATAGTATAAGGACATTCATAGAGGTACACCCTATTTCATTATCCCTTAAATCCTATTTCAGGAGCAAGTCATGGACATAGAACAGGAGTGGAACAACTCCGAGGAGGAGGAGGACAAACTCGACCTGGAGATGATAGTGCTAAGACTGGGGAGAGAGAGAGAGAGAGAGAGAGAGAGAGAGAGAGAGAGAGAGAGAGAGAGAGAGAGAGAGAGAGAGCAATGGATGCGGGAGAGCTTTCGCGAGTTTTGATGACATGAGACTCATCAAAGAACGAACCCGACCTAAAAAACCTAAGGATCCAGGCTGGCTGATAACTAGGATCGAGACCACCTTAGGAAGAGTAATAGAAAAACACGATGGGTAGGACATGAGTATTGGGAACACTATAAGGGGGAAGTTGGCGGGCTTTTAGTTTTCTATAAGGATTACCACGAGGAATCAGAAGGACATGTCAACTTTTATAATCCCACCTTTGGGTACGAGGGGACTTTAAGGGAGGCAGTGTCGCAGATCCATAGGTTGTACGGACAATCTGATTGATAGATGTAGGCTCCCCTTTTGTGTAAGCAAGGTGTAGCTCTTCTCCTCTCTTCCATAAACTTTGATTGTACAGCCACGGAAATTGGGTGTTTCCTAGTCGTCGGTTTGTTGTACATACCTATGGGTTGTTCCTGTAATTACATGTTGTAAACTGTCTTGTATATTCAGTAACATGAGGTGACTGTTTCAAAAGCATATCTATACACTCAGGTCTTTAATTCATTCGTCTCATTATTAAATCGGGAAAAACCAATGAAGTTGATTCATTCCTTCATCAAAAATTTGAAAGAAGGCGATTAATTATAGCGATGGCCTGTTGATACACGGGGCTAAGTGGATGTGACATGCAAGGACCGTGTTCATTGGCAATATGACTATCCCCTTTTCCGGAGAGGGAAGACAATGTCCAAAGAAGTCTGGAAGAAAGGGAAAAGGTCTGTTCGATTCCAGTTGAGATGCCAAAAAAGGTGGAGGATGGACACTTCATAAAGGATGTTTCAAAGTCATGATCCAGCCAACGGAGTAAAAGATGATCGAAATTTTAAACTGGTAGAACAATGGTACAAGCTTGACTCTAGCAAAGCCAAAAATTATAAGATAATAGGTTCAGAAGATTGTCCCTGAAAATTAAGGTCAGAAAGCTTCATGAAATACTCATGGTTTTAAAGGAATTGGGATACACTAATTTAAAGCTCCAACAAATGGCAGAGTTTGTTTTATCTGACATTCTTAGAGTTGGTCTTTAAAGTAAAATATTCGAATCTTGCATGCAAATAAAAAATTAATAGATTTCAGATAACAACTATGATGTCTGTAGACAGTATAGTTTTACATCTTGAACATGGCTAAAGTCAAACTTATCCTTTAAATGTGGTACACTAAACATAAATTTTATCAACTTGGATATTATTAGAATGTCTTGTGATTGGTGTATGACAATGCCTCAGTTAACTGTTTGATATTTTTTTAATGTAGTTTATTTTGTTTCTATATTTGGTATTAGTATCCAAAGAAGGACATTGATAGATATTCTATATGAATTTATTATTTCCTCTTTGTACTAGAAGAAACTATAAGTTTGGAAGGAAACGTGTCAAAAAGATGGAAGATATGATTTTGTCTATTGTCAAGATTAAGTTATGTTCTACTGCCGAAACGGCTCATGACAAGATTTTCCTCTTATCACTAATTAAAACAATTTGAGAAGAAGCATCTTGGCTTTCATTTGTATTTACTTAAACGTCCCTTATCTATTTGTTTCTCCATTAACAGCAGAAAATTTTAAGCTCTATATACTTAAACTGATTTTTCTGTACAAATTAATTTTGAGAGAGTTGGATCTCTAGCTATCGCATTGGCACCTCTTGCAAATGTGACCAGTCGGCACAGCATCTCCCTACTGTCATAGTCAGTAACAGTAGCCTAGCTGGTTTCCCATGGCGCACCATCGCATGTAATTGAAGCGTAAAGGCATGTAATGGAATTATGGATGTGTGAGGTGGCTGAATACAACCAATCAAGTAGTAACAGATGCAACCTAATTTAAGGAAGACCTTGTGACTTCCAGGGCTCTTTTGGCAAATAAAGGAACGATAGTAGCATTCGGTATGATTTATTTCTTACTAAAATCAATTCACTTCTAATAACTTGGCATCTCAAGCCAGTCTTTATTTGAAGGCTATGACAAGGTACGAGAAGACAAATTTCCATCGACATCTTGAGGCATACCACATTCAATACGCGATACAGAGAACAATCCCCCGAAAGCAAAGGAGAGCCATGTGCACCCTAAAGGTATAGAAAGCAACTAATTAGCGAACAGCGAAAAGCTCCAAGCCACCTGTTTTCCGACATTGCTACCGGAAAACAAACCAACCAGATGGTCCCTTATTACACGAGATACATTTAGGATCAAGCGTCCTCTGTATCATCCCCAAAGAAAGAAGCAGCCTCTATGTCCTGGCTCGACGGAACAGCAACAGAAAGACATACAGAAAACAACTAAGTTTTGGAAAACTAGAGAAGAAAGGATGCTATGCCAATGAAAACAGTACAGAGAGCTGACTCATTCGTGAGAAACAACGACCACTTGCTTCCCCACATTCCGGCCAGAGAACAGCCCGAGGAGAGCCGCTGGGGCATTCTCGAGACCTTCGGCGATGTCTTCAACATACGCAATCTTCCCCTCTTTGATCTGAGGCAATACCATCTCGAGGAACTTTGGGTAGAGATGATAGTAATCAAACACCAAGAAACCTTCCACTCGAACTCGCTTCAGGACAATGTTCATCAAGTTGTGTACGCCTTCGGGCTTCTCGAGGTTGTACTGTGAGATCATTCCACATGCCGCAATTCGGCCATGAATTTTCATGTTGAGCAGAACCGCATCAAGCATCTTTCCGCCAACATTTTCAAAGTAGATATCAATACCCTCGGGGAAGCATCTAAACATTTACAACAGAAAAGTCAACTGTAGTTGGCTTTGAGAGAACAGGTACATATGTTATATTCTGTGCCGAAGTCACTTATTTTCTTAATCAACATTTCTTGCACTCATAGCTCACCTTTTCAGTGCAGCATCAAGATCCACTTCCTCCTTGTAGTTGAAAGCATCATTAAATCCAAATTTGCTCTTCAGCAAATTAACCTTTTCCACAAAGAAAAAAAAGAACTTTGAAAAATATGAAATTCGGAAGAGAATATTTAGACTCTAGTTAGTGAACTGATGATGATAGTACATTCAACAGGGCCATAATCTCTTGAGCATCGTCAAATTTGAGAAATACAGCACTCATCATACCTCAAGCGCTTCTTTCAAATCTAATTCTACATGAGTAGAGTAGACGACTGTTTAATTCTTTAAGGGTTATGAGAATATGAACATGTACTCTATTTCAAACACTTGTCTAGTGACCCTTAGTATGAAATACATGTGAAAATTGCAGATGCCAAAAAATGTTTGGTCAGTCATGAACATCCATGAGATTGTGTTCTACTTTCAACTATGATATGATTACCTTCTCTTTGCTACCAGCGCTGCCAACGACGTAACAACCAAACAACTTTGCAAACTGGCCAACAAGCTGACCAACAGCTCCTGATGCTGCCGATATGAAAACAGTCTCTCCTTTCTTAGGGGAGCATACCTCGAAAAACCCGGCATAAGCCGTCATGCCTGGCATACCTGCAAAGTTTTAATTTGTAGAAATCAGACGAGTCACGAGATATGCCGAGGCATAAGAGTAGGAGTGTAATGCTATGGCAAAATCTCAAATGGTCCAATTATGGCCCCAAGGTGAAACCCATGAGAATGTATTGACTTCTCAACAAAAAATACTATTTCTCTAGAAATAACCGATTTACACGCTTCTATCTAAGCAAGCAAACAGCTTCGTAGGGTTCTATCATTCAGACAATTCAACAATACCATAAGGCGTCATCAACAGTGGAGATCCCTAGAAGTAAAATCTCAACTATCTGATTCTCCTTATTCATGACCAGCGATATAGATATTACATTCGAGAATTAAAGAACATACCCAAAAGACCAGTGTAGTAAGACAGAGGAACATCGGTGTGTTCAATCTTAAAGCAAGTCTCTGGTGCAGTAATTAGGCTATACTCCTCCCATCCAGTGAAACCCCAAAGCAAGTCACCTTTCTTGAAGTTTGGATGCCCAGATTCCAAAACTCTAGCTACTCCATATCCAGTAATAGGCTGCGTCAATGCGTTAAATACTTCAAATATAAGTGTAAATAATTTAGCAAACACGAGGAGACATTTTACTTCCAAGAAGGAATGATTGGACGTAAAGACAACCTCATGATCAAACACGCTACAGTAAACAGAGAGCTCTTCACTTTTAACTTTTTATTTTTCTGATTTTAAAAATTTGCAACTCGAGTCATATTGAAGTTCGATAAGTCAAAATGCAGCTTTCTTAACTCTTAATATATATAACTTCCGACAACCCTAGAAGAAGAGCAACATAATCATAACATCTCTGTAGGAACAAAATTGAAATCCGTACTAATACATTGGAATCGTAAGCAACATGCTAAAGGATCCAACTAAAACTCTGCTATCCCAGAGTTATGTTTATTTAATATTTCAATGAATACATCCCACCGTCCCATTTTGCGTGCAAGCTGTCATCAACATACGTCATGCTTACACGAGTTAAGCAGCTCGCATCGCTTAAGCCCATGATTATGCGTTATGTGTAAACGCATGACATGTAAAATTCCCATGCCACATAGCATATGTGAGGTTCTCTGGACACACTAAGCTCTTCAATACATTTGCCGAATCTTACAGCCACGTCGCAATCCACTTTTACACTTCCAAAGCCACCAGCAATTGGCTCACAGTTCAGAGACGAAAAAGATTTAGCCACGATAGAATACAGACATACAGCACAGAGTCGCTACAATCCTTTGATTAGAACGACTGGACATAATCAGAACTAATACTTGACAAGTCCTTGAATATTAATTTAGTCAAACCTGAGATCATAATCCAAGAACAGTAGTCAAACTTGTAAATTCCACACGGGAAATCCACCCATTAGCCGAGACAGCAAATTTCTCCTAGTACAACATAATCAATCCCCAGAGCAAACTGGTCGACATAAAAACAGGACAACAGTATCTTACTCAAAAAAACCCACATCATCCGACGACCGGAGCTTATTTTATTCAATACCTTCCAATTTCAACTACGAGGAAGACCAGTTGACGCCGAATGGAAGACCCTTTTTTTTTTTTTTTCTCTTTCTATATTCTTTTTGGAAAAAAGAAGAAAAGAAAAAGACAGAATTTGACAGGGAAAGATTATCAGGCTTGCTCACCGAACCAGGTTTGAAGGAATCGACATAGCCCGGGACATCGAGCTTCGTCATGCGGGTCCTCATATAAGGATCGCAGGACAAGTAGAGATTTTTAACGAGAAGGCCGCTCGAGCCCTCCGGGAGACGCAACTTCATGGTCGATTCCCGCACCTCCATGTCCGTCTCCTTGGGGAAACCACTCACGAAGCCCCTGAATATCACTTGCTTGTTCCTCACTACCTCCCCATTCTCACTCGCCATCGCTCTCCGCTGCTTTCTGGACCCAAACTCGAAACACCCAGAAGAGAGGAGATGAGCAGGCGTGGAATGCGAAGTGCGGATTCTTTTTTATTGTTTATTCAGCGACTCAGCTGAGCGTGGAACACGTGAAGAAGCCTTGCGGTGACCAGAAGAAGTGTCACCTCTTGTTGCGCATCATGTGTCAGGAAGTGGGGGTGGTTGTTCGGCGGGAGGACGATGACGATGACGATGAAGATGGGCGGAGGCCAATGAGGAGTGAGAACCATGTGGTTCTCGAGATTCTTGCGTGGGATTTGGATCCCCTACCTACCCGGGTACTTTTTTGGGCAGGGTGAATTGAGCGTGGCAGCTGAGGAAAGTCCAAAAACATTTTCTGAAATGAAGCTCACCCATTTTCCTCTTAAAAATCCTCTGCTCCCTTATCTCCGGCGGGGATCCAAATCCTCTTCTGTGAGGAAGAGGATAGGATTTGGCCTTTCTTTTTCTTTTGTTTTTATTTGTTCCATTTGCGACTTGGGCATGTTTTATTGATTTTTTCTAAAATTGCTTAAAATTTTTCACATAACGAATGGGTGCCAATAATTATGTGTTCGCTATTTCGCAAGTAGGTACAATCATTACAAAGGGTTAAATTTGTTAAAATATCTCTCTTATTTTGCGTATTTATTAAAATTGATTGTAACGCTGTCGACAACTTCATAAGCTTTGCCAAGAACGCACGGGTGATGACGGATGATTTGATGGATTGGTTTCATCTCTCGTTCGAATTCAAACATGTCTCCACAATTACTTAGGTTGTCCCTATAGTCAAAAGCTTTGTCGAATCCAAGCTTGTTTTTAAGCAAGTCAAACTAATTTTATTGAAGTGGAAAAGAGATAAAAAGGCTACCTAATAAAGATTGTTATGCATTCATTTTAGTGAGAACGACAAGGATATACATCCAATACAACAATCACGCTCTTTAAAAGCATTCTCAAATTGAGAAAGCCCACGGTGCTGGTAACCTATAATAAATTGAGTGATTTTTCAAATGGATTTCTAACGGGATGGCGGTTTTAAATTGAGAAATGTTTGTCTAGTGCCTAAAAGATATGAATATTGTTGATGCTATGTCAGGGCCTGCCACGCCTCGCCCTTGGGCACACGTTGGTCCCTGATTTCTTTCTCTTCTAGCTGATTTATTTGCAATGTCCTAGGTAGGTTGTTGGCCTTCTCACACATTAATAGAGTTACAACTAAGCGGAAGCGATATAAAAATCAACACTTATAGCCCTCCAAATCATACCATCTATATAATTGCTACTTCTCATATACATACACCAATTCATGTACAACTATAAACAATCAATACCAAATGACCTCGATACAAGCCTAGGAGAGGGTCACGACTCGCATCGGTTCTTCCTTTATCAGTACCGTCTCAATCTACTCTTGCTCGATTGGCTCATCCTTTGGCTTAAGGCTTGAATCTTGTAATTGAATCTGTGGTGGGTGAGATACGAGGATATCTCAATGAGGGAACCCTAACCTACAACTAGGAATACTACTACCTTAGGGTCCCTAATCGCGTCTCACCCATCAATTATCACATATCTCTCTCACCTTGCATTTGATCAATTCCTATTCCATCATTTTCTTGACTAATCCCACGACAGATCAACCACACTCATAGGCTAAACTTGTTAGTCAACCGGTCTCCACCGAAACTCGGCCCAAAGCTCTTCAGTTCGTCACATCGTGATCGCAACCATAAACTATCTATCTATGAGTCCACCAATTAGTGACTGGGATTTGGTACTAAGCCCAACATATTAGTCAGTCCAATCTGCTATAATTATGTAACATACACTATTAAGTAGATAATGAACAAACAAATAAATAAATTACAGAATAATTAAATAATACATCATTAAGTAAATAACTTGCATAAGTAAAGGTTTAAGGCCGTTCGCAATCGACCTAAGATCCTAACTAAGCCTTTCCGACGCGTTGTCGTTTCTCACGTTCAATTATTTCCCGACACCATCTTACCATCAATTGGCTCATCGGCCATACTATCAATCCAATCAGCTACCAAATCCATGGCACGCTAATCATCCTATTTACCGATCCGTTCAAATGTCAAATCCATGGCACACTTAACTTCTTCCAGTATTAGCCTTAATTATTCAATCCTCTAATCAAATAATGCCAAACCCATAGCACACTAATCCAAGCCACAATTGGCCTAATTTATCAATCTAATCAACGCCATCTCATTGGCACAGTAGCCAAAGCCATAATTAGTTTTATGACTAAATCAGGGTCTTCTGACCATCATTTCCTGGTACACTGTCACTATTATAGACGGTATAGTACCAATAATTGTATCTGTAGTAGCCCGTTTCCGACCCCCTTTTTTGAGGTCCATTCGTGCGAAATTACGGGTTTAGTTAGCTACCAATCGACCCTAGGAGTTCCTCGAACTAAGCCATGTAAATTTGTTTTGGGCAATTCTGAACTTACGAAAATCGTGTTTTGGTCCCCCCGACTTTTAGATATTTGCATTTTGGCATCCAAAAAGAAATGAATTTTGGGCCTAGGGGTATTTTTGGGAAAATTTCCCAGGGTTGACTTTTGGTCAATGGTCAACCATTGAATGATCAACAATCAACCGTTGACTAGTGAAGAACCGGTTAAACCTGGCCCGTATAAACCCAGACCCGGCCCAGGATGCGCCCAGACTTGGCCCAGTCCACGCGAGAGCCCAGCCCATCCTTCTTTTTCTTCGGCCTCTTTGGCATTTCAGCAAGCACGTGGAGCACACGTGTGTAGGTCGTCCCATCGACGAGCCTATGGCTAGCTAGTTGCCGGCAAGGACTACCATTGGCCCTAGGCATCCCGTCGGAGCAGGTCTTAGCCATTAAATGGCCGTTGGATGCCGACGGGGTCCCCGTTCTCTCCTTCCATCGTTGGATCTCCTTGCCCATCGAGTTGCCCAACGAGCTACCTATAACCCGCGCTTTCTCCTCATTCAGTCCACCATTTTGCACGATTCCAACTCCCACGACTTCCTCTACACTCCCTCTTCAAGACCTAATTTGCCGCCACCGTCGCCGCCTTCGCCTGTGCTGTCACCGGTAGTGCCCAAAAGGAGGCCACATGGCTCGGTTCACCCTTGCTCCACAATAAACCAACTTGGACCCTCTCGTTCGATTTCTTCCAATCCTTTGATCTAGGGCTTGAACCATTGCGTGTAGTTGGTTCTAGGAGTCCTTAGACATTGTTTATGACTTTTGATTGGATGGATTTGGTCGCAATTCGACGATTTTTGGGATTGAGCTTGGTTTGCCCCAAATCGAGCCCGGGAATCCTATATCTGAAAATCCGACCACTCTGGCGATGCCCACTCGAAATTGAGACCACCAATGGGTTGCTACACACTCCCTTAACTTAGATTTAGCTTTGGTTTCCACTGATTGGGTCTCAATCTCATGGATTGAAGCTCGGTTCTTTCGCCATTTTTTCTGGAAATTCCAACTTGCCGACCGTCGGCTTCAAGGGACGATTCCTCCTAGCTTCGGCCACCTAAGATGACGCCACCACTTACGTTCGAACTGCCTCGGAGTCCTCTTCAAAGCCCATCCAGTTTTCAGGTCCAATTCGGCTCGATGAGAGAGAATCGAGCTCCCAATCGATGAGACGTCAGTTGAACAGGAAACTCAACCCGACTAGCAAGTTGGTTCTATTCTCGCAATTATTTGTGTAATTGAAGACATTTCATCGCTTGCCACCACTTCCCACAGACTCGAGCCGCCTTGGTTCACCACCGCCCATCGTTTCACTAACCCAATTTGAGGTGAGTGGACTTTAAAACTCTATCAGGCGCACTTAATGCTTTAGAAGACGTGTTAGGAATGATGGGATGGTAGGAATGATGGGATGGTTTAACTGCGTGATTGAATATCTAGATTGGATGAGGAGAATAATTATGACTATTTGGATGGTCTAGTTGTGCAATTAGATGATTAGAGCCATTGAAGGCTGCGTACTATTACTTGTTTGTGGTAATTGGAAAAGACCGATTAGGTGACCTGTGAGCCCTAATCACTGATTTGAGGTTAATAGGATTGATTATGAGGCTTGATTAGGTGACTAGATGGATCGATGTGGCTAAGGAGCCTTAAGTAATAGTTGGATGTCGAATGTATCCGATAAGAGTTTAATGAGACTGTAGTTGGTGGTAAAGTGACGTTTTAGTAGAATCATTACGATTATTTAGATAGTCTATTCGTGTGAATAGGGAGTGTATAATTAATTATCTGTGGCTAATGACAAATTCGATCATGTCAAGGGATTGGATCCATTATGTACCCAAGAGGCCTAGTCAAGGATTAATGGTCAACGAGATCGTAATTGGTGGTAATTGATTTGCGAAGGTGACAATGAGAAATTATTAAGGAGTTTTGGATATTATTATATTTATTTAATATTTATTCGGCCGATTATGGAGCCAATGTGCCCTAATCAATTTAGAAGTCGACGGGACCCAATTGGGTGTTGACAGGACTGCGATGAGCCGTTTTGATCTCACAAGTTGACCAATGTGGTCGTTGACCCCGGTTCTATTTTATTTTGGCTTTTAATCGAGGATATAGGGTAGTGGGCCTTAATTATCAATTGAAGGAATCAGGTCAATTGTGGCTTGAGATAAGATGCCATGGATTTGACGATTATATGGAATAATGGTGTAGCCAACAAGTCAATTTGATGGCAAAATGGTAATGGGGACAATTGAACATGGAAAAACGACAATGAGCCAAGAGGGCTTCGTTAGGGTTACAGACCGGTTGTAGACGATCTTAATCATTTAATTACTGCTCAATTTATTTAATTATTGTTCGTTATTTACTTTAATTATAATTTATTTATTTATGATGTTATTGTGGCTGCTTCTAGCTGAGTTGGTATGTTAGGCTTAATGCCATGTCCCGGTTACAAGCCGGTTGACTCATAGATGGAAAAGAGTGAAAGAGGATTGTGAAAGGATTGATCTAGTTGTAAGGATTTTAGAAATAATTAAACTCTAGGTATGAGTAGGTGAAGTGAGTAAGATTGAAGATAACTATTGAAGAGTGAGACGCGATAGAGACCCTAGGGCAATGGTGTTCCTAGTTTTGGGTTAATGATCACTCACTGAGATATTATCGTATCTCACCCCTCCATAAACACCAACCCTTTTAGAGATTGATTATGGACCTCGAGGAGGAGGAGCAATCCAAGGAGGAGGATGAGGATTGGGAATTGTATGTGGTCTCGGACTCTAACGACGAAGAAGAAGAAGAAGTGCATGCCCGCCTAGAACACATAGGTTGGGTTGTAAATAGAGAAATTATGGCAAATGGGATGATAATGGAGAAGCACGAAAGGATGATTTATGATTAGCATGAGAATAGACACGCCTAGGTTCCTCATCCGTACATGACAAAGTATATTGTAATTTATGAGAGAAACATGAGCCTTCACTCTAACAGTTGCGTAAGGTTGGGGAGGTTATGTGGATAGGTATGACCTCGATAAGGAAGACAGGGACGGTATGGTAATCAATCTCAAGCCCACTGAGATACATGATTGATTTCTTAGGACAAACTGGTTCAGGTTAATCAGTTTGGCTTGAATCCTTTTGCTATCTATATGTGTTTAGTCCAAAACCTCTCTACCCCGCTATCTTTTGGATGTAAACATTGCAGGTTGTGATGTCCTTGTTTTTGTAGTAGACTTTAATGAGCTAACTATGAAAGGATGTTTAATGTTAAGTTATAGAACATGGTGATATGTGTTTTATTATCCTACTTTTGCTTAGAATTAAGATTCTAATATTGAAGAAGACCGCTACTAACTTGGGACCTCACTTGATTTCAATGGTCTAAATAGAAAGAAATCGGGACCATCGCGTGCCTAAGGATGAGGCGTGGCGGGCCCTAACAGTATCGGTCATTCCAACAATCACCATGTGATCTATATGTTTCTCCTTGTCACCCCATCGTGTCTTATTGACCACAACAACTTATCAGAGCCTATTGGCTACTTGATTGATTCAATTTATCGCCACCGACAGGTAATTGTACACCCATATTCACACAATTTGACCATTTAAGTAATGTTAATAATTTTACTAAAACATCACTTTAGTTCTCGTCAATCCTACTTTAGGTCCAACCGATATCCAATCAAAGATTATGGTCCATTGGTACATCAACTCACCACATCATTGGCACAATAATCTCCTTCTCCAATTCATTCACTCAATCATACACATTTAAGCCATTCAAATCTTTATATTAGTCTCATTGGCCACTTAATTGACCTCCATGTCACCTCATCACCGGTACCCCATACTCGGTTATACTTGGCCTCATTCTTCCAAACATGCAATCCAACCATTCGAATTATTCCAATAGTTCTACTAAAATAGTAAGTGCGCCTAATAGAATGTTCAAATCCACTCACCTCAAATTGGGTCCGCGAAACGATGGGCGATGTCGAACTAAGGTGGGTCGAGTTTGTGGGAAGCGGTGGCGGGCGACGGGACGACGTCGATTTCACGAACAACGCGAGGATAGACCTGGGTTGTGAGTTGGGTCGAAAACTAGGTTAGGTTTCCGGGTCAGCTGACGTCTCGTTGGTTGGGAGCTCGATTCTCTCTCCTCAAGCCGAATTGGAGCTGAAGACCAGTTGGGCTTTGAAGAGGATCCCGAGGCGGTTCAAATGTGGGTGGTGGTGTCGTCCACAGTGGCTGGAGTTGGGAGGAATCGTCCCTTGAAGCCGCCAGTCGTCGAGCTAGAATTTCCAGAAAATGGCAGAAGAATCGAACTTCAATCCGTGAGATCAAGACTGGATCGGTGGAAACCAAAGCTAGATCTAAGCTAAGGGTATGTCTAGCAACCCATTGGTGGTCTCAATTTCGAGTGGGTATCGCAAGAATGGCCAGATTTTCAAATCTAGGGTTTCCAGGCTTGGTTTGGGGCAAATTGAGTTTAATCCCAAATATCATCGACTTTTAGCCAAATCTATCCAATCAAAAGCCATAAACAAAGTCTAAGGACTTCTAGAGACCAACTTCATGCAATGGTTCAAGCCCTAGGTCGAAGGATTGGAAGAAATTGAGCGAGAGGGTTCGGGTTGGCTTACCGTGGAGCAGGGGTGAGCCGAGCCGTGTGGCCTCCTTTCGGGGGCTTCCGGAAATGACACATGCGGAGAAGATGGCGGTGGTTGTTTAGATCTTGAAGAGGGAGTGTAAAGGAAGCAGTGGAGTTGGAATCACGCAAAATGATGGACTGAGCAAGAAGAAAGCGCGAGTTGCAAGTAGCTCGTTGGGCAGCTCAGTGGTCAGGGAGATCCAACGGTAGAGGGAGCAAACGGGGTCGCTGTTAGCATCCAACGGCCAAGGCGTCCTCCGATGAGACGGATGGGGCGTCTACCAGCCTCAGCTAGTGGCTAGCCAGTTATGATGGTTGATGTGATGGGCTTGATGGATCTCTAATTTAGATTCAAATATGTTACTTTTGTTACACATGAAACTTTGATTGTCCGATGCAAACACCATGTTAAAGTCATAAAATTATTGTGAGTGTACTAATTTAATCATACTTTCGTATTTGTGCCAATTTAGTCAATTTGGACAATTTTGATCGGCTAGCACTGACGAAATTATTTTTAATAGTTTATCGAATTTATTTATTTTCCTTATATTTCTTTCCTTTTCTCTGTTTTTTTGTTTTACAAATGCAGCTACCAAGAGCATTGCAGCCCTTATCGACAATAATGAGGGTCTTGGGCCCTTGCCCAAATCCAAGAGAGGCCTGCAACCCCTTTGCTTGCCACAAGTGAGGTCCACAATGCTTTTGTCGGCTAGTGGCCATTCACCTATCGCCAACATGGGGTTGTGGCCCTTGCTTCAATGTGGGTGAGGGCCAGCCTAGGTGAGGATTGCTCACCCACCCTTATGGTTGACGATGGTCGGCTAGCAACCTTATTGGGTAGAGTTGTTAAAAAAATAAAAAAATTGATAATTGGAATATTATTAAAACTATTGAAATTTGTCAAAGTTAGTGCTAGTTGGTAAAAATTGGTCAAATGAACTCAATTTGTACAAATACAAAATTTTAGAATTCACTTGACAAAATAAAAAAGGTCTAAGACTAAATTAACATAATTATAACTGATTATGACTTTTTAATAATTTCCTCCTTATTGCAGACACCATAGTCACATCATGTTCATTTTTCAAGAGGAAAGCCAGAAGTTTGTGTTGATTATAGCTCAAAATTAGATCTTGATTGATTTGAAATTTGATCCATGAACCTGAACCATGTTAAGAAAGTTGGAATTGAACTCTTGCCAACGAATTTGTGATTGATATAGAAGGAAATTAATTACCTTCAAGAGTTCATTTCCTTCTTGATGTCGAAGAAATGCTCATAGAGCCTTTCTCGTATAGACATACTGTTATTGCCGCAAGTGTGCTTATATATGCGTGCGAAACTTCTGAGGGTTTCGTAGCATATCAAGAGCCATTGCCCAAGAGAGTCAAGAGTGTAAGAAAAGCCCTCTCTTAGATAAATTTTGTGAGTTGGGATTAACGTCAGAATTGGAAAACACCTTATCAATGGCTGTGATTAAACAATTGTAATCATATCTATCTTTATTGATTATGTTTGACTCATCTCTATTTCTCACTGCGAAGTAAGCACAATGTCAAAACACGAGAAGTATGATTTATTTCTTACTAAAATCGGTTCACTTCTAACAACTTGGCATCCGAAACCAGTCTTTGTTTGAAGGCTATGACAAGGTACGAGAAGACAAATTTCCATCGACATCATGAGGCATATCATATTCAATACCCGATACAGAGAACAATCCCCCGAAAGCAAAGGAGAGCCATGTGCACCCAAAAAGTACAGAAAACAACTCATCCGCGAAAGGCTCCAAGCCACCTGCTTTCCGACATTGCTACCGGAAAACAAACCAACCAGATGGTCCCTTATTACACGAGATACATTTAGAATCAAGCGTCCTCTGTATAATCACCAAAGAAAGAAGCAGCCTTTATGTCCTGGCACGATGGAACAGCAACACAAAGACATACAGAAAACAACCAAGTTTGGGAAAACTAGAGAAAAAAGGACGGTATGCCAATGAAAACAGTACAGAAAGCTGACTCATTCGTGAGAAACCACGACCACTTGTTTCCCCACATTTCGGCCGGAGAACAGCCCGAGGAGAGCCGCTGGGGTTCTCGAGACCTTCGGCAATGTCCTCAACATACGCAATCTTCCCCTCTTTGATCTGAGGCAATACCATCTCCAGGAACTTTGGGTAGAGATGATAGTAATCGAACACCAGGAAACCTTCCATTCGAATCCACTTCATGACAATGTTCATCAAGTTGTGTACGCCTTCGGGCTGCTCGAGGTTGTACTGTGAGATCATTCCACATGCCGCAATTCGGCCACGGAATTTCATGTTGAGCAGAACCGCATCAAGCATCTTTCCGCCAACATTTTCAAAGTAGATATCAATACCCTCGGGGAAGCATCTAAACATTTACAACAGAAAAGTCAACTGTAGTTGGCTTTGAGAGAGCAGGTACATATTTTATATTATGTGCCGAAGTCACTTATTTGCTTAATGAACATTTTTTATACTCAAAGCTCACCTTTTCAGTGCTGCATCCAGATTCAGTTCCTCCTTGTAGTTGAAAGCATCATTGAATCCAAACTTGCTCTTCAGCAAGTCAACCTTTTCCACACAAAAAATAAAATAAAATAAAATGAAGCAGCAAAAAGAACTTTAAAAAATATGAAATTTGGAAGAGAATAATTAGACTGTAGTTAGTGAACTGATGATGATAGTACATTCAACAGGGCCATTAATCTCTTGACCATCGTCAAATTTGAGAAATACAGCACTCGTCATACCTCAAGCGCTTCTTTCAGATCTAATTCTACATGAGTAGACGACCGTTTAATCCTTTAAGGGTTATGAGAAAATTAGCATGCACTCTATTTCAAACACTTGTCTAGTCACTCCTAGTATGAAATACAGGTGAAAATTGCAGATGCCAAAAAATGTTTGGTCAACCATTAACATCCATGAGATTATATGATATGATTACCTTCTCTTTGCTACCAGCGCTGCCAACGACGTAACAACCAAACATCTTTGCAAACTGGCCAACAAGCTGACCAACGGCTCCTGATGCTGCCGATATGAAGACAGTCTCTCCTTTCTTAGGAGAGCATACCTCGAAAAACCCAGCATAAGCCGTCATGCCTGGCATACCTGCAACGTTTTAATTTATATAAATCAGACGAGTCACGGGATATGCAAAAGCATAAGAGTAGGAGTGTAACGCTATAGCTAAATCTCAAATGGTCCAATTATTGCCCCAAGGATACATTTTACTTCCGAGAAGGAATGATTGGACATAAAGACAATTTCATGATCAACTACGCTACAGTAAACAGAGACCTCTTCACTTTAACCTTTTTTTTTTTTTTTTCTGATTCTGAAAATTCGCAACTCGAGACATATTGAAGTTCGGTAGGTCAAAATGCTGCTCTCTTAACTCTTAACATAACTTCCAACAACCCCAGAAGAAGAGCAGCACAGTCATTAACATCTCAGTAGGAACAAAATTCAAATCCGTACTAATACATCAGAATCATCCGACGACCGGAGCTTCTTTTATTCAATATCTTCCAATTTCAACTACGAGGAAGACCAGTTGACGCCGAATGGAAGACCGTTTTTCTCTCTTTTTTGGACAGAATTTGACAGGGGAAGATTATGTAGGCTTGCTCACCGAACCAGGTTTGAAGGAATCGACATAGCCCGGGACATCGGGCTTCGTCATGAGGGTCCTCATATAAGGATCGCAGGACAAGTAGAGATTTTTAACGAGAAGGCCGCTCGAGCCCTCCGGGAGACGCAACTTCATGGTCGATTCCCGCACCTCCATGTCCGTCTCCTTGGGGAAACCACTCACGTAGTCACTGAATATCACTTGCTTGTTCCTCACCACCTCCCCAATCTCACTCGCCATCGCTCTCCGCTGCTCTGTCGACCCAACTCGGAACACCCTGAAGAGAGGAGATGAGCAGGCGCGGAGTGCGAAGTGCGGTCGTTTACTTTATTTTTGAAGCCACTCAGAAGCGGGGAACATGTGAAGAAGCCTCGTGGTGACGAGAAGAATGACAAAATATTAGGTAGGACGGACCGGCTTCCGAAGTCAGCTATGAACCATCCAATCATGAGTGACACGCGTCCGATGGGTCCCACCCCGTCAGAAGGTCTTTGATGCTCCGTCTTCCATCCCTCCTCTTCACGCCGTTACTTTTGAATCACCAGAAAAGTGAAAAGGATTGGATGATATCTACAAAATTGATTCAAAAATGGCGTTAGAAAAAGTTCAACAATTAATATGACTGTCTTCAGACGTTGTTCTTTGTTCTTTGAGTTCGGTGATCTCGAACTTAGCGTCTGATCATTTTTGAGTATAACGATTTCTACGTATGATCTCAATTATACGTTTTATCGCATCAAACTTAAACCATAAAGTTTGATTGTTGGAAGATCTGTACGAATCTTCAAATCTTCTTTGAGATTGTTTTATATACACAATTCACAAAAAATGCATCAATCCACTTGAACAATATTGTTGGAACCTATTTTTGTCGGTTCGGTCATTCTTGTTCAGCTTAAATTTAGAGGAAATTGTCATTAATTAGAACTATGATTAGTATTATTGTTATTGCTGCTATTATTATTATTATTATTATTATTATTATTATTATTATAAAAATAAAAGAGAAAATGGAAGAAAAATGGGGCAGTTCGGACCAGGCTTCACCTGGCCCGCACCCGCGTGATTCCCCTCCTCCTGGGCTCACGGGCAGGCCAGCTCGTAACGGCCCAACCATCCTCATTTCTTCTTTGTTCACGGCCCAGCTCCCTCCTGTCCCTTTCAACCCAGCCCATCTCCCTTTCTTCTTCCCAGGACCACGTGTTCAGCGGCTTCCCACGCGCGTGATCTCCAGCTTTGGGAAATGGCCAGAGAAATCTTGACTTTTGCGGTGGCCACCGGGACTGACACACGCCAAGACAGGGGGCGGAGAAGCGACAGGAGAGAGGAAAGAAGGCGTCGTTCGAAAGGGAGGGCAGTGAGCGGAGAAAAGCGAGTTCTGAAGAAAAAACAACGGGAAAAAGGAGAGGTCAGAGAGCACACAAGGCAGAGAAGAAGAAAAGAGAAGCGTGGGCTGGTTCCGGGAGACGACATTCACCTGGCCTTTAAGCTCCAGCTACCGCCCCTCATCCGTCACTCGCCCTCCGCCATTTCCGGGTAAGTCGCCGACTCATGTTTTCCCGTCTCCCCCCGAGGATCACGGCCAGGGGGTTCTTCGCGATTTGATAGCGACCTGGTTCAACGCCCTTGAACGCGTCCGTCGCTCGCTCACCCCCTGGACCGAGTAGGGTATCTTGACGTAGCCCCTGCCTCGCTGGTTCTTTCCTCTGTCCCGGAGTCTCCCATTCTCCATGTTTGGCCGCCGGTCTACAAGAGTCTTAATCCCTGTTTTATAGCTCGCTTATTGTTATGTGTTTGTTCTTCCCGCTTACTACGCGTTGTAGCCGAAGATTCAATCCATTCTCGACTCCCAAACCGGTCGTTTCCCCTTGCATGCCATATGTTTGTTGAAATGTTTGCTTGTGGTTGGTTTACGTTTGTTCGCTCTTGGGAGTTCCGTTCGATATTGGCGTCCCGTTCTCAAGCCGAGGTCGCATAGAGGAGCGCCGTCGTGAGGCGAGTTCGTTTTTATTTTAATTTTTCTGTAATAAGCCTGTTACCGCCCACCTCCAGGACCGACGACGCCGTAGAAACAGGGGAGGCTCCGCTGGAGGGCGTCGCCTAGATTCGGTCCCCGCTGGAGGTGGGCTTTTTTCAGTCAGCAGAAGGAAGGGGCCGTCAGTGGTCTTTGCAATATATGGAGTTGGGCCCGCGCACGGTAAGCCCAGGAAGGCCTTCCTCGGTTACGGGCCTGGTCGCGCAAGAGATAGGGGAAGCAGTTCGGTCGTGGGCCTGGCCTAGGCCTTTTGGGGGCCTGTTGGTTGATCCCGGGCCCAGGGCCTTCGTGTTCAGTCCAAGGCCTTCGTGCCTGGACTTCCGCTCAACCGGACCCGGTTCGGAGTCCGACCTGATTTATTTTTTAATATTATAATATTAAAAAATAAAATAAATATTTTTATTAAAAAATCCGAAAAAAAAGTGAGGTTTGGTTTAGGGGAGCTAGTCTTGCTTGAAAAAAAAAATCACATTTTAACATTAAATGGGCCTAGTCTAATTAATTAAACTAATTCGATTTTGGAGAAAATCGAAGAAAATGACTTTGGTTCTTGATGTTTTCTAGCTTAATCATTTGCCTTATTTAAGCTTCACTTGTGGATGCTTAGTTGCACGCAATTTGATGTGTTTCTTGGGTGGCGAGGTATAGGCTTAGGTTGTTAAAATATTATAAAAATGCAAATGCCTAAACATCACGTGAGGTATGGGCTTAGGAGAGTTTGTGCTCATAAGGATTGAATTGAGTCGAATTATGATTAAATATTGCTCTTAAGCCATCTTTTAGGGATGCTGATTTAGGTCTCTTCATGAGCTAATACCTTCAAACTTACCTTTGGCACCATCCCACTCTGAAAGGAGGTTTGGGTAGGTTATGACTAATAAATGTATGTATTTTAAACCGATACAATGACATGATTGAAATAAAATAGAATAAGGAAATCGAGATATGTGTTCGACATAGTTTCCTTAAAATAGATTAAACCCATCTAGTACATAATGAGGCTTTGTCTCCTCCAACACATGCGAGGTTGCTTGACGTTTGTTTTCAAGGATGCAACGATTAGCACTTTTAAGCTTTAAACGAACTAGAACAACTTCTATGCTAAATACTATCGAAAATAATGCATTTTAGAGAAAGAAGTGATAACAATGCTCTTTTTCTCAAAGAATGAAATAGCCTTTTAAGACAATATGTGGGGGCACCGTTCTTAGGTGATTAACTCAGTCATTATAAACGTTTAGGGATTAATTAACCGATTAAATAAGCCATTACAAATTAATAATGAATTAAGTCTACGATTACAATCATTAAATCTATAATGTATAACAGTTTTGAGTTGGAAAACATTACTCCAGAAGGCAAAATGTGGCTTGTCGTGAAGTCCATTTTTCGAGGTTGCATTCGTATACATGAGTTGTTGCCCTAGTTCATGTTCATCGTAAATCGAATTTTCACATCCTCTACGCGTGCGCGTGAGACATTGTGCTCGTACTTTTGAATTTAACATTTCAAAGAAGTGTAGTTATATATAAAAACTCTAAAGTTTTCTTGCTTTCTAATGTTAGACTAGTGTTTTATGTATACGACGTATATGTTTAAACTCACAATGTTATTTTGTACTCTTCCAATCGCATATTGACTTTCGCAATATATAGATTGGTGTCACATGTTCTTTTCATATTGAAATATCATTTGAGAAATGGCTTAGCCATTCAGCATTTTTATCCAAAACTAAAAATTCAGCTTTTACTGTGGATCTGGCTATAATAGAATTTCAAAGATATAACTGCACTAGTTAGTGTTGATATATATCCACTTGTAGATTTCGAGTCTTTCATATTAGATATCTAGTTCGCATCACTATATCCTTTCAGAACAACTTTGTCTATGGTATAATGCAAATCATAATTTTGAGTATATCGCAAGTACCTCAGTACTCAGATTGCTCGTATATCTACTCAATTTACTAACCATATATATAATTTTTGGTCTAATGCAACTTATCAAGTACATTAGTCTTTCAATAACTCTAAAGTACTTTTCTTGAGAGATACTCTCTCTTCTATTATTGAATAGATGAAGACTATATTAGAATCAACAATGTTGAATTCTTCAAGAATATTATTCACATAGCGTGATTGGTCTAACATAAGATATTCTGACATTATTTCATGTCAAATTTTGAATTCAATATACACTTGATAGATTTTATCATTACTACTAACAATTAGTATGTCATCTACGTAATGACATGACCATTTTCTAACATAGAAACATTATCACTTTGTCACGTCCTCTACCTCATCACCAGTAACATTGTTCAAATTCGGACTCTAACAGACTTCATGGCTTTGTTTTTTCTCGTGTCCATTATCCTTGCGGCCCTCTACAACTCACTAGCGCACAACTCGAAAAAACTCACCAATGACTCTCTCCTTAAGTAATGTGGGACATGGATCTCACATACTCCTTTTCAATGGCACATCGTCCTCGCTTTGCCCTCAACGACACAAGCGAGTGCCCACTGTGGTTACGACATGCCATCGGAAGTCGGTTGTGATACCACTCTTGCTCGTTTGCTTCATCTCAATTTTAGTTTATGATCATTGTCTTCAGACATATCGTCTCTAGACTTAGACACTAAAGTCTGAAAATTTTGAGTTTGACCTCATGACTTTCATGATCAAGCAGAGGTTCACAAGCTAAGAGTTCATCCACACGCATATAACCAACACACTTGTAACTTATCATACTGTTTACCATATGCAAGAATCATAACTACAATATACATATGCAATTGCCAATGCTATCATTACAAGCCATGCAATTGTGAACACCTCACTCTACCGCAAGACCGCAACCATCTCTATCGTAAGGTCAAGTCCACCTTCGATTTATGATGTATACAATCGCAAGATCAAGTTCACCTTCAGTTTTCAGTGTGCATAGAAGCGTCTAGCCCGGTAATGCAAGCTCAAAACAAAGACCACATTGATCAACAAGAATGTATTGTCCATTATGAATCCATATATTTGTAATGCAAGATTTACTTATTACTTTAAGCACAAAGCCAAGATGCTATTTTTGTACACATGAGAATTTACATATCTTTTTCCATGTACATAGCATCGGCTCTATCCATGTGACTCATGTGATCATCGGACACCAATTTTAGCCACCTAGGCATCTCAAGTGCCATGGTTTAGAGCATCCAGCTTCTAACTCAGCTTCTTTTGTAAGACACCCCTACACTCGCAAGTGTTTGTAGAATAGTTTATCACTTTTCCATAATTCATAAGTGGTTTTATCATCTTGATTTGGAGATACCATATTTAAATGGTAATCGCTTAACAAAAGAGCTTTCCCCACATTTCGTGGTCACATCCAAATAATATTGCTCACTTTTTCACCATTCACAGCGTATGCACATGTCTTACACTCACATGCACAGTAAGAACAATCATCCTTGAATGAATGCACACATATGCGCATTCTATGGGCAACAAGTCAATTGTTCAATTCTACAAGACCTTAGCCTGTCTTGCTAGGAAGATCATTCCAAACTCATTCTTAATTAGTAATCACTGAATACACAAGCACCAAGCCAACAACCAAGTGTTCAACACACAAACAACAACAACAACTGATAGTTTGCACAGAGAAGTTGTTCACTTTGTTAAATTAGAAAGAGAGATTTATCCATCTAAAAATTTTGATTTTTCACCACAAAATAGTTCAGACATATTTGAACAACTTTCAATAAGGAATCATCCTCAAATTCATTGAGTAAGGGTGTCGAAATTAGGCATCCATTTAACTAAATAAACAATGTCGGTTTCAAAAAAAAAACTTGGATACAAATCATGTCAAAAATGATAACAAATGTCATCATATGAATATGAAATTTTAACATGTTGTAGCCCTAAACATGTCATGAAAATCATAAATCCATTTTCACAACGAAACAAGCTCAAAAAGAGGCTTCTTTCAATTGCGGTCAAAACCAGTTTTTTGGAAACAGTTGGAACACTGTTTTGAAATTTAAACAAGCCATTGTTCAAAGTAATTCAGAAAATTTCCAAATAAATATATGTTGTAGACTTGCGACAGAGAAACAACTTTCATCAAGATACCAACGTCAAATTCTCAGTATACAATGCTAGAGAAAATTGCGAAGCAAAATTGGTTTTTGCTTTCTTCAACTCAGATCACCATCGTTGAAGGCTGTTCTTCCCAAAACGCATCCAAATCAACCGATGTAGCTCAATGACCTTAGCCTTGAGGTCTTCCATCACATATTGTATGGCTAGTAACATGGCCTTAAGGGAGTCGCCTCTCCTTTTCATATATTCTTCCGTTATGGCGAGCATCTGAAATACTTCCACTCGGATCTCCCCAATGTCCGACTTCAACTCTTGCCCCTTGGCATTGGGCTCTCTTGTTCTAGACACTGCTTCTTCGGTGTTATCGAACAAGTTCTCGACCATGCCTTCAATGTCCACCATCGTGACCTCCATCTAGGTCACCATGTACTATAGGTTGCACAACGGATCTCTCGAACTAGAGGTACCCTGGATTTTCTTTCACATGGATTTCGTGTAAAATCACTTGGACTTCTTATACACTTGATTGATCACAGTCTTAAAATCCATCATTTGATAATCAAGAAATCGACCAACAACAAATCTATTTGCTTCGACATCCTTCGTTTTATATTTCCAAGCGAAGGATTCATATAACTCTTTCACTGTCTATTTTGCACAATAGACATTGTACAATGAGTCATGCAAATCATTCATGACTTAGTTCCTACACATGAAGTCTGAGTACTTCCATGTTTCAACAACGTTAAAAGCTTGCTTATCTGTTTCTCTATCGGATAGCTTAGGAACTTCATCATTCAAGAATCTCGTAAGATTCATATTTGTTTGGTAAAACAACATCTTTGTTGCTACCTTTTAAAGTTTGATCCGTTGAACTTTTCAGGTTTTTTTTTTACCATGGTGGACAGACACCGTAGCAGGAGCATCTTACCATCTAGACAGTTGGATCGCAGCAAGGACAACTTATTTGGTGATGTTGTCATTAGCGACATCAACCACTTCTTATCCAGTAGCCTTTTGAATCGTCAAATCTATTTTAAGATAGTTAGATAATATTTACAAGATCGATTAAAAAATGGCGTTACAAAAAGTCTGATAGTTAATATGACTGTCTTCAAATGTTGTCCCTTGAGTCTGGTGGTCTTCAAACTTAAAATCTGAGTGTGATGATTTTTGTGTCTGATCATTTTTAATCTGACGATTTCTGCGTCTAATCACATTAGACTTAGACCGTGAAGTTTGATTGTTGGAATTTGCACGAATCTTCAAATTCTTTTGAGATTGTTATAGATAGTCAATTCACAAAGGCATCAATTTCCTTGAATAATATATATAAGTATCATAAAACGATGGAAATAGAATAAGAAAACTGAGGCATGTGTTCAACACAATTCCCTTAAAACAAATTCGTTCCTTCTAGTACACAATGGGGCTTTGTCTCCTCCAATACACGTGAGGTTGCGTGACATATGTTTCCTAAGATACAATGGTTGGCAGTAGCGAAGAATAGCACTTTGGAGCTTTCGACGAACCAGAGCAATAAATATGTTGAACACTATTGAAAACAATGCATTGCAGAGAAAGAATGGAAAACAATGCTCTTTAAAAAAAATGCTTGGTACCGATTTTGAAAGAATGAAAAAGCCTTTTTAAGACAAAATGTGGGGGAACCATTTTTAGGCGATTAACTTAGCTGTTACAAACATTTAGGAATTACTTATCCGATTAAATAAATCGTTACGGATTAATGACAGATTAAGTCTATAGTTACAATCATTAAATCTGTAATCCCCGTCATTAATCTACAATTATAAAACATGTAATGCAAAATTTAGCTTGTCGTGAATCCCATTTTCCGAGGTTGCATTCATGTATGCAGGTCGTACACTCGTGCGCAAGTTCACATTCATCAAGAACCGAATTCTCCCCCGCTACGTGTGTGTGCGAGGCATATTGCTCTTGCTTTTAAAGTTAATACTTTAAAGGAGTGTAACCATATATAAATTACTTTAAAGTCTTCTTGCTTTCAAATGCGAGAGTAGTGTTTTTCCACCACTTCCCATTAAAGGGTGTTCCTTGAGAAACAATTTCTCATTCACCCAACAATTTATCCCATTTTTCAACAATTCTCCAAACACGAGATAGGATAAAACATATCATATTCTAATTTTTATCCGGTCGATCAAACGTAACCCTATTGTACCCGCCATAATGCTACTAGCAAGTGTTCAATTTTGACTTCCCTAACATGCCTCGATTTCCAATCGAGATCAACTTCAAGCCATAATTTAATACAAACTTCCCATTTTCCTCTGAGTGGCACACATGTGCCCATGCAAATGGAAATGTGCTATTGGTGCATGTGTATAAGCAATTGCTGCTTCCACTAAAGCAAGAAGTGGACCTCGAGGTAGCACTGAAAAGGTCATTATCTTCACATTAATTAAACTTTTA
Source organism: Melaleuca quinquenervia (assembly GCA_030064385.1). Taxonomy (NCBI): domain Eukaryota; kingdom Viridiplantae; phylum Streptophyta; class Magnoliopsida; order Myrtales; family Myrtaceae; genus Melaleuca; species Melaleuca quinquenervia. The sequence continues at coordinate 15,806,570 of CM057718.1, forward strand.
TTATTGAGCTACACGAATGAGTTGTGCTAAAAGAATAATTCTACATCGAAGAATTGATATAGTATGAAGTAGTTAACATATTGTAATTAGCTCATAGCTCGTTCATTTAAGCTTGTAAATAAAAGTATGTTCAATTGTATATATAATAGGCTTAGACTTGTGCTCTCTTGCTGATCTTCCTTGGTGAATTTATACAATATTGAAGTTGATGGTTGAATGATGGTCGGTCCCAATGTGTGAGACTTGGGTTGAGATATGTTGGTAGCACGTGTGACCTAATAAAGGTGAGTCGAACTTGATATATTAACAGGGTTGGACTTAAGCTTTGTTTTGACAATCTCCTTAGGTGAAGGTATCGTATTAGTTAATCTCTAGATGTTTCCTTGAAGGGATAGATATCAACTTCAAAAATCCTGGGGAAAAGATGTTGGCTGTGGTGCTACTCATCATGAAGAGCCATGGCTAGATCGTTACGTGTAGGATGAGCTCATAGTACAACTTCGATCGGCTTAAGGGCATACACAACCTGATGGCTCTCGCCCTAAAATCGTGATATACATGGATTAACTCACTTGAGGCACTATTGGTCTGTCCTATACCAAGCTTAATAGTTTTATCCTAGTATTGTTGCAACCCAAGCAAGCTTAACTTTTGAGTTTCAAAGCAAAGTTTATCGTTACGTCAAAATGCACAATTGTAAATTAGTTATAGTTTTCACATGTATATACGCCAGGTACACTTTCTCCCAATTTGGCATGCAATTCAGTTTAATCTTGTGTCATTCGCCATCCTAGAAGCACGCTAAGAATGGCTCCTTGGCCCAAACCCTCTAGCCCCAGTGACCACTCTCTGCTCTTGTCAAATCAGGCCGTTACAAGTCACCAGCTTCTGCATGGTTTGTTCCTAAACCATATCTAATGGAAATGGTCCCACTCTGATACAATATTGTAAAATTCCTAAATGAGCTCACTTGTCAAGTATCGTGGTTTTGTCTTTTGACGTATAGATATGCCATTTCCGAGGAGTTCACCCTTCTTACTAGTGCTCTAGCCTAAGCAAGTTTAACTTTGAAAGTTTCGAAACAAAACTTATCATTAAGTCAAAAGGCACCTCGTGAATTAATTGAAGTTTTCACATATATACCCCAAACATGCTCACCCTTTATTTGGTGTACAGTCCCGTTAGTCTCTTATGGATTTTGTCTTATTTCTTTCTTGCTGTTATTTTTGCGTAAAAGGTTGATTTGCCGAAGCAAAAATTTGGATTTGATGATGCTTTCAACTATAAGGAGGAACCGGATTTCGATGCAGCACTGAAAAGGTGAGCCATTGTTGTAGTAATGCTTATTGGACCAAGTGATGCTCTACAAGGTACGACGTTTTAAGTGTTTCTGAAGCTGATTCGAGTTGATTTCTTGTGCCGTAAATGTTTAGATGCTTCCCTGAGGGATCGATATCTACTTCGACAATGTTGGCGGAAAGATGCTCGACGCGGTGCTGCTGAACATGAAACTTCATGGCCGAATCACGGTATGTGGAATGATCTCACAGGACAACCTCGAGCAGCCTGAAGGCTTACACAACTTGCTGAACCTTCTCCTGAAGCGGCTTCGGATGGAAGGTTTCGTGGCGAGTGATTACTATCATCTCTACCCAAAGTTCCTGGAGATGATATTGCCTCAGATCAAAGAGGGGAAGATCGAGAACGTGGAAGACATTGCCGAAGGGCTCGAGAATGGCCCAACAGCTCTCGTCAGGGTGTTTTCCAGCCGCAATGTCGGGAAACAAGTGGTCGTAGTTTCTCGCGACTGAGTCAGCTTTCTGTACAATATCATACGTCATACGTTTTCAAAAGGGGTTGCTTCTGTTTCTCTTTGCGTTGCCGTTCTGTCATGCAAGGTCGTAGAGGGTGTTTCTTTCTTTGGGGATGATAGAAAGGACGTTCCTGTGTAGATGCGTCTCTTATAACGTGATACCCGACCATCTGGTTCGGTTGTTTTCCTGTAGCAACGATGGGGTCGAAGTTTCTCGTGAATGAGTAGCTTACTGTTCTTTTCCGTGCACATGATCTCTTTATGCTTTCGGAAGATAGGTTAACCTATAAAATACTATGCTATGCCTCTATAAGATGCCGATGTCATCGACTTTCATAAAACGTTTTGAGATACCAATTGTTGTGGCTACGGCTGAACTGTGAACAAACGAAATGATTTGAACAAGAAATATATTGCAAAAATAAAATCGAAAAAATGATAGATTTATGTGGTTGGACAAAGCGTCTACTCCTTCAACAGAGACAAATGGTATGATTCCAAATTATAATTGATGAAGATATGGTTACAAGCTCAATCACGATCATCATAAGTGCTTCCGACCCTTAAATAAATTTTAAAGTACAAATTGAAACACAAGTTTTCCACACTATCAACTCTCTTGGACACGGTTCCCAATACTTTTTGTATTCCGTAATTTCTACACATGTTAATAAGCAGACTCACTAGGTACACGACATCAAACTTGACTAGAGAATATTTATATGCAACAAGTTATGAGCCGATCCCTAGGTGAACGGGCACTTTACCTTTAATGAGGAAAAGAAATTCTTTTGGGAATGTCTACTGCATTACTCATGATCCTGCTGACAAGAATTTAATTTGGGGCCCAGGTTACCTTGCTATCCAACTATGGGTCCGGACTTCTAATCAATTTATAAGTTGAAGCCATAATTGACAAATCTCCACCTCTGCAGGAAGTCCAACTTCATCCTCATGATCGTCATCTTCCCCCAGCACACTGACCAAATCCGATTAGTACTAGAACTTGGTCAAGCTTCATTAATACGTCTCTCTGTCAGGTGCACGTTCTCAACTAATCGGGTGCCCCATTGCGCGATAATATCACTCACAAAAATGACACTGGACATCAATATGTTCTGGTCTGGTCATGCTGCATTCGATTTTCAGCCAAATGAATTACACTCTGATTATCGTAGTAAATAACAATATTCTCCTACTATAGTCCCAGATCATCGAGCAAACCTCTAGGCCATATAACTTCCTTCATTGATGACCCATACTCTACTTCAGTTGTTGGAAAACAACTATCAGCTACAATATATGCTCTCCAACGTATAGGACAACCTGCAAAACTAAACAGTGTTATCTATCAAGGATCTCTGAGAGCCCATCTGTTCACAAAATGTTGAACATATTTCATTGTCCCTATCAGAAACCTAAGAATACTAACAGTATGTGAAGATATCTAGTATAGTGCAAATCATAGTGTGCAAAATGCCAACAATGCTAGCATGGTGAACAACGACAAGTATTCTCTCTCATCCTCCAACTGTGGTCCAAGATCAGCCGAAAGGTTACAATGCGCAGCTGGTTGGGTGCTTATACTTTGGCGTTCTGCACGCTGCATTCTCTCGGTACTTTACGTATGTAATCACCTATGATAGCTGAAACGTTCTGACCTCTCTCTCTCTCTCTCTCTCTCTCTCTCTCTCTCTCTAACCATACCAAGTATACTATTGGCTCCACCTAAATCTTTCAAATTCACTTCTTAATCGCCGTTTCTGCTCATTATTATTAGACATGTTCTTCACTACTATAAAATATTATCAATATACAGAAGTAGCTGACATCCTCGGATCTCTTATGCTACACGTAGTTCTCATGAGCACTCCTAGTATACTGCTGGACAGCCGTAAAGAAGTCAAACCACTTGCGCCATTACCTAGGAGATCGCTTAAGGCTATAAAGTGACCGTATAAATAAGCAGTCTTCATGGCCTGAAGCGATCAAAAGTTTCGGTTGTTGCATGTGTATTTGCTCCTCTAGCTCTTCGTGTTAGGAAGTTACAATAACATCCAGTTGCAGTTGCCCGCTGCAACCAATCCAATGGGACCCTAATCAACCTATGTCTCACCACAGGTGGGAGTATCTCACTGTAGCATGTTGTAAGATCCCCTTCGCTACCAAGCATGCCCTCTACTTGATCACCTCAGAATTCGAACTGTTACGCTTCTTCTTGAAGACTCACTAACATCCCACTAAATTCTGTCCCTTTGGAAGTACCGCCAATTATTGTTTTTTTTTTATATTGCTGAAGAAATTCCGTCCTACCCAAGGCACCAATCAATTGCTAAGCTACACCTGATACCATCTTTCCATATGAGAGCGGGGCTTCTGTCTCCTCTGCACTAGATAAAGCATAAGCAACATTATTAGAAGTGGCGCATGCAATCTGCATAAGATACGGAATCTCTATGAGCTCCATCTCACAACCAGTGCAATCCTCTGCTCTAGGGTGACTCTTGCCCTCACTGGCACTGCTCAGGACCTCTATCCTTGCTACATGCCCGTGTCATCTGCTAGCCCCCACCTGAAACTCCACCGGTCTCTTGGGATCATGATCCGTTTTTACTGCATGGGTCTCCTCGCTACTCTATAGACACGTTGATTAATCGAAGGTCACATCTCTGTTGATGATGAATCCAGGTGATTTAGGATCTGATCACCATAGCTTGTAAACTGTCACCTCTAGTGCACTAGGAATTAAGGATTAATGATGGTGTTCTTAAAGGAATTATCCCTTTAAGCTGATTCTGATTGACTCTTTCCGCCGTCTTCCAAGTTAAAAATCCTTGTTTGATACGTGACAAAGCTTTATTTTTAATCTCGGAGTCTCTCTTTCCTTGGAAGTAAACATCAGTCAATTAAAAGACTCTAGAGCCACACAGCATCAGAACCATTCCCCAAAGAATCACCGCAAATTGCTCTAACCTATCTAGTCAACAAAAATTGATCTATCCTCTCGATGATCTATGACTCAAAATCCAGGAAGGGCGGACAAAATCAAATAACCCCAAAAATGAGAAATAAATGAAAAAAAAAAAGAACCGGACATAGAGGGTTACATGATTCCAACGGGCGTGCTCATTCTATGAGAAGAGATCGACGAGATGTTCACTACGAGCTTGGGTCAAAATACTAACTTGAGCTCGCCGCGTGCGCACAAAAATTCGGAACGCAGTGATGGCGGCAAAGGGGTTGGTGAGCTCGCTGGTCGCAGACCCCAAATCGGAGGAATAAGCCCTAAGCTGAGCTGAATGAACACGGAGGGAAAATCAAAGTTGCTAATGGGGCTTGAGGCACAAAGGGGTCGTGAAATGAGAAAGAAGGGAAAGACTGGTAAAGCACTATCCTGACGCAGACTTCAAACTGAAGCGGTCGACGGGGCTCGAGGAGGCAAGAGCAAAGGTGGAAGAAGCGGCATGGCCGGGACTGAGCGAAGGGCTCGGCGAGCTTCCTAGATTGAGACCACGAATCGGAGGCACAAATCCTAACCCGAGCTGATCGAACACCAACGAAAAAACTGAAGTTACGAATGATGCTCAGGGGGCGAGGGCGAAGGCGAAGGCGAAGGCGGAGGCAACGGCATCGTCCGCGTCGGAGGCTCAAAGGGGTCGTCAAACGGAGGCAGGGACGGAGGGAGGGAGCCGAGCGAGAAGATCGAGCGTCTTACTTGAAGAGATAGGAGTGCACTGTTATCAGAAATGGTAAGGAAACATTCATAGATGGTGGCTGCGTCTCCAGATTCGGAAGGAGGAAGAGCGGGAGGAAGGAGGAGGAGCAGAAGAAGAACTCGCGCGCGGATCTGACAAAGCTTGAGTCTTTTCGCTTTTCTGGAGGTTCAAAAGTAAAGACATGAAAGGGAGGGACGGAAGACGGAGCGTCGAAGACCTTCTGACGTGGTGGAACCCAACTAGACGCGTGTCGCACACTGATTGGAAGGTTCATCGCTGACCTCGGAAGCCAGTCCTACGTAATATTTTCTCTGTTGTTCGGGGGACGACGACGACGACGACGGAGATGGGCGGAGGCCAATGAGGAGCGAGATTCTTCTGTGAGGAAGACCACCAGATTTCGCCTTTCTTCTTCTTCTTTTGTTTTTTTATATTCAATTGGCGACCATGCATGACAGAACGGCAACGCAAAGACAAACAGAAGCAACCCCTTTTGAAAACGTATGTCGTATGAAATTGTACAAAAGCTGATTCAGTCGCGAGAAACCACGACCACCTGTTTCCCGACATTGCGGCCGGAAAACACCCCGACGAGAGCTGTTGGGCCATTCTCGAGCCCTTCGGCAATGTCTTCCACGTTCACGATCTTCCCCGCTTTGATCTGAGGCAATATCATCTCGAGGAACTTTGGGTAGAGATGATAGTAATCGGACACCCTGAAACCTTCCATCCGAACCCGCTTCCAGAGAAGGTTCAGCAAGTTGTGTACGCCTTCAGGCTGCTCGAGGTTGTACTGTGAGATCATTCCACACACCGCGATTCGGCCATGAAGTTTCATGTTCAGCAGCACCGCATCGAGCATCTTTCCGCCAACATTGTCGAAGTAGATATCGATCCCCTCAGGGAAGCATCTAAACATTTACGGCACAAGTCAACTCGAACGGCTTCAGTAACACTTAAAAACGTTGTACCTTGTACAGCATCACTTGGTTCAATCAGCATTATTACAATAATGGCTCACCTTTTCAGTGCTGCATCGAAATCCGGTTCCTCCTTGTAGTTGAAAGCATCATCAAATCCAAATTTTTGCTTCAGCAAATCAACCTTTTAGGCAAAAATAACAGCAAGAACGAAATAAGACAAAATCCGTAAGAGACAAACAGGACTGTATGTGGATGTTGTAGACTTCCATCACTCTCTTGAGCATCTTTTCAACGTCTATATGTTTATGTGCTTCTTTCAACATGCCCAATTTGAGATGCATACCTTCTCTTTGCTACCGGCGCCGCCAACAACATGACAACCCAGCAACTTTGCAAACTGGCCAACAAGCTGACCAATGGCTCCTGCTGCGGCTGATATAAAAACAGCGTCTCCTTTCTTAGGAGAGCATACCTCGAAAAACCCAGCATAAGCTGTCATGCCTGGCATACCTGGAAAGTTAAGGATTTGTAGGAATTAGACAAGTCACAAGATTTGCTTCAGGAAAAGACTAGAATTATTATGCTATGGAAAAATCTCAAGGTAAAGCCCGTGAGAAATGTATCGTCTTATGAGGGGTAGCACTATTTCATCGAGAATTAATCGATTTACACTTTTCTTTCAACACGAAAGACAACTTCGCAGGGCTCTATTTTTGAGACAATCAAATGAGGATATACGGCTCATTAACAAGGAAGATCCCTACAAGTAATTCAAAGGAAGCACCCTTTGTCCTTACACAGCTGGAGGCTGTCCAACTTGAGAATAAAGTAGACATAACGAAGTACCTTAACAATCTCACGCCTCTTGTTCTTTGACAAGGGATGTTACACTAGATTAAAAAGCATACCTAAAAGGCCGGTGTAGTAAGTCAGAGGAACATCGGCGTGTTTGATCTTGAAGAAAGTCTCGGGCGCAGTAATTAGACTATACTCCTCCCATTTAGTGAAGCCCCAAACCAAGTCTCCTTTCTCGAAATTTGGATGCCCAGATTCCAAAACTCTAGCTACTCCATATCCAGGAATAGGCTGCATCAATGTGCTATATACTTCAGAATACAAGGGCAAATACATTTAGCAAGCACAAAGAGACATTGAACTTGCAAGAAGGAAAGACTGTGCTTCCTTTGAATTACTTGTTGAGTGCACTTGTCAAAAACTTTATCTTTTCAAATTCCTTGTGGAGTGTATTTTGTCACAACTTCGAGTTTATTATCCACGCGAGCTCAGAACTAATTGTTGGCATCATGAATATAGGTAACGAGAGAGATGGCGGTACTTACGGAGCCAAGCTGAGTGGAGTGCTTGATGAGGGTGAGAATGTAGGGATCGCAAGCCAGGTACAAGTTTTTCACCGCAATGGTCCCCGAATCCTTTTCGGCCTTCAACCTCTCCAAACTCGTCCTTACTTCTAAGTGGGTCTCTTTCAAGGGACCTCGTATGGGCTCTCTGTATATCACCTGTTTGTTGCTCATCACTTCCACTGAAGCATTACGACTCTTCTCCTTCTCCATTTCTATCTAGAGGTATGCTCTGTCTCTTCTCCTTGATATGGTGGGTGAGGAACTTAGCCAGATAGTGGACAGGTATATGTTAGGGGAGATGGGTGATGAGATTATATACGTATGCGTTGCTGACGTGTGCCTTTGTGTCATCGGTATGTGTGCTTACGTGTGCCGTTGTGTCGTCGGCGGAACTGTATTCCAATTTCTTGCGAAAAGTATGGTCAAAGTGGCCGGTTGAATTTCAAAGAGCAAGCTCTGCACGTAATCAGTTTCACTCTCCGCACATCCGTGACCTCCCTGACTTGCTTCAAGCGTAAGAACGTGCGTATGCAGTTGCGTTTGAAGTGTCTTTACACGATCACAGCCGTCCGATCTTGAATCGGACGGCTGCTTTTTTCAAGAAAAAAAATCACCTATTAAAAGAGGAGTCATTTGATCAAAAATTGGATGGCTCCCATATAAAGAGGACTCTCTAACCAGATCCCACTCGGTTAGGGGATCCGGATCCTATGCAGTAGGGGTGGTGCGAATTATAAACATTGATTTAAAATACAAATGATGAATGGACGAGCTTAAATGGGTTGACCAAAAAGTTCTGATCTAGACTCAGCCTTGATTGGAAAAGATAAAAAAAAATCATATATAGATTAATCGCGTTTGTTTCTACAGCAAAGGCACAACGAACAACCTTTGTTTCTGGTCTAATTATGGACTCTACGTCTTATGATGATACTCGTTCGACATGCCGACATGCCGACATGCTGTGCCATTAATGTTTTTCTGCGTTTGGACTTTGGACTGCTCTACTTAGGATGATAAGGGCTTGCTTCACATCCGTTGCTCTTGCTTCATTTCACCAGTGGACCTCTATGTAATTAATTTCTGTCGTTCTTACGATTAGATTTGGGGCTAGAAAACAACCTCACATCACTTCTTTATACGAGACATGTCACAGCCCGCTTTTGGCGCCATTTTCGAGGCCCAATAGTGTGAATTTTAGGGTTTAGTTAGAAGCTCGTGGGTCCCAGAAGCACCCCGAACTAAACCGTGAAAATTCGTCTCGAGCAATTTCGGACTTTCAAAATTGTGTTCCCTCCCCCCCCCCCCCGACTTTTGGTTAATTGCATTTTTGCCCCAAAGGAAGTGAATTTTGGGCCTAGGGGCAATTTTGGAAGAAAATTGGAAAAGTTGACTTTTGGTCAACTCTAGCCAATGTTGACTGTTGATCGTTGACCGGTCAATGGTCAACTTGAGTGGGGTCAATGGACCGGTTAGACCTATGGGCAACCGGGTCGAACCCGGAGCAGGCCAACCCAGCCCAGCCCACGAGACCCGGCCCAACCGCGCATGGAGCCCAACCCCTTTCCCCTTTCCCTTTCTCTCTCTTCAGCATTTTGCCGAGCGGGTGGTGAGCACGCACAGGAGACGTCTCGTCAACGGCTGGTGGTAGACCAGCTGCAGGTGTAGCCTGCCGGACGACGTAAGCGTCCCGTCAGAGCGCCCCTCGGCCAATGGATGGCTACCACGCATCCTGGCGACGCGTTCCTCTTCCTCTCCCTGTGAGTTGCCCCTACCACTGTGCCCGAGGGAGAGCTCCACTTTGCGCTGCCCGTCCTTCCTCCTCCGGTCTCCGTTTTGCTTGCCGTTGGTGGCACTGGAAAGATGGAGACGCTAGCTTCAAGATATAGGCAACGGGCGCCGCCGTATCGGCTTGAATCGCCGTCGGCAGCCCTCAGCCCTCGATAGGAGCACCCGCGGCCAACTTTTCCCCCCTTTTTTCCCAACCATGGACTCCATCGGCGTTTGGGTTGTTCTAGCCACCCTTGAGCTATATCGTTGCTTCCAATCGACTGGTAGGTACCCCTAAACCCCAATCATGGCTTTTGTCGCGTTTGATTTTGTCTAGTTTGGGCAATTTCACGGTCAAACGCCGTTTTCCCAAAAATGAGTCGCCGGAGCCTAGATCCGGCCAATCGGCCGTTCCGGCGACGCCCACCCCTCGCCGTTGGTCTCGATAGGCTTGTGGGACCCTCGTGAGTCAAGCCTAGGCCTTTTTAATTTAGTTGATTCTTCTAGAATTGGGAGAATCGAACCCCGAATCGGTTGGTTCCCTAACCGAACTCGTGCCCAAGCGGAGCTCGCTATTGCTGTTCCGACACCGTTTAGCCACCCCCACTGCCATCCACGAGCTGTCCAGACTCCCAGAGCCACTCAAGACTGGCCTCAGCCGCCGTTGGACTACCGGCCACCCTTTTGGAGCCAAGAACGATGCCAGCCAGCCAAGTGCATGTTGAACCGGTCTGTTCGGGCCTTGCCGGATCTTTGGGCTCGCTGGTGGGCCTCGCCGCTGCACCTATGGGCCCGGCTTGACCTACGATGGCCTCGGGCCAACTCCAGGAGTCTCGTCGGAGGTTCGCCAAAGCCTCGCCGGCGTCGGCGCTGGAAAGTCGTAGGAGAGGCCCAAGAAGTCCAGAATCTGCCCTAGACCTCGCCTGTTCCATCCGTGGTGTCAGATCGAGGATTGGAAAGTCACACCGAGCCCGAACACAATCGGAAATGCAAGAATCGCATCGCCGCGAATTGTCGGTTCGCAAGAAAAATCAGGTGAGTGGACTTTAACCCTTTATTAGGCGTGCTATTGCTTTAGTAGACTTATAGGAATGAATAAATGAGCTCGATGAGATAGTTGGGTGGCTGGATTGCGTGTTTGGATGATTTAGTTCAATTGTGACTAGTATTTAAGGTCTCGTGGATTTGACGTTTGGATTGGTTGGGTGTTGGAATACAATGGGAGGTCTGATAATGGCTTGGATGTGTAATTGGAGAGTATTGACACATGATTGTACCAATTAGGCGGCCATGATGCCCTAATTACTGTTTTGGATTGATTAAATGGCCATGATGCACAAATAATTGTTTTGGGACCGATTAGGTGGTCATGGGACCCTAATCATTATTTTTAAGGTTAATAGGACTTATTGGAACAAACTGGACGTGGATTGAATCCAATGGGTACCTTGATGGTGTAAACGGACGATAGGGCCAATTTTGGCTGGGTACACAATATCGACGAAATGGCATGTCTTAATTTGAAGGGGTTGATTAGATGGATAATTTAGAACAATTGTTGTTAATATGCCATGGATTTGACATAGATTTGACTGGAGGATTGATTGAGTAAATGTGAGCCTTGATTGTAACTCAGGTTAAAATGCCAAGAGTTTGGCATTAAAATGGATCGATTACGTGCCCAAGGGGCCTAATCAAAGGTCATTGGTCAATGAGACCGTTATTGGTGATAGCTAAGCTGCGACGACGATGATAAATTATTGAGGATTTATGGATATTATTAAATCAATTTAATATTTATTCGGCCAATTAGGAAGCTATTGTGCTTTAATTAAATTGGAAGTCGACGAGACCCAACTAGGTGTCGACAGGACTGCGTTGAGCCGATTGGATTTCGCAAGTTCCCCGGTTTGCTTTGATTCTAGCTTTTAGCCGAGGAATTAGGGCAGTAGGCCCCAGTTATCAATTGATGGGATGATTAAAACCAACTGTGGTTGATATGTCGTGCCATGGATTTGGCGACTGAACAGATCAATAGACATGATGATAACGTGTCATGGACTTGACGACGATATGTGAATGAATGAATTGGCCAACAAGCCAATTTGATGGCAAGACGGCAAAGGGGACTATTAAATGTGGAAAGCGACGACGAGCCAGAAAGGCTTAATTAGAGTCTTAGGCCGGTTGTAGACGGTCTTAATTATTTAATTACCACACAATTTATTTATTTATCGTTTGTTATTTACTTTAATTGTAATTTATTTATTTAATTATGGTTTGTTATTTGTTTTAATCATAAAATATTCCGTTATGTATGAATTAAATGAATTGGACAAATGATGAATCGAAATGGCGTGCAATGGGCTTGCCATTGGGTTGATTGGAGAATCGAATGGTTAAGGTTGGTATTGTATCAGCCAATTGTGCCATGGAGTTAGCGTTGGAATGGACTGATGGGTGGCCGATGAGCCAATCGATGGTCAAGTGACATTGAGGAAAACGATTGAATTGGAAATTGGTAATGAGCCGGAAGGATTGAGTTATGGTATAAACCGGTCGTGAACGGTCTTATTACCTATTTAAGAAATTCTTATTTATTTATTTATGTATTTATTTGATGGTGTAATGTATAAAGATTGCGACTAACTGGTTGTTGGGCTTAGTGCCAAGTGCCGGTCATGAACCGGTTAACTCATAGATAGAAAATAGATTGTGAGAACTAGAGAGTTTCGGGTTTCGTTGGAAGAGTTAGAAACGATTAAACTCTAGACGCAATAGGGACCCTAGGGCAGTGGTGTTCCTAGTTTTGGGTTAGGGTTTACTCAATGAGATATCCCGTATCTCACCTCACCACAGATCCATTGCAAGACTCGAACTTGGAGCTAGAGGAGGAGCCGATCGAGCAAGAGGAGATCAATATGGGATCAATGGAGGAAGAAGTAATACGAGTTGTGAACCCCTCCTAGGCTTGTATTGAGGTTCTTTGGAGTTGGTACCTGAATTTGTGTTTGTAAATATTGAGATGTGGTTTGAAGGGTTGCAAGCGTTGATATTTACATTACTTCCATGTAGCATTGTGATTTTGATATTTGAGAAGGCCAGCGACCTATATGGGACGTCGTAATTAAATTGGCCAGAAGAAAAAGAAATCGGGAACCACCGCGAGCCCAAGGGTAGGGCGTGGCGGTTCCTGACATGACACATTTACACTCAATTGTCCTCTGTATCATCCCCATAAAAAGAAACTATCTCTGTGCCCGTGCATGGTAGAGCGGCAGTGCAAAGACAAATGGAAAACAACTCCTTGCGAAAGTATGGGGCGAAAAGAGACTTGAGCTGATGAATAAGTACAGAAAGCAAGACTCATTCACGAGAAACCACAAATCGCTTGTTTCCCCACATTGTGACCGGAGAACAGCCCAACAAGAGCTGCCGGACCATTCTCGAGCCCTTCAGCGATGTCTTCCACATACACAATCTTCCCCTCTTTGATCTGCGGCAATACTGTCTCCAGGAACTTCGGGTAGAGATGATAATATTCGGACACTATGATAAAAGTCAACGTACGCAGACATTGAACATTCAAGCTGAAGACGTACAAAGAAGAAGAGAAGTGAGGTAGAGCTAAGTAGAGTTGTATGAGCTCGTTTATATGAGTGTAATGCCAGCTGGCCTTAGCTGGACTCTTTCTGTTGTAAGTTGTTCTGTTGAAGAGTTAGTTGAGTCTGTTACAAACAGAGTATAGCAAGTCTTTATATATTCATGTACTCGATCATTCTGCAATACAATCAATGAAGGCTTTCAGATGAATTCTTCTCTCTTTACTTCATATCTTCATCTTCTTCATCTCTATCTATTGAAGATTCGCACGGCAACGCAAAGACAAACAGAACAGAACCAACCCCTTTTGAGAACATATGTCGTATGAAATTGTACAGAAAGCTGACTCATTCGCGAGAAACCATGATCACCTGTTTCCCGACATTGCGGCCGGAAAACACCCCGACGAGAGCTGTTGGGCCATTCTCGAGCCCTTCGGCGATTTCTTCCACGTTCACTATCTTCCCCTCTATGATCTGTGGCAATATCATCTCCAGGAACTTTGGGTAGAGATGATAGTAATCGATCACCACGAAACCTTCCATCCGAACCCGCTTCTGGAGAAGGTTCAGCAAGTTGTGTACGCCTTCAGGTTGCTCGAGGTTGTACTGTGAGATCATTCCGCATACTGCAATTCGGCCATGAAGTTTCATGTTCAGCAGCACCGCATCGAGCATCTTTCCGCCAACATTGTCGAAGTAGATATCGATCCCCTCAGGGAAGCATCTAAACATTTACGGCACAAGAAGTCAACTCGAATCAGCTTCAGAAACACTTAAAAACGTTGTACCTTGTACAGCATCGCTTGGCTCAATCAGCATAATTACAATAATGGCTCACCTTTTCAGTGCTGCATCAAAATCCGGTTCCTCCTTGTAGTTGAAAGCATCATCAAATCCAAATTTTTGCTTCAGCAAATCAACCTTTTACGCAAAAATAGCAAGAACGAAATAAGTCAAAATCCGTAAGAGACTAACAGGACTGTATGTGGACGTTGTAGACTTCCATCACTCTCTTGAGCATTCTTTCAACGTCTACATATTTATGTGCTTCTTTCAATATGCCCAATTTGAGATGCATACCTTCTCCTTGCTACCGGCGCTGCCAACAACATGACAACCCAGCAACTTTGCAAACTGGCCAACAAGCAGACCAACGGCTCCCGCCGCGGATGATATAAAAACAGCGTCTCCTTTCTTAGGAGAGCATACCTCGAAAAACCCAGCATAAGCTGTCATGCCCGGCATACCTGGAAAGTTAAGGATTTGTAGGAATTAGACAAGTCACGAGATTTGCTTCAGGAAAACTAGAATTATTATGCTATGGAAAAATCTCAAATGATTCAATTAATTGGCCGAAGGTAAAGCCCGTGAGAAATGTATCGTCTTATGAGGGGTAGCACTATTTCATCGAGAATTTACACTTTTCTTTCAACACGAAAGACAACTTCGGAGGGCTCTATTTTTGAGACAATCAAACGAGGGTATATGGCTCATTAACAAGGAAGATCCCTACAAGTAATTCAAAGGAAGCACCCTTTGTCCTTACATAGCTGGAGGCTGTCCAACTTGAGAATAAAGTAGACAGAACGAAGTACCTTAACAATATCAGGCCTCTTATTCTTTGACAAGAGATGTTACACTAGATAATTAAAGAGCATACCTAAAAGGCCGGTGTAGTAAGACAGAGGAACATCGGTGCGTTTGATCTTGAAGAAAGTCTCGGGCGCAGTAATTAGACTATACTCCTCCCATTTAGTGACGCCCCAAACCAAGTCTCCTTCCTCGAAATTCGGATGCCCAGATTCCAAAACTCTAGCTACTCCATATCCAGGAATAGGCTGCATCAATGTGCTATATACTTCAGATACAAGGGCAAATACATTTAGCAAGCACAAAGAGACATTGAACTTGCAAGAAGGAAAGAGGGTGCTTCCTTTGAATTACTCGGTGAGTGCACTTGTCGAGAACTTTATCTTTTCAATTTCCTTGTGGAGTGTCTTTTGTCACAACTTCGAGTTTTATTATCCACGCGAGCTCAGAACTAATTGTTGGCATCATGAATATAGCAAAGGTAACGAGAGAGATGGCGGTACTTACGGAGCCAAGCTGAGTGGAGTACTTGATGAGGGTGAGATTGTAGGGATCGCAAGCCAGGTACAAGTTTTTCACCGCAATGGTCCCCGAATCCTTTTCGGCCTTCAACCTCTCCAAACTCGTCCTTACTTCTAAGTGGGTCTCTTTCAGGGGACCTCGTACGGGCTCTCTGTGTATCACCTGTTTGTTGCTTATCACTTCCACTGAAGCAGTACGACTCTCCTCCTTCTCCATTTCTCTCTAGAGGTATGCTCTGTCTCTTCTCGTGGATATGGTGGGTGAGGAACCTAGCCAGATGGTGAACGGGTATTTGTTAGGGGAGATGGGTGATGAGATGATATATGTATGCGTTGCTTACGTGTGGCTTTGCGTCATCGGTATGTATGCTTACGTGTGCCGTTGTGTCATCGGTAAGTATGCTTACGTTTGCCGTTTGTCTACGGCGGAACTGTATTCCAATCTCTTGAGAAAAGTATGGTCAAAGTGGCCGGCTGAAATCAGCTGCCCTTTTCTGCACGTCTTTGGCCTCTCTGACTTGCTTAAAGCGTAAGAACGTGCGTATGCAGTTGGGGCGGTGAAAAGAATAATCATTGATTTAAAAAACAAATGATGAATAAACCAGCTTAAACGGGTTGACCAAAAGGTTCTGATCTGACTCAGCCTTGATTGGAAAAGATAAAAAAAAATTCATATATAAATTAATCGCGTTTGAACGGGCATAACCAGACCAATCTGAACCAAATCCGAAAAGGGAATGACTTAATTAGAGTTGCCTGTTTTGCAGTTCAGGCAAATATAGTCGATGATCACTTCTACAGCAAAGGCACAACGAGCAACCTTTGTTTCTGGTCTGATTATGGACTCTACTTCTTATGATGATACACATTCCACATGCCGACATGCTGTGCCATTAATGTTTTATCGCGTTTGGACTTTGTACTGCTCTGTTTACGATGATAAGGGCTTGCTTCACATCCGTTGCTCTTGCTTCATTTCACCAGTGGACCTCTATGCAATTAATTTCTGTCGTTCTTACGATTATATTTGAGGCCAGAAAAAAACCTCACGTCCCTTCTTATACGAGACACGTTTACACTCGAATGTCCTCTGTATCATCCCCATAAAAAGAAACTATCTCTGTGCCCGCGCATGACAGAGCGGCAGTGCAAAGACAAATGATGAACAACTCTCCTTGCGAAAGCACGGGGCGAAAAGAGACTTGAGCTGATGAAAAAGTACAGAAAGCAAGACTCATTCACGAGAAACCACAATCACTTGTTTCCCCACATTGCGACCGGAGAACAGCCCGACAAGAGCTGCCGGACCATTCTCGAGCCCTTCAGCGATGTCTTCCACATACACAATCTTCCCCTCTTTGATCTGCGGCAATACTGTCTCCAGGAACTTCGGGTAGAGATGATAATATTCGGACACTATGAAACCTTCCATTCGGACCTGCTTCAGGATAAGGTTCATCACATTGTGTAAGCCTTCGGGCTGGTCAAGGTTGTACTGCGAGATCATTCCACATACGGCAATTCGGCCATGAAGTTTCATGTTGACCAGCACCGCATCGAGCATCTTTCCACCAACATTATCAAAGTAGATATCGATCCCCTCAGGGAAGCATCTATACATTTACGACAAAAAGTCAACTTGAGTCGGCTACAGGAGCAGATACCTAATTTATGTCTTGTACAGCAGTCATTTATTTGCTCAATCATCCCTGATGTATATATAAGACTCACCTTTTCAGTGCTGCATCTAAGTCCAGTTCCTCCTTGTAGTTGAAAGCATTATTGAAACCAAACCTGTTCTTCAGCAAATCAACCTTTTTCGCAAAAACAACAGCATGAGAGGACTTTAAATAAGATAAAACTTGCAAGACACTAATAAGACTATTTTTAACATTAATGTTTAGTGACATGATGAGGGTACACATATGAAACTGCATTACTCTCTAAACCATTCTCAAATTTGAGAAATGCAGCACTCATCACACCTCAAGTGATTCTTACCAGATGCCTGTTTAAGCCATTAAGCTTTTATAAGAACATGAACATGCACTCTAGTTCAAACACTTGTCCAGTCACTCTAGTATGAAACAAAAGTGAAAATTGCAGATGCCAAGTATATCTGGTGAACCATAGACGTGTGTGCAATTATGTGCTTTTTTCAGCACTATAGAGACGGAGGGAGCAGCAAACTCGCGCTTAGACAATTACTATTTAAGAAAACACTAAGACAAATGTGAGATAATTACCTTCTCTGTGCTACCGGCGCTGCCAACAACATAACAACCGGACAACTTTGCAAACTGGCCAACAAGCTGACCAACGGCTCCCGATGCTGCTGATATGAAAACAGTCTTTCCTTCCTTAGGAGAGCATAACTCGAAAAACCCGGCATAAGCTGTCATGCCCGGCATACCTGCAAAGTTTTAATTTGTCCAAATTAGACAAGTCACAAAATTGCTGAAGCATAAGAGGGTGTTGTGCTTTGGCAAAATGTCAAAACGAAACCAATAATAGCCTTAAAGGTGAAGCCCATGAGAAATCTATAGACTCCTCAAGCAAAGCTGCTATATCATTGAGATAATTAATTTATGCACTTCCTTCAATGCATAAAGACAGCTTTGGAGGGCTCTATTGTAGAGACAATTCAACAAAGGCATACGGCTCATCAACAAGGAAGATCCCTTCAAGTGAAATACAAAGGAAGCACACCCTTCTTCCATAGCTGGTGGCCTTCCATATTTGAGAATAATACAGAATAGAGTAGGACAAAGTACTTTACAATCTGACTTCCCTTATTTATAAACAGTGAGAGAGATATTACATTAGATGATTAAAGAGCATACCCAAAAGGCCAGTGTAGTAAGACAGAGGAACATCAGTGTGTTCAATCTTAAAGCAAGTCTCTGGTGCAGTAATTAGACTATACTCCTCCCATCCAATCATGCCCCAAAACAAGTCGCCTTTCTTGAAGTTTGGACAACCAGATTCCAAAACGCTAGCTACTCCATATCCAGTGATAGGCTGCATCAATGTGTTTTATATATCAGAATATAAGTGGAAACACATGTAGCAAACACAAATAGACATTGAACTCCCAAGACAGAAAGACGGAATATAAAGAGAATTTCACAATCCAATACACCAAAATAACCAAAGAATATTTCATATTAAAAATCTTTCTGATTTTAAAAGTTCGCACTCCAGTTATATTGCTGTAGGGTAAGCTAAAATGCTGACGCTCATTATAGCTTCTAATGAACATAGAAAAAACAGCATAGTTTTAATATCTCAGTAGGAAAAATAGCGAGAACTCATAGTAATACATAGGAATCCTACGCAATATGCTGAAGAATCCAATGAAAGAATTCCAGAGTCACGTATATACTTCAATAAATACATCTCATCGTCCGATTTCACGTGCAAGCTATGGTCACCATTGATCATGCTGACATACATATGGGAGGGTTAAGCAACTTGCATCGCGATACGCTAAGCTCCTCATTCCATTTTCTCAAATTTTTGGCAACATCGCAGAACATTTCTACAATTTTAAAGGTACCAACAATTGGATCACACCTACAGAGATAAAAAAGATTTAACGGTGATAGAAAAGAAATGAACAGAAGCAGAGCACAAAGTCGCTGCAATCATATTGAATAGTAAGATTGAGATAATAACCTGCAGAGACACCACAAGTTTCACCTAAAACAAAATAACCAATCCCCGGAGCAAAGAGGTCAAAATAAAAAGGGACAAAATGTCAACACAATATCATACTCAAGAGAACCCCCATCATCCGACATTCGGAGCTTATTTTATGCAACAGCACCCCCAGTTTCAACAACGAGGAAGACCGATCGACGCCGAGTGGAGAACCCCATTTTTCTCTTTCGATAGTCTCTTTTGAAAAATAAAGGAATTTGGCACGAAAAGGATTAAAGCTTGCTCACCGAACCAGGTTTGAAGGAATCGCGATAACTGGGTACATCCAGCTTCCTCATGCGAATCCTCATGTAAGGATCGCAGGACAAGAAGAGGTTTTTGACGAGAACGCCATTGGAGCCATCCGGGACCCGCAATTTCACGGTAGATTCCCGTAACTCCATGTCCGTCTCAGCGGGGGAACCACTCACGTAGTCCCTGAATATCACTTGCTTGTTCCGAACTTCCTCGCCATTCTCACTCCCCATCGCTCTTCGCTACTCTTCTTGACGAAACGCAAAACACCCAGAAGAGAGAAGATGAGAAGGCGTGGAGGGTGAATGGCGTAATCCTGCCGTTCTATGGACTAGCTTCGAACACGAAAGAGGAGGCCTCGAATGACAAGGAAAGCTATGACCTTTTTGTTCCACGTTGTGTGGGAAGAGAGTCGACGGGCGACGATGACGAGGACGATGTGGGAGGAAGACGACATCGTATCTGGCGTACTTCAGAGCGATCCGTTATTAACAATGCCGCCCTCCTCACTTCTTGGAGCTTTGCTTTTGTCATCGGATCGAATATGGTCAAGAATGAAGACGACCCACATTGATCTGAAACTACACTTCCGCGATCGGAAAGTACACGTCGCACGTGATCTATCTTTTTAAATAAATACAAAATATTATAATAAAATTTTAATTGTAAATACCACGTAAGCAAAATGATCGGAATTTCTTACATTTAACACATAAGTTATCGATCTTACCTTAAAGTACGCACACTTTGCGTATCTTTCTTTTTTTATTCGAGATACAAAAGGACACGAGTCAAAAGAGAATGATTTAGGCAGAGACTGGAGTGGTGTTCTGAACAATGGAAATACAAAAGGACACGTCGCACGTGATCTATCTTTTATCAGCCCGATGTTCCTATTAAAGAGTTGATGTGACCGTGACCCTATCCTCTTAATAATGAAATCACGAGAGTATAGCAAAAAAGAAAGAAGGGTTAATTTAGTTTTGCATCTATGTTAGTTTTGTTATTAATGACTATTAAGAAACTTTAATTATTGTCTAAAGCCAGTGTTTGAATTTAACCGAACTAATACGAAATGGGTCTTAACAACTTTATTACCATGGCTATTTACATTACATGTTCAGTTTAATTTAACTGAGTCAATTTTTATGATATGGTACTTATAATTGACTAAATAACGAAGGAATCGTGTTGTTAACAGTGGTGAGCATAAAATTGACCTTGATCTTTTTCCTGTAAATTGAACAAATGGGGAGATAGAGAGAGTTAGACGTCTTTCATCCTTACGAATAGCAAGTATTCATTGGGGACTGATTGAAGTACTTGTTCACCATTCATTATGATGCCTCTGTATATGCACAGTTGGATGATCAAGAGTTTCCTAATATGTTTCAAGATAGTCAACTACTTAAGATTATATAAAACGATGTTATAATAAGATTGGTTAGACGATACTAATATCAGTAGCAGAACTTGTTGTGAATTCGTCGCTTAACTTTTTGCTAACAACAGTATAGAGATGAAACCATTTTCTTTTTCTTTCATGTAACTTTATCAGAACATTACGGTCATAACTAGTGCTCTTGTGCGATGCGGGGAGACCCGATTAGTGTTCACCCGAACATCATGCTCTCGTCTCTTGACTCCTCGTGTTGAGTTCCCCTTTGCCTTGTGTGCGACACAGAACGAAAATTTTAAGGGAACATAATAGGATCCTCCGAATCGAACAATATCATCTTCGTGAAGTCATTATCGTGGATCTTACTCGTAATGAATCTCAGGGGTCATTTTCAACAACACCTATTACTTAAACCCTTGTACATTTTCATCAATCAATCGAACACAGCAGACAAACGGTACAAACCTAACATTGCAAGGCCAGGCTTCCAACCAGCCTTTCCCATGATTGAGCTGGGAAACAGCCACGGGCTCAAGCAATTAATCACAAGATACACGTAATCTACCACCACTATACTTTTATACTTCTACACGATACATACGTATTACAACACTTGATCAATTACATTCGTATTTTGCTCTATAGGCAACTGGAGGGTTGGACAAGGCCGAAGGCCAACCCGCCAGCATGAACACAGGAAGCTTGAGCCGGTTGTTGATCGTTCTTGTAAGTGAGCTTCACATCTTCCAATCTTATTCCTGTGCATGGGTTCTTCGGACTGCAATCAAATTTGACGGCAACTTCCGTCGCCGATGTCCCGTGAATGTTTTGGTACGTCACGTCGCTGATTTTTACGCCCGAAAACTGTTTGGATGAAATCAACATTAAGAGTGTCAAGGATAAGCAAATTGTATATTTAAAAACTAAAATGAACGTGGAGCAAAGGAAAAGGAAAAGGAAATTTTGAGTGGAATTGTAGCAACAAGCTATGGTTTAACGGAGCATTTGAACCAATCTTTTTCGGGGTTTCACATGACACAAGAACTGTGATCAATGTAGTAAAATCAATTGGTAATTTCGCTGTACATAGAGAGATATCTACGATGAGAATGATCTCACTCTATGATGGTCACAGTAGTTGCATTTAATTATGGTAGAATGAATCGATCTCAATTAAGCTATGATTGGTTCAATCATTTCAATTGGTCGTACGCATTATTGCTCCCAATGACAGTTAACCAAATCTACATGACTCCACGAATCTAACCCAATAGAGTTGTCAAAAATCAATGGTGGTCCATGTCAACTTTCGATTTAATGAAGAAAAGACTCTCTAATCTTTGTTATACACAAAAAGTTCATTAATTGATTGATTGATTGATGTGTCAACACGTACCTGACCAGGACAATTAATATGGTTGGGGCAGTAATTTTGGTCGATGACGATCGGGTTTTTGACGTTGGACATGATCGCATGTTGGAAGAGGATGTTCTTGGCAAATCCGGTGCTGGGTCTGCCCCAAGATTTGATTCTCAACCCGTTTTGCGTCCCTCCGAACACGACGCTCTTGACCGTCACGTTCTCAACCCCTGCCTCCTCAAGGTCCTTCCCTAGGCTCCCAATGCTGTGTACAAACCATGAACCAATATATTATACAAATACCAAAACTTATAATTACCATGTCTCTCTTAATTCAAATCCTTTTCTTTCTAAGTATGTCTCTCTTAATTCAAATCCTTATAATTACCATGTCCCCTTAAGAGACTTGACATTTTGGCCACTCAATATGGTACGTGTTAATTTCTTGAGTTCTGAGTCAATTATCAGATTTAATAGTTTCTAATTGTAGCTTTTTTTTTTCTGAGGATTAGCTAGTATGATTACCTGATTCCGTGGCCCGGGCCGCACGCAACATTTTCGATCCAGAGGTTCGTGGTGCCGGCGCCAACCGAGACACAGTCATCACCCGTTCCAATTCTCGAGTTCATGATCGTGACGCCAGAAGACAATTGAACATGAATCCCGTCCGTGTTCGGGCTGTCGCCGGAGGCGAAAACCTTCGCTCCTTGCAACCTCACGTTTTGGCATCCGTTGATGACGATGTGAAACAGCTGACTGTTGAGCGACGTCAATTTGCTCACCGCAATGTTCCTTGAATTGCTGAAGAAGATTGTCTAGAGAGTCATTCGTGTACATGCACCCAAAAGAAGGAAATTAGAATAAAAGACAACCATTTGCTTGTTATATAATTATGAGGTCAAAACGTAGGCGTTGCAAAAGAAAGCGCATGGATTGACAAGCAAGAAAAACCTAACTGTGATAATTAGGCTAATTAATTTTTCTATTTATTGGTCAAGAAGTTCATAAAAATGTTAAATTTTATGAAAGATTGAGGATGTGTCCTAATCTATAAGTGTTCTTCTGAAAGTTGGATCGTGTTAAAAAAGTAAAGTCACTTAGACAAAATAACTCTAGCCAAACGAGCATCCTGGAGATCGATATGATCTACTTGGAGAAGCTCACGTCAATGTTATTGTGTGATTCAAATGAAATTACAAAGGACATTATACTTATTAGTATATGTACCGTCGCTCCAGTGGGGCATTTCTTGCCGGAGGCTTTGCAAGCCCACAATGCGGCGCCTTGCCCTTCAAGGACCCCGCCGGAGATGGACATGCCGTCCACGCTCTGGAACAGGAGCCACGTCCCACCATTCCCGAGCACGTTGTAGTCTGCCGGAGCCGTTATCACCCCTTCGATGTGCCACCGGATGGCGTTGTTCTTGCACGGCCCGCTGAAGGTGGCCCTTCCCACCAGGAACCGCCCCGGCGGCACGATGATGGTGGCCGGCTTCTCGGAGCCACAAGCCGCGAGCCACGCAGCCACGAAGGCCCGTGTCGAGTCCGTGGCGCCGTCTCGCTTGGCCCCGAGAGACACGACATCATACCTGGCCACGCTCGCGGCGATCGTGGCTCGCGAGCTGATGATGGCAATGTGGAGCACCGCGAAGAGAAGCGACGCCACACCGAGACTGCTCTGGCTACTCGTCGTTAAAGCCATTTCCTCTCGGCCGAGTAAAAGAGAGAGAGGGAGAGACAGAGACAGACGTGAGGGAGTCGATGGCAGTTGGGAACGGAGGTGAGTGGTGGGAGTAGTGGGACTAGAGAGGCGGTTTACTTGGGGATTTATAGGATTTGAATTGGGCTCAAAGTGCATTGAATTGCACGAAGTTGACGGCTCAAGAAAGCTGCTCATCGATTGATTGAACTGGGGAGGTCTTTGCTATTGGCCCAGAAACGCAAGAAATTAAGAGCACTTTGCTTGCGTTGATGGTCCACGGGGGCGTACGTAGCAGCGCCTTCCGGGCACTTTGTTTATCTCTTTAGCTCCTGTTAGGTTAGGCACCCTCGTTTCTCATTAAGCCCTTGAGCAAATCATTAAGTTCCACAACGACACTTTCGTTCTTTTTGGGACTTCCTTCTTTCCATGATTGTGATCAAATGATATAACCGAGATTTGGACCTAAGGTTTTCGTTTTATTCCTCGTGCAAGATGCATGAATAATTGGTGCGGTTGGTCGATTCGATTACGGATATAAGATCATAACATTTTATAATTAATGAGCCTACTAAAGTTTCTAGTTGAACTCGATCCCGGATGTTTGGTGAATAACTTAACATGTTTGTAGATGGGCTCGAATAAGCCAAGTGTCTTTTTTTATTTCACCATATTATATATATATATATGAGATAATACGGTCTAAAAACCCCAATCTTCTATTTATTTATTTTCATGGTGAATAGAATTGGCAACCCTTTTAGCATCTATTTGTTAGAGTGATTTATCTCTAAGTATAACATGTTTTTTTAGCCTTTTTTTCATTAAAACACAATAATAACCTAATGACTCTTTAACATGTAAAATAGAAAAATTACCTGTAATGGAGTTGTACATGGATTTTGCTTAGCAAAAAATGAAGGTGTTAGATGGATATAATTTACAGTTGGTCGAGAATATGTTCTTTGTAGATCAATAGTCGGTTATCAACTCAGCTGGAAATACATTGCACCTGCTAATTTCTCCTCCTCACAACCGGTGCTTATTACTAAATAAGCCCGTCTCCTCTGGACACGTATTCATAATGGAATACAAACGCGAAGAATCACAATTGGAAAAGAAGGTACGTGTGTGCGACAATTAGACAAAACTTGCCTTATTTGTCAATTATTTTTTCAATATAGATGATTTCCGAAAGGGATAAGTATATTGAAAAAGTCTAAACTTATCATCAAAGTGCAAATTAGTACTAGGTTTTTAAAAAATTACAATCGAATTCTAAAATTTATCAAATTAATCTAATAAAGTCTTTCATCTAACTGTACATTTTGAAAATCTTCATGACAATTGTTATATTATATATTTTTTAAAGTTTTAGTACTTAATTATATTTTATAGATGAATTTTATGACAAGTTTAGTGCGCTTAGTCCCTTTTTAGAAGCCAGGATATGAAGTGCCCTAACCTATTATCGTCTTTGTCATGGTGGCTCGTTTCGTTCATACACGCACGTTAGATGAGACGTGAGAATATCGGGAGATGGTCGTATCAAAAAGTCGGCACGTGAATTGACTCTTCAGGGCGGCGCCGCACGTGTGTCCTCAATCATGAGATCGACCCTTCCAATTCAATTTTTTTCACCCCCGCACCCAACTTGATTTTGCATCAAATCCGTGCATAATGATGTGGACCATTCAATGCATGTGTCGAAACTTGGATCCAATGGACTCAAATGACGACACATAAGCTGCTCCCAATCATTAAGCTCGAGAAAACCCCACGAGAACCACATTGCTTTTCTATGATCATTGAGGAATTCTCCAAAGAACTCTCTCCACTCGATTTTGAGAGAAATTACTTAATCAATTTTGAATTTGTTATGTTAATGTCAATTTAGTTTTAAAGTTTTCAAGTTCGCTATTAGGATTTTAAACATTTTGCGTAAATTTCAATATAATATTTTAGACTAATTTTCATAAAAAAAAAATCGTTGATAAAATGTTATGTCTTGTAAGACAGACAACATCTTTCACATGATAGCTGATAATAACTTGATCGTCACGCTAGTAATTTTCGACGAAAAATTGATCAAAATAACTATATTATGGCTGATTTACAAAATTAGAAAGTTTATAACTGAATTTATATAAATCAATCAAGTGAGTTTTCCCCGGTTTCCTATTCAAATTATCAAGGATTTTGTCGAAAAAGTACCTTTAGGCACTTGTTAGGCAACAAATCTAGAAATATTATAAATTCAATTGCATTGACTCCCGTCTTGCATACATAATCAATATTTTGAATTTAAATTTTTCCATTGAATAATATTAACAGCTCTTAAAGATGGGCTTGTTAACAAGACTCAACTATCAAAAGCCATCTTCCTTTAAACAAAAAAGTGTTTTTTTATTGACCTCACACTAATTAATCCGGGTTAATAGAGAACGTCTAGAATTAACAAAAGAAAAGGGGATGGACCCGGAAATACATAGATAATTAGGTCCAAAATAGAATTTAGGTTCAAAACCCGTGAAATTGATGAATTTTGAGACATACCCCCATTCTTGTATTTCCTGTAAATACCTTATAACCTTATTTTTCTAATTGTAAATCAACGAAGGAAAAAAGTAAGAACTAACTAAATAAAAAGCACAGAAAGGTAAAATAAATAAAATTAACCGCCCACTTTCGGTCCCAGAAAATACC
This sequence comes from Melaleuca quinquenervia, assembly GCA_030064385.1. Taxonomy (NCBI): domain Eukaryota; kingdom Viridiplantae; phylum Streptophyta; class Magnoliopsida; order Myrtales; family Myrtaceae; genus Melaleuca; species Melaleuca quinquenervia. The sequence continues at coordinate 15,832,989 of CM057718.1, forward strand.
GAATGACCCTTTGGATTGGATTCACTTTCCCAAAAGACCCCCAAAGGGGGGATCTCTTTCTCTCGATCCTCTCGAACAATGTTTTCCTGCATATCAATGCCGTATGACAAATAATTTAATCGCCTCAGATAAAAAATTATGAGTTGACGATAATAATAATTATCAATTTAGTCCTAAACCTATTATATATATATATATGTCAATATAGTTTTTATTTCTTTTAATTTTGTCAAAATTGTCCTAAATCCTTTTATGAAGTTATAATATATTTTTTCTAACATATTTTGACATGAATTTGTCAAAATGACATTTGGTTTTCACTAGCTATTATACTTGACATGCTGATGGATAACTTTACTTGAAACTGCATTTTACGAGAATCGCGGCATGAGTAAATTTCGATGACAATGGACCAAATGAAATTATTGGAAGACTTATAATTTTTTTTTTATTGGAAGACTTATAATTAGATTAACATCATTCGCATAATAGATCTATAATTAAATTGATAATTTTCTTATTGATTATAGATTCCTTTTAAAGCGAAGGGATTCAAATACATAGCAACAATTATGTGTTTGAAAATATCATTTGTTCCTAGGTATTTACAACACCTAGGATCAGAAGCTTTCCACCTAGTTTTACAGAACAAATATTTTCTATGAGTTATGTTGACGAGTATTTTCAAGTCAGTTGTTAATAACACCTACTAAAGAAATGTTTTCATTAATGTAATATTGATTACATATAACAGGAAATAAATATTGATTACACATAATACAATATTGACCGTGCAGTGAAAACGGCAGACTTTCTTGAATTAAGTTCTTAGCAAGCGCGGCAGGAACATGTTAATAAAACTAGTTGTTCATATATACACTTCATAATAATCTAACACCATATGAATATGATTATTGACGTGTCTACTATTCCGGACATGTTCAAGAACCAAACCCTAAATTCCTTCAACATCTTCGGTATGTGGAAAACCCATCAAAAAGACCTCGATTAGATGTCATGCGTAGGACGTACCTTACTTGTCCATTCATTGCATTCATAGCAAATCGATCATAGAAGCAAGGAAAAGTGCGGCTGCTAGGTTTGCTCACCAATCACACAATAATGTCAAAACCTTCCAAAACGGGGTCAATTTGTGTTTTCTTCCGAATCACTTCGACTTTTTTTTTGGGGGGGGGGGGGGGGGGGGTGACTGCTTAGCTCAGCTTAGCTTAATTGAGCTCTAATCTCCCCCCACATTCGACACTGAAAGGAATGCTTAGGGATCAAGATAAGAGGCGCTCGAGCAGGGTTCTCTCTCGAAGTCGCAGAGACTTAGTACTTGGACATGCATCACTTTTTGATGGCCTGACTCGAAAGCAAAAGCTGACCATTTCGACTTTGTGCTTCCTTGCTCAACATTGTAGGTAGGAGATAAGCAGACCTTGCTGCGTTTGCCAAAAACAACCTCTGCATAATCAGTTCGCTAGCCGTCAAATCGGACCGTAAGGTCATTAAAGTCGTAAAGGGTGCCTGAAGATCTTAGAGGGGACGTTATCCCCACCATGTTAGGTCATAACTTAGTCCAAAGAAAGAATAATTATACTGAGTTTGAATATCAAAAAAAGAGAAGGACTTCGATTCAGGGGAAATTCATCGTCAAAAGAGAAGGGATTCGATTTAGGGGAAATTCATCGTTTCGAATCATGTCTACATATTATTAGAGATTTACATAGTGACATAGTGTCAAAGCATGATTTTTTTCTATTTAAATTTTTGTAAGCACCTGATTTGTCTTATTTATTATATATTTCCACGCTTAATCATGGATCACAACTTTAGTCTATACATGAGGGGGAGTGTTTGGATTTATAATTATTAAACTATGCATTCACTTGACAACTTAATTCTTTAAAACAACTGTTAGTGGCACTATAAGCTTTATGTTTACGCGGGCACTTATTATTACATGGCTGTTACATGATGACTCTGTATCTGTGTTATATTGGCTTAAAGCTAGAACTATTTCCGAAAACCTTAGTCATGTGCGAGTCTGTAGAAGTAGACACCTAAATCGGTTTTTGAATCGATGAACGTTATTAACCAATTATATAACATAACCACAACATAGATTAATCGCCTAATGTTGAGTCATATCAATGATAAGGAGAAAGGTACAATTAAAGTTTTATACCTATTGCATTGGTACCAATTTAGTCCTAAACTTTTTAATTGGACTAATTTAGTCCTAAACCCTTTTGCTAATTTTTATTAACTTTCCTTTTTTTTTTCTTCCATTTCATTTGGCTTGTGATTAGAACTCGGCCATGGCCTTTGATCGACCAAAGAAGAGGGTTTTAATTGGACTAATTTAGTCCTAAACCGTGGTTTCTATGCTGTGTATGCTAGTTTTGTGGGGGAATCCGATGTATCTAGCGAGTTCACCATGAGTTCAAGCCAGATTTCTTTAAGAAAATTTAGCAAACATTTAGTAGGCTTGCTCATCAAAAGCATCACAAATCCAATTTGATCTTCCAGCTCCAACGGTATCCTCAGAACCAAAAGTAGAGAGGAAATAAGTAAGAAGAAATCCATATATACTAAGTCTCTTTGGCTCATTGACACCAGTGCAATCCCACTGTCACTAATCATAATTCCATGCCCCCACTGGACTCTGTGGACGTCCAATTACTAATTCGAGCCCATTGCCTCATTTTCCTTACCGTGGTCAACAACTGCTCTGGTTGACTCGCAAGGCCTAAACAACTCATCGTGGCCCTGTCGACACCCTATCAGGTTCCATCGACCTTCAATCTGATTAGGGCACTACCAAATGTCCACTTATCCAAATCAATCATCACTCATGAATTATAAACAATCCACAATCAATTGCTAACACAGTAGGGCATAAACAACTTTAGGATAATTTCCTAAAATTTCTATAAGTCAATTGCTCGGGCCCATCGATTAGGGATTCACGCAGGTCCCTAAATCGGATCCAAAATCTTCCTTTCGATAAACTACGGACGCCATCATTTAAATTGACAACCCTTTTTCCCAACCACACTATTTCCACAATTTTTACTAAAATAGTCCAACACACTTAAAATTTAATAAATAGCCCATAAGTAAGCAAAAATCAGAGCCCATCACTTCTAATTGACCCTAATTGTCAAATTAAGTCATCTAAGTCATCTAATCAATTCTACCAATTTCTACTAAGAAATTAGTGTGCTAATCAAGAGTTAAAATCCACTCACCTAATTTGGGTCTACGAATCGATGGCCGGTGACATATCGAGGCGGGCCGGGTCCTTGAGTAGTGGTGACGGGTGACAGGACGACTTCGATTGCACAGGTGGTCGCGAGAATGAAATTGGCTTGCTGGTCGGCTTTGGTCAAGTCGGGTTTGGATCGGGTTGGGTTCGAGTTAGATTTCCGAGCTGGCTGACCTCTCGTCGACTGGGAGCTCGATTCTCCATCCTCGAGCCAAATTGGAGCTGGAGATAGGCTTTGAAGAGAGTCTATTCGAACGCAGGTGGTGGTGTCGCAAACGGTGTCCAGAGCTAGGAGAAATCAGCCTTCGGAGCCAGTGGTTGCGAAGTCAGAAATTTGAGAAAGGGGGCGGAAGAATCAAGTTGCAATTCGCGAGTCCGAGGCCAAATTAGTTGAAAAAAGGCCTAGATGTAAGTCAAGGGGACATCTAGAAACCTATTGGTGTCATCAAATTCAAGTGGGCAAGACCGAAGTGGCGGGATTTTCAGATCTAGGGTTCTAGGGCTTGGTTTGGGGCAAATCCCGATCCAATCCAAAAATACACATTCTAAGCTGAATTAATCCGATCAGAAGCCATAAAGTAGTTCTAAGAACTCCCACGGACCGATTACATGCAATGGTTCGAGCCTTAGGTTGAAGATTTGAAGAAATCGCTAAGGAGAAGCTCGGTGAACTTACCGAAGGGCAAGGGTGAGGCTCGCTGAGTAGCCCTCTTTTGGAGACCTCCGGCGGTGGAACAGGCAGAGGCAACGGCGATGATTGGTTGGGCCTCGAAGAGGGACTTGAGCAGAAGCCATGGAAGCTCAAATGTGCAAAATACGTGTCGAAGCAGGAAGTTATCCCGAGTTGCATATGGCTAGGCAGGCAGCTCGGTTGGTAGGGAGATCCAACAGTGGGGGGAGAAGATGGTGTCGCCGTCGGCATCCAACGACCCTCTAATGGTTGAGGCTTGCTTGGAGGGAACGCCTAAGGCTGGTGGCAAGCTTTTCCACGTGTAGCTCGTCGTAGCTCGTCGATGGGACGGCTTATGCGCATTTCTCCCACGTGCTCGTTGAAATGCCTAAAAGGCTGGAAAAGATAAAGAGAGAGGGCTCACTAGACCGGTCGCGCGAGCAGAGCCGGCTCTAGGATGCCCTAGGCCGATTCATGCCTGCATCGGACGGGGTCCGACTAGTCCTTGGCCGGTCACTGTTGACCATTGACTATTGACCAAAAAGTCAACTTTGGGAAATTTTCCCAGAGTTTACCCATAGGCGTAAAATTCACTTTATTTTGAGCCAAAATCCAATTATCCAGGGGACCAAAACGCGATTGCCTGGAATAGAATTTCATGATTTAGTCCGAGGCACTTTTAGGACCAACGAGCCACTAATTAAACCCATAAATTCACCCAAATGGACCTCGAAGGAGTGGTCGGGCACGGGTCGTTACATAGGTGATCCATTTCCACTAGTAAATTGGTTTGTGCCTTTTTTTAACGGATAAACCATCTCTTTCTAGAGCATGTTGTTGCATTTGCTTGACATCTATGCTTGATTTGATAGTTTTCTACTAGATCGATGCATCTCTAGTTCCCACAAATAACCATTTTAGGTAGATCACCGTGATTTTAAATCAGATTTCTTAGAGAAATTGTCATGAGCAGTTGGTGGACATGTTATAACAAGCATCACTAATCCACTTTGCTCTTCCAGCTCCAACCATATCCATAGAATCAACAGTTGTGACTAGGAGTGAGCAAAAATAGGGTGGGTAGGTTCTAGACCTGGACCCTATACCTGATCTTGTTATAACCGGTTTCCATTTTTTGGATCATCTACCTTACCCTATTTGCATTGGACCCTATACCCTATCTACCATATTTTTTCGGTCCAGGAACATGGTTAACCCTGTTTTATATTGAAACATGTTTTACTCATTATATACGACTTCGAATTTTATATCAATATGCAAAAAAAATAAATAACATAATTCATCTAATTTATATTGAAACGTTAAACACTTGTAATTAATAAATAAGTAAACTCTTTGATTAAACAAAAATTAATGATCCACAGGACAAATTACCATAAACAAAATCAAAAGATAAATCAAACATCATAACATTACATAAACATTAATAACAAACATGAATCTAATATTCTTCTCATTACCACGATACTACATGAAGTTTTTTATTTGTCTAAAATGGTTAACAAATTTATAGTGCAAGTATAAGTTCTCCAAAAGTGAAATCAATATAACTCATCATCTAAAAGTGAAATCAGGCGAGCCAATCCATGTGGTACAAAATCTCTAACAAAGACCAAAATTCATGTATAAAGAAACATCAACAAGAAATCATGTTCTAGAGATATATACAAAAGTTACGATTTAATAAAATTTATTTCCTTACAAAATCAAAGTTTTTACTAAATGAAGTTTATTTTATAATGATCAAAAACATGGACCAATGTTTAGGATAAGTTTCAGACCTAGACCATATACCTAACCCTGTTTTAACCAGTTCCTCTTTTTTGGACCCTGTACCCGACCCTATTTGCATTAGACCATATTCCTAACCCTGTTTTTAGGGTGGGCCGGTTTGGGAATAAGGTTTATCCGTTCCGGTTGCACACCCCTAGTTGTGAGAAAAAATTAAGAAGAAACCCATATAAATGGACGTGCAGCAAATTTGGAAAAGAATTTTCTCAGAAACGTCTCAAATTTTGGACAATATTTCCTTTTTCCTAAAAATAGATGAAATTAACAAGAAGGAAGTGTACCCGATGTTTGTGACCTTTTTTCAATAGCTTTTAACAATCACTCAAAGGTAATTCTCAATTCTTTCGTAGTATTCTCTAAAACATTTTCATCTATTATGGATAAAGTGAAAGTCAACCAACTGACTATCACATGTATTGTAGGGTTGAGCATCAATTCAAGGTCAAATCTAGATCGACCCTTGACTTGTCTAGCCAAGCCAATCTTCGTCCGGTTTCTTGGTGGACAGGGTTGGTCCCTAGTCTTACGGCCCCTGAAACCTACATTTTACGAGTTGGTCTCTACTCCTAAGACTTTAGGGCCTTTTGTGTGTGCACACTAGCATGTATGCTTTCTTTGACCAAATTCTAGGCTCATTGTGTTCTTTCTTTTACTGTTTAAAATAAAAATCCTATTGCCTCTTTTCGCTCACCTCTCTTCATTAGATCTCTTGCCTCTCCTCACTTGCCTCACGAATGCAGCTCAACTGGTGTGTACTCGATTTGTGCTTGGTTTGAGAGCTTCAAACTGGTATGAGTTTTTGGTTCTGGCTATTGATTTTGTCACTTTTTCTTGCTAGTTTGTGCTTGATCTGAGGGTTCCAAGCCCATGTAATTTCTCGATATATGCTGGGTATTTCTGTCTCCTCATTTGCTTCCCTGTCTGCGGTTGAACTGAGAGCTTCAAGCTCATGTGCTTTCTCGATCTGTGCTAGGTATTTATATTTCCTCTTTCGCTTTCCAATTTGTGCTTGATTTGATAGCTGTAAGCTCATCAGAAGTATCTCTTTCTTCGTGATAATAATGATTCCTAATCTATAGAATAAAGTCCATGGTGATAATGTTGTGAGAAATTTTGCTTTATGTGTTTTTTGAAGCTCGAATAGTTGTCTAGTGATATGTTGCTTGTGAGCTTTTCCTTGAAGTAGATAGTGAATTTCTTGCCTTTAGTATTCACATTTGTAAAATCATGTCTTGACTTTACCATGTTTATCATTCATTTGATTAGATAAATGTGGTTTTAGTTGTTGCACATGTCTTTAGGTGTCCTAGTTGATAAATGTGAGGACTTCGGCAAGTACTAATCACACGCCAATACTCAAATATTTATGTGAACTGGATGAATCCGTATAACATGTCAACTGAGGGGGAGGGATTTATGAGATGAGTCTACTAATGGAATCAGTAGGCCATGAATGTGAAGAAGACTTAATAAAAATCAATAGGTATCTAGTTTGCAAGAGTACCTTTGCCCTTTTAAGGAATACAAAAAATGAAATGAAAAAAGAATTGACTGGTCCCAAGTTGACTAAATTGGACTGGACATATAGGATGGTAAAGTCCTCGATCCCAAACTCAATAAATTTGGTCATTAGTCTAAAACATTTTGGACCAACTCCGTCCAGATTGATTGTTGGGTGAGATGCTACACCAACCCAATCCAAGCCATACTCACTCCTAATGTATTTCAATTGACTCAATCAGATTTCAAAATATTACCAAATAGGTGCAGATTGGTACATCATAATGTTATGATGGTTTCCTGTCCCAATTCAAAATATTCATTTTTTTGTTGGTAGCAGGCTTGTCTCCTCCTGGCATTTGTTGAACTTGAACATACTGCACACCTATCTAGTTAAGTCAAATCGAGATTTGGCTAGCATGGCCAAAGAGAAACGTTGTATAAATAAAAGCCGCAATGAGGCAAAAAATTTAATCAAACAAATCCAATACATTTTAAATTTTTAAATAAATCTCATTGTTGGTTTGTCACAAGATCATAATGATTTTGATTTTTGACTTAACATGGACTGCTTTGGCTCGAGTTACATTTATCAGTCCTTTAAGTCATGTAAATTAGATATCCAAGTTGTAATATTGTTAAATGATGAATGCTTCTCTTTCAAGGCTGCAGTTGTGAAAAGCATCTTACGTGGGTGGTGCTGCTAATGGAAATCCTATACTTGTATTGCCTCGCAATAAATATTTTCAAACCATTCTTTTTACCTTACATGTACAAGTATATATTTCTAATAAATATTTTTACGACCGAGGAATCTACCACGAGCTACCGTGCCTAGACGGCACTGAAGGGCAGGCCCCTATACCTTAGGGAAGACTAGCACATGACCCCAACACCATAGCCCCCGACTTAAAATGCAAGCAACTGCGAGCTCCGAACCCTCGACCTTAGCAATGAGGGAAAACTCTCAACCAACACAGCTACCGACCGTTGGGTTCTACTAAAGGTATTTACAATTTCCTTATTTTGATTTTGACCGAATAGTTTGATTTTTTATTTTATTTTCAGATCCGCAGTTTTCTTTCCTTGAGAATTACGGTCGTTGTCGCATTCTCATTTTCCCTTTCCATTATCAGTTTGGAGAAGTGATTCACACCCAAACCAACAAGGGGTGAGGGTGGAAAGCATCGATCCCCGTTGTCGACTCTCGTTTTTGGTTTTCTCTCCTCGGTCCTGTCGTTGACGATTGCGCATCTCCGCTTCATGGGCTGCCGGCTCATTCAACTCAGGTTTCTCGGCTTTCGTCTCGACCGTCCTGTATATTCCCCACGGAGCACATCGAACAAATGGCGGGAGTCACTTTCTTAGGGCGGCCCTGAGCATAAGATTGTCATGAAAATCTACACCAAGTGACCTTGTTGATGTAATCATTTTCATGTTTGCTAGTGACAACTGTATGCAGCAATTAAGAAGGTCCCTTATCCCTATAGTGTCGAGTCTTTAGCAGAAACAGCAAAGAATCTGTCGATCTATCCAGTGCGTCCAAGCTGCTGATTGTAACTTCTGGTCCTCTATAAAGCACCCCGGTTTAGCGCCTGTCCGGAACCGTCGAGTCACCAGTGCGAACCTCGTCCTCAAACTTCCATAAATGCAATGTGTAGCATGCAGCTTGTGACCTCTTGCTCTCTTTCTTTTGCCGCTCGCTTAATCGTCTTGTCGTTTGTCTGCTGTCTCGTTATCCCCTTTGTCAGTCCCCAGAAATTCAAGAAGATTAGCTTTGACAAGGACTTGAACGACATACTCTACGAAGGAGTGGCGGTACCAGCGAGTGAAGTACCGGGTCAAATCGTGGAGCTCACCCCAAAAGGCCCCTTGCCACTGGAGTATCAGGTGGGCCACATTCAGTATTCCAAACCCATCTGTATAAAAGATTCTATTAGTGGGAGACAAGCAGACTTCTCTACCCGATTTACTTTCCGCATCGTTCCTTTCCATCCCAAAAAATACAGCGACGGCATTGCGTTTTTTCTTGCTCCTACTGGCTTCACAATCCCGCCCAACTCGGCTGGTGGGTTCCTTGGATTGTTCAATGCAAGCACAGCTAACTATAGGCCTCAGAACCGAATCGTGATGGTCGAGTTCGATACTTATAAAAACTCATTTGATCCTCCAGGGCACCACGTAGGAATCAATGTAAACTCGATCATTTCGGCTGCTAATAAGAGTTGGCATGCTGGATCACACAACCGAACTAATGTTGTGGTGACCTATAATTCTACTAGCAAGAATCTTTGTGTCTTTTGGTCGTTTGATGGCGAGCCAGTTTCTTTTGACAATAAAAACTCCTCACTCTCTTACCCAATCGATCTCGCTCAAGTTCTTCCTGAATCGGTAGCTATGGGGATTTCAGCTTCCTTTGGCCGCTATGGGGAGACACACCAAATCCACTCATGGGAGTTCATTTCGAACTTGGATGTTGTATGCCCTCCATCGAACCATCGATCTGTAAATGAAGTAAACTCCAAGATCTATCGGTTGTTATTAATAATCACCACTCCATTAGCAAGTCTCTTACTGATTATTTCAGCAGGGTCTTGCTTATTTATGATCAAGATGAGGAAAAAATATGAGCTTTATGCTCTGACCGACACTGACAAAGAGATAAAAGCATTGCCACTCAAATTCTCTTATCAAGAGTTGGTTGTAGCTACGAGTGGCTTCTCAAAGGACCGAAGACTTGGCCAAGGAGGGACTTGCCATGTTTACAAAGGACTATTGAACCGTATAGGTCGCCTAGTAGCCGTCAAGAGAATCTTCACTGAATCCAGACATTCCGAGAAGGTCTTCATCAATGAAGTGAAGATAATAAGCCGCATGATACACAAAAATCTGGTGCAATTCATTGGATGGTGTCAAGAGGAAGGCGAATGTATGCTCGTTTATGAATACATGCCTAATGGCAGCCTTGATAATTATCTCTTTGGAACTCGAAAAGTTCTGCCTTGGGATGTAAGGTACAAGATAGCTCTAGGCCTAGCATCTGCCCTTAATTATCTTCATGAAGAACTAGAGCAATGCGTTCTGCACAGAGATATAAAAGGGGCCAACATATTGCTTGATGCAGATTTCAATGCGAAGCTCGGCGACTTCGGAGTAGCTAAGCTCGTGGATTACCGGTTGAGGACTCAAACGACAAACGTGGTTGGAACGTATGGTTACCTGGCACCAGAGTATCTTAACGGACGGAAGGCTACTAAAGAGTCTGACATGTTCAGCTTCGGGGTTGTGGCGCTGGAAATTGCTTGTGGTAGGAGAACTTATCAGGTAGGAGAATTTCATGTCCCAGTCTACAAGTGGGTTTGGGAGCTTTACTTTGCCGGACGTACGCTTGATGCAGCGGACGAGATGCTAGGTTCGAGCTTCGACAAGAAGGAAATGGAATGCTTGATGATGGTGGGACTGTGGTCTGTGCATCCAGATCCCAAGAGAAGGCCGAAAGTAGGACAGGTTATTAGGTTTCTTCAGCTAGAAGTCCCCGTGCCCGAGCTTCCACTCACCACAACATTCGAGGCTCCCACTTTATATCAGCCACCAGCACTAAGAATAGGATCCTCTTTTTCTAGTCAAGAATCCGTTTCTGTCAAGCAAGATGAACCCAAAACCACACAGCAGCACGTTGGACTCTGGGATGGAGGAGAACAAACATGAGACTCAGTGAGATGCTTCCTCATTCAGAGTATTTTACCAGTCAATCAGACTCGGGGCATCGTCTATTTATGTTGAGTCATTTTATCCCCTTTGTATTCCGGTCGTTAGGAATATGTTGTACGGGCATTGCCAGCCCGTCTACTCACAGCTCTTTAAGTTCTTTGAGGAAAAAATGGTTTGTCTAACACTGTTACGTATGTCTCCTGCATGCCCAGCTTGTGGGTGCAAGTTGATGATATAGACAAATTGGTAAATTTGTAAAACAGAAGACCAGTACAAAGCATGAACAGGCATACCTCTGTCTAGTGCTTCATAAGTAGGGGCATTTTTCTTGCTAGTTTGTGCTTGATCTGAGGGTTCCAAGCCCAAGTGATTTCTCGACTAATGCTGGGTATTTATCTCCTCTTTTGCTTCTCTGTCTGCGCTTGAACGGAGAGCTTCAAGCTCGTGTGCTTTCTCGATTTGTGCTAGGTATTTATATTTCCTCTTTTGCTTTCCAATCTGTGCTTGATTTGATAGCTTTAAGCTCATCAGAAAAAACTCTTTCTTCGTGATAATAACGGTTCCTAATTTATAGGATAAAGTCCATGGCGACAATGTTGTGCGTAATTTTTTTAAAAAAGTCATAAACCTTGACCACTTATGCCGATACAATCATCAACCTTTTTTTAGGCCGATTCAGTACTAAACATTTTCCACCTTTATCATTTAAGTCCTTCCGGCGAATTTTGGTTGGAAAATGCATACATGGTGACGTCGAAGCTCGCTAGTGACGACATGGCGATGAGAAGCAATGACATATCAAAAACAATATTTTTTTTTCCTTCTCTTTTCTTTGTGCCAGCCACTCCAAAGGGTGGTGAAGCCCTTGCCAGCGACGAGCGAGGGCAACGAGGGTTGGGGAAGTAGCTGTCGCCCTCGCCTGCTGCCGACGAGGGCAGGGCCAACCTCTCCAATGGCCGGTGGGGATTGGGCGAGGCCGGCCTCGCCCTCACCCAGCCTTTGCCAATGACAGGCGAGGGTTTCGCCGCCCTTTGGAGTGGCTGAAGCAAAGGAAAAGAGAAGAAATAAATTTATTGTCACGTGTCGCCCCGTCATTGCCACGTCGTCGCCACATATGCATTTTCCGACCAAAATTTGTCGAAATGACTTAAATGGTAAATGTGAAAAATGTTTATGACTGAATTGGCTTGAAAAAAATGTTGAGGATTGAATTGGCATAGGTGAAAGGTTTATGACTTTTTTGGCAATTTTCCCTAATGTTGTGAGAAATTTTGCTTTATGTGTTTTTTGAAGCTCGAGTATTCGTCTAATGACATGTTGTTTGTGAGCTTTTCCTTGAAGTAGATAGTGAATTTCTTGCCTTTAATAGTTACATGTGTTAAATCATGTCTTCACTTTACTGTGTTTATCATTCATTTGATTAGATAAATGTGGTATTGGTTGTTGCACATGTCTTTAGGTGTGTCCTTGGTGATAAATGTGAGGGCTTTGGCAATTACTAATTACCCGCTAGTACTTAAATATTTATGTGAACTTGATGAATCCATATAATATGTCAATTGAGGTGGACGGATATTATGAGATGAGTCTAATAATGGAATCACTAGGCCAGGGATGTTAAGAAGACCTAATAAAAATCAATAGGTATGTAGTTTGCAAGAGTACCTTTGCCCTTTTAAGGAATACAAAAAAATGACAATGAGAAAAGAATCAATTGATCCCAAGTTGACTATGAAATTGGACCAGACCTACAGGCTTGGTCTAGTCCTTGATCTCACGATAAATAAGTTTGGTCCTTGGTCTAAAAAATTGTGGACCAACTCCGTGCGAATTGATTGTTGGGTTCGGTGCTGCACCAACTCAACCCAAACCATACTCACTCCTAATATATTTCACTTGACTCAACGAAATTTCAAAATATTTCCAAACAGGTGCAGATTGGTACATCATAATGAGTCTCTTCCAGGCATTTGTTGAACTTGAACAGACTACATACTTATCTAGTTAAGTCCAATCGAGATTTGGCTAGCATGGCTAAAGAGAAACACTGTATAAATAAAAGTTGCAATGAGGCAAAAAAAATTAATCAAACAAATCCAATACATTTTATTTTTTTTAAATGAATCTCATTTTTTGTTTGTCACAAGATCATAATAATTATTTGATTTTTGACTTAACATTGACTGCTTTGGCTCAAGCTACATCTATCAATCCTTTAAGTCATGTGAATTAGATATTCAAGTTCTAATTTTGTTAAATGACAAATGCTTCTCTTTGAAGGCTGCAGTTGTGAAAAGCATCTTACATGGGTAATGGTGCTAATGGAAATCCTATATACTTATTTTGCCTCGCAATAAATATGTTCAAACAGTTCTTTTACCTTATATGTTAGAGTATATATTTCTAATAAATGTCTTTTCAATTCCCTTATTGTTATTTTGACTGAATAATTTGATTTTTATTATTATTTTCATGTATACAAAGATTGGAAATGGATCACCTGCCTTATAAGTATGTGACTTAATGGGTGGGCTAGCCGTCTAATTTGAATCGGACGACTTTTTTTTCAAAAAAATAAAAAACAAAAAACCTCCACATATTTAATAGGGACCGTCTGATCTAAAATTCGACGGCCCTCCTCCCAAGTCACCCCTAAGTCACGGATGTCAAGTTAGGGAATCCCGAAAGATCTCACCTCATAGAAATAGATTCTCTACCTTGCTTTAGGGGGTCTTGCTTTTCACGAGAGCCCTTTCAGTTCCAGCTTTTTAAAAATAAAAAACAAAACCCTACCCTTCCCTTATTAATTGGGCTCGTCCGATAAATCGGACGTCCCAAAAGTAAGATCTGTTACCATTATGGCAGGGGATTGGGGAATCCACAATTTTCTTTCCTTGAGAATACGGTCGTTGTCGCATTTTCATTTCCCTTTTACATGATCAGTTTGGAGAAGTCATTCACGCCCAAACAAACAAAGGGTGAGGATGGAAAACATCGATGATTTTTGCCGACTCTTGTTTTTGGTTTTCTCTCCACGATCCTGTCGTTAACGACTGCGCTTCTCCGCTTCATGGGCTGCCGGCTCATTCGACTCAGTTTGCTCGGCTTTCGTCCCGACCGTCCTGTATATTTCCCCACGTAGTACATCGAAACAATGGCGGGAGTCACTTTCTTAGGGCGGCCCTGAGCATAAGATAGTCATGAAAAATCTACACCAAGTGACCTTGTTGATGTAATCATCTTCATGTTTGCTAGTGATAACTGTGTGCAGCAATTAGGAAGGTCCCTTATCCATATAGTGTCGAGTCTTTGGCAGAAACAGGAAAGAATCTGTCGATCCGTCCAATGTGTCGAAGCTTCTGAGTGTAACACCTGGTCCTCTATAAAGCACCCCGGTTTAGCGCCAGTCTGGAACCGTCGAGTCACCTGTCGAGTCACATGTGTAGCATGCAGCATGTGACCTCTTGCTCTGTTTCTTTTCACGCTCGCTTAATCGTCTTCTTGTTTGTCTGCAGTCTCGTTATCCCCTTTGTCAGTCCCCAGAACTTCAATAAGATTAGCTTTGACAAGGATTCGAACGACGTACTCTACGAAGGAGCAGCGGTACCAGCTGGAGGATTCGCTGATCTCACCCCAAAGGACACCAAGCCACCGGAGTTTCAGGTGGGCCGCATTCAGTATTCCAAACCCATCTGTATAAATGATTCTATTAGTGGGAGACAAGCAGACTTCTCTACCCGATTTACTTTCCGCATCGTTCCTTTCCATCCCGAAAATTACAGTGACGGCATTGCGTTTTTTCTTGCTCCTGCTGGCTTCACAATCCCGCCCAACTCGGCTGGTGGGTTCCTCGGATTGTTCAATGCAAGCACAGCTGAATATAGGCCTCAGAACCAAATCGTGATGGTCGAGTTCGATACTTATGAAAACTCATATGACCCTCCAGGGCAGCACATAGGAATCAACGTAAATTCGATCAGTTCGGTTGCTAATAAGAGTTGGGATGCGGGATCACACGACCTAACTAATGTTGTGGTGACCTATAATTCTACTATGTAACAATTTGACGAAGAACAAGAAGAATGGACGAAGAGCAAGAAGGATGTGCAGAAGATTTGGGAAATTATGTATCTTTCATTGTATATTCAATGTACAAGGCATCTACTATTTAATGTAACAGTATATGTAATGTAAGGAAAGAATCAAATAAATAAGAAAAGATTACTTATTTACAATTCTGTCTAACTAGCCTAACATAGAAGATATTACATATCTTCTGACAACACTCCCCCTCAAGCTAATGGCTTGTATACGTCCAAGACATTAAGCTTGTTTAGAAGATATGTATGTTGTTTCGAGCATAAAGCCTTGGTGAAGATGTCCGCTTGTTGCTCTAATGTATTCACTCCTCTTGTCTTGATAATTCCTTTATGAATCTTCTCTCGAGTGAAATGACAATCGACTTCAATATGCTTCGTCCTTTCATGAAGAACAGGATTGGCTGCAAGTTTGAGTGCTGCTTCATTGTCACAGAACAATGTAGTAGGTCCCTTGACTTGTATTCCAAGATCTGACAGAAGTCCACGCAACCAAATTATTTCACAAGTAGTTTTGGCCATCGCTCTATACTCCGCTTCAGCTGAAGACAGTGAGACTGTAGCTTGTTTCTTGGTCTTCCAAGACAACAATGATTCTCCTAATTTGATGCAAAATCCTGTCACTGATCTTCGCTTCATAGGACAAGCCGCCCAGTCGGAGTCACAGTAGGCCCTCATCTCCATATTACACTCCTTAGGAAGAAAAATTCCCAAACCCGGACATTGCTTCAAATATTTAACTACTTTCAATGCGTTGGTGCATAAACTGGCTAAGATTTTGCACCGCAAAGCATATGTCCGGTCTAGTCATGGTAAGATAGATTAACTTACCCACTAACCGCTGATAACTGGAAACATCCTCAAGAATTGGATCGTCTGAAGACGGTCCGCCGTCACGCTCCACTGTAGTAAGACTAAGATTCTGCTCAATTGGAATGACAGCAGGTTTGCATCCTGATAATCCTGCCTCTGATATAATCTCCAGTATGTATTTCCTCTGACTAAGAGCAATTCCCAATTGTGAACGGGCAATTTCTATTCCAAGGAAATATTTAGGCGGACCTAAATCCTTAATATGGAATGTAGAATGAAGATAAGACTTCAAATCATCAATGGCAGTTTTATCATTTCCCATGATGAGTATATCATCCACATAAATAATCAAATAAATGCATGACGCACCTTTTCGCCATGTGAACAATGCATAGTCACGTCTAGACTGCTTAAAACCAGTGGCTGTAAGAGCTTGGGTGAATTTCGCATTCCACTGTCGCGATGCTTGCTTGAGACCATAAAGGGATTTACGGAGACGACATACACCCATCTCCCCCTGTCGCCGTAATCCCGGTGGAAGATGCATATAGATCTCTTCATCAAGATCACCATGTAGGAACGCATTATGGACATCCATTTGATGAAGCTACCAAGAACGACAAGCCGCCACAGTCAAAAAAGAACGAACCGTCACGTCTTTGGCCACCGGAGAGAAGGTTTCATGATAATCAAAGCCTTCACGCTGAGTAAAACCTTTAGCCACAAGACGTGCCTTAAAACGTTCCACAGAACCATCAGCCTTATGCTTAACTTTGTAAACCCATTTACAACCAATGGCTTTGCGATGAGGAGGAAGCGGCACAATATCCCAAGTGTGATTAGCATGTAAAGCAATAAGCTCTTCTTCCATCGCCGTTTGCCAACGAGGATCACGAACTGCCTCATTATAAGTGGAAGGCTCGTGGGCCTCAGAGATCCTACTAATGCAACATCGATGCTCCGGAGAAAGACGATCAAAAGAAACACAGGAAGCAATCGGATAAGAGATACCTGATGAAGCCTGAGAAGAGCAAATATAGTCCTGCGTCCAAGTCGGTGGTCGAGTGGGACGACTAGAGCGACGTGGCAACACGGGAGACGATATATCCTCTGAAAGTTGCTCAGACGAAGGGGAGGATGGAGACTCATCCTCAGGAGAAGCAGTAGAGGAGTCCAGTGGAGAAACAGGGATGTCAGCACGGGAAGGAGTGCCGGAAGCAGACGAAACTGAATCAGGTAATAAAGGACCAGACGGTAGCTGTACGACCGGAACAGGCTGCATGAAATGAGCCGGCAATAAAGAACCAGATGGATCCTCCTCCAGTAAAGCTGGTGGGTGAGATAAACTGTGATCTGAGTCCTGAGAGGAAGAACTCATCTGCTTGAATGGAAATTGATCTTCATGGAAGATGACATCTCGGCTAATAACAAAGTCTCCAGTAATTGGATCATAGACCCGATAGCCTTTCTGAAGCGCAGGATATCCCATAAAAATGCATTGCCGAGCACGAGGATCAAGCTTGTGCTTAGGTCCCACAGAAGTAATATAACAGAGACAGCCAAAAACACGAAGATGATCCAATGATGGTTTCTTATTAAATAGCAGTTCCAAAGGACTCTTACCATCAAGAACTCTACTAGGCATGCGATTAATAAGATACGTGGCCGTGATCACACAATCGCCCCAGAAAATATCAGGAATAGAAGCCTGGAATTTTAGAGCACGCGCAACTTCAAGTATATGACGATGTTTGCGTTCTACTACCCCGTTTTGCTGCGGTGTATAAATGCAAGTGCTTTCATGAACTATACCAAGAGTGGAAAACAATCTATGACAATTCTGATTAAAAAATTCTTTCCCATTATCTGTTCGAATTTTTTGAACAGATTTGCCAAATTGATTTTTAATCAAGGACAATGAAACGCTGCAAATGCTCAAAAACCTGACCTTTAGATTGCATAAGGAAAATCCAAGTGGCACGGGAATAGTCATCCACAACGGTAAAGAAGAAACACGATCCATCATTATGGGGAATATGATAAGGACCCCAAACATCCATGTGAAGCAGAGTGAAGCAAGTGGTGGCTCGATTTGTACTAGACGAAAAAGGAAGTCTAGATTGCTTAGCCAAAGGGCAAATAGGGCAATGAGGACAAGAAATAGAGCTGCTATGACCAAGGCGTTGATGGAAAAGAAAATTTTTATTGCTAGAATCGACATTACATGAAAAATAAGAATCAGAAAGACTGGAAGACCCATTCCAAAGATAAAGTCCTTGTGATTCATGACCCATCCCCATCAATTTCCCAGTCGAAGGGTCCTGAAAGAGACATGTATGATCATGAAAGGTGACATGACAAGAATTATCTGTGCACACTTTAGAGACTGAGATAAGATTGAAACGAAATTGAGGAACAAAAAGAACATTTTTCAGAATGATCTCAGGACTAAGCTTTACAGTTCCAACCTTGGTCACAAGAGTCGTGTTCCCATTTGGCAATTGCACAGACTTTGGAGAATTGAAATTGTCTAGGGTGCTAGAATAAAGTTTATCGTCGCAAATTATGTGATCACTAGCCCCCGAATCTATAATCCATGCATTAGTAAGTAACGAGTTCGAAAAACAGTAAGAAGTACCTGAGAAATGAGCTCCCTTCTCATCAATGTCCATTTTGCCCAAGGCCTTAAGAAATTGTTGATAACTTGCATAGGAAATAGGCTGAGCCGAGCTCATCACTTGATTTATTTGGGCTCATTTTCCTCTCTCAGTTGGTCTGCCATGTAATTTCCAGCAAGTTTCCCGAGTATGATGTGGCCGTCTGCAAAAATCACAATACAATTTTCCTTTAGATTTGGGCCCACCATTACCTGTCCACGTTACAGCTTCCCTCTCCATTGGGCCTCCGACTGCTGAGGCGTAATGTGGGTTCCCAACTGTTCGTCCGGCCTTTGGGCCATTTGTCCGGAGCCCACGAAATGGGTCATCGCCAGCGAGCCCGCGTGATGGGCTGTCTCCAGCAAGCTCATATAATGAGCTGTCGCCTGGCGTAAAGCGAGGCCCACCAGTTGAGCGAAGCCCATCCAGTTGGCCATCTTCTTTGCGCTCAAGGCTTCCAGAATGAAGCCCACGTCCTTCTACGAAGCCCTGAAATCCAAACTCCTCCTCGACGCTTCTAGGGTTTCGTCTGGTCGTCTCCTCCAGAGAACTGCGCCTCTCGGTTGCATCTCTGGCTCGTCGTGCTCCATGGGCAGCAAGGATGAGGCCATCTCCTCCATGGTCCTGAGCTCGACGCTGGCTTTCCTCCTGGACAGCGAGCTGGTAAATTCTCCCAAGTGAGGGCGGGGGTTCCATCGCCAAGATCTGTGTTCGAAGAACGAGGTAATCGTCGTTAAGAATTAGCAAAAAACGAGTTGCTTTTTGTCGTTCTCGAATGGCATGGTATTGTTGCAATACAGAATCGGGAGCATCAAGTTTCTCTTCGACCATCTCTAACTCGTTCCAGAGAGCCGAGAGTCGATTAAAGCAAACCCTAATTGATGAATTGCCCTGTTTAAGTTCTGAAATCTGTTGTTCTAGCGCAAATATCCGTGCGCGATCTAATTTCCCATACATCTCCTTAATGTTCATCCACATTTGTTGTGGATCTTCTGTCGGTGGGAGTCCGGCAGCCACTTCTCGGCTCAAAGTATTGCCGATCCATGTTCTGACTAATCGGCTACATTTGTTCCAAAGTCGCCGGAGGCGGTCGTCGGTTGGAATCGGAACAGCACCGTCAAGAAATCCGTCCTTGTCCTTTGTGACAAGGGCTCGACGGAGTTCGGTAGCCCATCCCGAATAATTCTCCGGTCCATTGAGGGTTTGGCCGATGAGCCGAAGCTCTGGTCCGTCGTTCGCCGCCGTGTAAAGGGGGTCGCCTGGTTCCGGCCTGCCGATGACGATCGGAAAGCTTTGCGGCAGCAGACCGGGTTGAAGTGTCGGGTAGGGTTCCTGACCCGTGCCCGCGCTCCCTTGTCTTGTTGCGTGACCCGGATCCGAGGCTAAACCCGAGACTTCTGGCCCACCGATATTGCCGATGAATGGGCTGAAGCCATTGGTGCCCTGGGCCTGATTTAAGAGCCCAGGATGAAAATACCATGGCGAAGGCCCATACATCCAGGTTGGTGCGAGTGGGCTGGGAACAGTCTGGGCTTGTCCAGATTGGACTTGCTGATCGAATTGCATGTGATCCGAGTCTTTGCCTCGTTCTTCCGAATTTCTGGAAATTCCAGATCGATCCAGTGATGATTCCAATAATGGATCTGAGGATTGCACTCCTTGAGAAACCTTAACTTCGTCCTCCATGGTGATAAAGGTGAGTGATGATTCCTGATTCCTTTATATTCGGTAGGAAAATTGTTTTGCTCTATTTTGTAGGGTCAGCAGCAACAGAAAGAAAACAAAGGCAATCAGGAATTGAAAGAAGCGGAAGCTATTTGTGGAGCGGTCACCCGCTTTGATACCATGTAACAATTTGACGAAGAACAAGAAGAATGGACTAATAGCAAGAAGGATGTGCAGAAGATTTGGGAAATTATGTATCTTTCATTGTATATTCAATGTACAAGGCATCTACTATTTAATGTAACAGTATATGTAATGTAAGGAAAGAATCAAATAAATAAGAAAAGATTACTTATTTACAATTCTGTCTAACTAGCCTAACATAGAAGATATTACATATCTTCTGACAACATACTAGCAAGAATCTTAATGTGTTTCGGTCGTTTGATGGCGAGCCAGTTTCTTTTGACAATAAAAACTCCTCGCTCTCTTACCCAATCGATCTCGCTAAAGTTCTTCCTGAATCGGTAGTCATGGGGATTTCGGCTTCCTTTGGCCGCCTTGGGGAGACACACCAAGTCCACTTATGGGACTTCACTTCGAACTTGGATGTTGTATGCCCTCCATCGACCCATCCATCTGTAAAGGAAGTAAACCATACATCTGCAACGGAGGTAAACTCCAAGATCTATCGGTTGTTATTAATAATCACCACTCCATTAGCTAGTCTCTTACTGATTATTTCAGCGGGGTCTTGCTTATTTATGATCAAAATGAGGAAAAAATATGAGCTTTATAATCTGACCGACACTGACAAGGAGATAAGAGCATTGCCACTCAAATTCTCTTATCAAGAGTTGGTTGTAGCTACGAATGGCTTCTCACAGGACCGAAGACTTGGCCAAGGAGGGACTTGCCATGTTTACAGAGGACTATTGAACCGTATAGGTCGCCTAGTAGCCATCAAGAGAATCTTCACTGTATCCAAACATTCCGAGAAGGTCTTCATCAATGAAGTGAAGATAATAAGCCGCATGATACACCGAAATCTGGTGCAATTCATTGGATGGTGTCAAGAGGAAGGCGAATGTATGCTCGTTTATGAATACATGCCTAATGGTAGCCTTGATAATCATCTCTTTGGAACTAGAAAAGTTCTGCCTTGGGATGTAAGGTACAAGATAGCTCTAGGCCTAGCATGTGCCCTTAATTATCTTCATGAAGAACTAGAGCAATGCGTTCTTCACAGAGATATAAAAGGGGCGAACATATTGCTTGACGTGGATTTCAATGCCAAGCTCGGCGACTTTGGAGTAGCTAAGCTCGTGGATCCCCGGTTGAGGACTCAAACGACAAACGTGGTTGGAACGTATGGTTACCTGGCACCAGAGTATCTTAACGGACGGAAGGCTACTAAAGAGTCTGACATGTTCAGCTTCGGGGTTGTGGCGCTGGAAATTGCTTGTGGTAGGAGGACCTATCAGGTAGGAGAATTTGATGTCCCGGTCTACAAGTGGGTTTGGGAGCTTTACCTTGCCGGACGTACGCTTGAAGTAGCGGACGAGATGCTAGGTTCGAGCTTCGACAAGAAGGAAATGGAATGCTTGATGATGGTGGGACTGTGGTCTGTGCATCCAGATCCCAAGAGAAGGCCAAAAGCAGGACAGGTTATCAAGTTTCTTCAGCTCGAAGTCCCCGTGCCCGAGCTTCCACTCACCACATACGAGGCTCCCACTTTATATCAGCCACCAGCACTAAGAATAGGATCTACATTTTCTTCTAGTCAAGAATCCGCTTCTGTTAAGCAAGATGAATCCAAAACCACACAGCAGCACACGTTGAACTCTGGGATGGAGGAGAACAAACATGAGACTCAGTGAAATGCTTCCTCATTCGGAGTATTTTACCAGTCAATCAGACTCGGAGCATCGACTATTTCTTTTCAGTCATTTTGTCCCCTTTGTAGTCCGGTCGTTAGGAATGTGTTGTACGGGCATTGCCAGCCCGTCTACTCACAGCTCTTTAAGTTTTTTGAGGAAAAAATGGTTTGTCTAACACTGTTACGTATGTCTCCTGCATGCCCAGCTTGTGGGTAGAAGCTGATGATATATAGGCAAATTGGTAAATTTGTGAAATAGAAGACCTGTACAAAGCATGAACAGGCATACCTCTTGTCACAGCCCGCTTTTGGCCCCATTTTCGAGGTTCAATTGGATGAATTTACAGGTTTAATTAGTGGCCTATTGGTCTCGGGAGTACCCCGGACTAAACCGCGAAAGTTTGTCTCGAGCGATTCTAAACTTTTCGGAAATTGCATTTTGGCCCCCCCCCAACTTTTAGATAATTGCATTTTGGCCCCAAAAGAAGTGAGTTTTGGGCCTAGGGACAATTTTGAAAAAAAAAATGAAAAAGTTGACTTTTGGTCAACTATGGTCAACGTTGACCGTTGACTCATGTCGCCATTTGATGAGTATAATGGAAGGAGACATGCGCTTCCGTTAAAGACTTGAAGGTCGGTAACAAGTCCAAGGATGTCACCATTTGATGACCGAAGTGAAGGGAGGAAATTAGGGGTTGTCGAGTGACCAAGGGCGGGGCGTTGCAAGTCTTGACACCTCTAACTAGTGCTGTCATAAGTAGGGGCATCAAATGAGCGGAAAAAATGGTCCGATTCATATTAACCCCTCTTCATATAATACAATTTTATCGACACATACCCGACATAACCCATATTATTAACACACTTTCATATTAAAGCAAGTTCAGGAAAATTTGCTTCATGGTTTTTTTAAAATGTATTGTTAAAATTATTTTATACAATATGATTTATTTGATAATTTTTTAAATTTTTTTCTTAATTTTGGCTAAATATATATTTTTCTTTTTCCTCTTCTAATCGTGGAGCATAGTGAGCTCATCTCTTACCTCATATTATCTAATATGAGTTAAGATATGGGTCCTCGACCTATTTTGCCACCTCTAATCATAAGCTACAAAAGTTATGTGCGCAAGCACATATGTATAATAAGCCACTATTAATGTTCTCCACTAACCCTATATTTAGATCAAAGGTGTCCTTTATTTTGAGAAATGATAGAGTTACCAAGACTCATTTGCAAAAGTACTATACTAGGTGATATGTCAGCCTATTTTGGCTATTATCTTGAGGTCCACTCACGGCCCGACACATCATTTAGTAAATCAACTTATAGAGCCTTGTCAGGGAACCTCGCAATTTAATTTTCCGTCAATCTTGTTATTTTCATCAAGTTGGCCTCTCCATGGAGAGTTATGGATATTTGGCCCAACTTAAACTAAAGAAGAATCGGTTTGGCTGTTTGCTGTGATGTCAAGATATACGGTTCAACTAGTGATTTCACCTCATTTTGAAAAGACCCCAGCAGAGAACGTTGAATTTGACGATTTGATACTATTTCAACCATTTTAACGGATTGACATTTCGATAAGTCTGAAGATTGGTTGAGGATTCGGTCGATGCGTTTACACCGACATGATTAGAAATTATCAAAAGTCCGAAAAAAAAAATGGAAGACTACATATGGAAATCTAAAAGCTAGGCGAAGAAGCTATCAACTCATTTAACCACTACAACAGGAAAATACATATTGGCGCAGGCTTAGCCATAGCGCGGTTCTTGGGCTTGTTCATGCGCACATGGTGAAGCAAAGTTAATAGGATTGTCTAGTGGACGGTTGGTGTTTCGCTATCAACTTAAACCAATAACAAGCTTTTTCTTATTATAGCTGCGAATCTATTTGAGCTATGACTATAAGCCTAGGATTAGCCAAAATGATACCACATTTTAATATTCTCCAGGAACACCGTTCTGATTGAATTTTATTTGGTCTAGACCTCATGCTTTTGTTGGTTTAACTAGGTCGGTCCATACTAGTTGAACAAGCTGGCCCCATCCACATTCATAAATACTTATGGCATGAAATTACTCTCATTTCGTTTCTTACTTTCCTTTCTCAGATGACCTCCGAAATAAATTTCTATTAGCATGCTCGTAGTTCTTATAAAATTAGACTCGTATTTCGAATTATGAAAACCTTTTCTGTTATCGCGATTCCTTAATCTCTTTGTAAGGCCTCCATCTCTGAGCTACAGAAGGGGTGGAACCTCCTTGAAGGAGCAGGTAACTGTCAAATAGATGTGCTATGCCGCCAGGAAAGGACCAGAGGATGATCGACAAACAGTTTATTTCTGACAGAGATAGGGTTGCTTTCTGCCCGTGTTCTAGAGAATGCAGTAGCTCAGGTACAGTATGTTTGTTTACTGAGAAAAGGACTGATGCACATATGTATAAAGTTTCACAGGGCGAACGCGCTAAAAATGGAAAAAAGAAGAAGAAAGAAAAGGTATATCCATTTCACAGGTCATGAAAAAGTAATAGATAAGTAGCACTATCATATTTTGATAGCTACGTTGGACGGGATTAATAGAAAGACTTGATTATATAAATTTGACAAATTTTAGGACTTTTGCTACATTTTGCCCAATCAATTATAGCAATTCTACTCCCTTTTTTATCATTATGTTTACTCAGTATTCATTCTAATCCTTTTAAGTATTATTTCATCCCAACTACCCAAATGAGAGGAAAAAACAAAAAGCAAAGGCCAAAACTAACAAAAAAACGAAGGTGGAAAAGAAAAAGGAGAAAGTGAAGGGCAAATTGTCTGTCGACACTTGGTTCTCCGCCATCCAATGGCAACGCCAGTGAGTTTAGACAATCTACATGGACGAATTCGCTGGGTCAAATAATTGAAGGTAAGGACAGTGACTTGTACATGTTGCATGGTAGATGGACGACCAGTTGGGAGTTTGGCTGTCGTTCGTCAATTTTTCTATTCTTGGGATGATTTGGCTGTTGACTGGTGGATCATATCCACATTCTTTCGGCCATTGTGATGCATTTAAGCAAAGCCGGCACTACTTTCCCTCGAGGAAGCAGATACTAGATAGAGACATTGAGTGCCTGGTATTGCGTGTGGGTGAGGTGATCCACAATTTGGATACATCCTGGGAAATAGAACTTCATTTAACAAAAGCAAACGAAAGGTTTTTCATGAAAAATTCACTTAGAATATAGATTGGGAGTTTTCATTTTTTTTTTTTGGTAAGTGATTGGGAGTTTTCATTGGGTGCTGCTAAATGGAACAATGTTATCAACATCCATGAACGTGAGATCATAGATTGAATAGTCGAATTGGGAAAAAAAAGTGGGTGATATGACATGGTTTTATATTGATTGAGCTTAGAAGTTGGAGATAAGCCGCCTTGAACCGCTGGAAACTGTCATAGGTTAAACCACCGTCTCTTTGTTGCCTAGCTGATTCTACCAATTGACAGAAGTGGGTGGTAGATACAAGAGAAATTCAAGTACTAATTGTAGGGCGCATCAATGGAAAAGAAATTGCTTGTGTTG
This sequence comes from Melaleuca quinquenervia, assembly GCA_030064385.1. Taxonomy (NCBI): domain Eukaryota; kingdom Viridiplantae; phylum Streptophyta; class Magnoliopsida; order Myrtales; family Myrtaceae; genus Melaleuca; species Melaleuca quinquenervia. The sequence goes on from CM057718.1 coordinate 15,858,640, forward strand.
AATGGATAAGAGGAGTTAGGGTTTCTCTACAAACCAAGCAAGCTAGAATTATTACTTGGTCCTACACGGTTTGAACGACCTACGAAGTACAAAGAATCAAAATTCGGGTATCTAGGGAGTAAGAATACTTCCCTTGGCTTTACTTTTTACAATATATCTATTGAAAAAAATATATTTCCGAATGCATTAAATTAAATAGATTAGACTTTTGATTTTTCTTCCTCATTATAAAAATCATTTATTTTATAATAACTCAAGCTGAGTAATTCTGAAATAGCTCAAAATGAAACCCTTAGGCAGTTTATATTTTGAGTGGTCGAGTTTTAACTACTCAATGTCGTTTTTATCTCCACGCTCCTTTCGCATTCGACATTGCGTTTCGATGGCCAAGGTGGTCTCCGGTCCATGGTTTGCCGACTCATTGAACTCAGCTTGTTCGCCCATCGGCTCTGACGATCCTGTAGTTCTGCGCAAGGAGACATCGGCAAATGGCAGGAATCAACCTTCTTACAAGAAGCAGCACCACTGTAACATGTTGATATAATTAAGAAGGCCTCTTCTCCATATTGAGTCTCTTCGGCTCGATCCATTTACAGCTGCTGTGAGAAGCAGTTGGTCCTCTATAAAGCACCCTGGCACAGCGCAGATCTAAAGCGGTCGAGGAACAAGTGCCAACTTCGTCCTCGCTCTTTTCTAACCATGTTTAACATGCAGCGGGGATAATTGCCATTAATGGCAGCGGGGATATTTAAGTCGTAACCGTTTTGTAACTTTATCGATTTAGTCCTAAATCTTTTTTATTATGGCCAAATAAAACATAAACCTTTTGGAACTTTACCGATTAAATCATTCCAATGGATTTTGGCCGGAAAATGTTTACGTGGCATGACCGGACCTCGCCGATAATGATGAGGCAACATCATGGCAAAAACAACGTCGTTTTGGTATTAAAATTCATTTTCCCCTCTTGCCCCACCGAAGAAAAAGCCCCAAATTGGCTTGCATGAAAAATCCTAGATTTGTTCTTCTTCATTCTTCTTGCCCCAAAATTGTTCTACTTGGCATCAAATCACCAAACCCTAGCCCCTAAATTAGTTCTTCTTGCCTCCAAACCAGCCCTAAATGACTGAAACCTAGCTAGCTCCCAAACAGCAAGCTCGTGATTCGCTTCACTTCGTGTGCTGGTTCGCTTGGTCCCCCGAAACGGCCTCCCCAAACCGAAGAACCCTAGCAAGCCGTCGATCTTAAGGAACGACGTGAAATGAAGATAGGTAGTTGCATATGTAAATGGGAAGGTGATTCATCGCAAGAGGCCATTTTTTTGTGGTAAATGCATCGAAGCGAGATTTGATGTGGCGCGAGCGAGTCGGTTGGGTGTGCGAGAAAAGAGAGAGAGAGAGTTGGAGTTGGAGTTTTGGGTTAAGTGATTCTCAAGAATCAGAGAGAAATTCTCAGTTTCAGCTCCTGGGGTAGAGGAGGGTTGTACCTGTTTCTTCTCCATCTCGCGTCCAGACTCGCTGCCCTCTTCCTTCTTCCATTTCTTGATTAACAGTTCGGATCGAAACTAGATGATTCCTTTCTCTTGTCCTCAAAACTCGGATTTTGCTCTTGCCATGTTTTTTGCTTCTCATCCTTCCTGTGTGCTTACAATTCAAATCGAAGAACCCTGCTTCCTCAAAACGAATTTTAATCCCAAAACGACGTCATTTTTTGCCACGTCGTCGTCGTCGCCATATTGTTGCTGGCGAGATCTGGTCGCACAACGTCGTCGCCACATAGGTATTTTTGGGCCAAAATCCGTTGAAATGACTTAATCAAGTTTAGGACTTATTTGACCAAAAAAAAAGAAGGTAGGACTGAATCGTCAAAGTTATAAAAGGTTTAGAATTTAAATGACAATTGTCTCCGTACAGCGTGCCACCTCTTGTTCTCTTTCCTTTGGCACTTGCCTAATTGTCTTCGTTGTTGTCTGCTATTTGTTATCACCTTTGTCAGCCCCCTCAACTTCAGCATAAGTAGCCTTAACAACAACGACATACTCTACGGGGGACCTGTGGTACCAGCCCGTCGATTTGCTGATCTCACCCCAACAGACGTCACTCCACCGCAGTTTCAGGTCGGCCACATTCAGTACTCCAAACCCAGCTATATCCGGGATTCTATTAGTAGAAGACGAGCAGACTTTCGACCCGTTTTTCCTTCACCATCGTTCCTATCCCCCAATACAGTGATGGCATTGCCCTTTTTCTTGCTCCTGTTGGCTTCACAATCCGACCCAACTCGGCTGGTGGATTCCTCGGATTGTTCAATGCAAGCACAGCTGATAATGAGTCTCGGAACTGAATCGCGATAGTCGAGTTCGATACTCATGAGAATGATGGTTATGATCCTCCAGGGCCGCACACAGGAATCAACATAAACCACTCTCTTCACTTGCTAATCAGAGTTGGGATGCTATATCACAGAGCTAAAATGCAACTAATGTTGTGGTGACCTATAATTCTACTAGCAAGAATCTTTGATGCCAAAACACGATAGAAAATCATCGAAACAAGAATTAGAACCCTATAGAGAAGCAATTTGTGCTTTCAAGTATGATTATCAAATCAAAATATGTCAAAAAAGTTAACATTAGAAATCCTAAACACCTTTCCCTAATTACAAAAAAAATAAAAAAAAAATTACGAAAATATCTCTAGCTATTATAGGAAATGTCATATTATGAAAACACCATTAAAATAGCAATAATTGCTTTAGAACTAAAGAAAGAAGCCTGAAAACCCATCTAAATGACTCTTGAAATGCGAAAATACAACGTCAATTACAGCAAAATAGTGAGTTTTGATTAACAACCCGTTTCCATGCAACCAACCAAATTTCAGCCCGCTCCAAGTTAATCAATTTAAATGTATCATCCTCCCATGCTAGAAAAAGATCTGCCCTCAAATCTGCTTCGTCTTGATTCATATCAATCTCCCAGGTTCTTCCTCATCAACATGGTAAGGTGACAAATCTACTACATTGAAAGTCCTCGATACAATGTACTCACCCGACAACTCGATCTTATAGGCATTATCGTTAATTCGCTCAAAAACACAAAATGGTCCATCAGTTCAAGGTTGTAATTTGCCAAACATGCTAGTTGAAAACGCTAATTTTTTAGCTAAATCCACACTAGATGTATTTGAAAATGACTCTTTTTCGGCCTATATACACTCACTGCTTATGCTTTATGTCTCAGTGATTTGGTTATGAACCTGTCAATGTAGCTCTTTGATCCAATTGCCAAGTTCATCTATGTTTGGACTGAACTGCTTGTAAATTGGCAATAGTGGGAGATCCAGAGGAGTAATTGGATTATGCCCATAGACTATCTCAAAAGGATTCTTGCCTGTAGTTCGATTCGGTGACCTATTATAGGCAAATTCTACATATGGTAACACCGAATTCCATTGTCGCATGCTATTTCTCACCAAACTTAGCAGTAAGCTCCCTAAGCTTCGGTTGATAACATCTGTCTATCCATCAATCTAGAGAAGGTGAGAGGAGCTAAACTACGATGTGGTTCCCGTTTGCCTCTCAAGAGTGCATCAAAAGTAAGTCGCATGCTTCACATCAGGATCTAAGGTTAAGGACTTGGAAACTCTGTTGAACTTAATAATCTTCTACAATAACAAGCGTACAACCTATGAAGCATCAAATCTCTTGTTAAATGGAATAAAGTGAACCATCTTCGAAAATCTATAAACAATCTCAATTGTGGAATCTTCATTCCGCTATGTTCTTAGCAATCCCAATATGAAATCAAGATTGACATCCACCCATGGAGCATAAGGAATCAGTAGAGGCATATATAAATCACAATTGGAACCTATGGCTTTTTTCCATATGACATGCTTTGCACCTCTCTATAAAATCGAGTCACATCACGCTCCATTCAAGGCCAATAAAAGTTCTCGCACAACAAGGCCATTGTCTTATCCACTTCAAAGTGCCTGAATTGACCTCCTGCATGACTCTCAGTGATAATAGATTTCCTCAAATTGAGGCATACATAACCTGTTACCTTTTAAAAGAAAACCCTCAACAAGCAAAAAGTGTTAAAAGGGCTCTATTTAGCACTTCTTCCATATATCCCTAAAATAAGGATCATCAACATATAAACCCTTAAAAGAATCAAACTCCAAGACTCTCACCAGCAGCATCATGGATAGTAGAAAATGTCTTCTGCTCATTGCATCGGCTACCTTACTTAGTGCCCATGTTGTATGTTCAACAGCAAAACTGAAAACCTAAAGAAATTCCACCCATTTTGCATGCTTACCATTCAACTTATGCTGCCCATTAATGTACTTTCAAGTATCATTATCAAAATTCAGAATAATTTCTTTAGAGATAAGGTAGTGCCTGCAATGCTCCAAGCTTCTTATTATGCCTTAAAACTCCTTGTCATAAGTATAATATATCTTCTTCTTTCATTCAATTTCTCATTGTGGAATGCCACGGGTTTATTTTTTACTCAAGATGACCCCAATACCAACGCCTAAAGCATTACAATGCACCTTTAAAACCTCACTAAACTCTAGTAGCACTAAAATTGTGGCTTCAATCACCTTTTTCTTCAACACTTGAAACGCAATGTCTGCCTCTTTGGTCCGCACAAATTTCCCTCCCTTCAGAAAATTAATTAGAGGCACAATATTGGTGTTGAAATCCCAAGTAAACCTCCGATAAAAGGACGCAAGTTCATGAAAGTTACGTACCTCATGAATATTCTTTAGGACCCCCCAATTCGTAGGTCTCAATCTTAGCTAGGTTCATCTGAGTGTCTTACTTTAATACAATATAACCCAAAAAAGTGACATGATCAATTAAAAAGTGACATTTTTTAGTGTTGGCACACGACTTCTGCTCTCTCAAGGTTTAAAATATCATTCTCAAGTGTTGTAGGTGTTTCTCAATCAAAGTTTTAAAAACCAAAATATCATCGAAATAAATGACAACAAATTGGGCAATAAAAGGACAAAAAACCTTATTCATCAGTCTCATAAAAGTACTTGGTACATTAGACAACCCAAAGGGCATTGCCATCCACTCATACCGGCCATCTTTAGTCTTAAATGTCGTCTTTCACTTATCTCTAGGTTGTATCATAATCTAACGATAACTACTTCACAAGTCTATCTTCAAAAAAATCGTTGCCTCATGTAACTCATCAATCAAATCATCAAATCGTGGGATAGGAAATCAATACTTGATTGTGATTTTATTGAGAGCCTTGCTCCTTCAAGATTCATCTTTCTTAGGAACTAACAAGGCCGGCACTAAATAGGGGCATATGCTCTATCAGACTACGCCTTTCTCTATCAAATCATGCACCTGTCTCTACAGCTTCTCATGTTCCTTAGGACTTGATTTGTAAGTTGTCTTATAGAGAATAATATCTGCTGGAATGAAATTAATATAATGTTTAATGTTTCTCATAGGCGGCAACTCATAGGGCATCTCCTCCTGTACGACATCAACAAACTCTTCAAGTAAGAACATAACTTGAGTATAAATTTTAAAATTGTCAAAATTCCGCTCAATTACCACAACAACAAAAAGCTCAGGCATGTCTATTGCCCTTTCCCGAAATTGACAACATATTATCATTTACCTCATTTCTCGAATCTAGAGGTCCTAAGGTAATGATATGGTCATCCTTCTTGAAAGTGTAGGTATTCTTGAAACATTATATTGTGTCTTTTTTGTCAAATTGCCATGGTCGCCCTAATAGAATATGGCAAATATCCATTTGGATCACATCACACCACACCTTATTAGTACAATTTTTTTTTTCAATCGACAACTGCACAAGACATTTTTCTCACCTTCACCTCATTCCCTTTCTTAAGCCATGATAGCTTATATGGTTGAGGGTGACCTTCTATTCTCATTCCTAACTTCTCGACCATGATAGTGGACACAAAATTCTCGCAACTCCCTCCATCTATTATCATGGTGCATATTTTTCCTCTACTAATACACTTAGGTATGAAAAATGCTATGTCCTATAATTTGACGCCTACCTCTACAATGTTTAAAAATTATTGTAACCACTAAAGACTTATCAAAATCGGCATAAATAAACTGCATATGGTTGTTTGCCTTTGGTTTCATCATAAATTGGACCTTCATCAAAGGCTTGATTATCAACAAGCATCACAATCTATTGGTTCGAACTATCGACAATGAAATGCATGAAGTCCTTGACACTTAAAACATCGCTTTTTTACAGCTCTCCTTTACTAGTTCCAACATTAGTCTGCCCCTCCTCGGATGTAGGTTTATAACTCACTCTCTTAACACGAACAATGTAGAATTGGCTGAAGACATTCTCACCAATCCTCTGAATTATTTGCTTGACCACCAATTCTAGAAATTGGAATTAATGTCCTTCCTTTTACACTAACCTTCCACCTTCAAGGCCAACTTGCACATGTCCTCATAGGTTGAATATTGTTGTAATTGGACAACATTAGAGATTTCATGCCACAAGCCTGTCAAATATCAAGCAATGATTTGCTTGTCTTCCATAGCCATATCACAACGCATCCACAATTGATCAAACTTCTCATTGTACTACTCGACTGTTAAATCTCATTACTTAACATTGCGAACTCAATGAACTCCTCCTACCTATAATGAGTACGTAAACACAAGTTTGCAATAATTTCATCATCTTATCCTGGCAATTCACTTTTGACTTCCCTTCTCTAGCACACTACTTTTTTATCTACTTCTACCATACCGATGCATGTTTTCGTAGCTTAATAATCACAAATTTAACTTTATGCTCTTCATTTAGTTCCTTAATATCAAAGATCCTCTTTACAATATGTAACCGGTCAATAAACTCATCAAGATGAGTCTGAAACTCAAAAATCTCGATCTTCATCCCGAAATTATGAGAAGATGACTAATTTCCGTTATGTATTTCTCGATTCCATCTTTGGTCTAGAACTGTGAAAGGAGTGACATCCTCCTCTTTATCATCGGATGGATCTCATATTCCGCTCCTTCTTTGGAGCGAACGTCCAACTTTGCCTCTGTAAGTTGCCGCTCTAAATCATGGATTCGTCTTCTCTGTTTGTCATTTTTACATTTCGCAGGTCTCTTAGACATGGTTGTTCGTCTGCTTCAAGAACGACTCCATGACCCAGGCCACCACAAGTATATCGTCTACAACCAACACTATTCTATTCAATCATTAATTCAAGCAACCCAATACCAATTGATGTCGAACATGATAGAATAATGTCTAAACATGAATTAGAAGTCGATAAAAAAAAAACTCATTCTTTCAAGTATGATTATCAAATCAAATATGTCAAAAAAAGTCTTGACATTCCAAATGGTGTCAACCATAATTACAATAGGAAAGGTACAATTATGAAAATATCTTTTAGTGAATATAGGAAACACTATTCTACGAAAGGCTATAAAATATTATTTTATAACTAAAAAAGAAACCAAAAAACTCATTTAAACAACTTTGAAACGCAACACTACAACATTATTAATAAGCAAAGTAGTGGGTTTTGATCAGTGATCCGTTTCCATGCAACCAACCAAATTTCAACCTATTCCAAGTTCGTCAATTTTAAGTGCATCAATCTTAGTGTGTTCTGGTCGTTTTATGGGGAGAGACACGTCGTCAATTCATGGGAGTTTGCTTCAAATTTGGATGCGCCCTCCGTCGGCCAATTCATCCTTAAAGAGGGTAAACACCAAGATCTATAGGTTGTTAATCATTATCGTGGCTCCTTTAGCAAGTGTCTTGCAGACTATTTTAGCAGGTCTTGCTTATTTATATTCAAGATGAGGAAAAAATACTTGCTTTGTGCTCTGACCGACATTGAGAAAGAGATAAGATCGCTGCCACTCAAATTTTCTTATCAAGAGTTGGTTGCAGCGGCAAGTGGTTTCTCACAGGATCGAAGACTCTGCCAAGGAGGGTCTTGCCGTGTCTTGCCGTGTTTACAAAGGACTTGTGAACCGTTTGGGTTGCCTAGCTGTTGTGAAGAGAATCTTCCCAGAATTTTCTCCTCCTCCTTCTAGTCGAGAATGAGTGGCTGTTAAGCAAGACGGACCATATCGTTTGACTTGACGATTCAGTAATTTAGGTATGATTTGACAGGGGAGAGTTTTTGAAGGGGGGTTTTATTTTATTTTTTGGGAGGGGCAGCACATCTCTCTGCTGCAGCACTGCACTCGGCAGATCGATTTCCCCTAAAACCACACAGCAACTCGTTGACTTTTGGGATGGAGGAGAACAGACCTGGGAATCAGTGAAATGGTTCCTCCTGCGCAGGAAAAGGATCCCCTGTCCCAGGGATCCTTGAGATCTCAACCACCTAAATATCTATCCCATGCAGGATCCAGATTCTCGGAGAATCTAGAGGGAGAGAGGGGTGAGGATTTCCTCCTCACTTAAGGGGGCAGCACTTTGGAGGGTGGAGATGTACAGGTTCCTCTGATCTTAATGCAGAAGATCTGTTTCCCCTAATGCATCGGTAAACCCCCCACCCATCTTCCCCTCCCAACCACTGTTGGATCCCCTGCCGCTAGGGCAGGGGATCCGGATTTGCGCTCATGCTCAGGCCCTTTGCCACTCAATGACACTTGGGGCGACGACCATTTCTGCTCGTTTACTATTCATTTTTTGTTAAGGTCGTTCAAGCTGTAAATGCGTCGTTAGCCGGTCTCCTCTCTGAAAAAAGCTTTTGGGGGAAAATGCTTTGTTTAACCCTGGGATATATATTTTCTCCAGCATGCTCAATTCGTAGCTCGATGTCGATGACATAGACACATCCGTAAGAATGTGCAGGAGAACGTCTGGATGGACATGCACGGGGATTCTCAATTTTCTGATATTTCATTCATTGTCTGTCGAACTGATCGGTAACGTAATCCTTCAAAGTTAATTCATGCATAGGCGTGAACAAGGCTGGTTCTCTGCCTAGTGCTCAATATTTTTCCTTTAACAAATGCTGCAATATGATTTCCATATCATCTGCAAAGTATTGCCAAACGTAGTCATTTTCCTTAAAAATTGATTATTTTGAAATTCATTTTTGTGAGAAACGAATGAAACCTAATTTCATATAATATTGAAAGCCTGCCTAAAGCAACAACGAAAAAAGCACACCAATAAAGGACACTAAGAAGAAATCGCAAGAGTTTCCTCTAATCCTACTCCTGTTTGGTGAGTCACAAGTTAGGGACATTGCTCACTTATAAATTTATAATAAGCCATTGGCAATGTCCTTGGTAGTCCGTGCTTTTTTATCATGGGTGTTTTTACTCGAAAAATATTTCTTTTATTAGGTTAACAATAATAGTATATTACGTGATGTATCAATACTATTTTTGGTTATTTATCCACAGTAAGACAGGTCATTTAGTTAATTGACTTTTTAGATCGACATTGAAAAAATACCCTCTCATTGTCCTGGTCACTTTCGTCAATTTTGTTATCCTCGTCAAGTTTGCCATGTGATCCAAAATCTTTCCTTTCGAGCAACGCTATGTTTTGGTCAACTCCTCGTGAGTAAGCCCATATTCCCTTTTCATGAAGTGGGCTCACGTCATTGGAGTATTAAGGACGCTTAGCCCATCCAAACGCAAATCAAAGAAGAGGTGGGTTAGATCGCAGCTGAGACCTCAAGATCTAGAGTTTAACAAGTGGTTTTACCACATTTCACAAGAGGGCTCAACTTAAATTAAAAGAAGAGGTTGGAATTTTACGATTTGACATGGTTCCACTGGTTTTGAGGACTCGACATTTCAATATCTTCTAAGATTGGTTGTGGATCCGGTTGATGTGCTTAAGCCGACATAATTGGAAAACCGTTTAAATGTTCTAAAAAAATTGAAGGTGTAGGGTTAAAATCTAAAATCTAGGAGGGCAAAACACTATCATTTAACCAACAATTAAACAAGAACAAAAAAGAAATGGTTTAGATAAGCCACCGATAGATTTGCTTTCCCCTATTAATAAGTCATCAGCCTCGTTTAAGCTTCGTTAGGCAAGTGTTAACGTAAGAGTAAAACTCGGGCTGAAGACAGCCTGGTTTGTCTACCTTTGTCTCCAGGACAAGTGATAGCACGTTTTCTCTGTCACAATTTCTGATAACTTAAAACTTTCGGAACCAACCGCTGTGGACTCGACTCCGGTATATGGTACTAGGACAAGCATGTCGAGGTCGATTTCTCCATCCTTCTATCTGTATGTGGGATTCACTTCTTTCTCCATCTTTTGGTTTCCGCAAATCCTCATATCGGACAATGTATCGGGTTTTGTCCTCCTACCAAGTGCTAGGCGTGGAAAGTTGATGTAAAATGTATTCCGCATAGTCATGTCTTATGACTCATGATCTGTGACACTTGCGATCGTTATTTCTGAACAATATGCAACTTCATTGGACAACTCCTCCATGATGCGCTTCCCCAAGTTGGCATCACTTTCTCGCCTTTAAACATCAACGCTCGGTTAAAAAAATCTGCCTTGACCATGTTGTTTGATCCAGCTCACTCACATGGACTTCCTCAAAGCATAGCATGTGCTGATATATGCAAGAAAAGACAGCCCACAACCACCGTACATCGCATGCAGTTACATTTTAGTACGTAATAACGTGAGCGTAGCATCTAGTTCACTTGCAATCTACTCATTATACACATGCACCATACAATGGAAACATAAAAATTCATAATAATTATGCGATATTTTCATATTAACATGTGAAGACGCATCTTATAGCATACCACACCATCGGGTATAAATAGCCTACTCCTCTTCTTGTAACTCGTAGTTAACACTTCCCATCAAAACTCCAGGAAAATGGAAAAGTCTAGCTCCACATATAGTTCCCGGCTTCTCTTGGTGTTATTCTATTTCATTGGGATCACGTCTCTAAAACCATCTGAAGCGGCCGTGTATAACGTGCTGAGCTACGGGGCGAAGCCCGATGGGAAGTCCGACTCGACCCTAGCGTTCCAAAGAGCGTGGTCATCAGCCTGCAGCTCGACTGCGCCGGCCACGGTCTACGTCCCACAGGGCAACTTCATGCTGAGGCCAGTGGCATTCGCCGGGCCGTGCAAGAGTAGGATCCTGTTTCAGAATGCAGGTACTCTGATAGCTCCATCAAATTACTGGAGTCTTGGGAATTCGGGGTACTGGATATTGTTCACTAAGGTGAGAAGCTTAAGGGTTTATGGAGGGACTCTCAATGCACAAGGTTCTCGGTATTGGGCTTGCAAGAGCTCTGGCAAGAGTTGTCCTGTGGGAGCTAGGGTGAGTTCTACTAACTTTTGTGTGGAATAACTTGCGCAAGCACAGTACGTGTATAAGATAGGGATGATTTTAATTCCGCCTGAGTTTCTATTCATCAATCACTTGGCTAACGCACTTGCGAGCATATAGTGTGATTGACATGTAGGCCTTGTTGTCAGCTAATGACCAGCAAAAGACAATCATCATATGGCTAATTGAATGTAACCACCTCCTGACCTTCTTGGTGGTTTTGCGACATGGACTCGCTCATTCAAGGGCTGATATTTTGTTGTCAATTGGCGCCCAACACGTTAGCTGATGACATGATGTCTGTTATTTTTAAGTGAGCATCTTCTCTGCATGTAGACAAATATTTCACGAGTGGGACTGCGTCGACTATGTAGAAACTGAGTTAGTTCACTGAAAAGTTGCAATAAGGGTTCCTTTTTTGCCCGTATTGCACTAATCGTTAATTAGCTGCCCAAATGGCACATGAGAATCACATTGCTCGTTTCCATGTCTTTCTGGGCAGTCGATATCTTTCGAAGGGTCGAGCAATGTCGTGGTCAGTGGCATAACATCCATAAACAGCCAAATATCTCACATGGCCATTGGTAACTGCGCGAATGTGCTTATCCGGAACGTGAGAATAAGAGCGCCATCACAAAGCCCCAATACTGACGGCATCAACATCGGTTCTTCCACTGGAGTAACCATTGTCTCTTCCTCCTTCATGACCGGCGACGACTGCATCTCCATTTTGCCAGGCTCCAAGAACATCTGGATCAAGCGTATCGTCTGTGGCCCTGGGCATGGCATTAGGTACATGGAAATAGAATTATTTACAAATGAAAAGATCGATATACTTTCAGTTAGTGTCATCTTTCCAGCACGAATTGGTTTTATTACTATTACCAACGATTAGATTTCTCCATAAAATAGTTTACCTTCACTAGGACCGTGTGTATCCCTAGTTTACTATTAACTGCATACTACCCAAATCCGAAATCAGTAGCCCAACCGATCTACTAAGTTACTCTTAATTTTCATGTTGTCGTACACGAACAAATATCAGTAAGTAACGTCTGGAATTCGACAAACACAAAATGCAGTATCGGAAGTCTGGGAGGGACTGCGAATGAAGACGGAGTTCAGAACGTGACAGTAACTGGTGCAGTTTTCACGGGAACTCAGAACGGAGTGAGGATCAAATCATGGGCAAGGCCAAGCACTGGATTTGCTAGAATCATTTCTTTCAGGAACATCGTCATGAGAAATGTGTTCAACCCCATCGTCATCGACCAAAATTACTGTCCGAGCAACAAAAATTGCCCTAATCAGGTACTTGCTTAACCCTCCAGTAGATCTCGATCGAAGAAAATCTCTGTGTGAATTGGATAAAATTTGGTTGACCAGGACTCCAACAAGTTCTCATCCTCCTCATGTGACTTATTTTTTCTTCTTTTTTTCCTTGTCATTTATTTCACTTGGATTATTCTCTTAATTTGCAGAATTCAGGAGTGAAGATTAGCCAAGTTACGTACAAGAACATCAAGGGAACATCAGCCACACCGGTTGCAATGAATTTCGATTGCAGCCCGACAAATCCGTGCCGGGGCATTGTATTACAGAACATACAACTCACCTATTTTACTAAACAAGCCACTTCTTACTGTAAGAATGCCGGAGGCAGCAGCAGGGGCATTGTTGTACCGAGAAGTTGTTTCTGAATTTCAATAATTTATTTTGGTCAAGGGTTGCATTTTTTTCTACTTCATGCTACTTTATAAGTAAATAAGCACATTTCATGTTTTTTGAAACTACAGCCATTATTCAGTTGAAAAAAAAAACCATTGCAAAAAAAAAAATCACTGGACATGAGCATTTTGTCACTCCGGACTTAAATCTTTCATTTAGGTGAACCAGTTATACCGGAACAAATAACAAATTGCACAGCAGGTAACCAGAACTTTTTCTGGGAAAAGCTGGAAAATGCCCGATTTGCTGATAGAATATGCTCTATTCAGAACAAGATGCATCATGGAAGCTCAGCAAGTCATTCCTTTCATATGCTGGAGGAAAATTTTGCTTCTCTCCAGGGATTATACACAAACATTATCACCATGCACCCACAATTTTTTCCCGATTACTTTCCACATCTCCACCTCTATAGTAAAGAAAAAAGAGCTATTTCGCCAACAAAATTATACAGCCTTGACTGACATGTCATTAATTAGTTAAGGAATTAGAAGATGACCAATCTATTTGAAGAATATCTGAAAGCACGGTAAAAGAATTTGAACCTGCTCCTAGAAGTAAGAAGCTGAGTATTTACATCCTGATATTGCCTGCTTCGCATGAATCTGAGGGAACCTTCAGCATCAGAACAGTATGTGCAGTTGGTAAAAATGCACAAGGTCCCAAACAAGTATCTTATTTCCCGCTCGAGTTTCAAGGGTTGTGCGAATTCCAGAAGTCATCAACAATGTCGGTAGAATTGCTGTGCTGCCGATGTTCAGGCTGGTAAACTGAAGTACCTTGACTTTTTTTGGAACCGTTCAACTGTGAGTCCACACGAAGTGTCTTGGATGAATAGCAGTGACGCACCCGGATCTGATGATTCCGTATTTCAGTGGAGCAACTTCCTTGAACTATCAACTTTAATATCACTTCCTTATCCTGGGTATCTTCAGACCACCAGTTCTGTGGTATTCCCTCAACCAAGTCCTCCAGTGTATGCAATTCTTCATGGTGGATCGAGACCTCCACAAATTGTTCAGGTTTTATTATCCCGCCAGCTGGCGTCACCTATATTGCAATACAAGACAAGATTACCTCCACTTCGGATGGTAAGTATCTAGGAAATATGCAAGAAAGATATTCATGAATACTAGTGGAAAAGAAAGAATTTGCTAGGAATAGGAACAAATATTCCCCTGATAACCTGAATCACTTATAGTCTCCCTCTTCCATCAGAAACCAAATAGATCCCTTAAGAAGAAAGACCCATAGAATGAGTTTGCTGATGTCTTAAAGCATGCTTGCATTATTTTTTAGATTGATGCACTAAGATATTATTGTAGACTTGTCCAGCTAAAATAATGTCTCAAAGAATTTTAGTTGATATAGATACAAAGTACTTTAAGCTGAGCGCACAATTTGAGGGGAACGCGTATGTTAAGGCAAAGACATAATCCAGTACTCCAGGAGATGACAAGGAAGACAATGGGAAGTGTTGGAATCAACTATCAAATGAATGTTACTGGATGGCAATAATCCAGTGAAATTGGAACACCTCCTACTGCTAAGTTGTCCTTGGACCAAATGTAGATCCACTCAATGTCAAGCTGCTATCCACCATAGTCAAGTTAATTAGATGGCTAATCCTTGGTTTAATGGGAACTACAATATAATTCATTGAAAAAGGCTTCTTGATATTAATATCAAATAATCGGTGTTTTCATCTGGCCTATGGAGTGAAACAATACCTCAAGCCATCGTGGGAAGCCAAAGGAACCTCTTGGATGTCGATCTGATGGTCGAACATCCTCCTTCATAGCGGACTGACCTGCACAGATAAATCTAAACACGGCTTTGTCATCTGCACATCTGTTGGTGATCCTTAAAACGAAAGTGTCCTGGTTCTTCAGAAGTATGCTGTCAGTGCTCACAACAGTTTCTGGAACACGACATGTTTCTGCTAGCATCGTCTTGATGTTTTCATTTGATTTCATTATACTCCCAAACTCTTGTCGCCTAACTGATCGATCAACATGAGCAATTTCAGCACTGAACTTACAGCGTACAGGTTTGTGATCGCTGTCAATCACATCCATACAAGCCTCATACCTTAAAAAGTAAACAGCGTTAGTTATATGCTGAATTCCCCAATTGTAAGTGGGCATAGATGAAGTGGCACGTACTGTAATATAGATGTGACAATGGGGCACTCCAAGCTGCATTCTGACATTGAAGAGGACCGGCTGTCACGATAAAGGATTCTGTCGCACCAAGCAGGAATTCGCTTCTTCTCCCCAGAATCATAACCTGATAAAGAAAACCAACTGCCTTCAATATCGATAGCAAAACAAGAACTAATTAAAAGCAGGCACATGAGCTCCATTTGGGAGACCTTCAGTAAGCTATCAGTTTCCATGTACTATGCAACACTCGTCAGAAGCTAAGATCCTAGTTTATTAATCCTTTACCTCCTAAACCAGCTTGGTGACGTTCAAACTTGTACGTTGGAGGAAATCTGATGAGTGCCTCACGCATTCCTTGAAATACTTTCCCTTCCTTCATTTCTGCTCTCAGTTGATCCTTCTCTCTAAGCCAATCAAAGCTTCTCTGGGAAACAAAGTCCCTTGCTTCATCATAAGAGATTCCAAATAGTCTGTAGTTGAAATCACCAAGAAACACCACCATATCTGCCTCTGACAGATCTGATCTTGCCTCCTCAGAATTGTGGCCTGTGTTCTGTGAAACACCGATGCTTGTTACCTCAATCTAATAAATCTATATATATCCATTTGAGTGGCAGGAAAAGTGCAAAGGCAAGAAATGCCATTTGAGAGTAAATAATTGAAAGAACTACTCACGCTCATACTGCGAGGCATCTGTGCTGAAGACGAGACACCAGCTGCAATAGAGAGCACAAATGGCAAGCCAGAAGAATAGAGTAGCCAAAATAAATATATGCACAATGCCAGATAGCAAGACAAAATCAGGTATGGGACAATACCAGCTGCAGCATTGAGTACATTATATGATCGACTAAATGCCATAGTTCGGTAGATGTGATCAAAATCAGCATTCCGCCGATTGACAGCTTCCAAATGCGCTGCCAAGTGACAGTTCACAAAGCATATAATACGATCATAGACACGGATTCTCAAACCTACACCACCCTGTTCAACCAGACATGTTGATATCAGTGAATGTCAGGTAGAAGGTTATTGTGAGCAAACAAAATCCGACTTTAAAATTATCCAATTCTGCTTCTGCAAACATGATGAACTCCAACTTTAAATAAATATGGTAGGAATGGGACAAACCTTATTGCCAATTGCACGACCAAAGCCACATGCAACTGCTGCCACATCAACGTCTCCAACATGTGTTCTGAGATTCTTTCTAACCCTGTACCAAGTACAGCAAAATAAGAGGTCAGAGACCCTAAGATGTAATGGGAAATGATCTGGGGTTAGGTATACTGAATGTTGGCCTTTTGGAAGTTAAAAAACAAGAGCAATATGAGCTGCATACGTGAAATGCTAACATAATAAAACCATCTATACAGCATAAGGGCTAACACACTAAAAAAAATCAATGAAGATGAACTCAAAAATGTAGTACCATGGGTTGCCAAAGACATTATGGTAGTCCGAATTGGAAAAATGCCCTAATCAGTGACCAGTCAATATTGCATTTACAGCTATCCAGCAAGGACTTACCAGATAGCTATGAGCAAACCGGCCAACTGCCTCGATCCCATACGCTCGAAAGCATTTCCTTCATCCAAAGTCTTCCCAATAGTATCCAGCCACCAATGTCCAATCGAACTCCCTTCAAGCCCTACCTAAAATGGGCAGGCTGTGTGAAAACTCATTTTAAGAAAATCTCCGATGACAAGTGTGCATCAAAAACATGCTTGAACATGCATGAGCCCAACTGTCAAGCAGCAAGAGAATGAGGAAGGAATAGATGAAGCAGAGAAAAACCATATCTTCTAAATAACTAGAGGTTCATAGGATTGAGAGGGGCCATTTGAGAAATTGACAAAGGAGTTTTTATCACATACTAGAGCATCACATAAACCGGAAAACTGCACAACTATATCTCTAAGAAATAACTGCAGAAAAGAAAGAAAATAAAACAAAAGATCTTTCCATTTAAGGGATGGATCGTATTCAGTAATTGGCTGATGGTGTCAGCAATCACCAAATGTTCTCTGTCAATTAATGGAGTGAATTATTGGGTAACCAGATTTCAGAATATCAAAAGGATATTTCAAGAGAACTTGGTCCCACTATTAAGTCATTGGGAACAAGGATTTGTCTTATTTCCACATTCCCTGTCAAGAAACAAAAGAACCTTGAAGCATCGCACAATTGGCAAATTGTCAATCATCAATGGAAGTCGAAGAAATCATACAGTTTCTTTTGCAGCTGACATGGCCAGAAACCCAGCACCCATCTCCACTTCTTGGCACCCGACAACAACAATCCCAACATCTGAGGCAGCAGAACCTAACCACAATGAAAGCGACTCCGGAGAAGCTCTTCCCTGGCCAACATTCCATGTGCCAACTAATATTTTGACATTGTGTTGTCTTGTATATATTTCTTCCTTTGCGGCCAATTCTGACCGTATAATGTTGTCAATAGGTCCTGGAGATGTTATATTCCACCCACGTATGCCACCATGAGTGGCTAGGCTATATATGCAATTTCTGCCAACTGCCAATTTAATCACCGGGCTGCTGTGAGCTATCCACCCTGCAACTACATTTCCCTCAAGGTCCAATACCTGGATTAATCCACTGATATAGCCTACATAAATTCGTGTTCCAAGAGTACAGAAGCATAGAACTGCACAAGCATGGTGATTAAAATCTTGCAAACGGTTTCCACGTCCATCCCACTGCACCAGTAACCCATTTGAGCATCCAGTCCAAATCATTCCATCGGCAGTCTGGACAATTGCTTCTGTTTTCTTGGTATTTTCTTCCGTAAATGCCCCAGCACCCTTTGTAGCCACTCGACGAACTGCATCAGCAGCTCCCATTATGGCATTCCGAGACCGCTGCAAAAAACTAGTGCTCTGAGATTTCTCCTTTTTTGATGTAGAGACAAATTTAACTTTCATTTCATCTTCCACTGCTTGATCTGGCACTGAAGCAACATCAACCCGGTTCTCAATCTGACCCTCTATGTTAAAACATTTCAAAAGTTCTTTTGTGCGAGCGTTCCTGCAAACAATTACCATGTTGAAGCTAAATATTTTCAAAAGCAAAGAATATTGTCCTTGAAATGATTTTTTTGTCAAATAATTTGCACATTATCTTTTCATAGATGTTATTAGTTTTCATACGCTGGAATGCTAAAACTACATATATCCCTGTTTGAATGTTCTAACAACTATGAAAATCCTACACCTGAACTTCTGACTGCATATATCCAGAAGCCCCAAATACTCATATTAGGAATTTGAAGCTAGTTAGCATTAAATTCAATTTTTTAAATCAATAGCTACCAAATCAAATATCTACATATTTAAGAGCATAAAGAAAAATGTTTTTTCAACAAAAGATCCAAATAAAAGCTAAGCTAGCTAGCCTTGAAATTAGGTTTTCCACCAATTCATCTTGCAGTTAAACAAGGTAAGGTACTAACATCATCCACAGAAAAGTACTTCTAGGGAGCATAACAATGTTATATAAGAAGAATGATCTCTAGAATGTACCAACAGATTTTAATTGAACAGCATGCTGATCTAGAATCGGTAACTAAGTTTGAAAAAAATATTTGACCAAAAAAAAAAACTAAGTTTGAAAATTGATTAGTACCTTTTCTCTTTGAGCCATTTCATGTCAATTTTTCTTGTCAACAAATTATACAAGAGAAGTTTATAAGATAGACACAAGGGCAGTCCCAAAGAAGAGATGTCTCAAGACACATACCACTTTGAAAATGAGAGCGGCCCCACAGCCCAAACTTTTCCTCTGACATTATCTGCTAATAATCTCTTCACGTCTGAAGAAGAAATGCTACAAACACCATTAACAGTGACTTGGCTTTTTAGGTCAATGAATGATCTCTCCACCAGTAGAGCAGCCATGTGTTTTTCCTCTGGTGATAGAGAGAGAGATTTTTCAATGGTTTCCCATGGCCATATTTTAATAACACCACCTTCGAATCCAGTCCAAAGATCACCTGTATGGATTTAACATTAATAGGTCAGCACGCTAGTTTCAAATTCTAATGCATATTAACAGCACAAATGCAGATACAGGCAGAAAACATTAGGACAGTAAACTATGCATTCCTGGTCATGTAGACTGTCGCTTAAGAGTAAGAGAACTCCGAAAGAACAATAAAACAGTGAAAGTAGTTGAGCTTCACAATTCATACAGGTGAATGATTCAACCATTTTTATCTTAAACATTAGTAAAGATTTGGATGGGGCACAAGCTGCAGTCACTAGGGATTGGAATCAAAGATGATTACAATTCACAAAGCAAGCCTTCAACTTGGCAGCTCAAAATGACCAGCACATACTTTCATCTCCATGTCACCAGCAAGTTCTGTCAATTATGCCTGCTCTAGTTCACTGAAATTTGCTCCCTGGAAATTTACATACTTGTTCACTAGATCAACTATGGAAACTGTTCAAATGTCCAAATTTAAGGCTACACGAACATGAGGCATATTAAAATCCTATAGACAAGCAATGTGGGTTAATTTGAGGCTTTCTTCGTAGTGCAAACTAGACTAAGAAGGAGACGTGGAATTGACAAATGGGGTCTCAAAGGAAAAATCTACAGAACCTAACACATGTTAGAAAGGACCCAAAGGCTTACACTGGTAGAGCGGGACCACATGAATATAATCCCATGGGACCCCTTTAGACAAGTGATGTGGGATGCATTCATAGAGATAACCAACTTGAACTGCCAGAGATGCACTTCTTACATAATATGGATAATAACCTAATATTCACCACCGTCCAAAAGCTGCATAACTATATTGTCAACTTTCATGAGTGACCACTTTGGCCCTGAATTTATCAAGCACATTCAAAACTCAATGGAAAATCATGAAATCCAAGGAAATAAAGGATGACCTTTACGCTCTCTCTGTCTTGATTGGAAGGTGGGTTGGGCAGATATACGAATGAGCTCCTAATGTCCCATATTAGTTAGTGAATTGTGAATATCAAGCGCCAACTCAGAACGAGAGCCCATTATCAATTGGCAAGTTTTTCCTAGGCTAAACTAAAAGCATGCAAAACTAAGACAACAAGTAGTGCCATAAAGAAAGAGAATGCTGGTCGAATCATTCAACCAAACTCTCTTACCATAAGAAGTCATGACCATGGAAAGCACAGGACCACGATGCGCCTGCCACGACAAGCCTTCCTTGAAAGGAACATCCTGCTCCAAGGGCTGGTCCATCTTCCAGGATCTGATCTTCCCATCCTTATGACCAGTCCACACCAGCCTATTCCCAGAATCAACCATCAAACACATGGTGGGTGATGTCGTCACCGACTCATGGAACGGTGCAGCATCCTCATCACCTCTCCGGGTCCTACCCCCAAGCCCTGACCCGACCTCAAACACCCTCCCAAGATCCCAAACCCTCACTCCGCTCTCCTGGCCAGCCCAAAGCTGAGTATCCGTACAAGCAATGTTCCTAAGGAATTTTCCCACCTGAGTCTCCTTTAGGGGATGCGGCCTGAGCTCCAAACACGGAGGTCGGCTTGGATGCACGGCCGAGCGTGGCGGCACACGGAAGATCCCTGCTCCGCCACCACTAGCGACGAACTCTGGCATGGGATGGAGATCCTCCCGGTTGGAGGCGTCGCTGGCAGCCGCCTTGTGAGAAACGTAATCAGAGTCATCACCGCTGCCAGAAGCGGCAGAGGAGTAAGGGAAGAAGTCATCAGCATCGTCATCGGAGGAGGATTGATTGGTGTAGAACTGGTCAATGGTGGGGGGAATGCGGTCATCATCGAGGCTGTGCTTACGGATCTGGTGGCGCTTCTTGTGGGAGGAGGGCGGTCGGAGCTGCTGGCTGTAAGAATGGATCTTGCGCGGCGGAGGGACGGAGCTCAGAGAAGCGATCGCGTCCCTGTCGTCGTCTTCCATTCTCTCGCCGTCCATTTCATGTGATCTTTTCAGAGTGATTCCGTTGCGCTAATAGAAGAGAGAGAGAGAGAGAGAGAGAGAGAGAGAGAGAGAGAGATGTGGAGATCAGAGAAAGCTGCAGAGAGGAAGAGAGAGAGAGGAGAGAGAAGTGAAGGACGGGAATGGGAGTGAAGAGCGAGAAGAGAGGCGAGGTTGATGGAAGCGAAGGGACAAGAATGAACACAAAGCATAGGGGGGAGAGAGAGAGAGAGAGAGAGAGAGAGACATGCAGACAGTTTCAGTTCGTTGGTAGTTGTCGTGGCCACACACGTGTGACGTCGCTCGTGTGGCTTTTCCCGCGAAAATTTGTCTAAAACGACAGTGCCAGTTCAATCTCCCCTTACTTCCCCAAGACAGAACTCGCGCACATCGTGCTGGAAATTTTCGCAAGGTGGTTCACCAAAATGAGAAAATATTGGGAAAATTTTCATAAAGTCAATTCGATTGTCAAACGTGGAAAAAGAAAAAAGTCAGCCATATGAGGTTGAAGTCCCGACAACTCAAGCCTCCTGTTCTAAAAATTGCTGTTAATGATCGGCGACGTCATGAGATCATCACCTTATGGGATTACCCGGAATCTCAGAAAGGTCTGAACATACAATGATTTTAACAGTAGAAAGCCAATCATCCGTCTCCTTTCAATCATCCGTATCAGTAAAAACTTGGACCTACGTGTGAACAATTGCTTTGATGGAATCTATGGCGGTAGGTAAAACCAAAAGTTTCAAAGTCAGAGGATACTATAAGGTCTTGCTCCTTCTATTATTCAATTTTCGGAAGTGTTTTTCTTACTCAACAAGTAGCTCATATACAAGCACGCGGCTCATTTTTCAAGCTGAATTGTTCGGCATGCCTGGCAATCAAGTCCAGGAGTATCTATACATATAGAAGCACCAAAAATTATAAAGACTGAAGGGGGAAATGAGGGGAAAGAGGGAAAGCAAATATGCCTCCCGGCTTTTACTTATTGCTTGTAGTTTCTGATTTATGTACTATGAGATTGGAAGATTGACGCTGTTGTAGGATATCACATCGAGGAGTTGTTTCTTATCTTTTTCCACCTTCCAATCTTTTCCTTTCCCTGGAAAACAGAAAAGCCATGTTAGAGCTCTTCAATATATGAGAGCACAGCCTGACAAACGTTGATGCGACAGCAACGTTTTCCCTCTTCCATATGCAACAGGAAGAGAAGTGTTGCATACACTGCCTAACAAAATCTCTGCATTTGACAGTTTCGGTAAAGCTTCATCAGTTAATTAATGTCTAGACAATAAACCAGGAAGAAAGGATATTACCGCCCTCAATGCTATTACACTGTTTGTCCCACCTTAAACAGCTTAATAAGATCGACCTAGCTATTTGGAGTAAAGACTTCTCAAATAGCGAGGGTAGGGTTTAGCTCCTGTTTCATCACATTCATCTTTGGTATGTCTTTTCAATGTGAATTTTCCAATTATATCAAGCATCAATCAAGTGAATTGACTTAGAATGTCTCACATCATTAGAAATGCAGCAACACAAGAAATACCAAAAGTGCATCTAATAGAATCAACAATCATAACTTCATATCAAGAACAGCAGCAACCATCTAGACATACCTTTCGGGGTTCAACAGCCAGTTCATTATCCATAATGGAGATAGCCTTGAAGCCCAGGGGAATCAATACTTCCTCGTAACTGTACAAATACAAATTAGCCTATTTTGCAGCCATATAGCTTCTAATATGCAGCATTCTGCTCATGATGCACTTATAAACTACGCTGGTATCTAGACCAAATAATACAGTGAGTGCTTACTCTGATATTGATACTTTATAAGGAGGTCCACCAATGTGATCACTGATCTGCACAACCAATCAAGCACAGTAATATACATCAATATATTCTGACGTATTCTTCAACAATCAATTATAACAATTGGACTTTTCAAGAACTATCATGGAGCATCCTACAATCAGTAATGAAGTAGAGATTAATCTCAGAAACCTGGTCAGCTTTATAAAAAGCTGAAAACTACTTTCTATGAAGAAGGAAAATTTAAAGAGAGCAAGAGGAACAAAATACAAAAGCAAAGTGAAATGTGCTCTTTTTTTCTTCACATCCTTCAGCCATCATAAGAATGTGGATCTTAAAAGCATTCAAAAGTCTCCCAAGTCCATTCAAAGACTGATTCACAAGGTCAAAGGAATTCTGTTCGATTGGGAAAAGGAGCATCAATAAAAAGGAAAAAGAAAAGCATATTAGAGAGTAAGAATTAGAACCGGAAACATCAGGGTGATGAGCTCTCCATCTGGTCTCAATAATCCACTCATTCGCTCTGCCCATGCTACTCTCATTTCTGGCTCAATTGCACAAAAGAACCTGTTTGTTGCAGGAAAAATAAAAATCTGATTACCATTAATTTTCACACAGAGATGGAAGAAGATGAAAAGAATACGAATGGATTAATTTGACTTACGTATAATCAAAAATAAGATCAAATAGCTCTGTTGGTTGCCAAGTGAAGAAATCCTCCTTCAGGAAGATGAAATGATTTGCATTTGGTGATGAAGAGAATAGCTGCCTCATGCATAAGATGTTGATAAGACTTCGGCAAAGAGAGTCAGCTAAGCAACCATCTTACTATGGAACATGAACTTAAGTTCCACACAACATCAGCTTTTTCAAGCGCGTGAAACACACTAACTGAAAAGAAAAATCATACAAAGCATATTCTGGCACAAGAGCTTCACTATGGAATTTAAAGACATCCGTCTCTAATCTCAAGAATAGAAATAGATGATCGCATGCTATATGGTTGCCTAATTGATGAACAGACCGAGCATGAACGAACTAATCCGCCATCATAAATGGATAATAGAATAAAGAATATGGTGCTCCGGTACCAAAATCTTATGTCAAAACATGGAAGAGATAATGCTCCACTAAAATGATTCTCTGCTAATGTCTATCTACAGGTAAAGGGACATTACTAGCAATCAGCGAAGCAACAATCTCTTGGTTCTTAGCATGTCAAAGCATTCTAACAGTCATAATCATGTGACAATATTATGCAGCTGATATGCCCCTGGAACTGGCACTACTAAAGAAGGAAATGCTTCATTCCTAGTACCTAGCATTTTCCGCTGATAGTGGTCACAGAGATATGTAGTCCCACAAGGGCAACTTAGAGCAGAAAGAAAAGTGAAGTGTCAGATTACGACCTTCATGGGATACTGAAATGAGTTGCTACATACAGGAAACCAGAGGAAAACACAGTATAGACTTATAATTAAAGTGGCAGGCTGTCATTGTGTGGAACCTGTATGTGCTATATACAAAAGAAGAGATAATCCACACCCCAAAGAAAGCAAGGATGCAATGCCCAGTCACCAGCATGATGCATAAATTCGAGCCCAAGAAGTGTGTTTACCTGTATTGCTCTCTCTACGGCAATTTCTGATATGTCTATTCCCACAACATAACGTTCAGGACAGGCAATAGATGCCACATCATAGCCCTGCCGTATCCATAGTAAGGGCCAAAACAGCAATATTCACTTTGGATTTCAGAGGTTGCTCAAATAATTGAAGAGATGGTAAAACTTACAGTGCCACATCCAGGAACAAGAGCCCTGCCTTTCGGCAAAGCACCCATCTGGTGAAGCTGCTGAATTATTGGGGTTGGTCGTCCCAAATCCCAAGGGGTCAATCCTTGCTCCCAGCACTTCTCCCAACCATCTAATAAGTGAGGAACTCGAGTTATTAAGTTACAATATCAATTGTACTTCGTTAATTTGCCCAACATTCCCCCACGCCCAAAAAAAAAAAGGGTATAAAATAAATAATGCATTGAGAATTCTTCCCCTTTGAAACCATCTTCTTAAAAATGTCAACAAAAGAACATTCACTTTTAGGCTCTTCGATGGGAGGCCTCTGGCCCAGTAAAACTATATCAACCAATGTATCCAAGAACCTCATCGGCCATCTCTTGAAAACTATCTTGCCTGATCAAATTGTATAAAAGAGTATTTTTGGATCCAAAATCGCTGGTATGTCCGCAGAACAATGTTGACACAACACAATGCTTTTATTATTACAAAAGCATCAACCAAGGTTCCCCCTCACTACTATAGATAAGATCTATATAAATTCTCTTCCTTGAATTTCCAGGGAAAGAACAAAAGGAAATGAACCCATCAGTTATATGGACTAAATTCACGTAGTCAGCATTCGACTTCGACCAAACCTGACCTTAAATTCATCCTTAGTTTGCTTCTCTACGGCTTCATTGGCAGGTTCGTTAGGATTTTCGTAGTCGTCTGTCCAAAAGGACGTCTTTTGAACTCCCCCGCAATAACATAAAACGCCACTCCACATGTTTCATATGATGGAACTGGCATTGAATATTCCACCAAAGCACCTTTGCAAAATCAACCTAACTCTACGAGGATTCTCCACCTTTCTCTGCTTCTACATGCAAGCCCTCCAAGTAGTGCTCGCATGAGAATAATGGTTCCACAGGAGAATAACAGAGCCAACCGGCTATCAAATCGAATAAAACTAGCGTCGAATTTCCTCAAATTGAGCTGAAGAGAGAGTAAAAGGTCAAACAATCGCCAACACACTGTCGACACAATCTCGGAGCTGATAGACATAGGCGTAGAAAGCAACACGATGGAAATTCGGCCGATACAAGAGTAAACACGCGGCAGCAGAAACGCAAGAAGAAACTGTTGATATTTAATCACAAAATTAATCAACATAAACAACCTATTAATCAAGAACAAATCAGATCGTCTTATATGAATGTAAAACACCAATTTTATGCGGAATTAGATCCATACACGTGTGAACCATTACTTCACCAAATAGTACATGACCAGTGATCTACCAAAATACCATATATTTGCCTATTTCAATAGGATAAAGCAACGAATAGGTTATTACCTATCGTTCTTTCCATTACGGGGTTTCAATCGAATACAATTGTCTATACTTTGCTGCTCAACTAGGCCATTATCGATAGATGCTGAAACTCAATTTAATACGATGACTAAGGGTTTTATTTACATATGCATATTGAAATGTTCGCTAAACTGATTAATTTAAAATATGAAATTGATTAATTAATGTAATCTTATATTTTAAAATATTTCCAACAAAATCGAACAACGCCCGAGATCGAGAAAAGCTCGGAGGAGTACCGGTCGACTGTCCATGGACGAGTTGCTTGATCCGATCGACGTGGGTAGCGAGCTTGGACTTCGGGGCACCACCGTCGTCGTTCCCGTCGTTCTCGGCCATTGGGGTGCCGGCTTCCACCTTGCCTTCGCGCTCCCGACTGAGATTGCGGTACGGAGACGACGGAAAGGGAAACGGAAAAGTCGGAATCGCCAGCCGCAGAGCTCGGATTGATGATGCTACGATGGAAGTCGGAGACGAAGAAGAAGCAGAAGGAGCGAAAGAGAGACTTCGCATTTAGCGCGAGGCAACGTTCTCAGCCCACTGTTTCCACAGTTTCTCGTTTAAATCCGAGAGCTGACCGACGACGGAAGACCAGAAGTTATCGACAACTGTAATTTAATATAAAACCGGTGAATGGCCGGGCCCGGGTCGGGGCATCAAGCCCGAAAGTCTTCACCCGAGCCCAGCCCGTTCATGATTTTAGACCATATTAATTTTACTTTTTTTGGGTTTTTTTTATTAGGTCTCTCGTCCGCATAAGATATCATCTACACTTTCTGAAATATGGTTTTTTTTCTGAGCATCAAACCATTAAAAACATTGACGAGTCAAGGGGGTCAATGATTTTAGCTCGGCATTATGTTAATATTAGCGCATCCTCTTATCATTGAGGAAAAATGCAAGGAAGTGGCAAGAATTATGAAGTCATCGAGTCTACACAAAATGTTGATCTTTCTATTAAGATGGGTGAAAAAATTGAGCCGGAATAATAAGTTGAGCAAGAACAACCCTTTGATCGAGAAGATCCCTTCATGTCTCAAGACCTTCGTAGAGGTATCAACCCCACGAATACGTGCTACTCACTGATGCAAGTCAGCCGAAAACTTGAATCAGCAACGTGAAGCCATGCAGGAGGAGCTCAAATCCTCGAATGAGATCCACTCATTCGAACCAGTGAAGTTGCCTTACGGCAAGAGAATACTAAAACATAAGTGCGTGTATAAGTTATAGATGGATGAAAGCTTCAATTCAAGGCTACACTTATTGTGAAGGGTTTTTGTTAGAAGAAGAATTAATTTCGAAGAGATGTTCTCACCAGTAGTAAATATATATTCTCTTCAAGTTATTATTGGTTTGGCAAGTGGGTTCGATTATAGATTGAGTAGCTTGATGGAAGATAGCTTTTCTCCGTGTAGATTTAGAATAAGAAACATGAAACACCCATAGGATTTTAAAACTGAAGATAAGGGGCATCTTATAAGCTGGTTGAGGAAAAAACTTACGTAGTCTCAAGCAAGCGTCAAGGAAGTGGTATATGAAATTCGAATAATTGATGGAAGATCATCGGTATGGTAAGACCAATAACAATTCTTGTGTTTTTATAAAAAGATTTTAGGTAATGATTTTTTTATCCTTTTACTCTATGTGGGTGATATGATGACTATCAATCATGATGCTAAGAAAATCAAAAGTTTGAAAATTGAGTTGAGTAAGTTTTTGGAATGAAAGGGTTAGGATTGGGTAAGCAAATCCCCTGCATTAGAATTACTCATGACAGGAAGAATGAGGAAATTTGGCTATCTCGAGAGAAGTGCATTCAAATAAGTAAGAGGGGTTCAACATGAGCAAATACAGATCAATTACTCCACTCGCTAGCCATTTTAAGTTGAGCAATAAGGAGTGTCATACAAGTAAGAAAGAGAAGGAAAACATGATGCCATTAATGTGTACAAAAACGGATAGTACTCTTACAATTGGTGTTGTGAGTAGGTTTCTCTCAACGTAAAGAACATTGGGCTATTGTAAATGGATTATGAGGAATCTTGCAGGTGCTGCTTGTGCAATGGATTGAGAAGCCTGAGTTAAATGTCTACTCTTATGTAAATTATGTCAGTAACATTAACTCTCGAAAATCCACGTTGTGTTACATGATGACTTTGACCTGAGAAGCAATCAAGTACGCAAAAATGGGCCACTTTGTCTATAACTGCAGAAGAGTACATCGCTATTAACAAAGGAGGTAAGGACTTCTTGTCCATGAAGAAATTCCTACAAGAGTTAGGCCAGAAGTAAGAAAATTTTCTATTTTGTATGGTGGTAATATGATTATGAGATACCTTATTAAAAATCCATTGTTGCATTCCAGATCAAAACATGCTGACGTAAAGTATAATAGGATCTAAGACCAATCAGAAAAGAAGCCTTTTCTATTTGAGAAAGTTCACACTGGGCAAGGCGGGGTGGTGCAAAAAAATGGCCCAACCCATGTTGACCTATTTTCATGCAATATAATTTTGGCAACCCAATTTGTATTGTTAAAATACTTCCATATTTAATCAAGTTCAGAAAAATTTTCTTGGTGATTTTTTTTAAAAAAAAATGTACTGCTAAAATAATTTTAAGCAATACAATTATTTGATAATTTTTCTAAATTTTTTAATTTTTTTCGAAATTTTGATTATTTTCATTTTTTTAAATATATATTTTTTCAATTTTTTTTTTTGCCTTTTCCTCTTCCAATCACCGGAGTCTAGTGAGCTTATCCCTCATCTCTTGGCCGGCAGCAAACTTAGAAAGAGGGAAAAAAGGAGAAAAAGAAAAGGAAAGAAAAGGAAAAATAAAAATAATCAAATTTTTTATTTTTTAAAAAATAAAATAATCAGAATTTTCATAGTCTAAAAATAACTTATTAATTAGGTAACACTATGACCTGTTTAGAACCCATTTAAGATTTATGAGATTATTAACTGATCAATTTAAGACATATTTAACATTTCAAGCTAACTCATTTATAACCTATATTATAAAATATGAGTTAAAATATGGATCTTTGATTCATCTTGCCACCTCTAGTTCACACCAATGATAATGGATCGGATATAATAGCCAAAACCTTGCCCTGAAATCTGATTCTTGGGAAAATAAAGCGGGGGCGATGGAATTTCGCTTATGAGTCAATAGGGGAAATTTGATGGGCTGACTCCGCTCCATGAAGTTTGCTCTAAAGAATGAAAGAAGAAGAAACAGGGGGAGAGAGAGAGAAGCTTTAGAGAGGAGAAGAGGCAGTCAGATTCAAAGGTAAAACCTCACCGAAATTTGGATGATATTTTAGTATGTTACTCGTAAAATCAAGATTTGCAAGTTAATTTAAAGTGCTCATTTTATGCCAAATGACAAAATCGCGAGTCTTTATCTGTATAGGATATTAAAGTGGACAATATCTCAACTAAATTAACTCAAAAGTGTTAGAATATGATATCAAAACTGGATCTCCACCAATAGGTATATGGTCCAAGGACCGAACACAAGAAAACTATCGTAAGAACGGGATGCGTTCATCAGGGCCGAAACTTCAATACAAAGAGCGGTTGCTAGCGGACTTTTTATGAAACTTCTAATTCTAGAGATATAGTCGCACTCGCTTCATGGGGTTTTAAGTTTCTACTATTGAAATAAGCGTAGCTCAGGAAGGACAAATGGGGTTGGAAAGGCTAAATTTGAATGCAATGAGGATTGGCCGGGGGAATTCGAGTTCGTTTTGGGTTTAGAATTTGCCTTCTTGTCGCAAGGGATTCGCCTTGATGCACGAGTGAATCGGTTCGTTCTTTCGAGTTAAATGCGTAGGAGAACAAAGGTTCAACTCTTCTATGGTTCTACGCAACTGAAGAGTGAAGCTGATGGACGTACCGTTAGGATAGCTGTGAATCAGCTTTTGGAAGGCCGATTGGTTCGGGAACAACGGTGTCGCCGCGGTCTCCTCCATTTCTCCTTGCATTTGCTCGGTTGCCATGCTTCGGAACACGCCGCGAACGAAGGAGAAGATGCCTGCGAATGTGGATGCTGAAGAGCCGACGTCGATATAAACCAGACTTGAGTGAGAGGGGACCGCTAGAATCCTGTGGAGCTCGGAGTTCATCGATTTTTTAACATGAAAAACTTGGGAATCGTCGCCGAGATGTGACATTGGGAGGGACTCTTGGACCTTCACTGGAGTTGTTTTCTTCACCACAAACACAGCTCTCGAACCGAAAATCTTCACTGAAGTCATTTTCTTCATTCGCCTATGTTGTTGTTTATGTCAGAAATATGAGTTGATGAGTGAATGAGAAATTAATGCTCAAAAAACACACTTGAGTTGGGAGTGGTAAGTGGAAAAATAATAATCCCACATTGGAAAGCAATAAGGCTTTAGAGTGCTTTATAAATAGTTATACTTCTTTAGAGTAGTAACTATAATAACACAAATGTTATGCCTCACGTGCAGGCATGGGTACAAATTCGATTCCCAGCGAGCTAGAACTTGAGCGTAGGACCCGCGTACACAAGTCCTAGAAAGTGAGCTTCGCGACAAGCCACATTTTGCCTTCTAGATTAATGTTTTCCAACTAAAAATTGTAACAACAGGTTAATGGTCTTATTATGAGGATGGTTACGCATTTAAGTCTATAACCGTGAATTTAATTCGTCAATGGTAACAGCTAGCTAGGAATTTATTTCGTAATGGCAGATTTAATTGGCAATTTTTCTTGAAATTTTTATCTAACGGCAAATTTAATCAGCAATTATTCCTGAAATGCCTACGAATGTGGATGCTGAAGAGCTGACGTCGATATAAACCAGACTTGAGCAAGAGGGGACCGCTAGAATCCTGTGGAGCTCGGAGTTCATCGATTTTTGAACATGAAAAACTTGGGAATCGTCGCCGAGATGTGACATTGGGAGGGACTCTTGGATCTTCACTGAAGTCGTTTTCTTCACCACAAACACAGCTCTCGGACCGAAAATCTTCACTGAAGTCGTTTTCTTCATTCACCTACGTTGTTGTTTATGTCAGAAATATGAGTTGATGAGTGAATGAGAAATTAATGCTCAAAAAACACACTTGAGTTGGGAGTGGTAAGTGGAAAAATAATAATCCCACATTGGAAAGCAATAAGGCTTTAGAGTGCTTTATAAATAGTTATACTTCTTTAGAGTAGTAACTATAATAACACAAATGCTATGCCTCACGTGCAGGCATGGGTGTAAATTCGATTCCCAGCGAGCTAGAACTTGAGCGCAGGACCCGCATACACAAGTCCTAGAAAGTGAGCTTCACGACAAGCCACATTTTGCCTTCTAGATTAATGTTTTCCAACTAAAAATTGTAACAACAGGTTAATGGTCTTATTATGAGGATGTTTACACATTTAAGTCTATAACCGCGAATTTAATTCGTCAATGGTAACAACTAGCTAGGAATTTATTTCGTAATGGCGGATTTAATTGGCAATTTTTCTTGAAATTTTTATCTAACGGCGAATTTAATCAGCAATTATTCCTGAAATGCCTGCGAATGTGGATGCTAAAGAGCCGACGCCCATATAAATCAGACTTGAGCGAGAGGGGTGTTGGAATTTTGGAGTGATATAAGGGTGAATGAGAAATTGTTCTCAAGAAAGAAACCCTTAGTGGGATGTGGGTCCCACATGTGAAAAGCAACCTTGTGAGTGGAAAGTGTAGAAACACTTGTCCCACATAGACTAAAAGGAAGGCTTTGAAGGGGTTTATATGTGATTACACTTCTATAGAGTGTTAACTTAAAATCACAAGTACTATGCCTCGCGCGCACGCGTAGGGAGAGTGCAAATCCAGTTCCCGTTGAACCTGAACTTGTGCGCGAGCATGCGACCTGCGCACACGAATGCAACCCCGGAAAACTCCGAAAAGTGGGCTTAGAAATAAGTCACTTTTTGCCTTCTTTGTATACTGTTATGTTTTGGTAATGGTGGGATTCGTCTGGGTCTGGAGACGTCAGACTTTGTAAAGTCTGATTGTAAAGTCTGAAGGTGTCAAACTTTGGAGACGATCAGACTTTGTACAGTCTGAAGAACACCAGACTTAACGGTAAAGTCTGTAATCGCCAAATTTGGATTAAATGATGGTTTTAATCCAATAATTTGTAACAGTTGATAATGGCTGAATTAAAGCCGTGTTATTAAGATTGTAACGTTCGTATTAATCAGCGTTAAAGCTTGTAACGGTTGATTAATGACGATAGTTAATTCCTAAACGGTAAATTAATTACCGAACGGTCTCTCACATTATTTTATTATCTTCAATCATTCTTTTTGCCCGGGCTGGTATGCGTGCATACGTTTTTAGCATCTCTTCGAAAAGCTCTGCATAGATTTCGTGTTTTTGAGAGTGCTCAGCATTGTTCGTTGTTCAAGTTCGCCGAAAGCTTCGAAGATCTACTCTTCTTAGCTGTCAACCGTTGTATCCTGGGAGACAGACGTCTACGCTGCCTCACGTGTGCTGGAGGGTTTCTTATTGTGTACTGGAGGGGACGAATCTGTTTTAAGGAAAACTGTGATTAGCACAGGCCTTGGTTTTTACTAGTTCTTGTATTTGTGTTCATCTGTAATCACATCTTTCTAGTGAAGTCCATTTGAATTTTACTTTTGCTCATTGTATTCGAGCATTATTTTCCAACAAGGGGACCGCTAGAATCCTGTGGAGCTCGGAGTTCATCGATTTTTGAACATGAAAAACTTGGGAATCGTCGCCGAGATGTGACATTGGGAGGGACTCTTGGACCTTTCACTGGAGTTGTTTTCTTCACCACAAACACAGCTCTCGGACCGAAAATCTTCACTGAAGTCGTTTTCTTCATTCCCCTACGTTGTTGTTTATGTCAGAAATATGAGTTGATGAGTGAATGAGAAATTAATGCTCAAAAAACACACTTGAGTTGGGAGTGGTAAGTGGAAAAATAATAATCCCACATTGGAAAGCAATAAGGCTTTAGAGTGCTTTATAAATAGTTATACTTCT
Organism: Melaleuca quinquenervia; assembly: GCA_030064385.1. Lineage (NCBI taxonomy): Eukaryota > Viridiplantae > Streptophyta > Magnoliopsida > Myrtales > Myrtaceae > Melaleuca > Melaleuca quinquenervia. Next base: position 15,891,851 of record CM057718.1, read on the forward strand.
TTAGAGTAGTAACTATAATAACACAAATGCTATGCCTCACGTGCAGGCATGGGTGCAAATTCGATTCCCAGCGAGCTAGAACTTGAGCGCAGGACCCGCATACACAAGTCCTAGAAAGTGAGCTTCGCGACAAGCCACATTTTGCCTTCTAGATTAATGTTTTCCAACTAAAAATTGTAACAACAGGTTAATGGTCTTATTATGAGGATGGTTACGCATTTAAGTCTATAATCGCGAATTTAATTCGTTAATGGTAACAGCTAGCTAGGAATTTATTTCGTAATGGCGGATTTAATTGGTAATTTTTCTTGAAATTTTTATCTAACGGCGAATTTAATCAGCAATTATTCCTGAAATGCCTGCGAATGTGGATGCTGAAGAGCCGACGTCCATATAAACCAGACTTGAGCGAGAGGGGACCGCTAGAATCCTGTGGAGCTCGGAGTTTATCGATTTTTGAACATGAAAAACTTGGGAATCGTCGCCGAGATGTGACATTGGGAGGGACTCTTGGACCTTCACTGGAGTCGTTTTCTTCACCACAAACACAGCTCTCGGACTGAAAATCTTCACTGAAGTCGTTTTCTTCATTCGCCTACGTTGTTGTTTATGTCAGAAATATGAGTTGATGAGTGAATGAGAAATTAATGCTCAAAAAACACACTTGAGTTGGGAGTGGTAAGTGGAAACATAATAATCCCACATTGGAAAGCAATAAGGCTTTAGAGTGCTTTATAAATAGTTATACTTCTTTAGAGTAGTAACTATAATAACATAAATGCTATGCCTCACGTGCAGGCATGGGTGCAAATTCGATTCCCAGCGAGGGACCCGCGTACACAAGTCTTAGAAAGTGAGCTTCGCGACAAGTCACATTTTGCCTTCTAGATTAATGTTTTCCAACTAAAAATTGTAACAACAGGTTAATGGTCTTATTATGAGGATGGTTACGCATTTAAGTTTATAACCGCGAATTTAATTCGTCAATGGTAACAGCTAGCTAGGAATTTATTTCGTAATGGCGGATTTAATTGGCATTTTTCTTGAAATTTTTATGTAACGGCGAATTTAATCAGCAATTATTCTTGAAATGCTTCCCCAATTTTGATTTTAAATTCTTTCCCAAAGTTCTTTTCTTTCTCTGGATTTTTTTTGGGAGTGTTCATATTGGCTTTGTCCAAATTCGTTGAAAGCTATGAAGTGTTGTTTTTCATTGCTACCATCCGTTTTATCTTGAAAGACAGACATCACGAAATCGCGAGTGTACTGAATGAGACGATTATGTTTTTAAGGAAACTATGTCGAATAAATGCCTCGATATCCGTTTGTGTCAATTTCAATTTAT